>CM053787.1:570302170-570948003 GCA_028749045.1 Cupressus sempervirens | reverse complement strand
ATTAAAATACTAAAGAAATAATTCCCCAGATTCTAGATTGTCCAACAAAAAAAAATAGCATATAGAAACTAATGAATTCCCTAAAGTAACATTCCTAGCATTACCTATCTTAAGTGACAGCATGGTACACATTACAATCTTGTGACCTCTAAGTCACATCCACACTCAAATAAAATAAAATAAAATATAGTAATTAAATAAATGAATAAAGACATATAAGTGTTTATGTTAGAGAGCATGGACAGTCATAACAAATTAAAATATTTAACTTTAAAATAAAATAAAATGAAAATCACAATCTCTGTAAATCCAAGCACCTATGCCCTTTAGGACACTTATGACATTGTATATGTTTTTTTGTAAAAACAAAGGGCCAAAGATTTGACCTTGATCGCCTACATACTCCTTAAACCATCACATCAGTTGTGCTAGGCGTATGGCTTTAAAAAGCTGACATTCTGTCATGTCAGAATCGACTACCCCAAAAGGGCACGCCTCCAAAGTTGGATAGAGGGTTTACCATCATGTGAAGGATGCTTAGGAAAGTGTGGGATATGTCCCATCTTTTAGCAAGGGTTATAGGCGTCCAATCCTAGCACTAGTGGAGTAACTTTTAATGAGCACATGATTTCATGCATGTATGGTCAATTTGGAAAAAGGGTGGAAGTGGGTCATTAATCCATTGCAAAATGTGACCTTTTTTTAGTAGACCAACTTTATTATTAATAGAGAGCTACTTACATGAGATAAGCAATTTGGGTATGATTAAAAGAGATGTCTTATGGTATCGAATTAAGCAGAAATTTTGTTTCCTCTTAACCCACATGAGACCTTGTGGAAGCCACATGTAGGTAGGAGAGGTGGCCTTGGTAATGGTTAGGGGATGATTGGGATTTAGGGTAGATAGGGGATTCACTTTTTCAAATTTTGTTCTTCCTAGACAATTATTTAATTACTTCCAAGTCTTGAGTATAGGATAATGTCACTTAATGTTTGGGGACTTGTTAATAAAACTTGATTTGTACTTAGGTTAGGTTAAGGGTAATATTTAAGCACATGATTAACAATTAAACCATATGGTAGTGGAAAGGTTAATATGAAAGACATATGCTAGTGATAGGAACTATGGTAAAGTTAATGGTTTTAGATTGTAACGTAGTTAGTAAATAAAATAATGATATAATCTAATTGTAATAAAAATAGACATTTTTGAACAAGTGTATATATATATATATATGAAGCCATATGTTGCGTCTCTAAATGCAACTCTATCTTACATTCTTAAGTGTATAAAATGTGTACATCTAATTGTCAGTGAACATGAATTTTAAATGATGGTTTTAATAATAATTTAAAATAATAATAATAATATTTTTTTAAAAATTGGTTGTGTTTGGATTAATAATTTTAGGGCATGACATATATCTTTCACTTTGTCAAGTTGACTCAAATATAACTTAGAATAATTAATATTCATCACCTTAGTTGGCTGGAATCAATAAATAAATCAATTGAGCTTAATATGTCAAAATAAGAAAATTCTTTGTTAGCCGACCCAAATTGGTTGAAACTAACTCAGAAGCAATTTCCTATGTTAACCAATAGAAGCTCAGTTAACACTACAAACTTGCAAAAATCCTTTGGCAACCAAGTGAGCTCAGTTAGTACTAGTTCCATCCAAATTTCCTTCATTAACCGAGTGAGCTTGGTTAACACTCATCTTCTGCATACTTTCCTTCGATGCCTAAGTGAACTCAATAGACATTGGCTTCTAAACTAGGAAATCACAGGAACACTCGATAGACACAAAAAATTGTCTTCACTACTCAAGTGAGCTCGACATATACTAACTGATAATGATATGACATTTTTGTAACATCAAAGACAATACATAATTAATCAATTGTATCCAACAGATACATCTAGCCAAGGGTTAATTATGGTTTCATTAATCTATGTGTAGCTTTAATTTGAGTTTATTCCACATGTTTTACTCAAATCTCAGTATCTCCCTACATCAGATGGTGTCAGAGTAAGTTCTTTCTTGAGGCTTGGATCATGGAGAACCTTGTTGAATTTGGTTGTAGGGTGGCATATCTAAAATCCGACCTCTAACTTGCTGAAGGTTGTGATCTTGCAGGAACTATTGTCAAGATGGTTTGTGGTAGAGGAAATGTTGATAATGCTATTATGGACATGTTGAGGCAGATTGCAACAAGACTTGAAGTTGCAGACACATCACAAATAATAGGTGTACATCTTGAAGATATTAGTAATGATGAAGAAGTAATACTGAATCCTAACCCTGAAATTGAGGTTGAATAAGATGAGGAAAGGCTTCTAATTATTTTGTTTAGGGTGAATGTTAGACCTATGGTTGAAGTTTCTTGCTATGATGGAAGACTTAAGACTAATGTTGTACTAGATTCAATTGTTGATAAGGATAAATACTTTAAGTATGAAACTAAGATGGATAAATACTTTAAGTATGAAAATACTCCTGATAATAATAAGATTAAGGTAGTAGTCACAAAGTTGAAAGGTCATGCTTCACTTTGGTTGGATCATTTGCAAACTGAGAGACATAAAAGGGGAAAATAAAAGACCAAGACATGGGCAACTATGATTGAAAAGATGGAGAAGAAATTTCTCCCTCTTGATTATTGAGTTAATTTTTTGAGAAAGATGCAAAATTTGAGACAAAAGGACATGAGTGTGAAGGTAAATACTAAGAAATTCTACAGATTAGATATTAGATCTGGACATGTAGATGATGAAGTTAAGAAAGTGGCTAGATACTTGAATGGTTTGAAAACATCAATTCAAGATGAGATTAGATATGTTAAGATGGACAGTATAGAAGAAACATATCAGTGTACTTTGAACACTAAAGAAAGATTGGCGAAGAAACATGATCAAAGATAGAGAGGAAGAGGTGGCAGATTTCAAAGAAGCAGAGGCAGAACATATGGAGAAGGTAACAAATCTGACAATGCAATTCAAGATAAAGGAAAATCAAAATGGAAGGATGAACCTATTGGTAGAAGATGTAACTACACTAGAGGTACCTATACTAGTTACACTAGGAATAATAATGGTGGAAAAAGAGAAGAAAGATCTTGGTTTAAAGGTTCTTGTTATAAATGTAGAGAAGGACATAACGCTTTTAAATGTACTAACTATGGAAAGAAGATTGGAGGGAATAGTAGAGGCACTTTGGCTAATGAAGAAGTTGTTGAAATGCCTAATGAACTTGAAAATAAAGAGAACTTGATGTTAAGAAGGATCTTGTGGAATGAGGAAATTGAAGGAGAACCTATTTTGAGAAGAAGTTTATTCAAAACCATATGTAAGATAGCTGAAAATTGTTGTAAGGTAATCATTGATAGTGGAAGTTATGATAACTTGGCATTTGAGGAGTTGGTTAACAAATTAGAGTTGTAGATATTGAGACATCCTTAGCCTTATCATGTTTCTTGGATCCAAAAGGAGCATAAATTATTTGTAAGTGAGCAATGCCTTATTAAATTCAAAATTGGGAATTGTCATGATGAAGTCTTGTGGGATATTATGCCTATGGATTGTTGTCATATTATTTTTTGAAGACCTTGGTAGTATGATAGACAAGATTTGTATGATGGTAGATTGAATTAGTATATTATTTGGGTAGATGGAAAGAAAAAATATTGTTTTCATTGGTAGAGAAACCTGAAGACAATCATTGTACCATAGTCATAGTATGTTTGGTTGAAGATAATTAATTTGCTAGAGATGTGAAGAAATACAATGTTTATTTTTGTTTGAAAAAGAATGAGAAACAAGATTAGTTAGAGTATGCAACAAAGATTGAATCCTTGTTAGTGAAATTTCAAGACATTATTTTTGATATGTCATTGTATGGATTTGATACCTAAGCTAGTTTGTCTAATAAAGCACCACATATATTGATGCCTAATGAATACGTTGAATTGAATAGGCAAGTGTACGAGTTTCTTGAAAAGAGTTTGATAAGAGAATTTTTTATCCTTTGTGCACTACCTGTTGTGTTAGCACCTAGAAAGAATGGGGAATGGCGAATGTGCACTAATTCTAGAGCTATAAACAACATAACAGTGAAATATAGTTTTATTTTGCCTAGAATGGATGACATAACGGATAGTTTGAGTGGAGCAAATCATTTTACTAAGATTGGTTTGAAAAGTGACTATCATCAATTCAAAATTAGAGAAGGGAATGAATGGAAAACAACTTTTAAGACTAATGAAGGTTTGTATGAGTGGTTGGTTATGTCTTTTAGCCTAACTAATGCACCTAGTAATATTATGAGGTTAATGAATGAGTATCGAAAAGATTCTTGGGTAAATTTTTCATTTTATATCTGGATGACATTTTGATATTTAGTAAGACTAAGAAATGGCATTTTGAGCATGTCAAACAAGTATTATATAGATTGAAAGAGCAAAAATTGTTGATTAACCTGAAGAAATGTTCATTTATGAAGGAAGAAATTGTGTATCTTGGATTTGTTATTTTAGTTGATGGTTTGAAGATAGATCCTAAGAAGGTGAAAGTTATTCTTGATTGGCCTACACCTAAGAATGTTGGAAAGGTAAGATCATTTCATGGATTGGAATTTTTTTATAGGAAGTTCATCAAAAAAATGAGTTCTATTTGTAATACAATGACTATAATTGTGAGAGGAGATAAAAATTATTTGAAGTGGACACATGGAGCACAAAAGAGTTTTGAAACATTGGAATGAAGGATTGCATAATTTCCTACACTTGCTTTACCTAATTTGAATAAAGTATTTTAGGTTGAATGTGATGCTGGTGGAAGTGCTATTGGAGCTATTTTGAGTCAAGAAGGAAGACCTATAGCTTTCTTCAATGAAAAATTGAATGATGCTAAGAGAAAATATTTAGTTTATGATCAAGAATTCTATGCTATTATTCAAGCTTTGAAGAAATAGAGACATTATTTGATGCCTAAGGGTTTTGTGTTTTACACTAAACATAAAGCTTTGCAATATTTGGGAGGTTAAAATAAGTTGAATCAAAACTTTTCCTTTTCTTTGAAACATAAGAGTGGAGAGTCAAACAAGGTTGCTTATGCTTTGAGTAGAAGAAGGAACTTCCTAGAAAAATTTAGAGTTGAGGTACTTAGTTTTAATCATTTGAAGTATTTGTATGAAATCAATCTTGATTTCACAAAACCTTGGAAAGATTGTAAGGAACATATGGTAAGAGATAAGTGGACCGATTATTTCATTCAGGAACATATGTTTAAAGGAATTCAATTATGTATACTTAGGGGAGCTATGAGAGATATCATCATAAAAGAGAAGCATAGTGGTGGATTTTTTGGACATTTTCGGATTGATAATATGATGAATTTGATTTTAGATATGTACTTTTGGCCATATATTTATAAGGATGTGCATAGGATGGTTAGAAGTTACAAAATTTGTTAAACAGCAAAAGGAACTAGTCATAATTTGGGATTATATTTACCATTGCCTATACTTGATAAGCCTTGGGAAGATATCAATATGGATTTTGTTCTTGATTTTCCTAGAACTCAAAGAGGTAATGATTCTATTTTGGTGGTAGTTGATAGATTTTCAAAGATTTCACATTTCATACCTTGCAAGAAAACATCTCATGTTGTGTATGTATTTGGATTATTCTTTAAGGAAGTGGTAAGATTGCATGGATTGCCTAAAACTATTATTTCAAACAAAGATACTAATTGTATTGGTTATTTCTATAGGAAACTTCGAAAGAAGCTGAACACAGAGTTGAAATTTAGTTCTACATTTCATCTGCAAATAGATGGACAAACTAAAGTTGTGAATAAAAGTTTGGGTAACTTGTTGAGATGTTTGGTTTCAAAGATAAGCCTACTAATTGAGATTTTATTTTGGCGCAAGCAGAGTTTGCATAATATAATTTTTTAAACAAGAGCAATAAGAAGACATCTTTTGAGATTGTTACTAGAATGAATCCTAAGGGAACTACTGAATTACAAGATCCAAACTTTGAACTAAAGAGAAGTTTTGAAGCTAAGGAATTTTCAGATTTCATGAAGGCTTTACATAAGGAAGTTAAAATGAATCTAGAAGACAATAATCTGGAATCAAAACAAATAGTTGATATGAGGAGGAGACATAAATCTTTTGTATTTGGTGATGAGGTTATGATTCACTTGAAGAAAAATGGATTTCCAATTGGTACCTATAGTAAGTTGAAGATGAAGTAGATTGGTCCTTGTAAGATTCTAAGAAATTTTGAAAGTGGAAATGCTTTTGAAGTTGAATTACCAGAAGATATGGATATTTCACCTATATTCAACATTGTAGATATCTTTGAGTATTTTGAATTATATGATCAGTTGAAAGGTAACTTGGATTATCCTAAAAAGAAAATAATAACATTGAAAAGATTTTGAATAGCTGAATCAGTAAAAGCACTAGAGGAAAGGACTGCATGGAATACCTAGTTCATTGGAAAGAAAAATCAGTTGAAGATAGTTCGTGGATTACACAAGTTGGATTGGATCTTTATGATTCAAGTTAGAATATCAATCATGCCTAATGTGGACACCAATTCTTTACTAACCCAAGTGTCTGATGTAGGAGCATCTTGGATCTTTGAGCAATCTTGTATCAACCAAAAATATTTCTTATTTTCTCCACCAGTCTATTGTTTATAGAGTAACTGTTGTTGCTTATATTTCCATGTTATGTAGTTGTCATCATGTTAGGGACCTATCCTAGATCCTTTTCATAAGTGCACAAATTCTTATGTTCTATTTTTTGGAGTTATGTATCATTCTTTGCGGTCCTATTTTCATGTCATTTTCATCTTGTGAAGCTTTTTGTTCAAATTGACATGGTTTCCACTAATTATGTGGAATCTTATGCAATCATAATTTGACTCCTAACACATTTTTGGACCTACCTTTAAGAGTACATCATTTAATATTGTCATTTGTGCAGATCTTGGTTTACTCTTCCAAGTATTGACTTGTATTATAATTAAATGCTTGACTATCAGACTTGTGGCTTAGCTGGCTCTAGAAGAAGCTTTGTTAGATGTAGCAAAGTAGCATGAAGAAGGATATATGAATGATAGAAGACAACAATAGAGATAGAAGATGTGAGCTAAGGGTTTGAGATTGTATTATTCTTGTCTTGTATAAGGTCGCAGTCTGGAAGGCCCCATAACCAAGCATATTGTGCTTTCTTTATATATGAAGTGAAATAATTACACCTACAATTATTTTGCATCTGGCGTTGTGTTTGTACACTCAGTTTGTGCACTTCTCTAAACTCTTCTATTCATAAATCCCATGGATTAGAACACTCAAATGTTGACTTAGAGCTCCCTGGTCATGGAGTGCAAGAGGCATGAAATCAGCATGAACTAAGATCTCAAATGAGCCTTAGAGATGAAACCCTTTCTAGTAAACCATGAAATGAGAGGTCCTTGAGACAAGAGAAAGAATGCAAGTGTCCAAGAGAACCCTCAAACACACAATGCAATAATGAACTATGCTAATATGAGTGCAAGGATGCAACTAAGCTAAACAAGATGAATGTGTTACAACTATAGTTAATTAGACTATGTGAGCTATGTTATAACAAAGTATATCAAGCTATTCTAAATGAATCTTTAGCTAAGATAGAGTATGAAAGAATGAGATAAGAAGTAAGAAATTCTTCACAAGTGCTCTTAAGAAAACCTGTCAAGAAACCTACAACATAACATTACTAAAAAAATTGGATCCTTAGAGAGGGAGAGAGCTCTCTCTTTTAAAGGTGTATGGATGATTGAGATCAAGATCAAGAAATGAACAATCAAGGGTGGGGGTTGACTTTTGGCATGATCCATGTGTAAGAGCAAGTCAACTAATGAAAATGAGTTAACTTTTCATGTGAGACAAAATAATTTTCTTTTAATTTGAAAATAGGAAAAAGATTTTATGAGTTCACATTGAGTGGGTTGGAAGTGTCGGGACTCAAAATTGAAGCCCTGCTTTTGAGTACCATTTTGAAAATTGAGTCAAATTGAGCCCCTACAAGAGTTTTTCATGCGTATGTACCTAACTATCATTTCAAGGCACATGATGTTTTTCAAGTGTTTAAGACCTTTCATTCAGTATATGCATACATCTTATAATGATAATTTTTCATTTTGAGTCATTTCGTGAAGTTTTATTTTGAGCATTGCTTAAATTTGCGTTTTTGCCTAAGTGTCAAACAACGATAGAAAACCTAGTTTGCAATTGAATATCTTGAACCCAGTCAAGTTTCATGACTTGAAACTTTTGGAATGTTTATTATGAATATAAGAGAACCTATGTTTCATATTTCAAGTCATTTTGATATGTTTTGACTAGGTTTTGAATCACTCAAAGTTGGTTGTTTACTGTTATCATGCTATGCACATTTCTCAAAATTTTGGGAAGCCCTATTTGACCAGTTATAATGTTGACCCATTGACCAAAATAAGAAAATTCCTTTTACATAGCATTCTAGGGGGCAGACAATTCATATGTTATAGATTTGAGCCTATGAGGAATCTATTTGACTAGTTTTCAAATGCGATTCTAAATGCAACTTCTAAAGTTTTACTAGTATCAAAATGTGCAGATTGATCGTTAGCCTTGTTTAGGATGTCATAGCTCTATAACTGTAATAGATGAGACCAAATGGATTATACCACTATATTGTACTTTGAAAATAATTTGAGTTTTCCAATTTTCAAGTCTTGACGAATCCGTCTGCACACCTTCCCAGACCCATTCCATTTGTGAAAATCATTGTTCTTCTAGATTTCCCAGTTCTGCAATTCTGAGAACCCAACTTCGAACACTTGCCAAATTTTTTGACTTATTTTTCATGAGCCCAAATCATAGATTCATACTCTCTACATGACAATAAACTAATGCCCCAATTTTCATGCCTCCAAGTGATTGTTTGACCTGTTTTCAAAGCCAAAATTGAACGCACTTTATAGTTTTCTTACATGTTTGTTTACAGCTAGTTTAAAGTGAGTGAATTTGATAGTCAATATCTTTTGACCCCAAATTCATGATGAGATGAAATCTAATAGGGTAAAAGAATGTGAACCAAAGAATAGATATGTCAAATCTCAAGGCCGAATTGTTTGATTCAGCTAGTTTTTTTAAAGTCATCACAGAGGCCTCCTGACTTGAAAGTTAATAGTTTGCAAAAAGTGTTAAAAAGAGTTCTCAAAAATTTAATTAGTGACCCAATTTGATTCCAGTTGGTTTAAGGAGTTTGATCAATGGATTTTTAATGTCATGTGTTTTAGTTTGGAAAAAAATAGCCAGACCATCTTTGGGGCTTGACTAGCTTCATCAAATTGTAAAGTCATATTCATGGAGTAAAAGTATCTTGATTAGACATAATAGCCATGATCATGAAAAACATTGCTATGAGCATATCATCATTCCTCATCAAATGGGCATATGGGCATGTATCCACAAATAATCAATAAAGGATTTAATATACAAGAGAATTTTTAAAGCTTGTTGTTGTCGGAGTTAGCTTTAGCAATGGTTTTCTTGTGGAAACATTCCTTAACATTTTTATCCTAGGCTAACATAGTATGCTAAGAGCTTCTCATTGGTGAAATGGGACTTCAATCTAAGATGTTAATTTAAGTCAACACTTGAGGGCCTCCATTATTAAAACCCCTTCTTGTTCTGTGCACAAAATGCCTAAGTGGATAGATGAGTTATTTTAACCCTCTCCCACTATGTAGATTGTTGGTAGCAAGTCTAAGTGGTAATCATGAATGATGATGGTGATTGTGCCAAGTAAAGCATTTCTATTATCAAATTATTCTCAACCTACATTAGAAGGCATATATCAAGGCTAGGAAATGAGGACATGGCTAATTTTTGTCAACCAAAAGCTTTATGGTACCCACACCATAATGAGATCAGTGTTCAAAGAGAAGATTTTACACAGAAGCCTATGAAGATCATTGGAATAAGTGTTAAAAAGGGGCAATGAATGATAAACCAAGGATTGGATGAGTTCCCAACATTTTCTTGTGAGGTAATATGATAGCGATTGAGTGGTCTCCTGATCTATACTCAATGTAAGAAGGTATAAGGATTGTCCAACTATTATCAGATCTCTTGAATATTTAACTCCTTCCTTAAGTCAATAGATGCAGTAAACCAAGCATGTGATATGGTGATAGAAATTGTTCGATTCATTGCACAAGGTTGGAGGTGTGGTACATGTAATTAGGGGTGTGTCCTTTAGATATGTATAAGGTAGTTTTTACCAGTAATAGCAAGTGGAGACCAAAAAATAGGTTGATTATTTTCCTAATCATAAATGGGAGTTTGAACTATTTCTCAGAGTCACTTAAGGCTAGCTACACGAATACTTTAGCAAACTCATGTATGGACAAATTGTGCAAAACTACAGAGACGTGGTGTTGGTCATTACATGGCATGAATTATGCATGGAGATTCAATCTAATAGAGTGCAAAATGGAAGGTGCATAGTGTCTAGGGTCATTAAAGGCATAATCAATATCTTTTTGTCTATATTTGTTTTGTACTTTTCCTTCCAATGCTTCTCCTTCTTCACCTACACATTTTATTCCTTCCATATATTTTTGCTATGATTTTTTTCAGTCTTACCATCTTCATTTTTAACAATGAGGAAAGCATAAATTGGATCAACTCAACCCATGTATGTAGAGGGAATGCATGTGTTCCTTAGGTGATTTTATAGATTTGGTTAAACAATAGGAGCTTATGATCTCCTTCCAACTGGGCATGGTTGTCATTTAGGGAAAGAGCACTGTGTATGCAAAGGATTTGAATACAGTGATGAACTAAACCAATATCCCACATTCAAAGTGGAGGAAACTTCTAATTCCCTTTTATACTCAAAGACTCACTTATTAAGTTGCCAAAGAGAAATCTTTGAAAGTTGAAGCAAGCCTATGCATGTGGGTCTCAATTTAATGGTCACTATAAGCAAAATTTTGAACAACCACATAGGTGACAGGAGATGAGTTGGAAATCTGCAACCGAAATAGAACTTGACATGTGGCATTGGATCAACCAAAAAGAGAATAAAAGATGGTAGCCTGGTAATGAATGGAAAGGTGACAAGTGGCACACACTTTGAGGCTTGGCACAAATTTTGAGGTATGACGACGTGGAAGGATGGACACATGATGCGATGTTACTATGTCGCTAGTGACATGATGACTGCTAACAATGATAATGACATAGTAGCAAACTGAGATGTGGTGATAAGCATTGACGTGGTAGTTTCAAGATAGATGCACTAGATTATGCCACATGGAAAAATTGACTATTATTGTCATGGAGAGTTGCTCACCAGTTAACCATAGCGGCATAGTGACCCAATCAAAGGTCGTCACGTGGAAGCGGGTCCATTTAGAGGTGGCAATTTGCATGTGAATTAGGAGGCACCATGTGACACATAGGTGGTGGCAGGTGTTGATAGGGTAGGTGATTCAGTAGGAATCGAGCAATCAGAGAGTGACATGTATCACAGACTGGTCAAACCTAGTTTGACCTGGATAAGAAAAAGAGGGAAAAAATAGTTTTAAAAAACATTTTTTAATATTTTCCTCAAAATCAATGTACAAGGTTTTTTTAAATAGATAAATTTTATATTAAAAAGTTCAAACTTTATAATGTGATTAAATATTTGCAAAATTCAAGACTAAGAGTCAATTACTAAACCTAGTTTTCAAATGGATACTCTGGGTGTTTTTCTTAAGCAAGTATAAGATTATTATATATCAACAAAGATCTCTCAGAGTCTAGTTTCCCGATTTTCCAATTTTTTTTGTATAGGTATTAGTGGGTGAAATTTATAGTGGTTTTTGTCTGAGATGGTCCTTATGCAACTACATTCTGGTATAGGCAGTTCATTTTCAGTTTTTGATAAAATGGTGAAATGGGTAGGTGTCAAATTTGGAGAGGGACTTAGTAGGGATGTTATTTTGCCTATAAAGTGGTCTAATATGGATTTTGGAAACTTTTGGGGCTTTTATCATCATCTTGGGAGATATTTTTAGAGTTTTTTGAGAAGAATGATGGGATTTGATTTGGTTTTTAGTTCTAGAGAGATGAAGGATATTTTGCAACAACATTGGATGCATATTCAAGTGGACAAGTGTTGATTTCAGCTCATCTATATCTTTCTTTCTTCTCTCATGGCATAGGGTTGATTCTAGACTCTTGGACAAATTTCCATGGCTATGATACCATCAAAGTAGAATGTGGTTGTTTCTAGTCTATTAAGCAGAGCTCTAGTTGTGATTCAACCATTCTTCAACATTTTCTCTTTTATATGAACATCAATAAAGAAATATAGAGTATATTTTTGGTCTGTTTGTGTATTTTTATGAGTCTATCATGCATCTTGAATGTACTTTTTTCAAAGGAATGAATATAAAGAACAACACAATTACTTAGTTTCATTTTGATTCTTGTCTCCTTTATCTATTGTTTACAATCTTTTGTGGTTTATTTCTAAATAGCATAGATCCAGTTGCATCTCATTTCAGGTTGTATGTCTTGATGTGATTTTCCTTTGATTCAAAGAATTGTGTAAATACTTGACATATTTTGATAGGGTTGTGAGTTGCATGAGAAGGATGTGTGATAAGTATGAGGTTTAGTATGAACGTTGATGTTTGATTCACAAAGTGATAGGATAGATCTAATATCTTGATGTATGAGATATGTCATTGATATCATGGATGTGTGTTGTGATTTATGGAATACCTAATGGATAGGGTGTTGATAAGCTATAAGATCAATTCAACTTGTTGTTGCATACATGGGGTTTTGCTTATTCAAAATAAAACAATTAATCATCCATTTCCCTTTTTGTTTAGGAGCTAAAAGGATACCCTCACTTAGCTTGTGGGTTTCATAGGTTTTGTAATTTGCTACTACGTACCTCAGTTATTACATGAACATAGGATAAATAAGAGTTTAATCCGCTTTGTATAGATTCAAATATATGCTTTGAATTGGTACCATATGAATGAATTTAAAGGTCTACCTACCTAGGTTTTGAGGTTTTGCAGAGCTTGAAGTAGAAGGAGTTTAGCTTTATAGTTGGACCTAGTTCTTGACAAATTGTGTTCATCATAGAAGATAGCTGCCCTTAGATGAAATCCCATCTCATCTATCTGGTAGTTAAAATTACTGTTAAATCAGGAGCCAACAAGAAGAATAAGGTATTTTATTTAATCAAAAGGGGACATGTTCTTTTAATAAAATGTGGACTTAGGATATTATAGTCAAACCATAGGTTATAATCTAATAAATTGATTTTTAGCAATTTGGCCTAGATAAATGATTAAAATACTAAGAAGGGGGATAATAGTCTAGATGACCATTTTAGGTGATTACATTTGCCCCTCTTTGACTAATGTGTGATTGATCGGGGAACACATTACATTAAAGAATACAGAAGCCAAGTAGGCAGCAATAAATAAAGAGATCTGACTTTGAAGAATGAAATGTAGAAAGAGATAACAAGTCCTTAATGTACTACTTGATAGTGATAGCATTGAATACTAGGAGAGAAAAGATATCAAGACTCAAGAAGAGTACTAACACCCAAGAAAAATAGATAGATCAAGAGCAAAATGAAGAGATCAAGCATATGCTCTTGAGAAATAGATAGTTGTAGCAAGCAAGCAATGTGTAGTGCCTGCCCCTAGTCTACATTTTTCTAGTTACATTCCTGATATCATTGCCAAACTCTTTTAGGCCAAGTTTTATGTTTGATAATTAGTAGCATTATCTTGAGATTATCAGATATTGTTTTACACTCAGTTTATTATACGATGAGATTACTTGGTACTCTATATTTCAAGCATGTATGATGATTATTCAATGTTTTTAGTTATTGATGATGATTAGTTAGATGGTTTATTATCACACATGTTTTCTTATGGATACTTACCCCATACTGCATGTGTATGGTGTGCGTGTTTATTTTATTTATGTATGGTGTTTCTGATGTGGTTAAGGAAGGGAGTCGTAGTCACCTGCTAGTTGGGATCTACACGATGCACCACTTCCTGCCATTGTTTGTTTAGCTTAGAATATTGTGTTTGTACATGCGTGGATTTTATGCAGGTTGCAGGTACCGGGTATCGACTTCCCTAAATTGCCAGGATGAGGGTACCCTATTGCATTGTCTCAATGGTAAGAGAGGGGAGATAAACTCTTAAGTCCAATTCCTAAACCCTTTAGCCAATTGTCCTAATTGATAATTAGGGCAAGTATCTGAGTTAAGTACCCTCCGAATACATCAAAAGGATGTAATTTCGTGATTATAACCCTTTTGTTTGATTTAGTATGTATTTTTCTATGATGGGTTTCTGTATGTTGTTATATGAGTCCTTGATGTGTTTTCTATTAATTAAGTCTAATTAAAAAGATTAATTAATGATTTAATTTAATGGAGAATTAATATGATATCTTTAATATTTAATTAATTGAGAAATTAATTAAATAAAAGAATTAAATTTGGAGATAAAAGTTCAAAGATAAATTTAGAACATGATAATATTTATTTAATTTAATAATAATATATATATTTAGAGTTCATTTTTAAATAAATGCTAAATATTATTGTTCTTTAAATTAATTAAATATGTTATCAATTAAGTTTCTAAAATAAATTAAAAGTTGAAAGATATTAAATTATTAAAGGTTTCTAGATCGCATGATCTAAGCATGAGTTTAAATATGAGAAATAAATTAAAAGATAAAATAATAGAAAATAATAATGTTATTTTAATTTCATAAAGTGCACATGAGATTAAAGTAATAAATTAATTTAAAATAGAAGTCAAGTGAAATAGTAAATAAAGTTATTTAATAATTCAACTTAATGTGCATGAAAAGATGAATGCAAAATAAAAGAAAAGATAATAAAAGTTAATTTTGAGTTAACTCAGTTGTGCAAAGAGTCTTCTCAGGTGAACGCACAATTAGTGCCCCGATTTGAGGAGAAAACTCCTTATCACAACTTTGGGGTTCATTTTTGGGGGACGGTGAATTTTGGAGAGACAGGAATTTTTGGAGAAAGAACTTCGGAAGCAAATTTCAGAAGGAGAATTCTAGGAAAGATTTTCAGAAGAAAGTCATTGAAGAGGAGCTAGTTCTCTTACAGTTTTTTGGGAATTGCATATTAGCATCAGGTTCAGGTAGGGTCTGATATTTTGACCCCTAAATGATTTAAGAAATTTAATATGTTCTGTCTACTTCGTGATTGTGAGATCTTGTCTTCTCAAATGTGTGAATTCTTCGTTCTAGATCTTTTGCTATCCGATTTCATCTGTAAATCTAGATTGGAAAACTATTTAGAAAACCTCATTCGTAGGTAAAAAGGGAATTTGGATTAAATCGGATTTTGGGTTGAATTAAAATTGAATTGAGAAACTTAATTTGGAAAGATATTTGATCTTGAAAATCTTAGAATGAAAATTCGATTGGTTCGATTTATTTTTCTATCAGATTAACAGTAATCTTTTATTAAAAAAGAAATAACAATCATTATAATAATAAATTTTTATTGGGGGGTTTTGAATTGTTATTTTAAATTTAAATCGTTTGTTTTCAAAAAACAAAATAATGATAAAAAAAAATATTCATTAATATTGGGGGGGGAGGGAATTACCCTGTACCCTACCCCCACTGCCGCGGCTCTGCGCGACAGTACTTGCGTCTCAGGTACTGCGATGTCAGGTATAGAGTACCTGCGTTGCAGGTACTTGCCGCCACAGGCCCTGCAACCGCAGGACTGCGACAGGCCGCAGGCGTTTTATTAAGCCAACGGGCTTATTAAAAATACGTGCGTGGTTTTTGATATTTGATTTTTAATTCGTTTTTAAATTTGTATTATTTTTTTTTTAAAGTTTTATTATTAGTTAAAATTTTTATTAATAAATTTTAATATATTTTATTTAATAATATTTTAATAATAATCTTTATTAATATTTGATAATTAAATATTAATGCATTTAACATAGTTTTTGTAAATATTAGTTTATTAATAATTTTTGGTTAAATATTAATAAATTAATAATTAATGAATATATTAATATAAGTAATTAGAATAGTAATTATTGATTAATTTAATTTAAATTAGTTTAATTAAAGTTAATTAATAATGAATATTATTGATTAAATTGTAGAATTAGATTATTGATTAAATGGAGGTTATTATAGAAATGGATTAATTGCGAAAAAAACTTATTACTTGAAACAGATACAAAACTGGAACTTAAACCCTATTGTGTATTTCACACCAAACCCAAACTATGAAACTATATTGTGATGTTTGTACTGACTATGCTTTGGGGGTTTTGGGGTGTTTAGATGTTGACCAGTTTAGGTTGTTACCAGAGGTTCGGGGGTTTTGTGAATGTGATGTTATAATGATTTGGTCTCGATCTTTCTTAACTCGACCATGGTAATGTGATGGAGTGCTCAAAGATGGATGTATTTACTATTTGTTATTGCTTTCCAGTTTCCTTGTGTGAAGCTGAAGTGTATGTATTTGAGTTCCCTGACTTAACCATTTTTGAGTCATCAATTAGTTATAAATATATGATTTTCCTTCCAGTCGCTTTGAGAGGACTGAGATGTTTTGGATGATTTGTTCTTGGTGATGTCACGTTGTGACATGTTTTGACTTGACCATTTTGGAGTCTTCGATCAGTATTATGATCTATTATTGGGATACTTGTTGGTTGCTCATTGGAGAACCATTGGATACTGTGACTTATTATTGATGCCTTCAGTTGCTAATAGAGAACTATTGTGATCATTAAGATTATCATTTGATGTTTTTCAGTCGCTTGTATAGGGCTGAGGTGATATTTGTATTTGTGATTTCATGAGCCTAGGGTAGGTTATCTATGTGTAGTGTCGGGAAGTGGCTTGTGATGGGGGCCGGGGCCCTAAGTGGCTGCCAGGGTAACTCATTGTAAGTTGTTTTAATAAGTGGAAACATCTCATCTAAATACTGACTTAAATGAATCTAATAAGATAATTGTATGTTCTCTCCCATGCCTTGAGTGCTAGTACAAACTAGGATGGGGTAGAGAGAACGCTTGGTTACGACCTTGCATTTCGTAGTATGCCTCGTCAGTACGAGAGGATACTAGTGGCCGCAGGATCACAGGGGACCCGAGATTCCTAAGGGATTGCTCGAGTAACTTTTGACATGACTTTTTTTTATGACATTTTCTCGCTTGCATAGTAGGTTTCCTACGTGTCTTTGTGGTGCCTCTAGGTTTAGATGTCGATCTTTTTAGGAACCCTTGAGTTAGCATACTTATAGGATTTCCTGGACTTAGAGAGTATTTATGATTATAGGTTTTGTTATCCTATTTGGGACTTGAGACTATCTCCTCAACGCGGTGGGAGTGGACCATTTAGGTTCCACGCAGTCAGGTGGTAGTGCTTTTTACTCTTACCATTGAGATCCGTCCGTGGTCACCGTGACTGGAGTTTTCTTGGTTGGCATTTACCTTCATTCTGTTCATGGATGTTTTATCATTATGGATGTATTGATGTATCATGTATGGTGGATGATTTCATTTATTTTACTGTACTTTGTATCATGGATTTGAGGATGATGTAACTTTATCTTTACATATTTATATTCTTTTAAGCCTTTCATACCCTGTGACATGTACAGTGGATGATTGAGCATTCCGAATTAATTTGCCAAGAGGCATTCGGAACAAATGTATATTATGGACATTGGACTTTCTGATTATTCTTTCATATGTATGTGGTAGTTGTTAGACTTAGAATTAATTAAATTTAAATGTGACTCAACGTCTTGGGATCCTTAAGGAATGTAACTTGTGATGTATGTTTGTTGATGATTACATGTTATTGCTTCCGCTACTATGTGTTTGACGTGTATGTTATACTTTATTACTTTTTTTTAAAAAAAAATGTTTAGCAAACTTAGTGAAACTTTAGGTTAATTCTTTTGGATCCCTTGGCGGGGCGTTACACAATGATAGCGTATTTCTACCCCCTCAGGATCAAAATTCAAATGAAGTAAAGGGAATGTAGAAATAAGTGAGTTATGATTAAATTGAGATATAGAAAAGTCCATGATGACAGATTAGCGATTAGAACCAAATAGTGACCATAAGACAATGATAGAATGCCCCAGCTTGAATAAAGTGACCAAGAAGGATGTCATATGAAAATTAGGTCAAATCAAGTAAAAATATGATTTAGAGGAGAAAGATGTGAATGGAAGTTAGTACAAAGTGTATAAATGATGAAGACATGGAGAAATGAAGATTCCCTAGTGAAGATTTGAAGATTAGACCTCAAAAAGTCAGCTAATTGCATAGAAGAATGTATAATTTTGAAATACAATTTTAACTAGCAAGATGAACTTGAATTTCAATTTCTATCCTAAAAATGGATCCAGGACATCAAAATTAGCTAGGGGTTCAATTTTTGTGGAATTCTAAGAAGTTTCAGAAAATGAGGTTAGGGGACTATAGAAAGGGTCCAAGGGTCATTTCTAATTTATTTGTCTTTTGTAATTTTGGAGAGCTCTTGATTGATTTTGAGGAAGATCATGGCTTTAGCAGGTATTCTGACTCACATGCACTGTTGTGAGTGTAGTCGGTTGCACAACCAGCCACCCAAGTTTGAGCCCTAGTAAGTCTTCAAAAAAATTATGTTTTTTTGAGCTTTTAACACATTTTTAATGAAACTTTAGGGTTTTTATAAAATATTGTCTGATACTTTAAAAGTATTACACAACTACTTTGAGAAGTACCGTATGATACTTCTATTACCCAAATGGTATCACACTCTTTAGAAAATTCTATCGTATCAGTCGTACCCAAATGTTAGATGACATGGTGTGAACTATCGCCTAACAAGAAAGTATTGTATGAGTGTTTTGATTAAGTTAAAATAGGTTTTAAAGGACCTTAAACCTTTCATAGAGTAGCAGAAAAATAAAAACTATGAAACCCAAAAGAATTGTGCATCAGCACCAAGAGCTGAATAACCTAAAATAAGTAGCTAAAAACAATGAACTAGAAAAGATAGCAAAAAGACAGCACAAAACCAGCTACAATGTCTTTAGTAGATCCCTTGCCTAATCTACAAGGATATTCATGTTTTTAGTAGAGGCCTTCAAATTATCCATTTCTTTGGCTTTAACACCCTTTGTCTTCTTCAAGTTGGCCCTGGCGGATTTGCTAGGTCCTTGATCACCTTTCACTTCTTTGGATCCTTGACCTTTCCCTCATTCAAATTTATTTAAGAAAGTGCTAATCTTGTCAGCCACTATCTCCAAAATAGAGCAATTATGATTCGTTAGTTTCTTGATCATCTTCTCCATATTAACCACTCTGTTATCCAGACCATCCAACTTTTTCTAGAAATCTTTTATTAGTTGATCCACAGGTCCATTTTTGGCTTCAAGGGGTGGAACACGTGTCATTAAATTCTTAACCTCTTTAGCAATACCAATCACCTCAGAGAGTTTATCATGTTGTCCCAAAGTTCTCTTCCCTCAAGTAGTTTTGCTAAGCTGGTCAAATTCTCTAATAATGTCCTGCATCTATTGTTGCAAACTACTAATCTCCTTCATCAGCCCGAGATTGCCAAAAATCCCTTTCAAAAACCATTGGTCATCATTTCCCTTGTTATGAGTAAGGTCATCCTTGTCCCCACCAACATTATCTCTTTCATAATCTATCTCCTCGTGCCCTTTAGCATCCATCTTCCCTTGGCAAAGTGCATTTTTTCCTTTTTGCTCCATCCTCTTGATCAGAGGTTCATCATCAAAAGGTATGCTTGGGGCCCCATCCATTTTCTTCCCCCTTTTTTTAGAGACCTTACCAGTAATACAACTTTTCCCATTTCCCTCTTCCATCTCCTCTTCATAATCTATATCCACATCAGATCAATTTCCTTAATATTCCTTTTCTTCCCAAATGAGTTACCAGGCTCTAGCTTTATTGCATGAGTGTTATAAAAAGTATCGCACGATACTTAATCAACAAAAATATCACCCATATATTATGAAAAGTATTGCATGAGTATTTATTGAGCATTTTTTGAATGTTTAGTGTCAAATTTTGCATGTGTGAGCATTTTTGTCTATCATTTCAATATATTGATGATGTTCTTGATCTGTTTATAGCTGATACTGACATTTTTTATGTTTTCCTGACTTGATTATGTAGATTGTCTTCCCTGCACTTTTGATCAGAGCCCCCAAGGTGGTAGGGTTGCATGTCCTTCATCATCTAGAGGATGACAAGAATGATGCCATAGACAACATGGGATTCAAGTGGTTATTATGCATGCCCCATATATGAGAAAAACATGGTTTGTTGACTACATTATCTAAGTGGTGGAACAATGAACATAATACCTTTCATTTGCCCATTGGTGAGGCCACCATCACTTTGGAGGACATATATCTCATTCTTTATGTGCCATACCATGGAGATCCTATGAGTATAATCACTATCTTTTGATATTTGTTTGTTTTAAGTTTTTGATATCCATATGATGTGTGTTGATATGAGCTTTATGATGTGATAGGTTTACTGCGATCAAACTCTGACAGAGGGGAGGTTGGCAGTACAATAGTTGTTTGAAAATGTCACCATCCTAGACCTCCGCTTTGAGTTGGGGGAGGCTCATAGATAAGTATGGAGATCAATATCCACTACCCTTCCTCATTTGTTCACTAGTTTCCTAGGTGCTTATCACTAATAAGGGCCAAAAGGGCTTCCCTCTAGGTCAGGCAGATTGGTTGCAAACTTGGTGGGTCAGCCAAGGTGAATGGCATAGGGGTCAGCTATCCTTGCAAATATGTACCATGAGTTGCATGAGATAGTGAACCAAGATGGTAGGACCTAGGCATGTGACACAATTTTGGCCCAAATATGGGCATGGGAGCACATTGCAATAATCTGACTGCAAGTGCAACTATGAGAGTGTAGTGAGCCATTTATTTGGAGATACAGAAGGTTTGTCCCTCAAAGCCACAATAGGGATGTGATGTACTCTTGGTGCCTATTTGATGAGCTTATCACTTTTGTGTGGTGGCCATAATGACTATGTCATTGATGGTCAAACGCATGGGAGCTTGAGTACATGTGATATAGAAGGCCACTGGTGGGGAGACATGTAGACATAGTGGAGAAATTTGTGATCAGCCGAGTATGGTGATAGTTTTTCTAGTGACAGGTGATTTCAGTGGAGACCACAACATATACTCGCTTTCATAGAGAGGAGGACCAAGGATGTTGCCTGTGTTGGACTATCAGACAACCCAAAGGGACACAATGATGTTGATGTCAGAGCCTTGGGACTACCATCTAGATGTGGCAGATGTAGGGGCTTCAACCCATCCTATTTTTATGATATGCAAAGACATCTTTTCTCGTACTTTGCACAACTAGATGCACCATCTGTGGCAGTGAGATAGGGAGGAGATGGCAGGGATGGTGACAAAGGCAGGAAATAGATGGAGTTCAAGAGTAGTTCTTGATCTACTGGGGTGAGACAGACGTAGGTTCAAGATAATAGAGAGGAGGAGAATGAGGAGGAGGAGAATGAGGATGAGGAGAAGGAGGAGTGTCCATTGAGATGTACGAGAGTGGAACGAGTGGAGCTGTGTCAAGAGCAACCTACCAAGGGAGGTGGAGAGGATGATTGAAATGTTGGGATTCGGGCCCTAGAGGAAGAGCTACATGTAGCGTGGATTACCATATCCATGTGGGATCAACTACTCATAGATGAGAGAGCACATGGTGAGTAGCTTCACAGGGAGACAACAACTTTGTAGAGAGTGTGATGCTGTGACGTGGGAGTCAGAGCATCATGGAGCATGAGATGTCTACTATTATGTTACATATAGGCGTGTGGTATCTCCTAGAAAAGGAATACCAAACTACTCTGAGAGGTCAAGGATATCAGAGGGTGTGGTACAACCACCAAACAGGAGACACACTCCACCTCCACAACTGCCACTAGCCCAGGAGGGTGGGAATCGGTCCTAGATTTAGGAATAGGTCTAGGTTGATGTCCTTGTGACATTTTGTTGTGCCATATGTATTTTTGAGACGTTTATCTAGATTTTAGATCCCATATTGTATATGTATTTTAACACACTTGATATATATGAGATACTAGATTCAATTGATGTCTTTGTGTACTCATCTCATTTTTATGCTCATGCAATGGATGTTGTGCAAGAAAGTGGGTATGATTGACAAGAAATAAAAAGACATGATTGAGAGAAAGATTTTGGAAGAGATGAACATAGTTAGCTAACATATTCATTAAAGATGAAGAGAGAGCTCTCTCCATATGTAAAATGCAAGACTAAGCTAGAATGTACCTATGATGCAACTAGTATGCAAAATGGTTTACTTGCAAGGATCGATAAATATTTAAACTCTAATTTCATCATTGAGCATTCTAAGAGAAATTGGAAGATCGTACAATCATCACTAATATTACTATGAGGATGAATATGATCTATGTCAAATAGGTGTGTGGGAATCGAACCTAAGCATCAAAGACATGTAAGTCAAGATGACAAATGTAGATAGATTTACTAAGTTTAGTATAGAAAAATTACACCTATATCAAGGCATAAGTGCCAGGATAGCCTCCCAGTATGATCTTGTGAAAATAGACAAAGATGATACATTATAGGTCCAAAGAATCAAGTAAGACAAGCACAAATGCTCTCAATACCTTGGATTAACAAAGTTCACCCGCAAGCAAAAAATAAGTAAAACATACCCCATGCCCCCAGTCTTCTAGTCCAGGACATCCTTGAAAGACTATTAGGGAGGTAACACTCAGCAAAGAACACATAAATAAGATAAAATTCATCATAACTCAGCAAGTTTAATGTTTAAGTGTGTGTGTGGATATCACATGGCCATTTCTTTAGTACTCATATCTGATAGTGAGAAATATCATATCCTAGACTGTAGGTAAGGTATCCGAAAAGTGTTGAGAAACACTCAATGTAAAGGGGGGTAGTCTTGAGAAGCATTATTTGGTATGAGTTATGAAAGAAACCCTAACACACAAGAAGATCTTGATAAGCTAAGTAGTCATGCCCTTGAGATGAGGATAGGAGACAATTCCAAGCTAGGAAATGTAGTTGTGGGAGTGGATGAGTAAGAAGTGAGAGTGATAGACATAGGTGTGAGGTTCTCAAGTAGCACTTGTTTCTAGGTTTTCACTACTTGGTAGTTTTTTTAGGACTTTTTTCAAATTTTTTGAATTTTTTGGTGATACATCGAAGCACCTATTGCTTGATTTTCACTAAGATGATCATTTTTTTAGGACAATTTCTATTTTCTAGAATTTTTTCAAGATTAGTAAATATATCCAAATAGGTAAGTTGTGAGCCTTAAGCATAGAATTTCTTCAGATGTAGAATGTTGATAGGCTCAACAAGTTGTTCCCCTTCAAGTGTAGAGAATTAATATGCATAGGATCCAAATGATGTTGTGACAATGTAAGGACCCAACTAGTTAGGCTCAAAATTCTCCTTATGTTCCCTGTTTTGTTGATTCTTAGGGTTTACTCTAAGCACGAGCTCACCCACTTGGAACTCATGGGGATGAATCTTTTTGTTGTAGGTAGTAGACATCCATTTTCGATAAGCCCTTATGTGATCAAAAGTAAACTTATGGCACTCATCAAGAGTTTCTAGCTCATGTATTCTCATAGCCCTATGGTCTTCATCAATTATCAACCCATGTAGGGAGATGCATAGTGAGGGAATCTTGACTTCTAAAGGTAAGATAGCCTTAGAACCATAAACTAGAAAAAAAGGTGTAGCCCTTGTAGGAGTACATACAGTGGTCATATAATCCCATAGTGCCAAATTGATTTGCAAGTGTCAATCTCTACTTGATTTGTGGACCATTCTGTGTAAGATTTTGAGTAGTGTCTTGTTAGAGGCCTTAACTTGGTCATTCCCTTGGGGATAGTATATTGAGGACCAATGTTGTTTGATCTTGAATTTATTACAGAGTTGTTTAAGGTCTTTGTTTTTGAACTTTCCTCCATTATCAGTAACGATGGAGGATGGGATACCATAGTGATGAATAATGTGGTTGAGAATAAACAAGGCAACATGCTTTCCTATAGCAGCAGATAAGGGCACAACTTCAACCCATTTTGTGAAGTATTCTATTGCTGTAATAATGAATTCGTGGCCACTAGACAAACTTGGATGAATTTTTCCCACCAAATCAAAGGTCCACTACTGAAAAGGCCAATATGTAATAGAAGGTATAAGCTCAAGTCCAGGAGCATGAATCAAGTAACCATGTAGCTGACATTTCTTGCAAGATTTAGCATATCTAACAACGTTAGCCTACATAGTTGGCCAATAGTAACCTGCCCTAAGTAGCTTTTGAGCAAGTGCAAGGCCATTAGAGTGTGCCTCACAAATGTCATCATGGAATTTGGCCAATGCCTTTTTGGACCCTTCTAGCTCTAGACACCTAAGAAGTGTTCTATCTAGACCCTTCCTATATAGGTCACCAGCGACAAGGGTATAGTGTGAGGCATTGCGAAGGAGTTGACATTTATGGTTGCATGTGATATTTTCAAGAATGATCTGATCATGCAGGTAAGAGTAAATGCTAGAGTAATGGGAGGAGTCATGACCGCAAATAGTGCAAATCACATGATTTTTGGAGGAGTCATATGTGGGATGACACAATTCTTCCACTAGGAACTCAAAATGTGATTCATGTTCTTGCAATTGAAGAATAGATGCTAGGGTGGTACTAGCATCTACACCCTTATTTTCTACTTTAGGAATTTCTTGAAATGTCACAAATGTAAAGTAGTTCCATAGAGCATTGATCAATTTCTTGTAGGGTACCAACTTATCATCTTTGGTTTGATAATCATTATTAAATTGGTTAATAATAAGCTAAGAGTCTCCATAGATGTGCAACTCTATGATCCTCCATTCTAAAGCCATTTTCATCCCATTAGTTAAGGCCTCATACTCTGCTATATTGTTAGTGCATGGGAATAGAAGTTTGTATGACTTTGGGATAGTGTAGCCATGAGGTGTGACAAAAATAATGCCTACACCAATCCCATTCTAGGTGTGTGATCCATTAGAGAACATATTCCATGTTCTTTTAATGACATACATGATGGAAGCATCAAGAAATTCAATTTACATAGGAGTGGTATCTTGCAATGGAAAGTTAACAAGTTGATCAACTATTGCTTGTCCCTTAATGGTTTTTCATTCAACGTACTGAATGTCAAATTTAGAGAGAATCATCATCCATTTAGCAAGACATCTGGTGAGTGCAAATTTACTCAATAGATACTTGAGGGGATCAATTTTTGTAATGAGATGTATTCTGTGAGCCAACATGTAGTGTTTAATCTTTTGGGAGGCAAATACCACTGCAAGGCAAGCCTTTTCAATGTTGTCATAGTTCATCTCATAAGCCACCAAAGTGTGACTAATATAGTATATGGCTCATTCCTTTCCATTTTCATCACTTTGTGCTAATAGTGCTCCTAGGGAAGAATCTGTAGCTTATATATATAGTATCAAAGGTTTTCCTGGTATAGGTGGTATCAATATTGGAGGTTTGGCCAAATACCCTTTGATTTGATCTAAACTTGCTTAACATTCCTCATTCTAGATATAGGTGGAACCTTTGTGCAAGTTCTTATTGAAAGATTGAGCTTTATCGACCAACTGAGATATGAAACTCCTAATGGATTGAAGACGTCCCTGAAGACTTCTTAATTGACAAATATTCCTAGAAGGAGGCATTTCCATAATGGCTTGCACCTTTTCTGTATCAACTTCAATGTCTTTCACAAATATGATATAGCCTAACAATTTTCTTGATGTAACACCAAAGACACACTTTTTGGGATTTAACTTGAGCTGAAACTAGTTTGTCTGGTCCAATATCAAACTCAAATCATCAAGATGTATATCTATTTTTAAAGATTTGTCCAATATGTCATCAACATAGTCTTCCATATTTTTACGCATCATGTCATGGAAGATAGTCATCATGGCCCTTTGGTAAGTGGCTCCTACATTCTTTAGCCCAAAGGGCATGATGTTCCAACAAAAAGTACCCGATGCAAATGTAAAGGTAGTTTTCTCTTGATCCCCAGGGGAAACTTTGATTTTATTGTATCTTGAGAAGTCATCCATCAAAGAGTACATTTCATAATCTGTAGTCATGTCCACTATCATGTCTATGTTAGGTACTAGGAAATCATCCTTAGGGCATGCTTTTTTTGAGTCTCTAGAGTCAATTCACACATGAATGGACTTGTCATGTTTGGACATAGGTACAAGATTGGGGATCCACTGCATAATCAATAGCTCTAATGAAAATTTCACTTAAGAGCTTTTCTAATTCTGCCTTGACCAAGAGAGCCACATGTGGATGCATTTTATCTCAACTTCTGTTTGACATGTTTGACACCAGGAGAGATAGACAAATGATGCATAATTAGATTTGTGTCAAGGCTAGACATATCTGAATAGGTCTAAGAAAAGTTGATTTTCTTCTCTTGGAAGAACTTAGTGAAGATATCTTTTTCTTCAATGGATACAAATTGAGCAACATGAATGATTTTGGGGGATTCTTCTGTACCCAGATTAATAGGTTGGATAGATTGAATAAGAACCTAAGATCTATCTTGAAAATAGCTTGGAAAACTACCAATTACCTCATCCTAGGTGTCTCAAAGAGGTTTTCACCCTTAGATACATCTTTGTTTTTACTTTTTGGGGGTTTAGACACAACCACCAAGTGGTTTTCACCATTTGGACAATTATTTTTTTGCTTTTTGTTTGATTTTCTGACTAAGGTACTTGATATTTGTTTTTGTCATGTTAACTACGGGTTCACTGGTGGAAGATAACATAGGTTCTATAGCATTGAGGTAGTAAGTGATCTCATAATCATTTTAAAAGACAATAATTTGGGTCTTTGATGTTGAGTAGACCAATCTATGAGATCAAGGTGAAGTAATGAGAGAGACTCGAAGACTTCAAGGTTGTTGATGTGAAAGGAGTCATCTCTAGTGATATGAGAGGTCAAATCCATGGGGAAAATTCCAAAGGAATCCAAATTGGGAATATACCTAGAGGGAACGACATGATCTACTAAAGTAGTTTGTGAACCAAACTCTTCAGACCCTAGACTAGACTCTTCAATTATGTTTGGTTGGGTAGCATAGGCATGAATGACATCCACTTCTAACTTAAAATTTGCATCTAAGAGAAACTCCCACTTGTATTTACAAGAATCTGTACTCTGGTTCTGGGCTATCAAGCGAGCAATGTTTTCTCTTATCCTTCCTCTGTTAGGATCCTTATGGTCAAATTCACCAGGTTCATGTGGTCTAGAGGTGCAAGTCTCAACAATATTGTGAGTGACCATGATTTCTTCTCCCCAAAGGAGAGAAGTAGGAGGTATGAAATCCTCTTCTTGTAGAACAATAGTAAAAAAGGGTGGGTTATCATCCTCTAAGTCAGTAAACATAAGATCCCTTTTATCGAACCTTGGTAATTCATCCTCTAGCCCAAAGCCTAGGCTAGCAGTATCTCCTTTTTTATGACCCTCGACATGACTTAAGGGTTCTACGAGAGCTTTTTTTATCACCAGTTAAGGACCCTTGGCCATGATAGCCCATTTTTTTTGAGACTTGTAGCCCTTTCGATAATGCTTAGGAGAAATAGGAGTAGTAACCATAACCTCCTCCACATCCTCCTCCCTATAGATACAATCTCTTATAGCTTTCTCTTCTTTTTAGCTTCTAAGGGAATAAAGGATTGAACAAAGGTCCCAAAAATGGTCATAGCAGAAGCTGAGGGCTTCATTTTTTAAGAAGGTTTCCTATAAGATCTAGAATAAACTCGCAAACCAACAATAGAGCCTAGAGTGTACTTACCCATACCAAGGCTCATCCTTTTCAATTTATGTTCACACTCTTAGAGAGATGGTTTGAGCTCATTTGAAGAGAAATTGTGGGGGACTAACATATCAGCTATAGACAATGTATTCATAGACATTGAGTTGTCCCCTAAAATAATTATCTTGATACTGTTGAAAGGGAACTTGATATATTGATGGTATGTTGATGACATTGCTTGCATTTAATGCATCCAGGATCTTCCTAGCAACAAATTATATGCCAACAAGATGTCTAAAACTTGGAAGACCACATCTTTTTCAATAAGACCTACACAAATCAGTAGTACAATAAGGTCATTCAACCTCATCATAGGCTTTGATGGTGATCCTCCACCTAGGGTTGATAGAAAATTGAAACAAGCCTAGTTATTGAATAAAATTGAAGGAGATGATGTTTAACCCGATACCATTGTTTATCAAGACTCGACAGATGCGAGTATGGAAGATTTGAACTTCTATGTATAGAGGAAGGTTGTGGGGATGACTGAGTGACTTGTCATATTCTTTAGAAAATATGAGGTAATGCGGTAAAGAAATATGGTTCACCATAGCTTAGAATCACTCAATGTCAATATCCATGGGAACATTGGTTGGGTGTAGAGATTTTTCAAGAATTTACTTGTGCAAAGGAGATAGTTTTAGCAACTCAAAGATTGGAATTTGTGTTAGGGTTTTTTGCAATTGACTAACAAGATCATGGCTAGAGATGGCTAGGGTAGTTGCTTGTTTGGACGATGAAGCACTTTTAGTATCATTTGTAACTCTGAGGACAACCTTGGATCGTCCCCTAGTGATAGTGTTTAACATCTCACCATGCGAAGAGGAAGCTTTTGCCACCCTAAGAACCACCTTAGGCCTAGTGTCCCTATGATTTTGTTGAGCATCATGTGTTCATAGGACTACCTTAGGTCTTTCATCGTCCATGTTATAGTCGAGTTCCTTGTCAAATTTAGGACCCATCATAAAAATGTGTTCAATAGGTTCGAGCATGTTTGTGACATTGTCAGCATCAGTGTAGGTACAGTTGATCTTTACATCATGGTTTTTCTTATTAGCCTTATATGATTCCCCTTTTTCATATTTGGGTAATGGTTGTTTGAAGGATTTGTGATCATAATTTTTGGCTAAGCCATCTGTTATGACTTTTCCTCCATTGATGAGGTCTTGGATAACATCTTTGAGCTTAAAATAATTTTTAGTCTTATGCACTTTTCTCCTATGATAATTGCATAAATGATCCTCCCTCCACCAAGGAGGTCTGACGAGTGGGTCATAGGGTCAGGAGTTGTCTAGAAGCATGACAAGCTTGTTTACGAGGAGGATCTTTAAGACCACTTCATAAGATTCTACCATAGGTGTGTAAACACGCCTTGGTTTAAATAATTTTTTGGTTTTATCAAATGTTTGAGACTTTGAAGTCTCTTATTATTTTGCAGCATAAATAGCATTGGAAAGATTAAAGGCCAATACCTTGGACATAGGAGCATCTACTACTCTATCATTGATAACATATTTATTCTTATTCCAAGGCTTGAATTTGTTTTTTCCATTACCATTGTTCCTTTTGTCTTTATTTAGCAAAATGTCACCTTTTCTAATTACGACATCCTCAATGTAGTATGCACTTTCAACCATATCACTGAAGGATGTGAAAAATTACTTTCTAAGGTTGAAGTAGAGTTTAGGTATAAGTGTATTGACAAAAATGTCAATCTTCTTGGTCTCAAGAATTTGTCGAGGGTACCTAGAGTGTAAAGATCTCCATCATTGAAGGTACATTGCAAAGGGTTCACCTTGTTTCTATTTAATATTACAAAAATCCAACATAGTAATAGGATGTTGAATGTTATAAGAATACTGGTGGATGAAGCGTTGTGCAAGTTTTTCAAATGTCTTGAGAGGAGGAGACAATTTCATGAATGATTCCATGGCTTGGCCCCTCAAGTTCCTAGGAAACAACCTCATAAGGTAAGTGTCTTCATGCATGAAGTCCATATTAAGAGCATAAAAGTGCCTTACATGGTCGTGAGGATCACCATTTCTATCATATTTATCATATTTTGGAACCTCTATATCCCTAGGAAATGGGACCATGTAAAGAATCTTGTCGGAAGGAAGAGCACATATTGATTCAACAAAAGAGGTCTTGGGTCGCTCCTTGGAAACTTGTAGTTGTGCAAGTTGATTTTTTGAGTTCTCACATTTTTTCCCTTAAGATCTCAGCTTTAGTAGGTTCTCATCTTTGGATGATTCTTTTCACATCAAAATCACAGGGGAGTTTCCATCCTTTAGCTGTCATGTATTGGAAGTATTTGTCCCCATTTCGTTCTAAGGCTTTTAGCATTACCTTTAGATGACCTTGTCTTGTTGAAATCTCATGAGATCTTTGCTAGTGACCTCGTCATTGTTCTCACTTTCATGGTATGACTGTGAGTTTCTAGGTGGTGATGGACATCCTCTGACGTTTATTCCAGGAGTTCTAGGAGGTGTATTATTTCCATCATTACCACCAAGAGGGATTTTATCAAAGGGATTGCTATGATAGTGATGTTTATTTTCAACATTGTGAGCATGAGCATGAGTGCCAGCCTCAAATTGATGATACAATCTTTATTTATTAGCCATGTGTATAGCCTTTAGGGGTTCTTGTTCTTCTAAGCGATGTTTTCTTTCTTCAAGATTCGTGGCAAGTGACATGTTGTCTTCACCCCTAAGTGTATCAAAGGGTGTATGGAATGGATTCTCAAAGCTATAGAGTGGGTTATGACAGGTGTCAACCTCTTGTGGCTTATCAAGGGTAGGTTCATCCACACAAGGTTGTCTACAAGGACGTCTAGTTGGAGTTTGTAATTGTTCAAAGGTGAAAGAAGGATGACTCCCTTTACTGAATTGGAACCTAGTTGTGACCGACATGTAAGGGTATGTCTTTGTCTAATAAGGTGAGGTAGAGTGTTTCAGATTTGAAGCTTCTATAGTCAAGTATGACCATTTGCCAAAGATAGAAATAAGTAAATGACTTGTCAAGAGTGCTCAAGAATTTACAACACTAACAACTTGAGACAAGAGAGTGAGCTAGAATCTTGATAGAAAGTAGCTAGCATAGAAAGGTAACTAGATTTTGACAAGTGACCATTAGTGACATTTTGAGATTACATCTGATGAACTAAACCCATCTTTTCAAGTTAGAACAGTGGCTAACATAAATATTTTACACCAAATTTGGGTAGGATGATGTGACGACACCCCTAAATCAGCTAAGATGCAATTTTGACTCTATTTTGCAAGCACTAGAGACCAGATGATATTTCTCAAAAAGGCATGCAATACTGGGACAAAAGAATGTATCATACGATAGACTTCATAGTAGTTGAGCGATACTTTTGTTTTAGACAAAAGTTTCCCCTAAGGAATGTGATAGACTTCACTACTATCAAGCAATAACATTTACAATAGGTAGATGATACTTTCTGAAGTACAAAATGTTGTACAATATTTTTCGAAAGGTTGCGTGATAAAGAGCCAATGAACTATGGAAAAGGCAGTTTGAAGCTTGAAAATCCTATGTTTTGGGTTGATTCTTCAAACGTTTTTAGACTAGAATGTGGCGCATATACTATACGACCTCAATTTATAGCAAAGAACAACATGGTTTGAAAACAATAAGGGTATTTAACATATCTCAAATAGTTGGACAAGGGACAAAGCAACCTTGCCAACACATAATTGTGATATAAAAAAAACTATACTAATGCTAACGAGATTGTTTGATTGTTGAAGAATGTTTACACAAGTCTAGCACATTCAAAAACACATGTCAAGCAAGATCTACTTAAGAGTTATGGTTCATTACTCAACAACTTGGACTACACTTGATGCCCCTTTGCCTCACACCAAGTGGTTTCCCATGAAATATATTGGCTTTGTCATGGAGATGTCATAAGCGTAACCAAGGGGACACAAATTGTGATGTAAAATCTTGGGGTGATCCAGGTAGCCCACTAGGATCAATCCTTACACTAAGATGTTGAACAACAAAATAAGGTAGCTTCTAGCCAATGGTGTTTAGAAAGGGCTTCCGTTTGTAGTACTCCTCTTGTACCCAATTACAGGACACCTTGTCTTGTGACAAGTAACAGACTTCATGGCCACAAGAGTACCTTAAGCATTCTTGCCTAGCATTTTCCTCATGGTCCCAATCCCACAAGTACTCACACTAAGCGAAGATAAGCACTAGGTCTACCAAGGTTTTGTGTCCTTGATAGCCTCGAGTTTATAGTGGGTCAGAGTAGTCAGGTTTGCTTGTCCCCACTTGGGTCATTCCTCTTGATTGCTCAAGAGTAGGCCCTCTAAAGGATTCTAGACTAAAATAGATTGGATCCACTCTTGGGGGTCAAGATCTATCATTCACTACAAGGGTGAAGAGCATACTCTCCTATCCCAATTGCTTCCCCCAAACACATCAAACAAGTTCAATTAACTCTCTTGCTTTCAAAATCTAAAGGTGGGTCAATATTTTTGATTCACCACAAGGGTGAAGAACATACTTTCCTACCACTGAGAGACCCCAGTCACAAGTCTTATGTGCTTATGAAAGATAAACAACTAGTAATATTGTTGCACACAAAAAATAAGGGAAATACAAGCGCTTGATTTATTTGGTTTTTATGCTTTTAGGTAGCCCTACAAACAACCATTAATAGCCTTTTTGCATTTGAAGCATTGACATGCATTCTTTTTATAGCAATTTCATAAGTGTTTAGGACAATCCTACAAGAAAAATCATTAGTCCAACAAAGGTTAGTCCAAAAATAAAGTAAAACCTACAACAAACCTCTTTTAAACAACAAATAACTCAAGGAACCTGAAAAACAGAATGCCAAGGACCAGAATTTGACTAAAGAATTCAAACAACAACAAATTACAAGCTGGGTGATAGTTTTCTATTGACAAAATATCGTACGATACTTCTCAGTATAGTTATACGATACTTTTGTGTTGTACAATATTTTATACTATAGTCAGGTGACATAACTTGATATACTGGTGTGATAGATCTCTGTATGTGCGTGCGATACTTTTATTGGAAGAGTATCGCACAGAAGTATTGAGAACTAGCATATGATATTGAGAAAGTATCACATGATAATCACGAATGCAGAAAAAAAGACAGAATCAACAAGCGAAAAATGCAAGATAAAAATGCAGATTAGGAGGCAAAACCAGAACATCATGCCCCATGATGGGCACAAAAAATGTACACTCATTTTGTGCACTTCTCTAAACCCTTCTATCCAAGATATCCCATGGATTGGAACACTCGAATGATGGCTTAGAGCTCCCTAGTCACATGTGGTGTGCAAGAGGCATGGAATAAGCATGAAATGAGCCTTAGAGATGCAACCCTTGCTAGTAAGCCATAAAATGGGAGGTTCTTGAGACAAGAGCAAGAATGCAAGTGTCCAAGAGAACCCTCAAACATGCAATGCAAGAATGAACTATGCTAATATGAGTGCAAGGAAGCAACTAAGCTAAACAAGATGAATGTGTTACAAATATTGCTAATTAGACTATGTGAGCTATCTTATAACAAAAGAAATCAAGCTATTCTAAATGAATCTAAGCTAAGATAGAGTATGCAAGAATGATATAAGAAGCAATAAATTCTCTACAAGTGCTCTCAAGAAAACTTGTCAAGAAACCCGCAACATAACAACACTCAAAAAATTGGATCCTTAGAGAGGGAGAGAGTTCTCTCTTCTAAAGGTGTACGAATGGTTGAGATCAAGATCAAGAAATGGATGATCAAGGGTGGGGGTTGACTTTTAGCATGATCCATGTGTAAGAGCAAGCCAACTAGTGAAAAGGAGTTGACTTTTCATGTGAGACAAAAGACTTTTCTTTTAATTTGAAAATAGGAAAAAGACTTTATTTGTGCCCCTTGAGTGGGTTAGAAGAATGGGGTCTTTTATTTAATTAAAAGGGGACATGTTCTTTTAATCAAATGTGGACTTAGGATATCATAGTCAAACTGTAGGTTATAATCAAATAAATTGATTTTTAGCAATTTGACCTAGATAAATGGTTAAATAATTTAGCCAAAATGTTGAGAAGGGGACTAATAGTTTAGATGACCATTTTTAGGTGATTACAGTGTTTACTATGGTTTCATTAATCTATGTATAGCTTCCGTATGCATCTTTGAGCGAGAAGTGTTGAATGCTTTAAGTTGAGTTTATTCCACATGTACTTAAATCTCGACATCTCCCTCATCAGATATAAACTCCTATAGGTTTCATGTGAACATGTGGAAACAAGTTAACCATATATGCTCATTGTGATTTATATTTATCTTCCATCTCATCCTTGTAAGTGACAATTTGATGTTTTTTGTAATTTTGATTTTTACAAAACAATATCTTAAATAAATTATTATAAACATGAAAACAAGATGGAAAAGTTGTAGCATACAAAATATAATAAATTTTGGTGTAGCTGTGTGTAATATTTATTGAAATGGTTTTCTTGTAAGGTTTTAAGATTGAAGTGTATATTCAATGGTGTAATTAATTATATATGAAGGCTTTCGTACCTTGAATTTTCAATTATTATGTGATTGATTCAATTTTCTTTTAACATTACAAAATTATTAGCTAAGGCCCAACATAGTCTTCATTTTATTTAATGTCTAATTTGTTACTACACCAATCACTATACAAACATAATAGACTATGTAAAGATATTTTGTACATAGCTATTCTATTGCATTATCTTCATTTTATTTAATGTTTAATTTGTTACTACACCAGTCACTATACAAACATAATAGACTATGTAAAGATATTTTGTACATAGCTATTCTATTGCATTATCTTCATTTTATTTAATGTTTAATTTGTTACTACACCAGTCACTATACAAACATAATAGACTATGTAAAGATATTTTGTACACAAGCTATTCTATTGCATTATACTCTACTTAAATTTTATCCCCTTCCATAGTTAAATAGATACACTTCAACTTCTTATCATTTCTTTCCTGAATATTAAATAAACATGCATTCATTGTTTAATATTTTCTTTACTATTTTATAATAAGAATTATATTATTGGATCAAAATAAATATAAATATTTTAATTCTGACATATCTCCAAAATAAATCCTTAAAACCAAATTATAAAACATAATATACTTACAATTCTGATAATCATAATCTGATTGTTTTATACTAAAACTTTATACATTTAGTAAACTTTATATGGCTTGTACATTCTATACAATTAAACCTTTGACGATTGAAAAATTCTCCGCCTGCAACAAATTTTTACTGCAATAACCGTTCAGCATGACTATTCGAACCTTTGGTTGTAATTGAACGCGTACAAAACCCTATTTGAAATGGCCTTGGAGTGCTCCGATGACTGGGGATTTCGTACCCGCCTACCTATCTTGAAAGTGATGTTATCCTTGCGTATGAAACACGACTTTTGCAGGCAAAATGCACAATCTGGTCTTAGAATTTGCTCTTGTGGGCCAACCAAATTTTCTGCAGATTTTCGTGAGATTTGGTTTGGCTGTGAATTTTAAGCTCTCTTTAATGGAAATTATGAATGGAGCGCATTTGTGATGCTTTAAGTTGTTTTCGATTCCAGGGTGTAATGGAAAAAGTCGGAAGTATGGAGCACTGGTTGCAACTTTCGGCTCTAGTTTGTGAATTTATGGTTTTTGGGGCGCTTGCAGCAGCTTTTATTGTGGCAGTTAAGTTTGAAAGGTTTTGGATTCGAGGGCGCGGAAGAAAAGAGGACTTTGTGTACGATGACGTGCTCTGGAGGCCTTGTTGGAGGGCGTTGCATCCCTCAGGGTTAATGACATACAGAGTAATCGTTTTCTTAATCATGGCCGCCTTGCTAGCTTGCGATTTCATCAACGGCGGGATTCATATCTATTATTTCTATACGGAGTGAGTTTTACACTTCCCTTTTCTTTCTCCTTTTATTCGTTTTCTTATTCATCCTTACGTACACGAGCGTTTTTAAATTTTATTTTATATTTTGTGGCCTATGAGCATCAGAATCAATACGGTACAGGGAACACTTTCCAATCGATATTGAAAACCCAATTGCTAGCTTAAATTGTATGGAAATACGTACGTATGATCCAATGAAAATTGGCCCATAGATTCCAAATTATTGTTATACTTATGAGGAGAGTAAGAAAATCTATGAATTGTTAAGAAAATTTGGAAATGATAGAATGCTGTTGTCTTAGGGTTTTGCAGTTGGAGCCTCAAATGGTAGATTTCCACTTTCCGATATATGCAAAAGCTTGCTGGTTGCTCTACTCCTGAGCTAATGGTCCTCTTTGTGGTCAGTAGTGTGTGGACTGTAGCCCTTTCTCATCTCTTTCTCCCACCTACTAGTCCTCTTTGTAAACCATTGTTTGGATTGTTTCCAGCATCTACCTCCCCTCCGCTTCCTTTTTAAAGCAAAAACTGCATTGTCACATCTATATTGCAGAGCGGCTAGACAGGAGATGCTACAGATAAGGGCATGACAGGGGAAATGCTTTCATTAGCCCGAGTATCCTCAAGGTCCTGTAAATCAAATGAAATCTGTATGAGGTGGAGCAATTTTTTTCTGAGAAATAAATACATATTGAGACGCATTAGTTTTAGTACCCCCTAACTTGGCGATGCTCTATCGTTTACTAGACCTCAATTTTTCAAACACTTTCTTCGGCTCAATGTGAGCCTCATCTGGAATAACAGGAACGTTTGTACTACATCTCCTCTTCCACATGCAATCATCTTCCCATTGCATTTCACTTCAGCCTATGATTCCTTATTGTGCTCAGAAGCATGCCCAATATTTCTTGAACCATGAACACAAGAGCCCCCGTGTAGAATGCTACGATTCCGCTAGAAGCAAAGTGATGAACTAGATTTTATCGGGCGGAGACTTCAGAATGCGCTTCATAATTTCTGCCATTGGAGGCCTTCTAGATGCTTTTACAGTGGTTGCAGGTGACAGTGCGTTCAAAAAGTAGTTCGGGTGGAACACGAAACAGCTAACAGACTTCTAGTTCTCATTATTTCAATTTTTAGTTCCACAGTTCTGCACAATATGCCTCTGATGTAAGCCTTGGACCAATGTAGGAACGCCCTGACTTAAATTCTAGAGAGGCACATGGATCCCATCAAAATGTTATTCCTAACACCGGCCATCTGAGCGATCGCATTCTCATTCAATTCCTGATGGGAGTCAGCATTGAAACTGAAAGTTCTACAATGACTACAGCATTTCCGGAACACCTACTGTTCACTATCTTATATACTTGCAATAGTTGCTAAATTTAGCTTGGTCTAGCTGAATTTGTCAGATTCAGTGTATATTTTTCAGCAGATATTTGAAGTTTTACTTTTTTTATAAAGTTTCGGATTTTTATGTTTTTTTGGCTTCCCAAATGAATTGATCTTTTTAAACCTGGAAACTATGATCTTTGCTAAGGCTTTAAACAGTTCACAGCATCCACACTGGTCAACCCAATGACTTGCAAGACTAAGAAAACTATCCGGATGCTCTTCCTGCAAAGGTTAATTTCAATCATGCTCATCAGAATATCCAGTAGCTGCGGGATATTTGTAAGCTTATCATCATAAGCTGTTTCAACGTTTCTGCAGTTCCTTTTTCGGAATTATCGAGAAGAAAACCCGGTTGAAACCAATAAATATCTTCTTCTATTCATGACCAATATCCATGTTGTTTTCTTGCACAGACCAACGATCAGTGTTCGTAAGGCCAAAGCCCAAAGGATTTAGATCGAGGCAATGGATAACCACGCACAAGTGACGGTCCAAAATCCTACCCTGAAGTTAAGGTGCAAAGAGCAACAACAGCGCACCGTTCTACTAAAAGTTGAGCACCAAAAAAGGGTGGCCTACAATAACAACAAAACCTAATGCCAAGCAACAATGATGCTAGTCCAGGCCCTACAAATTTAAGCAACACAAATGAAAAACCAAGGCCCTTTCCCCATGAAGGCCTTTCTATCACATAAGCCATGCTCCTTTATGCCGAGGTGTCAAGTGAAAGCATCACAAAAATTTTAAACATCCAGAAATTAAACATGCCGCCACCATTTAGCTTCAATCGCACTTAATTACCAAATAGACGCAGCTTGGCAAGAGGCACTAAACAAGGCCATTAAATGGCATTACAATCAAAACAAATATAACTTAAATGGGTTTAAAATTAATTTCTAGCCACAAGCTATAGTGATCACTGAAAAAAGTTGAGAGCTGGTCTTGATCCAGAGTTCATATGAACATTTGTTTTTGGAAATGGGGTAAAAATTTGTTGAATCAAAGATTCCGAAAGAGACCAAGGACAACAGAACAACCGGTCCAATGGCCAACCCACAATCAATGATCTCCTGAACTTTCCAGATAATTTCTCATATCCTCCATAACAAGTTCTTCCAGCAATCCAGAATACTCGCTAAATAACTGACTATACTCTTCTATGTCTCACCCCTATGTCCTTAGAAGTACATTTAACCAGTCTGCTACCTTATTCCATTCTCAAAGAAGAAAATGACAAAAGATAATACTTCTAGAGATCTACTAAGTCTGGTAATACGATTGACCATCCCTACCAATTGGCAACTCTTGTCCCCAATTCTTTCTTTCTCCCTTATTCTGCACATCCACCACCAATTCCACATCAACATTAGCTAAAAAAATAAACATCAAATTTGATTCCCAGAAACAATGAACAATCTGAACTTCAACGGAAATGGATAAAACTTCTTCTAAAAATGAGAGTGGTTCTAATCCGGCCAAAGACATTCTGAAGTTGAATCACATATGGAGAATCACCCTCCTAAGCCAATTGCAGTTAAGTGGAGGAATACTACCAGAGGATTCTGCCAAGAAGCATTTTTTAAGTTAGCCGATTCTTGCTTATCCCTTTAACGGGAGACTACATATTTCTTGTAACGTTTCAACAATCATTTGCCAATCATATTTTATTAACATCATCATCGGTCAAGCGTGTTTTCTTCCAAGGTTCAAATTCAGACCTTGTTGCACCAACAATGTGTCAAACATTCCGTATTCATCTTTGTTTACTGCCACACTCTGCCTAGTTGTAGTTTGGTTCTGTTGGAGCCACTGACAATTTGTTACTAGAAATTAGAAAATGATTCTTTTAGTGAACATTTGGCGACATGGGATTCTCTCCGCCTGTTTAATCGTTGATTCTTCTTGGTTCTTTTCGGCCACTTGAACCTGGTTTTCTATTCTAACATTCTGGAGTACAAGGTCAAATAAATAACCCCTATTCCTCTATCATACGTTGCCCTGTTATTTAAGCAGCCAGAACTCAAAAAGCTCCTGCAATTGTCTTCTTGAAATTCTACTTGAACATGATTTGCACATTAAGGGTGCCTGCTATTGCTTAAAAATACACATAAATAGAATTGCAAGCTTGAAGGTATCAATAAATTTTGCTATTGCTTTAATAAAACTACACCTAAATAGAATTAACAAGCTTGAAGATATTAGTGATTTGTTTTTAATGCTTCCATTAGGTTGGGACACAATGTCTTCCAGTGATATTTTTCTTTGTACAAATTAGGAAAAAGCTACCTAAAACACCTTTCAATTCAAACGTATCATAAATGCAAGAAGCAGAGATATTGTTTGAAGTAACGCGCGAACAGTCAGAACTTCTCAGTCCATATCTTTTAGGGTTTCAGACAGTGCCTTTTTCTTGTCACTACAAAGGCCATCTGAAACAAAATATTTTTGTTCTGAACATTCGGTTCATGTAAATTTATATCTCCATGAGCATGCATGTGGGCTATCAGAAGCATTCTATATTTGATTGAGTTTGGCGGAGAAACCGACTTCTCTAATCAGCCATTTTTCAGTAAACACAGTGCCGTTCGTCCATTTCGCATCTTTCCAAATATTTGTATTCCAGTCCAGTCGAGTGGTGTACACCTATTGTATGTGATGCATGTGACTCGTGAGCAACAGATTGCTCTGGATGCCTCATTTTGATTGGATTCATTAATTTACTTTGCTCTCGGATCCATATCACTTATTTGCTTTCTTCTCAACTTTTGGGTACATACCACTTTTTAGATGCATTTTTTCTTTTGTGATGAATCTTATGCTTGCTTTTTATTTAGTAATCAATTACAATCTTTTACTTCATGGGAAAGCTTACTCTGTATAATGTATGAGGTGGTTGGTCCCAATCAAGTTAGTAGAGGTAGGTTGCTAGTACGGAGAAGCTGTGTAGGAGGAGGGATGGCCTCTATTTTGATGCTTCCATTGGATTATGTTGCCCTAGCTATAATTAATTTGTCCTCATTATATTGCTTGTTATGAAATGTGTAGCCAAGACCTTGACATCCATCATTTTCACATACTAACATTGGTTATAGAATGCTTTATTTATGAAGGCTCAACATTGTAGCGAATGCTTTGACAGATTTTGTGTGGCATAGGATATTTGTCACTTTTTGAGACATAATTTAAATTTATGATTAGAGAATTTGACTCAAAGAGAGGTTTTATGATTAGAGAATTTGACTCAAAGAGAGGTCTATTTGTTCATTAGTGAAAAAGCCAAGCTATACAAAGGTGCTTGAACCAACTTATGATGATTGTGTGTTCTTCTTGTTTGCAACTGTAGTATCTTGATCAATGATTTGCTTGAAATGATCACTCTTGTCTTACACAACTTCATGCTTGATCTGATCAATATCTTTTAAAACTTGGTTTGTAACATGCTCATTAAGATTGTCAGCATGTTTAAGGGGGCAAGTGTTCCCTCATAAGAATAAGAGGTGGTTGGATGGTAGGTAGGATTAGTTTGGGTTTCTAGTTTACAATAGAATGATTTGAATTTACTTGGATTGTTTTGATCTCAGTTTGATTGGGGGCAAGCTTAATCATTATTTGGAGCAAGCTCTTGGCATAGCTTCACACAATTCTTAGACAAGACATGGATACACTTTGTTTTGCTTTGATATCGCCTATATTGATTAGGCCTTTAATACCCCTTATCTTGATTTGGCCTTTGTTATTCTAATCTCACATTTAACCCTACATTTTGGCTAGTGGGATGTCCTTAGACCTTACGATGCTTATGGAATTTGGATCTTTTGAATTTTATGGACCGTATGAAATGTTTATACTTAAATTCCAATATGACTAGACTCACAAAGATGATATTGCTTGATGACTTTTGATTTTAGGATAGGCATAATAATAGGAGAATCATTCATAGGTGTTGTGAACATGGATTTCTTGGATTTGTTATTTTCGTTTTTATCCCTTATAAGCATTAGTTTGACAAAATATTTAGTAGACAAGTGGACCAATCAATCTTCATTGAATGAGTAGACTTTATAAGGGGTTCATTGGAGGACTTGGGTGGGGGTGATGCAGAAGCTATAGGTGTTGGATGCATCTAATATGGAACATGTAGACGATCTAACCTATTTAGATTTGGGTAAAGGTGATATGGATTGGGGAGATGTGGATTATTGTCCTGGGATGGTGTTTCCCTTGCCAAATGTGGGATACAAATGAGCCATGGATATTTAATGTTAGTTCATGAGGTAAGTAGAGGGGTCCTAGTTTTGAGGAATATGAGAGTTTCTGGTTCGACGTATTAAATCCATGGAAATATGATCTAAAGGGTTGCATCTATGGTGCTTTGGTCAATGTGATCATCATTGTAAGGATCATATTCAATTTGGTTAATAGAACCATCCTCGTCATCATAAGGATGATACTTTGCTTAGGCAATTTTCATCATTATTGCTCTCTCGCCCTCACCCTTGCCATTGCTCTTACCCTCGTATTTGTTATCATCATCATCATCATCATCATCATCATATCATGGTTTATGTGCAAGGTTATTATACTATTTTTTCTTGACTTGATTTAGGAAAAAGATTTGATCTAAAGGGTTCATGTTATTTTCTTTTCTTTGATTATGATCTTCTTACTTGTGTAGAAAATATTCCCATCATTTTAGCTAGGCCTCAAGGATTTTTAGCTATAGGATGATTTGGATTTTGGATTGTTTTGACTTGTGGTGATTGTTAAAATTATAACCCTAGGGCAGAGGTTTGATAAAGATTAAAATAGTAAAAGTAGTGAATTAGATATTGATGCAAGTGAGGGTTAGCACCACTCAGTGCATAAGACTCCAAGTAAGAATTAACATTAAAATGAAAGCTAATAATGCTTGATGCCTAATTCACTTACGTAAGAGAAATCTTTTAAATGAACACAAGTGAATCTACCTTCAAGTGCTACATTAGTAATGCATTTCACACAAATTAGCTACAACATGAATGTGATATAAAGGGGATACATCTATATAGAAACTAAGGAACACTAAAAAAGCTAGTTTGAGGATTTCATTTTGAAGTTTGTAGGTGCAATGACTCATCACTATCCTAAGAAACAAATAGGTCAGCTCTAGGATTTTTCATCACATCCTTATTATAATTATTTTTAATGGTAGCATTGCATGTTTGAAACGAATTGTATTGCAAAGAGACATTCTTGAGATGAATCTACTTAGAGAAAATGTATTCTTCTTTCTTCTTTGATTGTAGATTTGCAACCACTATAGACATTAGGTTGATGGAATGGTGTTTTAAGAGTAGATTTTATGACTCCACTAAAATCACAAAAAAAACGATCATGGTGATGGCTAGTAACCAAAATATCCTAGGATAGATTTGATTGATTATCAATGGCTTTCTGAGTATTTGTTGCCAAGTAGAAATGAAGTTACTCATTCTAGGTGCTTACTCGTGCATTTACTCAATGAACACATTGGTTTAGGAAACCTACATTGTAATTGCATTGTTGCTCTATATAACTATTTGTTTTTAGTTAGAAGACATATTGCAACTAGACTTTCGCTCTTATCATAACAAAATTTTCTCATAAAAAATTATACTTGGTTAGATAGTTTAATTTTTACTCTTGGAAGCTTCTTTTCAAGATACCTTTATAAATCTTGAAAGCCAAATTTTCTTCATGAAACAAAATTGAAGACCAAAACCTTAATTAAAATAAATAAATTTAAGTGGTTCAAAAATTGTTAATGTTCCAATAGATTTGAAATATTAGCACCTTGCATAGACCATCAAATTAAGAATTTGTGCATATAGTTTATTTTTACTCTTGGAAGTTTCTTTTCAAGATCCTATTATAAATCTCGAAAGCCAAATTTACTTCATGAAACAAAATTGAAGACCAAAGCCTTAATTTTTTTAAAAATATTTCAAGTGATTCAATTTTTTTAATGCCCCAATATATTTGAAATATTAGCACCTTGCATAGAACATCAAATTAAAGATTTTTTGCAAGTGTTTAATTTTATTGCTAAGGAAGACCTTTCAGATTGAAAGTTTTGAACATTCTTTCGATGCATTGAAGTAAATGATTTGTCAATTCTATAAGGATTACTAATGTGGAGCTCAATGATTAACATAATTTAAAATTTTAGTTGCAATAATATAAAGAACAACAATGTTTGTACATCATAATATGGAAGGATAAAAAAACCGTGATTCATTTTTTTAATTCAATTAAACAAATGACACAATTATAGACTACAAAAGAGGAACATAAGTTTGAGCATACGAATTAAAGCAACCTTAGATCTTATAAATGAAAACACTTAATAAGAGTCTACTTATAAAATTTCCTTTTTTTTTATAAATGTTCTCGGTGCTCCTATCTATAGAAAGTAGAGCAGAATTTGTACAAAACATCAACATCAGAATTCTCACAACTTTGAGATCATGAGAATTCTTAGAACTTTAAGATCTTATTATTGAAGATAACCATTCAGATTGAAAGGGAAGTTCTCTAGATTTACCAAAATAAATGATTTTCAATTTACATATGAATTATAAATATAAAACCTAAAAACTAATGAACTTAAAAACATAAGTGCAACAATCTAATATACAATATTCATATATCATATAGAAGAAATCATAAGCATTTCATTGATTCAATCAAAATCTCGTACACTTTTAAGTTATACAAGGTCCACAAAATTTTGAACGTAAAATTGTAGTCTTATAGCTTACAAATAATAAAAAGCTCTAAAAGAACAAACTTCTTGTTAATTTCCTTATAGGATACAAACTAGCGTGAAACTCTTATTTATGCAAAATAGAGAAAAACTAAAATCTAAAAAGAACTACCAATAATAATTACAACACATGTTATTGAATTGATTAGCACAACCTTTTCATTGAAAATATATTGCCCGAAAACAATTATTGTGCTTGTTTTATTTTCTTATTAGAAGATCTCTTTGCACGAGTCTTTTTTCCCTTTCTTTATCTTTTTGGTAAGTTTTTTAATTTTAAATGTGAGACATTTAAATATATATGTTTATCTATTAGAGTATATGGTATTTTTCAATTAAAAGTGTTATATAATTGAATTAATATTTTATTTATTTAATTATTTAATAAAAAACTTATTAATTTAATAAATATTTATTATTTCTTTAATTAATTTGTTAGTCATTTTTCTATTATTTAAATAAATATTATTTTATTATCTAATTCTTTAATTCTTTCTTCAGTATAAGTAAATAAATATTCGTTTAATTAATTGTCCATTTCTTACTCTTTTACTAGTATTAATTAAATAAATATCTTTATTTATTTAATTAGTTAATTGCGTTCTTTCTAATTCCTACCAAACATCTACACTCACGAATCAATTCTAAAATTCGTAAGACATTTGATAAATGACAATTTTTTCTTCATTTGCCTTCTCTACTCTCCAATCTCTAAACATGTCTAGACTCAATTCAATTTGTGATGTATCATGAATTGTAACAATCCTCTACCTACTAGTCAATCACATTACTTAATTTGCATTAGCCTCTTAATCCTTCATTCTCATTATTCAAGTCCTGTCATATCCAACCTTTCATTATTCTATCTCGTAATCTCTACCCATGATTTTCATGAGGGCTTCTATAAAACAACATTTCCTATTTGACTTCTAATACTTTTGTGGCCTATTGCTATTGTGGTCTTGCACACTTGTGATCTTTGAGAGCCTTTTTCGTCACCATTATCATCTTCATATTCATTATCTGACATCAATTGAACACACTCCATTCTTGTATATGCTTTCTTGTATACATGTATAAAAATATGATAGCAACCCACCTTCACACAACATCTTAAAGGATAGTTGAACAATGAAACCAAGCTGCCCTTGCGTGCATTTGGGTATATCTTTGTTTACCTTCATGTGGATTTATAAAAAAGCTTTTCATTGATATGATATTGGTTAGTTTTGTAGATCTGGGGTTTGTAGTTGGGCTTGACTAGGTTTGCAAATAAGTAGTCAATTTTCATCATCATCATCATCAACTTTTTTTAAAATTGGGTAAATACTATATTCAAATAATATGTTGTCTGTCTTTTGATAAAAATAGATAGAAAACAATAATAAAGAAACTATGTAGTATTTTGAGAAGTAAAATTTTGCAAAGCTACTTATCATAGTTGTAAATTTTCAAGCAACATTATAATCTTTATCTTTTTGAGTTTTGCAACTTCTTTTATCCTTATGGGGATTATGAACATTGTTTTCCTTTCCAAGAAACTCTTTTGTTGGCAACGTCATCACCTTGCCCTTCATGCCTTCTTCCTCTACCTTCAGGGGTGTCAACCATGTTTACACACATTTTGCAAGATAAGACAAATGAAACAATGTGTATCATAAGACCATTATTAAAAGAAGGGGATGTTCCTTAACATCTAACTATACATAAAACCAAAGAAAAAACAACCCTAATCTAAAATGTGATGCACAAATATGCACTTTATAAATGATTTACTAAGATGGGTTTGCATAATGAAAATCATCAAGTGCTTATTTTGTTTCTCTTAAAAACAAGCACCCGACGATATTAACTATGAAGTGGTAATATTGATTGGAATGAAATGAAATAAGCACAAATGAGCACAACTTCCCAATGGTTCAAACATAATCTAGTATTTCAATTTAAGAATGATAGTAGAAAGAATATCAATTTAAACAACATATGACTGCATAAAATGAAAGGCGACATTGCATGCAAAACTACAACCTAGGCAAAAGAACATCATTGTCGTTAAGCCCAACTCAAATAAATAAACTAAATGCAAACAAAGAACTTCCAAGGGCTTGAAACATTGTAATATTGTCTTGTGAACAATATTTGAAGGAATGCATATTCATATGACACCTAATTCTAGGAATTGAAAGACTACATTACATGCAAAACTACAAACTAGGTACAAAGCCTTATTACAATTTATTTTTTCCATTTCATGAAATCTTAAACATAGAATTTCAAAAATATTTAGTTCAATGATGGATTCTAAAACATAAAATTTATTTTAGCTATCATTAAGAACCTCCTTTGCAAAAGAGACTTAGTTATAATGAATAACTTCTAGGGATTTGAGAATAATAATTAAATAGCCTAAACATAAATGATTTATTTAAACTCATCCAAGAGTTGTTGAAGAAGTGAGATTTAAATGAGTTTAGAACAAATCTAACATGGAAAACTAATTAAATATATTGTGATATTGTTATCAGGATTTTAATGTGTGATTTTGAGTCAAACTCATTGGCCCATGTTTCATGAGTAGCGATTCAACATGAATCCATCTTTCATGAGAATAAATGGAACACTTAGCACTCATTGAATATAACCAACTAATAAAATATAACCAACTAAAGCAACCTAAAATAATGCCTTATCCATTGCTCAAAATAGGGCATAGTGTTAGGAAATGACGATGTTTGACAACCATCATAAAATAGCGATTTTTGTATCGAACTTCTCAAACGTACGTCTTTTCTACATTAACTTTGGTAAATATTCTGAGCATTGAAACCTTGGTCATCCTTTTGATGATAACTTGATGAATCTAATTTTCTGATTTGAATAAAAAACCATTACATTCTAATGCTTTGAATTCAATTAGTTTGGTCTTTTGATTCTGCATTAAACCCTTAATCAAATTGAAATTAATCACCGTAGCGATGGATGAATGATATTTGATTTTCTAGTAAACTAAAATAGCATCAATAATAACATATTTAAAGAAGGTAACCTTTAAATCTTGAAAAGTCAAACATCAAAGCAAGGATAAACACATCTTTACCGATTAGTTGCTCCCAAGACATACGTTCACAAATTATGATTGTAGATTAGATAGACTTTTTTTCCCTATTGTTGATTATCATTGAAACATATTCAAAATTAGTAATTCAATCTAATCGAGAGATCGAAATAATTAGACTGTACTATCAAAAATACAAAAAGTGAGCTATATATCAATCCTACAGAAATATACTAGTTGAATAAATCTACATTCAGATTGTCTTCTTCATAATCAAGCGGGAGATCTCGATCAAAGTCAGATTCATTAGTATCTAGGGACACATCGGCGCAACTAAGAATCTCCGAGGCCTTGTTCCACTGTTCCATCCTCTGAGATGCGGCTGCAGTCAGATTAACTTTCTGCCTCCACTGTGCATTTTCTGTTAGCTATTGGATGAATTTTAACTGATGTGATTTAAATTCATCCTTGGTCTTCATCGTAGTATAGCCATACACAATGTCTTTTTTTCCGTTCTGATCTTACCCTTACGAATGACCTACAAGATTTTTCTCCCCTTCGATTTAATGATTGTAGTGACCTGCATGACAACATCGACATATACGAGTCTTTGAAGAGATTCGGTAAGGTTTCTAGCCTTCCTTGCAAACACATAATTATTCATAGCCTTCAAAATGATCCATGACAAAACAGAGGAAAAATAGACCAGAACGTGTCACATAATTTGCTGCTATTAATTTGCATAGAAATTCTATTTAACACTGTGAATTCTTTTTTCATGATCAACCCAAACATCTTTCAGATTTCAATGGCAAAAGAGAAATCAAAGAACACGTAGGGAATAGATTCTAGATTCTCGGAGTTTACATACAAAACACATATTAGGTTCACCCCTTAGTTCCTTAAACGACAACTTGTGCAAGAAGAGCCTCCACAAGAAGCAAAAGTTAATTTGGGTTCTACAAGTCTTCTCCATAGGTCAAAAAAGTATTTGTTCCAAACAGATGGTTGAAGATTCAACTGCCGCTTGATGTTAAGGTGATTAATAATATCAAGGTTATAGGTAAGAAAGGAATAGATATACCGAGATTTGACAAAGTGGAGTGAGGTATTGTGAAGTCATAAGAGTTGGAAGGAGCATAATCCTGGATGGAAACAACTGATAGGAGAGCCAGGTTTGCAAAGAGAGGTTGAGAGGAGGGTAAAGATTCTTCAATGAGAGTAATGGGATACCAAAATCAGATTTTTCTTAGACCAAGGAATCACTTCCCCCCTCTCTTTGATAATATCGTGGAAGTTGTTGATACTCTTTTTTGACCACTTCCTAGCTGAGGAATCGAGGATCAATACAAGAGGCTTGTCTCCATGCTTGAGGTTCCACCATACTGATTTATGTCTACACACCTTCAATAATCCTTCATATGGTCAAAAATTTGAAAAGAATTGCCTAACAAACTTTCAACTTTTTCAAATTGATTTGAAGACATTGGACCCTTGAACCACAACATTTCCCTCTGTAGTAAGGAAGTCTATAATTTTTAAGTTGCACCAAGATTTGGATATGCTAAGGTGAGCTTGAGAGATATTGTGCTTGATTAGGATTTTCCAAGGTTTCTTTCCTAGGACAGCTTTGGTAATCCATTTTACTGCAAGTGCAATTCCTTGCGTTCTAAGGTCTTTCAATCCCAATCCATCTAACTCCTTAGCCCTTGAGCACCATTCCCAGAAAACTACATGCATTTTTCTATTACCTTTACTATAAGACCAAAGAAAATCCTTGAAAATCTTTGGAATAAAACCAAATTGATTTTGGTTGAACAACCAAGTTGAAGAGAAGTAAACAAAATAGGAGGAAAGTATTTTTCAACAAACTTGCACTCGTCCAACAAATGAAAGGAAGTTGTTATTCAATTTATTAAGTTCCTTAGCGATCTTTTCTTTGATCTAGTACCACATCTCATTGATATTAGTGTTTACAACAAACATGATACCCATGTATCTAAGTAAATGTTTCGACCCTCCCCACTGAAGGCCAAATCTATCCCCCCAAATAGGACTCTTGTCATCCCATCCTAACATAATGGATTTCTATAAGGAAATCGTACTTCGTAAAGCTAGACATAACATATCCAACTTACTGACAAGGTTAATCATGTTATCCTCCTCTAGGTATAAGAGAATGAAAGTATCATCAACAAACTAAATATTTGATATCTCGTCATTATTGAAAAGTTGGATGCCTTTCACCTTAGGAGATAATGTATCAACCCTAAGAAGGTAATGGATATAATCAACAACTATTACAAAAAAGGAAGGAGCAAGTGAACAACCCTGTCTAATAAATCTTGTTAGCTCAAAGAACTCAATCCTTACTCCATCAATCTCAACAACTGTAATAGCACCTTGAAGCAAAATAAGCACCATCATGCTGAAGGAAGGAGGAAAGGCTAGTGCCTCCAACATCATAAGGATAAACCTCCATTTTATTATGTCATAAGCCATTTCATAGTCAAGAAGCAACATCCCCCACCCCCTTATGTCTGGATGTTTTGGCCCACTACATAGCCTCCCAGTAGGAAGTAAGGTTCTCCAAAATATATCTACCTTTAACAAAACTTGTTTGTGTATGGTTGATGATTTTAGGAAGTTGTCATTCAATTTCATGGCCAAGATTTTCACAAGAGTATACATGCAATAGTGTTATGGGTCTCCAATGTTTTCGGAGAGATCTATCAACATCTATGAGAATCGATTAAATGATGATGCCGACATTGATGATTGGACCTAGAGTGCTAACCAACAAAACATTAGTGTATAGCCCCCAACAATTCATCACCAATCCAATCTATGTTAGCTCTGTAGAAATTGATTGGCAACCCATTAGGTTCAAGGGCTTCATCAATAGAGAGTTTCTGAATAATAGTCTTGATTCCATCCACTAATAGCTCCTTACCTATAACTAAAGCATCCTCCTCATAAACCTTCTTAGGGATAATACACATTATCTCCTTTCTGGCATTTTTCATGAGAGCTCCCAAATCTTCCATAGAGAGTAAACTGTTGTAAAAGTTGCAAAAGGCCTTCAGAATATCCTCCTGAACAATAAGAGATATACCTTGATCATAGATGCAAGATATCTTGTACTTTTACTTCTTTCACTTTCAATGCATGAAAGTAGAATTTGGACCCTCTATCACCCAAATTCAACTGACTCAGGCCCTTCCGATCTTTTGATTTTGAGATTTTCTAGGAAAGTCTATAGAAAACAACACTATCCACCAACCCAAAATCTGTAGGATTATCTTGAGTAACTTTTTCTACATTACGAAGAGATTCAAATAGGCAGCCTTCCTCCCTTCTAGCATCTTTGGCTCTCTTTCTACTCACTGCCTTAAACACATTTTGCCATGATTTTGTAATTTACATCCATCTATCAACCTCGTTACTACATCACACAATATTTTTGTTATACCAATTGATTATATTGATTGCAACCATGATGTTCTCATCTTGTAAGAGAGACGAATTAAGAGAGAATCCCTATTTTTTACTAGGGCCATCATCTTGATTGGGGATCAAAGAATAACGAAATAGATAAGATGGTGATCAAAGACTGAGAAGGGAATGACCTTAACATAAATATCATCAGGGGGTGTGGGACAACTGAAAAAAATGTTTGTTCAGGTAGAATCTATCTAGCCTACTATAGATTCTCTTGTTAGCTTTCTGAAAGTTAGACCAATTATACCACACCCCTTTGGATTCATTTGTCTACCCCACAAGAGGATCAATTAGGTTGAGTTTGTTCATCAATTTGTTCCAAATGAATAGTTCATTTCCCTTCCATTCGAATTTCAAGCCTCTATTCTTGTCTTGACATCTCTCAATCATATTGAAGTCCCTGACATGTAACCAATGAATTCTATCTAGCTCCAAAATCCATGCCCATAGGGATATCCTTTAATGATAATCATTAGGGGTGTAAACAAAGCAGATTCTGATTTCTATTTTGTCATATATCATTTTAGCCCAAACCACTCTGTTGTAGGGAGAATCACCCCAGCATTTGACAAACTTCTTCTAACTAGGTCCAATAAGTATAGAGGTCTCCCTTTTGCCTTTTTGGTACCTAGTTGAGAAAGCTACAACATCCTTCCAAATGCATTTTAATGCAATGTCCAAGGTAAATCCTAGCGACTTAACTTCTTGAAGCATAAAGACATTAAGGCCCTTTAGCATTCTTACCGAGGACTTAAGCCCTCTGACATTCCAGGAAGTACAATCAACTTCATTTTGCAACCAATCAATCATCAATCTCCTTGGGAGCTTGAAAGCTCTTGAAACAATGGGGTAGTTTGTTCTTGGGGGTCTAAGCAAGCTTGGGGTTGTCACTCATAAGAGGGATGCTATGCCACTTTCTTCCAATGATCTCCCCTTCTTCAAACTCAATTGGTTCCTTCTTGCTGGGATTCCTATTCTTTTTAGGTTTGTTGTTGGACTCAGAAGTAAATACAAAGGATTTTTCTCCTGTCACCTAACGTTGACTATCCTCAAAAAATCCCACCTCACCCTCCTCCATATCTACAAAAGTTCTCCACCCATCATCCGACACATTGTTAATCACATGCAAAAGGAGGGGGGTGGGGTGGGGTGGTTCCACCTGCTACTTAGACTTAGGAATAGATTGAAATTGATCAGGCAAGGGAGGGGGGTGAGGGGAGTGGGGGCATGACCAGGGATAACTACAACTAAGAAACCATTTAGTTATCTTCTATATGGTTGTCTTTGGTGGAGAGAGGGTCATCCTCATCATCTCCCCTATATGACTAGCAACAATCAAAGATGTAGGGAGGTTCTTTGCAAGCAACCTTGATTAGAGCTCCCTTTAATGCCTTTAGTGGGGGGTCGAGTGGTGGACAAAGATGAAGTATTGATCGAACTAGGGGTCAAAAATGATAGGGTTTCCATTGAGGTTGGGGAGCTGCTTTGGCAATCTCAACTTTCTTCTTGATTCTATTTAGAGTAATTTGTTGAGCATTTTGGGTGTGGTGTTCAAGTGTAAGGTTCATGTTGGCAAGACCAAAATCTAGTTCTTATGCTTTAGGAAGATTCTCCAACTCCTTAGGAATAGAATTATTGTCAAGAGAGGGAGGATGGGTTCCTTTAAACTAGTCTCTTAATTTATCTATAGAGGCATGAATGCCTTCCAAATCATTCAACCATTGAGTAGGAGGAGGCTCCCTTAGATTAGATTTAACCTTCGACAAGGGAGTCTAGACATTGGACTTTTTCAGAAACAGATTGGAAAATTGTTGTTTGTTACTAGAGTTCAGGCTTGGAGTTAGGGTTAAGCGAAGGGGAGGAGCTCCTTTCTTAAACATATGACAATCTTGCCTCATGTGGCCTTCCTTCTTGCACAAATAACACACATTAACACCATTGAGGAAGGTTATTAGACAACAAATCAAGGTATTATCAAGATCAACATGTAATTTGTTTGGGATCTTAATGCTAGGCTTAATAGAGATTAAAACCCTAACATCAATCTTGGGTATTAGCACATTGGTTTGATCAATTCTTATCACCTTGCCAATGGGTTCGAGGGATTGGGGTATTAGGTTCCAAAGGAACAAAGGAAGACTTCCGGTGATGAGCCATCTTGTGTTGGATAATGTCAAGACTTCACAATTCAAGGCATCGACAGACAACAAGATGACACAAAATTCACAAGGACTCACTTTCCAAAACTATCTATCAAAAATGGCTTTTTGAGACACGAGGTCACAAAAAAACATCAGAAATAAACCCTTTTGAAGCATTCTACAGAAGGAAACATGATATCCCATTTTTTGACCCCATACCCTTTGAAACTAGTCACTAAGATAATTTCAAGAAGGAAGTTTAGATAAATCAAGAGCAACAAAAAAGATAGTGCAATTCTTAAGTCTAGATTTTTCCTACTCTATTGTTAGTATCATCTCAGGATTAGGTTTAATGACTAGGTTATGGGAGGGTCGAACCTTACCTCCATTTCCTACGCTTGGTGCCTTAGGTTGAGTTGTTGTTTCCTGAAGAACATGGCTCCTTTTGGCAGTGCATGCTTGGTTTGGACGACTTGCTTGAAGGATATGGGTGTGGAATGTTGTGTTTGTTCTTCTCGATTAGAAACTCATCTCAGGTTGGCTACATGTTCAGAGGCAAGGAGAATCACCATAGAAGCGATAGCCTTGGAAGACAATTGATTGCTAGGGATTGAATCTTTTGCACTAAGAGAAGAGGGCGATGGTTTAATAACATCGATAGATCCACTTACTAATCCCTGTGAGGCGTATGCTATTAATGCATAATAAGCCTGAGAAGTAGCTTGATAGGTTTTGTGTACCATATAGGCATAACCTACATACCTAGTTTAGATTAGATAGACTTAAACAATTTAAGTTTAAATTTATCAATAAAGGGTCTGAAGACAAAAAATAATTATCAAACTAGTCATAGGAATTATTGTTCTATTAAAATCTACTTTCTTTAAGTAACTTCTTTATGGATGTATCATCTGAAAAAGTTAGCATCTATAATTAGAGGCTCTAAGACCTATTAGACCCCATTTTGGTGATTTTGAGGTTTGAACATTTTTATGCTTTATCACAACAACTTGCATTTTCTTCCCCTACTTCATTTCACTTTTCCTAATTGCGTGACAATTTTTGGTCTATTCTACCTAGGTGAAGTCAACTTGTAACTTGTCCCGGGGCTTTTTAGCTCACATTTGGCCTAGGGCTTGATGGTTGGGTTTCCTCCAAGGTTTTGACTTATGGTCAACCTTGATTAAATTTTAATCTTGAAATAGAGTATAAAAGGACATCTCCTCCTCTCATTTGCAAGAATATTTACTGTCTTAAAATGGAAGTACTCTTCATTCAAGACATTTTAGCTCTTGCTATTTAGTGATTTTATGGACCATGGATCGATTAGTGCTCAATCAACTCTTTCTTCTACTCAGTTCCTTCTTTTTTGATTTCATCGATGCAGTTTTTGAGATCTTGGGGTTGTCCCTTCTCGGGATAACCTTGGTATAAGTTGATCTAGTTGACCTATATAGGTGTATGCTGACTAGGTCAACCTATATCCTAGACAATTTTGGTCCCAGTGTCAATTTTGTCTTGGGTACTTAAATTTGAAAATCGAGTGACCTCGTCAGCTTGCTTTATTTTCTTGCCCAAAAATTAGTATAAAAGGAAGTCTAGGTACCTCATTTTCATAGCCACTAGACATCCAAGAACATCAAGAAACAACTTCAAGCACTCAAGCTATCAGATTTCCTAAGGCATTTCAAGCATTTAAGGTGTTTTCAAGATTCAAGGATCCTTTGGGAGTATTCCCTCTTCAAGATCTAGCATTTTGTTGGCCATAGAGGGAGGAGATCTAGATTGTGGCATATAAACTACGGTTGGTCTTTGAGACAACATGGTTATCTCTTGTGATTTCATGAGGCATATGCACCAAGATGGTGTGGAAAAAAGTGGACACCATGAAAAAAAAGTAAAAACCACACATAACGTGATTGCATTATGTGTACTTTTCATCAAATTTTAAAATGGGACTTGGCTCAATAATGAGCCAAGAAAATAACATTAAACAATTTGATCTTAGCCATAACATGATCACATTTTAAACGCAATTGTGTTATGCGTGATAAAATGTGATCGCATTATGAAGAACTAGAAACATTGCATCTAGCTCTCCATAATCCCATCAGGTTATACAAAACCAAAAGCAATGAGAGAGATTCATAGTGAGCTAAAGGGGGGGTGGGGAGGAGATGTGTGTGTGTGTGTGTGAGAGAGAGAGAGAGAGAGAGAGAGAGAGAGAGAGAGAGAGAGAGAGAGAGCGAGAGAGAGAGAGAGAGAGAGAGAGAATTCCACAACACTTGCCCGTATTCATTATCATCATCTAACATAGGCTCACATGCATATCTTACTTCTTTCCTTTGTCGCTTTCATCTTCCTAGCTCTTCAGGTCCTTATTTGTAACTTTTCTCATGAGTCCAAGAAGCTCTTCCCACTCTTTCTCATTAACCATGTGGGCGTTGTCTCTTAATCCTGAGTATTTCATTAATAGTTTAATTCTTAATAGAATTCATAACTAGTTTTCTTCTTGATCGCTACATTAGTTTCTCCTCAACTAAACATGTTGTCATCAATTGATATACAATTACAATTTTCTCTTGGTCAATCCTTTAAGGTCGTGATTGAGCATGTAGGTCCACAAAAGGGTTGAAATCTTGATCTGGTAGAAGAATAGTATTAGAGCCATTGAGCATGTCCTAAGGGATTGTAATACCTTAAAGACACATTTTATGGTTCTAATGTGTCCCAAGGGGTCATATGGGGCCATACGAGGCTAGGTAATGTCCCTTTCGAGAAGTTCTAAGACCTCTTATGGCCCTTTAAACATATTATAGCCATAAAGTGTGCCATAAGGGGTCTAATGACCCCTTAGGGCACACTTGATGGATCTAATGCTATTCTTCCACCAGATCTAGATTTCAACCCTTTTGTGGATCTGCAGGCTCAATCACATGCCTAAAGGATTGGCTAAGAGAAAACTATGACTGTATATCGATTGATTAAAAAATATTTAGTTGAGGAGAAAATGTTGTTGCGATCAAGAAAAAAACTAGCTATGGAGAATCTTGTTATGAATTACATTAAGAATGAAACTATTAATGAACTACTCAAGATTAAGAGACAAAGCCCACCTTGGTTAATGGGAAAGAGTGGGAAGAGATTCTTGGACCCATGACAAAAGTACAAATAAGCACTTGAAGAGCTAGGAAGGGGAAAGCGACAAAGGAATGAAGTAAGATATCTATGTGAGCCTATGCTAGATGATGATGAATACTCACCATCTACTAGTTGTTGAAGCAATGACATAAGGTCTTTAGTGCACATGTACTCAGAAATACATTTTTAAGGGGTCTTATGGGATCTTAAGGGGTCCAAATGTCGCTTTCGACACACTAAGACCCCTCATGACCCCTTTCGACACAATAGAGCCAACAAGTCTTCGGAATCATTCATATTTTTCAATGAAGGAGATACACATATTGGATCTACAATAACTTTATATCAGAGAGAGAGAGGAATGTTAGGGGTAAGGAAGGAGAGGGAGAAAATGGGGGGTAGGGGTAGAGAGAGAGAGAGAGAGAGAGAGAGAGAGAGAGAATGGGGGGTAGGGGGAGAGAGAGAGAGAGAGAGAGAGAGAGAGAGAGAGAGAGAGAGAGAGAGAGAGAGATCATTTGGATAGTAATGATCACCCTACTCCATAAATCAAGGAAAACATAATCTTCGATATCTCACCTCAATTGATATCACTGATTTTGAAGCTTTCTCCTAACTACACCTCCTTGTCCTTTTATAGTACCTACATGAAAACAAAATCTAAAGTTCAATGATAAGCTCTACAAATACCTTAAAAAAATAGGTGCACTAAAACACAACTTAACATGATTCTATAAAAGGACATAGGAGGGATGACAACATATAAAGCATTCCAGTTGTCAAAAACCATATCAAACCTGGCTTGAGTCAGAAATGTTATTTGTATCATTTTGATACCTATGTCCATCTCTACCAGTCTGTTTTTGTTCTTTCTTTTACCACTCTGAAGAATTTTGTGAATTGGGATTTAATGGTTGCACAAAAGCTCTTGAGAAATCCAAATAAATATTTATTTCACGGAAACAATAGTATTTATAACAAACTAACACTAATGACAGAAATACAAACCACATTAACATGCAAAGTCATAACTACATCCTTAAACCCAAATACTTATACATACATTTTTTACAATGGAAATAATCACATGTATACTAGTGGCAAAATGATTGCAACATATGAAATTAAGTACCACATAGGATAATGATGGTTGCATTTCCATGCCCTCCAAATTTGGTGGTGGTGCCATATTGGTAGGCTCTGATGATTGTTGAGATTGGGAAGACCTAGTTAACATTCACCTTGGTTGCACTTAACACATGATATGTCTAAAACTTCGGATGAAGATGATAGTTGCAACTACTAGACTGTTATTGAAAGTGTGTGATGAAGCTAACTCCTACAACTACTAGACTGTCATGCAAAACTTGTGATGAAGCCAACACCTACAACTACTAGACTGTCATGGAAAACTTGTGATAAAGCTGACACCTGCAACTACTAGATTGTCATGGAAAACTTATAATGAAGATGAAACCTACAACTACTAGACTGTTATGAAAAACTTGTGATGAGGTTGACACCTGCAACTACTAGACTGTCATGGAAAACTTGTGACGAGATTGGCACCTACAACCACTAGAGTGTCATGGAAAACTTGTGATGAAGATGATACTTGCAACTATTAGATTGTCATAGAAAACTTGTAATGAAGCTAGCACCTGCAACTACAAGACTGTCATGGAAAGTTTGTGATGAAGTAAACACCTACAACTACTAGACTGTCATGGAAAACTTGTGATGAAGATGACGCCTACAATTGCTAGATGGTCATAGAAAATTTGTGATGAAGCTAACACTTGCATTTACTAGATTGTCATGGAAAACTTGTGATCAAGATGGCTATCAATGTCCATCATCGATTTTCCTTTCATCTAGGAAAGAGCTCCAATAATTTTTTCTAGCCATTTGAGAAGAATATTGTTGTAGGTTTCCTTGTTTGCCATGGTAATCTTCCCTTGGCTCAATTTCAGACCCTTCTTCCTCCTATTCAACATACAAACAAAAACCCATCACTAAATTTTCCTACATGAAAAAAATCAAAGAGAAATTTGACTAAGAATGAATCAACGTACCTTAGAGCTTTCATAGACAGTCTCTTTCATTTCTTCACAAGATTATTTATCTCCTGGTTCAACCACAAGAATCTTTCTCCTATATACTGAACTTAGATTGTATTGTTGCATTACAATTAGGTCTACCTTGTAAGGGTCACCATTTGGATGAACATCAAACTGAATGATTCCAAGATCCATAGCCAGAGTTCTAGAAGCTAAACTTCCCTTGATAGAATTGGCATTTGAATCTTTGTATAAAACCCCCTGTGCACCGTCCCTCCACCACCCTCCTTCTGTGGTGGGCTTTGGGCACTCTTTGGTAATACACATGTTTTCCTTATAATTTTTTTCTGATTACTCTCACAATATTGTGAACTAGACAATGAAGTGATTCAAAAATGTGTCCCATGCATGGCTAATTCAAAGTGTGAAACTCAAGATTTAGACATTTTCTAGAGTGTCCTAGCTGATCCAATCAATTATTTGGTGAAATCAATCCATTTTTGGGTAGTTGCTTCTTTAACGGTATCTAACTAGGCTTATTAGGCCTTTGAACAATTGACTTTACTTTTACATAGATAATGCGATAACATTATTACTAGTATAGTTTTATTAAGAATAACGCAATCACAGTATGTCTCGAATGGTAATTTACTCTTACCAAGCATAATGAGATCGTGACATAATCACATTTAGGCTTGGTAATAGGCTTGTTAAACTACCTTAAGGCTTGGGTTGATGTTTTCCCTCCATTTTTGTTTCTTTAGACATTTTCCCATCTTCTTAGATCAATTCTCATCTTTGAATTCATTAAGTTTGCAAATGGTGAAGTGGGTATCTCTAAAATTACCACCATAATCTCACATGTTATATTACCTTTCAAACCATATGAAATTTTCAATTTTTTGACAAGAGTAGCACTATGAAGTTAATTTTTCCATATTGGTGTCTGATAGTCCTTTCAAACATACTTTTGCCATTTTTTTAACAACTTTTGATCTACTTGACAAAATGCAAAATAAATCACATATTATTGTTCTACACTTGATTCTATACACTGTTTTAAAAAAAAGTGTTGCTTTTAGATTATTTTGACACAAGTTATACCCAACACATGAAGATGTACCAGAGTTTTAGGATGGTGTTACTTCAAAAAATCATAGAAAAAAAACTACTTGTCAAAAAATTATGAAAAAATACACAACTTCTAGATCTCACTTTCCCTATCATCCTACCAAAGGGATTTTAAAATACTAAATATAACTATATGTTTTGTCGAGCACGCAGAAACAACTATGTTATATTTTTTAGCAAAAAATAGAAATAGTTTTATGTGCGCACAGGATTTGACCCTCTTAATCTTATCAATTTTTAAAAAACCTTAGTAGTTTAGCAACTAGATTCAAAGTGCATGACCCTCAAATGGGTTTTCCAAGATTAGGTTTACCTGATTTTAGAACAAAATGTGTCCACTTAATCCCCCATTTTCGTACACCATTTTTGTGCACTTACCCCATGTGCATTTGTTATGTGTATGTGTTTAATAAGGTCTCTAAGCCTAAAGTACTTATACATTTGAATTAAATTATAATCGTTCATTTGATTAATCATGTGTGGTTGTCAAAACATGGTGGTATTTGAATCATTAGTTTCCATTCCTTTATATTTTGAATCTATATTTGCATTCCTATCAATGTGAAGGGTAAATGTTAGTTTTCCTTTCCTACTTTCTAATTAAAAGTATACCCCTCATTTTTTCTGAAAATAAAAATTATATGTAAAGAAGGAAGTTGTACCTTCACATTAAAATTTAGAGGAAAACTCTTGCATCTTACCCAAATGTTTTTGATTAATGGTAAATATAGGTTTTGAAGGGGCTCTAAAACACTTTGCATTCTCTTAGAAAAAAAGATATTCAATAATAGATTAAGATAGGATAGTTCCTCTAGGGCGGCTAACACACACCAAGCAACGAACAAACAAACCAACAAAACACTAGATATTTGCCACTGAGAAACATTAAATGTCTAGCAACCCAAAATAGAACAACCATAGATAGTCAAGGGTATCTCTATCCATGACCAACTAATACACTAACAACTAAGGATCTTATAAAATATGACAGAACTCACGTGACGAAGGGAAAGATTTGCTAAGATTAGCAATTTAATGATATATGGAAGTGGGGTTATGGAAGTTAGTGTTATTTTCCTGAGAAAGTACATTAATGGGATTTTTATCTCGGCTTCGCATGTATGTGTTTTTATGAATGCCTTAGTTGTTTTAATGAATACCTCAGCTTCGATTAATACTTTATTTCTACCTATCCACTCAACTTTGACATTTCACAGTGAAATGAAGTCTTTGGAAATGGGCGGGGAACCAAGAAAACATGAACCTAAAAACTATAAAGCTTGGAAGGCCAAAGCCTCTGTTTGGCAGATTCTGCAGAAGGGTAACGTCACCACTTATTTGGAGCACCTTCATGGCTATAAACCACATCTCACAGAGGCATTCTTCAGAAATTGGATTGAAGATAGGGTTTCTATGCATGGGGTGATGGTGCATTTGTTTGAAGATTTCATTGCCGAGGTGACAGGTTTGCCTAAGGAAGTCATAAAATTCAGTAAGGAAACAAGTATTTCAAATGTTGCGTTTAAGAAATTTCCGAAAATGGATGTGGAGGAAAAGAACTTAGAGAAGAATGACGACTTTTATGAGTTGGGTCAAATTAAGGTTATCTAGCAGGACATGCTCTCTTGCATCCGTGAGTATTTTATTTTAGATGGTAGAGCTAAGCATGTTCATAAATTTCATTTCGTGTTCTTGAATCACTTTAGGCACAAGGATAGGATCTCATTTCCTTTTTATCTGAGATTTTCTTTACTCCAAAGTCTTCAAGCCCATAGGAAAAAAGAGTCCCATCCAATTTTACATGAAGGGTTAATTTTACTAATTGAGAATTACTGTAAGAACAAGGCTATTGTGTCTTTCCCTCCCTCTGAGAGAAAGAAGGGCTTTGCTAGTGAAACCTACTCTAGGAAGAGTAAGGGTGAGGAAGGGGTTAGTGGGAGAAGGAGGAGTCTGAAGCAAGAAACCCCTCAGAAAAATGCGGAGGAGATTACTGAGTCCGAGAACTCAGGTAATAATGATGAAAAACATATGGAGGAGGAGGAGAATATGGATGTGGGAGATTTTAGTTCTAACTCGGAAGGTTACCCTGGCAGTAAGGGTGAGACCGGTAAGGTTGAGGCGGATGAAAACAATGATAAAATCACAGGGTCAGATAATGTTGGAGAAGACGAAATTAATTAGAGCGAGCACACCCAAGGAGTGAGGGATGAAAAAGAAGTAATGGTGAGGGAAAAGGAGGACCTCACTAGCAAGGATGCTATGAATGTAGAGGAAGATATAAGGAAAGAGAAGGATGAGTATACTGGTAAGGAAGAAATGGGGAAGGAGAAGATTGAATCTACTGGTAAGGACACTATGCTTTCTTTCCTGCATACTGCAAAGCTTAAGGCTGATTCCTCTCTTCAAGCCGACTCCTGGATGTATAATGAGTTAATGAATTTGAAAAGAAAAGTGGGTAAGATGCAGCATGACCAGGAAGTTGACCGTGTAAAGATCATTCAAATGGAAGTTTAGGTCGATTTAATACCGGATAAGTTAAAAGAATATGAACACAAACTTCATCTATTGATTAAAGAGAGTGGCAATAAGATGGAGCAGGTTACCTCCAGCATTTGTGCAGCTGTTGTAAGCTTGGGGAAGAGAACTAATGAAGAAATCATGTCTCCAGGTGGTCCAAGTAAAAGAACCAGGTAGAGCTCAAGAAAAAAGGCAGGTGAGGTAACTGCAGGATTTGCTGCTGATACCATCCAAAGCACTACGAAGGCAGGCAAAGAGGTGGTGAAAATGATCAAAGAGCTACAGTAGCAACTAGAAGTGTCCTTGGTATCTGGTCTCTATTTTGGTAGTGGTCCTTGTTACTGGTCACTGGTCTAGGTTTTTTAACTAGTTTTTGTTCTTTGGTTTTAAAAACTAGGTTCTAGGTCCTTGTCAAACCTGGTTTCGTTTTATGGTCTTATTTTGTGGTTTCAGGTCCTTGTAAAACTCAATTTTGTATCTTTTAAACTGCAGGTTTTAGGTCCTTGTAAAACCTGGTTGTGCTTTCTGGTTTATCTTTTTCTTTTTCTGTTAAGGGTTTCGAGTACCCTTCAAAACCTGTTTTTACCTTAATCTAAAACAATTAAGGATCTTACAAAGGGCATCTTACCCAAATGTTTTGTGGAAGTCTTGGTCTCAATTTGGAGATGAAGTCACAATCAAAGGGTCATTTTGAGAAGAGACCATAATGTTAACTAATACATCTTTTAGGTGGTATACATTTCCATCAATCCTTGACTCTTCTACCACCAACTATTAAATGTGAGATTGTAGCATTTGTTGCACATTTGACCTACATCGAGAAGATTGTGCTCGAGGCCCTTAACATAAAGAAAATATTCTGCCTTATTCTTCATGTCAATACTTATTATTCCTTTCTTACAAATTCTTGTAGGGGTATCATCTCTAAATTTGACTAATTCTTTAACTCATTTTAAAAGATTAATGAACTTGCTCATATTACTAGTTATGTGGTTGGAATAGCCATTGTCAATTACCCATGAGTTATTCTCTTCTTTTTCATGAAAACTAGTAAACATGGATTTTAAAATATTATAACTAGTTTTTAGACTATTAGATGTCTTGATAAGATTAGGGTTTTTAGAACAATCTTCTTCACACATTTTCCAAGTTCGATAGTATTCCAAGATTCAATACCATGAAAAGCATTTGTTCTCTATCATCATCAGGTGTAATGTGCTCCACATCTAATGAATTGAAATATTCTATCGCATAAAAATGCCTATGGAAATTTTGCCCTCTAGGATTTATATGACCATTCTTTTAAGAGTCATTTTAGAAGTATAATGACCAATTTTAGCATAATTGAAGTATTTGAAGGGTAAATTACCTTTTTATTTCCTAGTACCCTTGTTAAAGTTCCACAAAATTCTCTTCTTCATTAGATTCATTTCTCTCGTAGTCAAATACATTACTCTTGTTGTTTTTACTCACTTTGAATGTTGCTTTCTTGTTTATACATTCTTTATCAAATTCCCTCACTTCAAAAGAAAAATGCTCCACACAATTGATCCATTGAAAAATTATCTAAACCTCGAACTTCCTCAATAGAAGACACTTTAGAACTATAAATTTTTGGAAGAGATCTAAGTAGCTTTTGAACTACAACTATTTTTTTCTACTCTTTACCAAGAGATATGATGGTATTGACCACTTCATCTACCCAAAGAAGATAACAATATCGTCATCTTTTGACATCCTTAAGTTTTCAAAAATTGTGTCTAGAGTTTTAGACCTTAGCATGTCTCATGTTAGTGTCTCCTTTAGAAATGCTTCTTAGATTTTTCCAAACAATCTCAGAAGTGGAGTAGTGTACACTACCTTCACAAGTTTAGAGTTTGCTAATCCATTTAGAATAACATTCTTAGCCTAGTAATTATTCTCATTTGCCTCAATTTTAGCTGGATCATTTGGAAAAGCATTATGAGTATAACTACCATTTCTAGATTACCAAACCCTACATTTTAACTAAATTAAGTTGACTTACATCCTTAATCTCAAAAAACTATTATTTTTTGGTCAAACTATGTACCTTGAATGAGTTAGAAGTATCTTCGCTTGTCCCATTATCTTCCTCAAGTTGTTAAGAATTCTTTAAGGAACCTTACTTTGATACCATTTGCTAAATACATTGGTCTATTAGGGGAGGGGGGTGAATCATTATTTAATTAAAACTCAAATCTTTCAACAACATTAAACAATTTAATAAGATAAATAATATTGAAAATATAACATTCATCAAAATTGCAAAAGAGAAAGCCAGGTTCACCTAGAAAACCCAATAAGTGAAAATCTATAGTGAAATTTTTCATAAAATAAAATAGGACTCCAACTTTGTTTTAGGGTTGCAAGCTAAGGAAGCAACAACTCCCTAAACTAGCAATTTTATGAAAGTACCAAAGGAAGTTGACTAATCCCAGAGAATGATAACACCTACAAAAGGAGTCTTCAACATCAAATTATCATGAAAGATATAAAGCTACCACAACAACTCAACCATTCCACCAACAACCATTAAATAACTTCTTCCAACAAACCTTTGTCGTTTTTTGAATGTAGACTTCTTTAGATCATTGTCTTTGGTACACATTAAGCATTTATTCACACATTTTACAATACCATGCTTCTTCACACTAATCCACACCTTGACAAGTAATTTGATCTTTCATTTATATAGTCTGGAAGCATTAACAATCTTCTCTAAGTCGACCAAGATGAAAGTTGTAGACCTAAAACATGCATCAATCAAGGAGGTTGACCCCAAACACTTTGCGACAGAGGGAAAGAGAAAGTGAACTGAGGCAAGAGATAAACACAACCCAAAACTGATTAGCAAACCTCTCCATGTTGGCACTAACCACAGGGCATTTGTACAAGTACTTGAGGTTGACCAAACAACCACTTAGCCCTCAAAATACTCAATCCAATAATTAATCACATTCAGAGAGATGAGGAACCAATGTAAGGAGCAAAATAAAACATCATATGATATTCAACATTATTCCAACACCGACCTTTCACACTATTACATCCAAATGAGTGCATGCAAACACATTGCTACTAATTAACCTAGTGCTAAATGCAAACCAATCAATGTTTCTCAGGTCATAATAATTAGATTCATACTCATGGTTGTCTTGAACTCCTAAAACTTGAAGATGGGCAATAGACTAACATTATGAAAAAGTCTTGAACCATAAGAAAAGATCTTGAAATGCAAAGAAGTGTGGTATGGTCTGTCATCCCCTTTGAGATGTTGTACATTGTCTAAATACATTTCAATACACACACATCTCTAACATTCTCATGTTGTTGATGTTGTTGTTAGTGGCGTTGGTTTTTTAACCAGTGTTGGTTCTATTGTTGTTGATACTTATGTTGCTAGAACTACTACAACTGGCTCTATCCAGTCTGTTGGTTCAGATGTTGTTGGTTTTGTCCAGATTGTTGGAATTATTGCAGCTGGCTTTGGGTCTTCTCCTGCAGGTGGTGGTGGGATTTCTCCCAATGCTTGCTCTATTGTTGTTGTTTCTATTGTCATTGGATCTACTACTGCAGTTTCTTTCCAATTGGTTGGATTACTGCTATTGGTTCTATCCAGTTGGATGGATTTGTTGTTGTTGGTTTTGTCTTGTGTGTTGGATCAGTTGCGATAGAGTTTCTTTCTCTAGAATCGTAGGAGGATATATCATTGGTTGAGGAGGGGCAAAACTCACTTCCTAGAAAACACTAAAGAAATCCTCTCCTCATTTTGATACAAACTTACGCTCCTTGAAGAAGGGAGGTAAAGGGAAGTCTTAGTATTTTCCTTGTTTTTAGTTTTTTGAGGGTTTTTTTCCCCCTCAGGGCAATGGTGCTTTCTCTCTTTCCTTCTTTTTATTTGCCAACCCCTCTTGGTCACTTTTGGTGGGGGGACACTATGGTCCGTGGTTTTGGTTGCTACAACTCTCTTTGCAGTTGTTCAGATTGTTTATGCCTAATTGAAAGTCTTCTTGTTGTGAAGTTGTAAAGGGTTTCAGGGTCCCCTCAAAACCTAATTTTGATTTAATCTAAAAAAATCCCATGAAAGGGAATAATGACTTGACTCTTAGGATATATTATTTATCTAACACCGTGAGCTTAATATCCAAATTACAAGGTCATAACTTTGATGGTACATAAATGTAGTAAAAATCCTTGAGATAGAAATACCAAAAATGACCCAACATAATTGGGATGTTTCTTTTGGCATTCGATAATGCCCTTCAAGTCAACTTTGTCAACATACATTTGACATCCTACCATGAATATTAGATAACACATTTGATCAACACACATTTGGCATCGAACTAAGAACATTAGGTTAACACATTGTGCATCCAAACTTGAACATTTGATCATCAAATATTTGAAATCTAACCGTGAAGATTAGATCAACACATTTGCCATCCAACCATGGACATTGGAATAACACTTATTTAACATCCAATTATGAACATTTGATCAATACATATTTGACATCCAACCATGAATATTCAATCAACATATTTGATATTGAATCATACACTCAAGTCATTCAAACATAGGTTGAATTCATTTGCAAAAATATTTTCCTAAACTAGCTCATTGTAGGTTAGTATCAATAACAACACACACACACTCAAAAAACAACTTCATATCTATATCATACATTGCTCCATATCTATCATAGGTTGTTATTAATGAGGAAACATTAGTTGCATATTGATATTATAGATATTGAGTTGACATGATATCTTCATATGCACCATCCATCCTTTTATCATGCAAATACATGTCAGAGGTTGACATCAATGACAACATACTGCAATACATTGTGATTCACTTATCTATGGAAATGACAGCTAAGCATATGCCTTATATATTTGAACAACTTGTACAATGACCTAGTGGAAGATTAGATGGGTTAAACCAAGCATGGTATATGGCTCTTAATTATTTTTCCACTTTAAAAATAGAGTAGGTAGAGATTATTGATCCTTTGATAGTTTCTCAATCTTTATTAGAAAAATATGGTGATTTATCAATTGTAAAGGTGTACTTGACTTAGGGTTGATATGTGTGAAACTATTGAACAGATGAAAACATTCATTTAACTTCTTCCTTGATCTTGATGATAAAAATGCATTAATTAACTCTATTTGATATTACTAATGAAATCGACAACTCTATTTCATTTGACTAGAGAAATTAGATTTTTTGGACTCATTGAAAGTGTGTGTAAGGAACACCGTTATGCCTTTGTCAAGGTAGAGACTAAGTTGTAGAGAACCTCCAATTTCATCAATTTTAGATTTATGAGGGATTGTGGTAAGTTGTTGGAGCTTTGTAAAAGTGTGCCAACTTTTCCTATTTAATTGGATAAAATCCCAACTCACTTTTCCATTTTTGATCAACTAACTCCAAGTCTTGCTCGTTCTACTCTTCCTTGCTCTTTTGTCATCCTTATAATCCATTGCCTACTCTTTGTTGAGATTCTAAGGATCATTAATTTTCACCTACCTAATTTATTTGTCAAAGAGAACATTACGACACTATGATCTTGTCAATTGACTAGGGAAGCACCAAATAACAATGGTTGGGGAAAGATTTGAGCAATACAAATCCACAGATCCCGTAGAACATCTGCATGTAAGAACTTGTCATAGAGAAGCAAAGACAAGAGAAGGAAAGGGTTTGGCTCAGAAAATATAGAAGAATATATTTATCGGACAAAAAACTAAGTAAATTTATACAATGGATCAATCCTTATAGAAGGAGATTATAACCCTAAAAGGGAAACCCTAAGAGGTAAATGCATTTAATAATAATTACAGTTATTAAATGTGATTAATGTAAATGCATGAAAGTGAAATCTTAAGAAGGGAGTAAAGTTAATTTATTCTATTCTATTCAATTAATACTTTAACAATCCCCCTTACAATGAGCAACAATGCAACTACAAACAATGCAAAAGGATTAAAAATGAACTACAATGCTAAAAGCAAACTTGGGTCCTAACAAATGGCCTGATGAGGTACTGAATCACAGTCAAATCTCTATGAAACGAAGAAATAGAGAAAACCACATGGGAAAACCCCTACTCTAAAAAGAGATAGAAAGAATGTTGAATGTTGAAAAAGAAGGAAGGAAAGCCTCACTATTGAGACACCCCAAGGACAACTTCCTTCACTCCAAGAATAGAAAACAACTAAAGATACTGTAGGTTTCCAAAAGGTTTAGTGAAGATGTTAGCAACCTTCTTTGCAATGGGAATATACTCCAAGCGAAGTAAGCCATCATGAATCAAAAGTTTGATGAAGTGCATATGGAGCTCGATGCGCTTAGTCCTCTGATGCTCAATTGGGTTGCGAGAAATATGACTAACACTGTAATTGTCACATGACCTTTGGGGAAGGGTTTCATCCTTTGCCTATGGCAGGGGGCGGTTCCTCTGCCGCATTTTGGGCTGGGGCTTCTCCTATGGTTCCTGCTGGGGTGACCATAGGATCTAGTTGATGATATAGTTGATGATATATCCACTTGGTGGACTTCTCCTCTATAGTTGCTATTTTTTGTTTTAGGGGTTTTTGGCCCTCTTTGTTAGATCTACATGCTTGGATTTCGAAGTTTTGGGAGCCTATCATTTCTGATTTAGCCCAAATTTACCCTATCGCAAGGGGCTTTTTCATTGTGAAATTTGCTACTACTTAAGATAGAAATGCCATCCTGCGTTGTGGTTTCTCTTAGGAGGAGAGGTTCCCCTTGATAGCCAAACCTTGGTATGTGGATTTTGATTTGTTGACTGAATCCTTTAATAAGATTCCTCTATGGGTAAGGTTGTCTAATCTTCCCCTTCACTTATGGTTGGATTTTGTCCTGGAGGCTGTGGGGGAGGCCCTCAGAGATTTTTTGTTGGTTGATATTACATCTTCCAATGTGTTTCAGACGATGTATGCTCGCATTCTAGTAGAGATAGACGTCTCCAAAGGGCTCCCAGAAATGATTAAGTTGGCCTCTCCTATTGACTCTTGGATTCAGCTTCTTGATTATGAGGGCATTCTCTTTAGATGCAGGACATGCCATAAGACTGGCCACCTTACTGCCTGTTGCTCCTCTAAAAAGGTTTGATCAAAGAAGTCATCTTCTTGGTGGATAAGGGTTTCAGATGATCACTACATGGTTTAGATAGCTCCCTCTGCTGGGGTTGGGTTGGTTGATTCTACTCAAGATTCTTTGATGGCATATTCTATTGTTGTTTCTGATGATTTAAATGTTACCCCACGGTGGTGATCAATACATATGTCACTCCTTTGGATGCAACAACTGTTGATTCAAATGTTGCCCCTCTTGCGGATTTGTCTCAAGACAGAGTTGCTGTCCTTCCTACTACTATGCTCCACATTTCATGTGGTGGTGGTGGTTCTTCTCCTGCTACAAGGGTTTTGGGGGTTGGTTGTGGTGTGGATGACTTTGCGTGGCAGAAGGCTACTGGGATGGTGGAGGATGGATGGACAACAATAAAAGAAAAAAAGGTCAAGCCATCCATTCCATTGTTTGGTATGTCTTTACGCTCTCAAAAGATGGGACCGAAATGTAAATATTGAGGTTTGGTTTTCTTAACCTGCTACTCGGCTATTCTTTTGAGGTTGTCCCTTTTTGTTTGGTTCTCCTGGACTTATTGGCCTGTTGTTTCTTTGTAGTTTGACTTGGTTCAAGACTATTTGTCTTCTTTTTCAACCATGGGGTTTTAGGATCTTGTTCAAAACCTATGTAGGTGGTAGTAGTGCACTATGTTATCTGTGAGGCCACCTTGGTCACCTTGTTATTGGTGGGTGACTTGTTTCACCTTAGGAATGTTGTATTTTTTGTTTGGGCTTCATTGAAAATGATTTGACCTGTATAGGGTTTCAGGCACCCTTCAAAACATGTTTTCCTTAATAAAAAACACTCTAATTCTCACACCAAATTATAGTGGGACTATCAGGAGGGAAACCAAACTTTGTCATCAACTGTTGAAGCCACAAAACCTCTTAACTAACTAGCATAGCTTCTCGGTACTCTGCCTCTGTAGATGATAACACGTGAGTTGTCTACTTCTTGCAAGACCATGTGATAGGACCATAACCAAGATAGAAGAAAAATCTAGAAGTGGACTTCTTTTCAACAATATCACCAACCCAATTTGAGTATGTGTAATCAACAATATGAGGAACCCCTAATGTGTAGTGAATACCATAAAATTCAGTGCTCTATATGTACCACAAGATATGTTGGAAGCTCGCCAATGACTCTCATGAGGATCATATGAGAATTTAGAGACAAGTCCAACCACAAAGGAAAGAGCAAGAACAGTGTATGTCAGGTACAACAAACTACCCACAAGTTGTCTATATAATGTGGAGTCCACTATAAGAGTATAGCAAGTAGTAGATAAAACAACACTTGATTGAAAAGGTGTGGGTGCAGGCTAACAATCAAGCATGCTAAATCTCTGGAGCATATCAAGAGCATGCTTCTGTTGGAGTATGGAAATCCCATCCAAAGACTAAATAACATGTAGGCCCAAAAAATAGTGCAGAAGCCCAAGATTTGCTATCTCAAACCGCTCCGTCAAAGCTCATTGAACACTTTGAATCATAGAGGATGAACTACTTGTTATAATGAGATCATCAACATAGAACACATGTACCAAAAGATCAGCCCCATGATGCTGAATGTAAATTGTAGGATTAAAATAACAACATGTGAAGTGTGAAGCAAGCAAAAAAGAGTCCATCTTCTCATACCAAGCCTAAGGGGCTTGTTTGAGACCATATAATGATCTCCAAAGTCTACAAACCATAGAAGAGTCTGGGACAAATCCTTGAGGCTATGCCATATAGATCTCCTCATGAAGAACAAGTAGGTACTCTTCACATCCATTTGATGTATTGTCCATCCCTGAAAAATTGCAAGAGAGAGTACATGGTGAGTAGAATTCATCTTGGCAAAAAGAGAAAAGGTCTCGAAGTAATCAATACCCTCCACCTATGAAAACCCCTTCACAACAAGACGTTCCTTATACCCATCAATAGAACCATCTACAAAAAACTTTGTACAATACACCTACTTGCACCAAACCAATTTTCTTCCTTTCAAAAGATGACAAAGATTCCAAATGTGGTTTTTCATCAAAGAAGAGTACTCCTCATCCATAGCCCTATCCCACTTCGGGTGTCATGTTGCTTATGATTTTTTTTTTGGATCATCTAAAGTGACATGACTCAATAGTCCAATACTAGATGTCTAAGAACAAGTGCAGTGATAATCTGAAGGATCTCTTGCCATAGGCGACATCAATAGTATCACGAGTCCACTTGGGCACTTGTTCAACATCTGGTGGAGGTGGGGAAGGTAGATCATCATTAGGATATTGCTTAGAGGATGTGTAATCCTGTAGAGGAGAAGATGTACTAGGCAATGAGGGAGAAGCTGGTGATGGAGGTTCTATTTGAAGATAATGCTCATCAAACAAGACATCATGCCGAAACAAGACCTCTCTAGAATAAGGATCAAACAACCTATATGCCTTCACATCCTCATAGTATCCAACAAATATGAGTGGTTTCTTTTTCTCTCCATGGCTTTCCTCTGAGCATCTGGAATAAATGCCCAAGCCTCACTATAGAAAACACAGAATGTAGAAACATCAGGCTTGACATGAGTCCAAGCCTCTTTAGGAGTCAAATATCACAATGCCTTATGAGGCCTCTGATTTTGAATATAGTTGGCACAATTGATAGCCTCAACCCAAAATGAAGAAATCATAGCTCGAGACTGTATCATACAATTGGCCATCTCTTGTGATGTTTAGTTCTTTCTCTCAACAATCCCATTTTGCTAAGGGGCATGAGGAATTGTGAACTGATGTTGTAAACCATTCTCAGTGCAAAAATCTCTAAAAGACTAATTCATATATTCTCTTCCATTGTCACTGCATATACGCCTGACAAAAATACTAGACTATTTCTCTACAAATGCCTTAAAGATTCAAAATGAATCAAAGACATCAAACTTGTACTTCAAGAAGTACACCCATGTGCGTCTAGACAAGTCATCTGTGAAGGTAAGCACATATTAGGCACCTAAACATGATGGAATGGGAAATGGGATATGATAATTGTGTATCAATTCCAATGGTGCCTTAGCACGTGAGGATCTACCTATCAAAAATGGATCTTTGTGATGTTTCCCAATTGCATGACCTCGACAAACACCATCAATACAAGAATATGAGGTAACCCAATCACTAGCTCCTGTGCACTCATTAATTGTAGATATTTGTAGTTGACATGGCCAAAATGCTCATGCCAAAGCTTTCTCACTATGTCTACATGAGCAACAAGAGAAACAGCAATAAAATCAGAGATCTCAAAGCCATCAAACCGATATAAGTGAGATTGTAAATCAACACTCCCAGTAGCAACAACCAAATGAGGATCATGGAGGTCTCAAATAACCACATAATGTGGTGAGAACTCAATTGTCTTACTAGAGCTAGAATGAAAAATATGTTAGACAGACAAGAGGTTCGTAGAAATGGTTGGAACCAATATAATTGTAGAGAACCACCCTCCAAAGAAATAGTGCTAGAACCTCAAACTGAAAGCTGTGCAAAGTCACCAACTACAATTTGTGTAGTAATACTTTAGGCAAGTGAGTAACCAAATTAGTTGAGTCATATGGTGCGAAGCACTTGAATCAATGATCCATGTAATAGTGGAAGACAATGCTCGTTCAGAAAGACCATGTGCTTTCCCTGAGGGAGGAGGTGGTGGGTTCAAAGAAGCAATACTATGTTGTTGTATGACTTCCTCTAAAGCCTTAAGACAATTTAAACACCTGAAAATTGGATGCCCTTCCTTACCACAAAAACTACAAGGATAACCTATAGACTTCTTAGTGTTGGAGGAAGATTGACCAGACTTAGTAGGTTTAACCTTCAGAGTGGATTTTCGTGTAACTGATCTAGGAGGTGGCATGGAGGAATTCTCACTGCCAGCTGAATCGATTTTGGGCTTCAATTTTTGCTTCGGATTCTCTATAGATGTCTAAGCAACCAATGCTTGGTTCTTTGATCCTATTAGAGAGTCCAACTGTGTAAGCTTTATTTGCTTTCTAGTCAACTAATCACAAAATACCTCAAATGTGGGCATGGTAAATCTAGGACCCAAAGCATCCATAGTGGAATGAAAGGTAGATGAGAAAATCTAAAATTTTCCCCAAAGCTTTTGCAGAATCAAATAAATACACTATGTATCAATCTTAGTCTTTCCACAACCGTGTAACAAAGAACTCTACTATTTGAACCTCACCAAGAAGTCCTCAATGGATGGAAAAGAGCCCAGTACAAGAGAGATAAGCTCTCCTTCAATCTTATGTGCCCTGAACTCATTGATATTACCAAATAATAAGCCCTCAAGCTTAGCCCACATATCGCGAGTGGTATTGCACCCATACAAGATGAACTTGCAAACTGTCTAAAACTTGGAAAGTAATCAACCTCATGGCCTCATCCATCTTGTTCCTATGCTGCATGATCCCAAAAGGCCTTTGTAATACTAGTTGTATTGCATCTAAACAAGACCACAACCCTTTTAAATGAAGAAGTCATGTCATTAGGGTTTTCCATGTGTGATAATTATGTGAGGTTAGAAATTCTAAACAAGAAGAGGTCTCAACCATTGTTTTTAGAAGGGGTTTGTTTTGATATATTTATGGTTATTGATGTAAATGACATAAATAAGAAAGAAAAATACCCCCCACAATGCAAACAACTGAACCTTAGAAGCTAGAAATCATGCTTATACAAGAGAAGAGAAAAACAACTTTAGATGTGTATCATGTGCACCTTTGGAAACATCTGGAAAATAACAGAGAATCTAGATAGAGCTAAAGAAGAGCTTTCCAACGCATTTTCCGAATTGAAAATTAGAGCTAATTTGAGCAAATCCACCCACACCCCTCTCCCCACCCAAGGAATGCAAAAAAGATCAATTGGATTTATGTACCAAGATGGATAAAAAAAGCTAGTAAAAAGCCCATGAGAGAGTCAAGCTTGGAATCATCTTTTTGACAATATCTTGTTTGACAAAAAATGCTTTTGTTTGCTCAAGATATCGCAAAAATAGTCAAAGTACCCTTGCCAAAAAATCTCCAAAATACGTTTTAAGGGCCAAAAAAATAGCCCTTGGGTCTCCATAGGAGAGTAGGCCCGGGTAACAAGCCTTGAGTGACATGCAGACAGAGATAGCCAATGGAGTGTTGGGTTGGTGGTCAACGAGTGGTAAATGGGTTGAGAGGTAGCATAGTGGACATGCGACGATGTAGTGTCGATTGAACAATGCCCAGGTGCCTGTGCAATGGTGCCGAGGTGGCCGCTTGGTGACGCTTGGTCTACATGTTTAATAAAATGTGTAGCAATTTATTTTTTAAAAAGAAATTGCATCAAAATGTGTGTTATGGTCATATGACCTATTCACCAAAAATATTTCTGCGTCTTTGGGCAATTGTGTCCAAACCAAAAGTATTTTATATCAAAATAGAGGTTTTTGGATGCTGCGAGCTCAACAATGAGGTATGTTTTTCTCAAAGTGCTCCAAGAGAAAGTGAACCCCCTATTGCCATAAAAAACTTCAAAAAAATCTTAGATCTGATTGACTCAAACCCTCGTTTCCTTGTTTCCTTCAAACTCAAACAAATTGCAACAGATCCAACTCTGATACCATCAAGGATTTGAGCAATACAAATCCAAAAATGATCTCGTAGAACACATGCATGGAAGAACTTGTCACAGAGAAGAAAATACAAGAGAAGGCAAGACTTTGACTTTGAAAATATGGAAGTATATATTTATCAAACAAAAGAATAAGTAAAATTTACAATGAATCAACCCTTATAGAATGAGATTATAAACCTAAAAGGAAAACCCTAAGGGGTAAATGCATTCAATAATTATTAAATGTGACCGATGCAAATGTAAGAAAGTGAAATCTTAAGAAGGGAGTAAAGTTAATTTAATAGATGTAATTAAATTGATACTTTACTATAACAATTGACATACAAATGGTGATTAGTCTAAATACGAAACTATCACAAAGAAAATGCAAACATAAGTCTCATATTGTTACAATAATGTACAAGAAGTCATTGCTCACCATTCTTCATCATGGGTTGTTCTTATGTCATACTACCAGGGTTTTCCCAATGATACATAACATGCATGCATTTAGATCATGTTAGACTATACACTTTTTGTGTATCCACTAATGTAGAATGAAACTTGTCATTGGTTTCATCACGAGTTCTTGTCCCTTCGACAATGAAGAAACTTTGTACGTGACGCGGGTGCACCATAATCTTCAACCACAACTTTTGTACTATCTCCAGAAAAACTGAGTTGTTTGTATTACCAATAACAATAACCAACTTGCAACACTTTTCCCTTCACTTGCACTTCATATAAAAAACTACCATTTCTTCAATTTGTGTGTGGATTTTAACAAAATCTTGCAAAGCATTAGGTTTTGACACAAATGCTTTAAATTGTAAAACTCTTGCAAGATCATTCTAAGTGCTTGGAACAATATATCAAGTACTTATCGGGGTAACTGCAGAAAGTATCCTAAATAGACAACTAGTGAACACTAAAAACACATAAATAAAAGTAATATGAAAGAAAACAGAGTAAATAAAAAGTTTAAAAACATTAATTTGCATAAATAAATAAATACAACATAAGCCACTTAAATTGTAAAGCATGTCATACTAATATACTTAATCCAATGATAAATATTTAGTCTATTTAGAGACTTTGCATTACATTTCAAATCTTAGCTCTAGGTGATGCATCTCTAGTAAATTGTTGACCTATTAATAATAAAGTACTTTGAATTGGTAAGTGCCCATGACAATAAAACTTGATTTTATTAGGATATTAATATTGGAATGATCCATATCACCATCGGTGCAAGCAATGCATCTACTTGAAACTACCCTAACAAATTGCTCACATATTTTGAGCACGAGATATTACTAACATTTCTTGGTCACTTTCTTTCAAGTTGTGTGATGTAAGGTAATAATGGGAAGGTTGTGTTTCTATACACAAGTTGTGCATATTAAATTGAAACTAAACATTGATTGTTAAGGGTTGTTCCTCAAAATCTTGTGATGGTTGAGATTTAGTTGTATGGAGCTCACAGAAGATTAGGCAATTTTTTGTACATTCAACAAAATGTTGGTCCATCTAGAAGTAGTTGCACTAATCCACCAAAATTGCTAAAGACATGTTAAGTATTTAAAGTACATACATGTTAATATTTATCACAATAAATTGATTAAAATATGGAATGAAACATTGAACATTTCTCACAGGATACAGGTTGTGAAACCCTAGGATAATCCTACATCACTATAATAATATCACATGATAATAAATGCAAAACAAATTTAATCAAACAAACTAAGATGAAAAAAATCCTTGTTAGGTAAATCATTAAGGCACACAAAATAAGTATAATGATCTTTACCTTTGGGAAAAAAACCTAATTGCATAAATCATAAACCTTAGAGGACAGGGATAAAGCATTAAATGCACATAAGCTATTAGTCTACATGTAATATGCAATTGGAGATATGGACTACAATATCATCACATGCAATGGTAAGAATAATTGAATTTGATCATTGTACTTGTGTCAGGACTATTGCCATCATGGAGAAAACAAGATCATGTGAGGGAGAAAACAAGTAGTGCATATTGCATAAGCAAGAATTACCTATCTCATCCTTAAGTACATCATTAAATGAGGAGAATCTGCTCAAATGTAAAACACTGTTAGTAGTCATATAAAGAAGGTTATTGTCATAAGGCTCATGAAGATCACTATCAAAGATTATAAAGGAGTAAACTTAATATTAAACTCATAAGAAAACAATGTGATTTATGCATTTAAAAGGTAAGGAAACCAATAAATATATCCATGAAGGATAAAATATAATGTACATAGTGAAAGGACAAATCCATAAAATGTGCTTTACCATCTATGTGAGAATGATAGATGTCACTGAAGGTTAAAGGACAAGATGCAAAAAATTAGAGGAACACATCAATTTCTATGTTAGTTCATGATAGAAGCAAGAAAGGGTTTAAAGTTGTAACCTATGATGAAGATATAACAATTGAAATTGATGATGAAAGAGAAAACTAAGACTAAATTATAGGTGAAAATACCTTCTAATTAATGGGGATACAAACTAGTTTTAGATTTGCAAATAAGATAAATACAATAAAAAAACAGTTTTCAAATCAACAACTAAGAAGGATAAACCTTGACTGTAAACAATCTTTTAGGAGTGTATGATCTGAAACTGGAACTTAGAAACTAATGGTTAAATCCTAGTTGAAGTACTAAATGTAGAAGGAGTAAATCAAATCTCAAAATGATATGAAACATCAAAGTACATAGGTTTGCAATTTAACAAAATTATATAACCAAATGCTAAGGCTAGGTTTGGATGATAAGGGCTCACCAATTAATATGAAGGAAATTAATATAACATCTGCATAAATTTTTGAAGAGGGTGGTGGGAATAAATTAAGTATGTGTTAACGTTCTATTTTTCGATAGTTAAATAATGATAATGGATATGATAATGTGACTTTAATGCAAACTAATGAATAATTTAAATAAAATATGTGGTAGACTAGAAACAGGAAGAATGAGAGTTGTCTACCTTTGAAATGAATTTTATTTGATAAGACACAATGAAGAGGCTTTATATATGATATCTAAGATTGGAATAATGCATAGAAGGCTAGTCATGATGACATATAATATTGTAAACTTTTATATAGAATCACATTATTGAGCTCAATTTTGAGAATCAGAAACCCATTTAAAATTTATTGTCTTGTTTTGTATGTCTATAATCTTACCTTCTAGAAAATTAGGCCTTTGGTATCTACAAGAAGTGTTAGCCTAACGATGTCTAATGCATAGAAAGTAAGAACATTTTGAAAGAAGATTAACTTTCTTGCACCTTGGCCCGTTGATGTAAAAGTTTATAGTACTTATATTACTAAATTTACCTACTCGTGATCTAGTTCGCTTGGTTGCTTCGTGCCTCTCAGTGCCGTGGCCGCTGGTTGTTGGTTGCTGCACGTTGGTTGCTGTACAGGGTGTGGGAGTGCTATGCCTTCTACTGCTGTTGATGATTCTGGGTCGGCTTCTCCTATGCCGATGTGGCCGCATTTAAGGTGGTTCTTCGTGGTGCTGCTTGAGCTGCTCATTCCAGGCCTTCTCATCCCCGTGAAGTTTCCCCCGTATGTGTTTCAAACCCTATAAGGGTACTCTTGGACTCTGAAACAGTCGATAATATTTTAGGTACGATAGATGAGCTCTCTTCTTTTGCTACTATCTTTAGATTTTAGGGGTTTTGTCCCTCTCTTTCTAATCTTCATGCTTGGATTTCTAAGCATTGGGAGCCTATTTTAGATAGTGAGGTCCACATTTTTCCGGTGGCTAAAGGATTTTTCATAGTAAAGTTTAATTCTATTAAAGACAGGAAGACTATTTTGTGAGATAACAATTTTTCATGGGAGGACAGATATCCTCTTATGGCCAAACCGTGTCATATGGATTTCGATCCACTTTTTGAATCCTTTAACAAGGTTCCTATCTGGGTTTGGATTATGAATCTACTGATGCATCTCTGGCTAGATTCAGTTTACGAAGCTACTGGGGCTGCCATTGGTGATTTTTTATATGTGGACTCAGACACTTCAGAGATCCTTCATTCGACATATGCTCGATTTCTTGTAGAGATGGATATTTTTAAGGGCCTTCCTGAGAAGGTTTGTTTGGATTCCTTGAGAGGCTCTTGGAACCAAATATTGGATTATGAAGGTATCCCTTTTCGTTGTAGAAAATGTCATAAGACTGGTCACATTGCTGCTCATTGTGTTGTTGTGAAGACTAAATCTAGGCGACCACCTTCCTAGTGTTCAGAGGCCTCTTCTGAACACTATACGGTGGTTAAGTCCAGGGATGCACCTCTAGATTCAACAGTTGTATCTTCAGATGATTCCTTTGCTGATGTTCTTTCGGTGCCAGTGTTAGAGGAGGTTATCCCTGTTCCTTCTCCTGCCCCTGTACTGGATGTTCCTCTTGGTCTTGTTGGGGGCCAGGACCTTTTACCCTCTCCTGCCCCTACCCCTGGTTCAAACCTTCCTCTTGGCTCTATGGGGGGCTAGGTGGCATCAGACTCTTCTAGGAAGATTGTTGGTGTTTTAGATTCCCTTGGGCTTCATTATTCAATATCTTTTGGGGATTGGTTTGCTGAGGCAACTAAGGTGGAGGATGGTTGGATTGTGGTAAAAAGAAAGAATACAAGACCATCTGCTCCTCCTTTAGAAATGCACCTTCGATCGTGCAAGGAAGGCTCTAAATCAAAGGGAAAATCGTGAAATATCTGGCTCTACCCCCTTGCTGGATCTTTACTTTTGCTTGGTGATAGGCTTTTGTCACCTTGGTTACCCTTTGTTTGGGGGGTGACCAGTTTTGCTTTTTTTTGCTATATTTTTGTTTCTGCACTTATTGAAAATCTTTAGACTTGTTCAGGGTTTCAGGCACCCTTCAAAATCAGTTGTTCTTAATCAAAAACTTTACATGGGTAATATAATTTCTTCTAGGTACTTAATACTGACATATATCATCCTTTAATAAAGACAATATTCTTGATTGATGATAGTTATTTGCCACCTTTGACACATCATGTATTGCCACAATCCATGATCTCACTACTTGATTATATTATATGATCTCTTTACTTGATTAAATTAGCTCATCTCTTGATTGAAGTTAAATTATTTTGCAAATATGTCATCTCAATACATCTAGGGGGCTATATATGTACACTCTTCTTTGAGTCTCTAAAAACTAGAATAACCATTGTTGCCAAGCCATGTCTTTCATTACTTAAATCAAGTAAGTTATTGAGTTAATTCTGTGCATTTTGGTTTTGAGTGGACTAAGCATATAGAATTCTTGCATGAGTAAATTTAGTTGAAGCTTATCTTATGCTTTTAGGACAATTTAATATGTCTTTTCAACTATCTTTATTCTAAATAACTAAATTCTTTTGGAGTACCCATTGATGTATTATGTCATTTTTCATAATCCACTTTAAGATAATTGACTTTTGAATGTCAACATATAACACTCTCGTATCTAATTCCTAATACCCAACTTATTTTGTCTCAAATTTTGCAATGTCTCTCACAAACCTAGTTAGTAGTTTGCATAAATAGATGTAGACTTCAACTCAGGCACCACCTTTCTTTCCTATCTTTCTTTTTGTTCCCTCATCCCTTTCTTTTTAGATAAACTTCTTTCCACCACAATGCAGCATTAATTTGGAAAGAAAATTAAACCCAAATCCATGATGCTTAAAGTTATTATATAAGCTCAATGCACCAATATACTTAAATATTCAATTTAACAATAGTGACATTTTTTAATTAACTATTCAAAAGATAATTTCTTAACATTATATTTTGTTTATTACCCATTGAAAGATTTTTTTCTTTTTTAAGTATCATTAATTTCTAAGCATTATATCTAGTTCATTAACATTAAAAGAAAACATAATTAATTTTCATCTCTTATATAAATTTAGAAGAGAATATGATTAACTTTAATCGTTATATAATACTTGTAAATTAATTATATATTTTTTAATGATTTATAAACACATTAGTTAGTGTTTGTTAAATTGAATCTTTCATTATTTTAAATAAATTTAATTCAATATAATAATGAACATTATGAATATGGGTTTAATTATGCCAAGAGGCATATACAATGACAGCAACAATGAGAATATGCCAAGGAATCTTCCGTGTAAAGAAAAAAGAATGGAAGGCGGTTACATATTAAATGTCTTTTTTTATTCCATAACAATGGGCCCGACATTATAAACCCAAAAAATAGGAGGCAATCAGAAATAACATGCTTGAAAAAAATAGCGCTGGCCTTTTCAAATTTAAAAGATAAAAAAAAAATTTTAATTAAATAAATAATTTAGATGATAAACTTCTAAAATATAAAATATTATGATTATGCCGAGACACATATAAAATGGTAGCAGCAATGGGAATATGCCAAGGAATCTTTCGTGTAAAGAAAAATAATGGAAGGCAGTTACATATGAAATGTCTTTTTTATTCCATAATAATGGGATAGACATTATAGGCCTGAAAAATAGAAGGCCATCAGAAATAACATGCCCGAAAAAATAGAGCTGAAATAATAGGCCTAGAAAATCTTTTCAAATTAAAAAAAAAAATTAGACATAAAATTAATGATCTTTTTTCTAGAGGCAAGAGCCTACAACGCAATGGTAATTTGCGAGCCTCTCATGTGGGAGGTCTTGGGTTTGAATCTAACTTCGCTTAACATATAATAATAATTAATCTAGGCTTCAACCATTTACTTATCAAAAAAATGACTAAAATATACACTTATTATTGGAGAAAATAAAAAGACAGACCACATTCACTTATTCACTTATCTTTCATTTTAATTTGTTAATAATACTTTTGAATTTATTATTTAAATTTGTATTTAATATTATTTAAGTTCTAAGTAGAAATTATCATTTTCAATTGACTATATTTTAATTTATTCTTTCCATAAGACACATAGGACCCACCATTGAAATTAAAGATATGATCAATCTTTTTTCAACAAATAAAAAATTATATTTATATTTTAAAATATGTGAGGTGTAAGTATGAGTGATAGATTTTAAAACTACATCAAATATAAAGTAGAATCCAATTGTTTCTAATTTTTGGGTTTCTAAATCAATTTAGAATTTATTTAAATATAACAAGATTGTTAGTTTCATTTTCCAATAAATAAAGAGTTTCCAATTTTATTAATGAGATATAATATAACTTAAATCAAAGATAAAATTAGATATAATTGTTTATATCTTCAATATTTTTACTTTTAAACGAATAATATTGCATAGGATGTTATTTTCATTTCAAATGATAGATATGATCTACCACTAAAATAAAAGCTATTATACAATTGTTTTGATTTGAATTTTCTTACATTATATATTATTGTATAATACTATAATAATAGGTAGTTAAATGTTCATTTTATTAAAAATTTATTTGATAAAATTTTCAACTATATAATTTTCTCAACTCTTATATATTTTATTTGGGATTTAATCTAAGTAAATACAATAACAAATTTATATGAAAGAAAATGTAGTTATGCATCTTATTATAACATATGTTAACATAAAATCTAACCATAACTATGGCCATAGTCTAATTGTAAAAAGATACACATTATGTTTTTAATGGAGGGAAGATAGAGTGACACTTGTTTAAAGGGAGGGAGGGGGGAGAGGGGGCCATATCTAGAGAGATAGATGGGAACTCATATTACCTTTTCAATAGCTAAATATTATCTTAATAGAGAGATCTTATAGATTGGGGTAGAGAGAGGGATATAATGGTGAGATAAGGTAGGGGAGATTGGGAGAGTTGGTGATTAGGTGGCATACATATAAAGAGAGGGGGAGGGTGATTGGAGGGTATAAGTAGAGAGAGGCAAGGGATCCTATTATGTTTTTAATAGAGAGAGAGAGAAGAGAGAGAGAGAGAGAGAGAGAGAGAGAGAGAGAGAGAGAGGGGAAGGAGTAAGAGAGGGAGAGAAAAGGAGATTGAGATTCCATGAGAGAGAGAGAGAGAGAGAGAGAGAGAGAGAGAGAGAATAGTGAGAGGGTGATTACGAGGAATTACTAGAGAGAGAGAGAGAGTATGTGCACGTATATATAGAGAGGGGGGAATAGTGAGAGAGCGTGATTGGGGGGAATTACTAGATGGAGAGGGAGAGAGGGAGAGAGATCCAATTAATAAATGATAGAATAACAATAAGTTGAAACACCTTCATCAATTGCCAACTTGGTTCAGTTAATGCATGTCTTATGAATGCTTCAACTCCAGAGATAAATGTTGCCTGCACATGGTGTGAGCCCCTGTCGCCTTATTCGACTTTAGAGACACGATGTTGTGTATGGAATAAGGCATTCCATTGTCTAAATTCAACTTTGCAAAACTCTTATAAATAACTAAAATGAAAAGAGAGAGAGAGAGAGAGCAGGGGTAAGGGATCCTATTATATTTTTGGTATAAAAAAGAACTTAGAGATATGGGTGGAGAGGGTGATTAGGTGGTGTGTACACACACACACACACACACACACACACACACACACACACACACACACACACACACACACACACACACACACACATACATACATATATATATATATATATATATATATATATATACATATACATGTACATATGTAATGTACATATGTACATATGTACATGTACATATGTACATGTACATATGTACATGTACATATGTACATATGTATATGTATGTACATATGTATATATACATATATGTATGTATGTAGAGAGAGAGAGAGAGAGAGAGAGAGAGAGAGAGAGAGAGGTAATGGATAGTGGAGGGAGGGAGATGTTGACAGAGAGATAGGGGAAGGGATAGATAGAGAGGGAGAGAGGTTGGGGGATATATATATATATATATATATAGCGAGAGAGAGAAAGAGAGAGAGAGATCCTCATACTTTAGTTATGAGTGTGTGTGTGAGAGAGAGAGAGAGAATTGGCGGGGGGGGGGGGCGCGCGGTGAGCAAGGGGATCTAGGGGGCATAACTAGAGAGAGTGCAAATAGATAGTGGAACAGAGAGAGATCCTCATATTTTGTTTTAGAGAGAGAGAGAGAGAGAGAGAGAGAGAGAGAGAGAGAGAGAGAGAGTTCTAATGATAATTGAAGTCTTAACTCTAACTCTAAACCCACCCATAAGCTCAACCTTAAACTCCAATTGTAAGCTTTATCCAGACCTCTATAACCTTAACCATATGCATGTATACCTTAATATGAACCCAGATTAACTATAATGTAATACTAACCCTAATCCTAATACACAAAATCATAATTATAACCCTAACCATTATAAAATTTAACTATAGTTTTAAATATAATAACACTATTTACCACTTTAATATTAATCTCACCTAACCCTAACTCTAACCCTCACTCTAAGTTTAATTGTTCCCTTAGCCATATTCCTAATGCTAAATCCAACTATAACCCTACTTCTAATGAGGAATCCTTTCACAAAGTCTATTTGTGTCCCTATACATAACCATGTTCCTAACTCTAAGCATAAAACATATAAATTAAAGGTATACATAATTCAAAGTTGAATAAATTAATAAAATTATACGAAATTGAAGAAAAATAGTCATGTGTTCAAATTATGCAACTAAAGTACTACATATACAATATGTTTAAAATATCTAAAAGAATACTTTGATACTAACCAAGGTAAAAAAATAGAACTAATAATTGCACTTTGAACCCTAAGCCTAATTGCAACCATATCCATACTAGAGTTTTAAAAAATGATCAATTTATATTAAAAAAATTAGAACAATTTTTGTAAAAGTTAAAATTAAAAAAATAGAAAATAAATATTATTATCACCCAAAATCTTCAAAAGTGTCTTCCTTAGAACAATTTTGTATACCCTAACCCTAACCCTAAGTCTAACCCTAACCCTAACCCTATCTCTACCCCTACCCCTAACCCTAACCCTAAATCTAACTCCAGCCCTAACTCTAACTCTAACCCTAACCCTAAACCTAACTCAAACCCTAACCCTAACTCTAATTCTAACTCTAACTCTAATTGTAACTCTAACTCTAACCCTAACCCTAACCCTAACTCTATCCCTAATCCTAATTTAATCTTAATGATAACCCTAACTCTATCGCTAACCCTAACTCTACTCCTAATTGTAACATTGTACACGTAACAAAATCCTTAAAATAAAAACAAATTAAAGTTATGCAAATAAAACACCATATATAGATTTAAAATATAAAATTTTGAATAATTTTATAGTGACTTTGTACAACTATACTTAATAATAAAGAAAGAACTTGTTCCTAACCATAACCATCTAGATTTCTTAAAAAATGTCTTCCATGGTACGCAACAACTGCTATTAGCTTACTTCTATATATATAGACAAAAGATTCCTAGACTAAGTTGAAGATGAATGTTCATTATTGTAGGAAAAAACATAGAAAAGATAGATAATGAAACAAAAAGTTAGAAAATGGTAAAAATTGTGTGACACATGTGCAAGATGATAACTTCAATCAAAAGATGAGCTAACTCAATGAGGAAAATGATTCCACCACCATCAATCAAGAATTGACAAGATAGATAAGATAGAAGGAAGATAAACTATTATTAAGATGAAACATATTTTCTAAGTTATATAATTAAATAAGTACAATAAAATATTATATGAATATGACCAAGTTTATTGGTTGAATAGCCAACAATAAAGTGATAAATACAGTACTAATGATTGTAAATGTGATGATTGACAATAACTGCTGTAAAATAGTTGATTCTATATAACATTCAATTAAAAAAACACTAACAGTATATTTATTTTCTCTATAATTACCCTCCACCATATAATTTATTGAAAACAGATGAAGTGGAAGATTGAAATGAAATTGGTTAAACATGATTTGAAATTAAAAACATTCATGCAAATATTCTGCAGATATTGAAGAGATAGATTAAAAAAATGAAATTGGTCAAACATAATTTGAAGAATATTCTTCATAAATTTTTTTTTTTTTTGTCTATAAAACAAACTAAATTAATATTTACTTTGGCCATGACCACTTAATGCCGTTAATGCTATTAAAAACATGCATTAATTCTTTCATTCTTTGGACTAAAAAATGTATTGTACATTTTGATAATGTTGAGCACGTACGGAACTGTAGTGAAGGCCAGAAAGTTCCTTTTAACAAGTTCCATCCTTCACGCAAGCCATCATTGTTATCACGCACGTTAGTTTTTATATTCTTGTGGGTCTCACGTAAAAAACGCAGAGTCCGTATTCCCAAGTAGTGGTTGGCAAAGGAGGCACTACCTAATTTCATCCCGCGACGCGTGGGCAGATTTCGATTTCCCCAAATACAAGCTTGGAATCCACTGAAAAAAGCGACTTTTATTTTGCGTGCTCAAAAAGGTGTAGCCCAACGATAATTTTAGTCCAATTTGAATCAGACATAAGTCTGCGAGTCAGCACAGGTTAATAATTATGCTAAGATTCCATAGAATTTGTTGGTCTGTTAAGTTGATGAAATGGAATAATAACATTGTGAATTATGGGGGCAGGATTTTTCTTCGATTCAGGCATGGTAAGCGCCTCAAATTTGGAGTATTGGCTGCATTGGCAGGCTCTTTTCTGTGAGTTTGTAGTATTTTTGACGGTTGCAGCAGCGGCACTTGTTGCATTTAAGTGCAGAAGGGTGTGGAAATGTTGTGGTGAAGGTGATGGGGAGGAGACGAATGTGTATGATGATGATCTTTGGAGGCCTTGTTTCAGTACTATTAAACCCACAGGGCTTCTTGCTTTCAGAGCGATTGCCTTCTTTTTCCTGGTTGGGATACTATCGAGCGATGCCATTTTGTCTGGGGTTTTCATTTTTTACTTTTATACACAGTGAGTCAATTGCGTTTCTCATTTTAACACTCGGCTTTACACGGCATTAGGTATCTGCTTTGTATTTTGTTGTTTCTAGTCCCTAGACACATGGTTTCAATTGATTGCATGAATTTGTGGACTTCAAGGAAACATTTTTGAAGAAGGGAAAATATCAATCTTATTAAAGTTGAGAGTTCTAATCTTTATGGGTTGTGGCATGTGCGCTCTTAATTCATGCCACGAGATGATTTCTGTGAGTAATCTGTATAGTTATTTACTCAATGACATTTTGTTTTGCATATGTTGGTAAAGTTTATGAAAGCAAGGAGAGTAACTTGGGACTCATCCTTTTTTGGCATTTGTTTGTTGTGGGGAGAAACAGCGAGTAAAATTAAATGCTTTGGGCTTTGAATGTGTAATCCGGTCGTTATTTCGTGTAAATCCACATAAACGAAAATAGTGATTTTGCATTGGGAGTCTAGAAATGTTATTTGCTCCAATCTTAAAATAAATTATTTACTTTTGGATTATGCATAGCAAACAAATTGACAATTTCTGGATTTGACTGTGCGTGATCATGCTCCGTAATTTGTAGTTTCAGATTTTGTAGTCTAATATTTTTAAAGCTTTCTTGATAAACTGCAAAAGAAGCCATAACTTAATAGATACACTGTCAAATATGGTAGTTGGCAGATCTTCATAATGGGAATGTGTTCCTCATGAATGATCTCTCTGAAGCCTGTGATGGCTTTCACATAAAACAAGGAAATCTTATTGTTCGAGAAGCCTGACTTAAGCATCGGAATCGATTGAACTTTTATCTAGTAAATCCTGAAAATTTGACCAACAGCTATAATCGCCTGCTACGTTCTTGCATTCTAGAACCTACGAGGGGTGTATGTTATTAATGCTCCTACACTAATGGGTCTATAGAAAACCTTGTTCATCAAACACCACAGAAACCAAGAACAACCATTTTAGTGAACTTTAGTAGAGAAGAGGAGGGACATGGGGGACGGATGAGGGTGATACAGTATGACTGTTACTATCTTCATGCTTGAATTTCTTGGTTACTGTGTCTCTGAAGAATCTATATTGCTATGCACACTAAAGCATTAGAGTTATGAACCTACGATCCATGTTTTCGCAACTAATGTTTATTAGAACCGCTGTTTATGATATCATCAGCTTGATCTTCAAACCCTTATGGAACAATCTTGAACATGGAGAAGATGAATTAGTTGATTCTTTTTTGGACATTGCCTGTACTCAAAAGTAAATTCTTTGATGGCAGTTAAGCTCTCTGAATTGTCTAAATTAAATAACCAGAAATTTACTTCCTTGGACAAAACATGGATGGGGCTGCTCTTATTTATTTCCGAAGTTGATGCATCTGGTCCCGAAATCTTGATTCAAACCATGAAGTACTGCAGTTTGGTTGCAGCTATCCCAGAAAATTTAAACTTGGTTCTGCAACAATATTACTCCTTTGCCACGGTACTTCCATTTTGGGATTTTAATATTGAAAGATCTAGCCTTGGTAAAACATAAAAGTTATCTAAAATACAAGGAAATATATAAAATGCATAACTAAAAGGGAGACAATACTGCATAGCACATACTGTAAACAAATTATCCGGCACATGGCAGGATATAGGGGGGATCTGGAGGGGAATCCTCTTGTGGGGAAACCCATTTTGAAATCAGACTTTCCTTAACGTGTACGCCAGTTTATCTATTTCTTTTGAATGTTGCTGGAGTAGCAGAGTCTCACTCTAATTTTAGCAAATCGTGACTGATTCTGAAAAATAATGTAACAGCACAGCTGGTGCGCATTTAAGTTTGCTTTTTTGGGGGGATGCTTTGGAAGGGGAATGGTAGCATTTTTTGGGAGCTTTTGGAGGTGAATTTTTTTTTGGTTTTTGGGGGAGGGGAGTTTCATATGGTTGCAGGTACAGGTTGAGGAGAGCTTGAAGGTAGGCTTTTGAGAAGCCATTTGCAGCTGATAAAACACCATATCAGATTTGGTACTGTATTTTTAATATTTATCAACCCATAGGCTGCAATCTCACCTATTTGCAGATTTGTGGAGAGTCCTTGTCTCATTTTTGAAGAGGCTGAATTAAGATATCAAGTTTTAATTTGCAGATATCCATTTCTATTTTATAGCATTGCGTTTGCATTCTAGTTTTTATTGTTTCTGTGTTTAATGATTAATTCCTCATACATTAGTGGTATCAGCGCTAGAAGATTCTGAGTATGCAGACAGAGTTGCTTGAGGGAGGCAGTTTGCACTAGGATTGAGCTTTTGTATTAAGAAAAATGTATACCAGAGGAGCCTTGCATTGTTGAGGTAGAGGTGGAGTTAGAAGTCCTTCAAATGTTATCTGTGGTGATGATTTTAGAGCCTTGAGAAGGCAAGTTGAGGTTTTATAAGAAAAATTAGAAAAGGTTTTGCTTGAAGATGAAGCTACAAAAAATGACAGTTATACAAGTGGTGAAGAAGATGCAGTAATAGCAGAAGTTGCGAATGATCCTTTGGTGAGGGTATTGTCAAGAATAGGAAAGAGACCAAAGATTGATGTTCCTACTTCAGTGGAAGTGTGTTTTGAATGTGAAGAAGCTGACATGACAAAGTGAGATTTGTAGAGAACAGATTGAAGGGACGTGCTTCTATTTTGGGGAAAGAGGGGCAGATTGAAAGAGGAAGAAAGGGTAAAGCTGAAATCACTAAATGGGATAGGATGGGGGAGAAAATGGAAAAATTAATCCCGATAGACTATGAAATATTCTTGCTAAATAAAGTGTGAAGTCTTAGCCAAGGAGGAAGAACGGTGAAAAAATATACACGAGTTTCATACGTTTTTGATTCAGACTTGCAAGAAGAGTCTTCATGAAGGACAAGAATCAATTCAAAGGAAAAGTTTATTTCAGACAAGATGTAAGGGTTAGGTATGCAATACCGTCATTGATGGTGGAAGTACAAAGAATCTTGTTTCAAAAGAAATTGTAAGCAAGTTATAGTTAGAGAGAAGAAGACATCTACTTCAATATTAAATTGCTTGGTTGCAGGATGGTTGAAAAGTTTTGGTTCGTGAGAAATGGCTAGTTAACTTTAATATAGGAGATTACCACGATGAGTTCTTATGTGATAATTATGTTACTAAATGTTTGTCATACTTTATTGGGAAGACCATGATAGTTTGACAGTAACGCAATGCATGATGGTTATGCAAACACATGCACATTGATGAACAATGGACTTTGGCACAAATTGGAAGGCCTTAGTAAGAATGATGAAAAGGTACATAAGAATGCTAGTGATGTTTGATAAATGGAAATAAAGAGCCAGCCAAAGAGGATAAATATGAAGATTATGATTTTCTCATGCAAGTTTGCAAACAAGCTGAACCACCAACTAGAGTTTGCATAAACAAATAAAATACCAATTTTGCATACTTACAATGACCTACCAACTAGCCTTATAAAGGGCTTCAAGGAAGCTTTTCAAAGGATTACAATAAGTGCTGACCTAGCCAACACGCTACAAAAAATAAAATAAAAAATGGGCCTGAGAGATAAATAAATAAATTGTCAGGGCCAAATATACAAAAATTATACTAATTAATCAAATCAATCCCAAGGAGGCTGGCTGGCTGGAGGAGGGCCTGCATCTTGTCCTTTCACCACCTGGGTGTCTTAACTCCATTTTGTTCCCTTGGTGTCATTTATGAGCCTTTCCTCTCTGGGTGGTATTTCTTTGGAAATGCCCATTGTCAACCAGCAAAAATCGTTAAACCAACCTGCTACATCATCGAAGCCATTCATCCAGGCGTTGAAGAATGAACTAGACATCCCAAATGGAGCCAGATATGAGCGTGCGAGGCAAGGAAGTGGCGAGTCGAGCCGAGGAGGAGATTCAGGTAAGATTCCTTCCTTTTTTTCTTATGTCATCGTTCCTAATATGCTAGTGAACAAAGCGATTGAGAATGAAATCTCTAGGCTCAAAGATACCTCAATCTTCCTAGCTTCTCAAGACATTAAGGAATTACCCGCAAGATCATATCTTAATGACTGATTGCATAACAATTAGTCCAAGAAGCTAGGGTTTAGGTTCTCATTCCTTAGAATGGACTCTTCCTTATCTTCTTTGAAGACCCTAAATCACTAAAAAGTGTTACTGATAGGCAATTTTGGAGGATTGGGAACTCCACCTTTCATGGAATTACCTGGTCACTAGATGCTGTTAATTATGAAATCCTGGGTTTATCCCTATCATGTTGGGTATCTATGGGTAAAATCCCACCTTTTCTCTGGAATTTAATCCCTCAAGCTTTCGACCCCGTTGGCAAAGTCATTCAGATAGACAAGTCGTCTACATTGTTGACCCATATAGATGCTAGGGTACTGAGTGCTATCGACCTTGACAAAGACCTCCCCAAAGATGTTTCCTTTCTCATTTACGGTCATCATTATGTGTGCCCTATATCCTTCTTAGGTGGTCTCAAATCCTACTTCTTATGCAGGAAAGGACATATTAGGCCAAATTGTCCTCTTATCCAAAATTCGAGACCTATTGCTAATTCTAGTCATCAAACTAATCCTAAAACCCAAAATGGGAAGAAGGTTTATGTTTCTAAAAATAGAAAGGAACCAGCTAAAGATATCCCCCCTTTGAATGTTGACACTCCGCGTGTGTCTGTTGACCTTTGCATTCAATTGGATGCTCTTAAATCCACTTTCAAAGCCCTGCCTGAGAAAGACCCATCTATATTTTCTCAAGAGCCTTTGGCTATTAATTAAAATACAGAACGATGAATGTACAACAAATTGTTCTTGAAAAGATTAAGAAGCTTTCGGGTCACAAGTTCAGGAAGGAGTCCATTGGACACCCTGTCTTACCCCCCCCCCCCTAAAGAGGTAGATGCCATTTTGAAAGGTCAAGACTACCAAGCCTACAACTTAGTCTCAAATCTAACTTCTAACCAAGACACCCCTGAACAAGATATTAAGAGTGATGGACTAGATGCCATAATGGAAACCTATGATGCAACTAATAAACTCAATGGTTTTGATTTGGTTGTGAACCTGATTGGGTCTGTTTCTTCTTTGCCCCTTGTAACTAATGTAGGCCCTAGAAAAATGGCTTTAGAGATTAGGGTCCCAAGTGATGATGAATCTAAAGATTAGGGGATTGAGGAAGATCTGGGGAATAGAGGGGAACCACCTGATTTGAATACTTGTGATAAGGGAGATGGCTTTGTATTCAATGCCAAGAAGACAATCAGAAGACCTAGAAGAAGCTCAGTGGACATGGTGGAGGAGATGAAGCTGGAAGGGAGTATGCTAAGATCCAGAAGGATGATTTGCCCAAGTTCTTTAAGAGCTCTAAGTCCCTCGAAGGCAATCATCCCAAAGCATCACAATTCTAATGGCCAAATACATCTCTTGGAATGTTAGAGGTCTTGAAACCCCTAATAGGAAATATGTAATAAAGAGATTTCTTAGAGCTCATAAAGACAAAGATTTTTTGTTACTTCAAGGAATCAAGGCCTCTGGATTCCAACTAGAAATAGCCTTAAAGTGTATATGAAAGGATGCAAAACCTTTGTTTACCAATCATGCTAGAGGTAGGGGAGGGACTACCATTCTTATTAGTCCTAAATGGAAGAATTCAGTAGTTGAGTGGGGATCCTCACCTTGTAATATGGCAGTTTGGGTTTGTGCTTAACCACCAAGGGAATGCCTTTGGGGTCTGCTCAATTTATGCTCCCAATGACCATTTGAATAGAATCTCCTTGTGGAATTGGATAGCTCAGCTTCAAGATATTCCTTGCATGTTGGTTGGGGACTTCAATATGTTAGAGAATCAACAAGATAAGGTGGGAGGATGTAAGTTTGAATGGAAAAGAGAAGAGAGGTTCTTTTAGGCTAGAATAATGAGTAAGCATGTGTTGTTTGATCCCCTTGCTGGAAGAAGAGATGAACACAATGGCCTTTGGTATACTTGGACCAATTATCACAAGGGTAATAAAAGGATTTTTTGTAGATTGGACAGATTCTATGTAAATAGAAACACCTTTAGCTTTTAAAACTCAGAGGAAGGCTCCAGTTTGCTAGTCTACCCTTTTACATTATCTGATCATCACTCTATTATTGCTTCCATCTTCTGGATCGATAAGCAATCATCCACTACCCCTAAGGCCTCCGGGTTTGCTCTCACTACCTCTTTACTTAAAGATGAGGATCTCAATGCTGCTACAGTTATGGCGAGGTGGTTTCGTCACTGTGTAGTTCTTCATCCTAATGCATCTATCAGATGGACAACAATGATTGATTGTTGGAGGAAGGTGTTTTAGATAGTAGGAAGGAAGAAAGCCAAGGACATGAGAAGGGAAGAGGTTTCTTTGCATAAATCCCTGGTAGTGATAGAAACAACCTTGCAATCTAATCCAAAGGATAGTACCTTACAAAGTGCGCTAGCTAAAGCTAGGGATGTCTTGAGAAGGATTCAACAAATTAAAATCTAGGGGGCCAAAACTAGAGCAAGAATTAATTGGATTGAACATGGGGATAAGGGTTCTAAATAGTTCTTTCAAATTCTTAAGAATAAGGAAGCTGGAGATAAGATTGAGGTGATTTGGGATGAAGATAGATTGATTAATGACAATAAGGAGATATTGGAAGCCTTTGCATCCTACCACAGCAAACTATTCACATCAGAAGATCATAATTTAGAAATGGAAAGAGAAAGAAACAAAATAAGGAAGTTGATTCTAGGACGGGTTATGAAGAAGGATAAATTGATGCTTGAAAAACCCATCTCTAAAGAAGAAATTGTTCTAGCTATCTCCTAGATGAGTAATGATAAGGCGTCTAGGCCAAATGGAATTCTTGTGGACTTTTACAAAACTCACTTGGAATGGATTTGGCAAGACCTTTTGATGTTGTATCAAGAAGCTGTAGAATGTGGTTCCTTGGGGGCTGAGATTAATTCAGGGCTTATCAAACTCATACCTAAAGAGAGGGATAAGACCTTGATCAAGAACTAGCAGCCTATTACCCTCCTTAATGTTTCATATAAGATCCTGACAAAGATCTTGGACCTTAGACTTAAAGAGGTTCTATCCTATATAACCTACCATACTCAAATTGGATTTGTAAAGGGGAGGTACATACTTGAAATTCTCATTACCTGTTGGGAAACTATGGATTGGGCTAAGAATTTTGGCCAACAAGGGGCTATGTTCCTTATTGACTATGAGAAAGCATATGATAGAATAGAATGGAAATCTATCAGATTGATGGTTGAATGTTTGGGGTTTCCTGAAGCTTTTAATAGGATGGTACTCACTCTAATGGCAGATGCTTGTGCGATAATGGAAGTTAATGGTTCAAGGTCTGATCACTTCCCCTTGTCAAGATCTATTAGGCAAGGATGCCCTTTAGCCCCCTCTTTGTTTGTTATCGCTGTTGACAGCTTGCATTACATTCTCAAAGATGACTCCTTATCCCCAAAAGTTAGAGGTGTTTCATTGCCTAACTTGGAAGAAATCAGTAATGTGCAGTTTGCTGATGATACCTCTCTTCTCATTGAACTGTCAGAGGTCAATATCATCAACTTCACCACTAAGCTGGACATTTTTTGTTAAGCTTCAGGTAGCAAGGTTTCCATTGCTTAATCTATAATGCTAAGATGGGAAGAACACCGCTCGCCCCCTTGGTATTGTAAGTTTGGTTTCTCTTGGGATGGCCCCTCTCATATAGTTAGATACTTGGGTGTACCTTTTTCTGTTTCTCCAAATTTGAATGCCATGTGGGAATGGATAAAAGGCAAAATTAAAAACAAACCTGGCAAATGGAATAATAACTATTTATTCCTAGCTAGTAGAATCCAAGTATGTCAGAAAGTTCTATCAGCATACACTATATATTTACTCTTCTACTTGGCTCTTCAATCAAAATCAAATAAACTATGTTCAGAATGTAATCAGGGATTTCCTATGGTCAGATGGAAAAGGAAACAAGAAGAGGCATGCAGTTAAATGGAGTTGGTGTACTATAAGGAAAGAGGTGGGTGGCCTTGAGTTGAAGGATCTTAGATTACAGGGTATAGCTCTTGTAGCCAAATGGATTGCCAGAGTCACCAAAGGCAATGAACCCTGGAAGATACTAATTAGACATAATATTCTTGTGGTGCCCGTTATAAAGGGAAATCTTGGAAGGGCTTACACATTCATGACTTCGTAGGTAGATGGAAGATCAAGGTGGAAGGATATGTGGTATTTAAGGTTGTTTGGAAAGCATGGGAGAAAGTGAGACACTGGGTGTTAGGAGCTGGGATCACAGATGGTCATGCCAAAATTTGTGGGGAAAGTCCCCTTCGTGGAACTTAGAAAGAAGGATAAACCCTTGGCACTACTGCAAAGATGCTTTGCAAAGACATGGGCCAAATTGGGCATATACAAATTTAGTGATCTCATGAAGGGAGATAAACTATATAGTTGGGAGGATCTTGCTTTTAGATTTAATCTTCCCCTATCCCAGAGAAGAACATATGTTGTTCTTAAGAGTGCCTAGCAGAATGCTAAACTACCAGAGATGTGTGGAAATGAGATAGATAGACTTCCTCTTTTGACCTAGCCAGATGGATCTCATCTCTTCTTAACCAACGCTAAATACTTATTTAGTCTGTTGTTTGATAACATGAAGTCTTTGATTATATTAATGACAAATGGACATGTAATGTGGATTCTAAATGTTGGTCTAGACACCTATCTTCAACTTGGCATCTTAATGTTGAGCCAAATATCCAATGCTTTCTAGGGCAAGCCCTGCTCCATCTTTTACCCTTGAATAACACTGATGGTGACCCCTTCCCATGTACCTTTTGCTCACAACCTGAAACCATGTTTCACTCATTCTCCGAATGTGACTGTGCCAAAGAGGTCTGTAATTGGTTTGGTATTCATTTTAATTTTGACATCCTCATCTTCCATTCCTTTAGTGGTAGTTTCCCTGGTTTCCCCAAACATTTAAACAAATTTTGGGCCATCGTTTTATCTTACTTGCTTTGGTTTATTTGGTTAATTAGGAATGCTGATGTATTTAAAGATAGGATTGGGATCCTTATTGAGTCTCTGCGGAGACTCACTATGCAAAAAAATTGTGCACAGTTCACAATTAGTTATAAAGTGAAGGAGAATCAAGCAATGAGGATTACTAATGCCTCCTCCAAGGTACTCAAGGATGAGAACATTTAGTTTGATGTTAAAGTAGGTGACAAAGAACCTTTCACATTTGAGAGTACTCTTAAGGAGATGTTGGACCGAAACAAATTAAGAAGGGACCTTGAAGGTCTGAATAGATAGATGGGAACAATGAACCAACCCAATGCCAGCACCAACTCTAACACACGTGTTATCAGTAGGACCAGTTTGAGCAAGTTTGTCAACCAGATGGCGGATAGTATTGACATGACAAATGTTATTGTTGTTGCAAAGAATATCCCTGAGTTTAATGAAGGAAGACCCCCAAGCATAATGGCTAGTGCTGTCCCATGTGCTCCAACATTACCATGACAGAGCCTGATGAAGGACCAGAGCATTGCCATTAGAGATGGAACCAAAATACTCAGATGGGCTGAAGGGCCTTTTCCATGGACATGGATTGAGGGATGAATAGATTGAGGGATGAATATTCTATGGTTAAATCTAATATATGTTAGTTTTCTTTTGATCGTTAGACACTTATTTTTGGTTGGTTTGACGTTTTAATGGTGATCTGAATGAACCACAAATTGTAATCATACAATTATTGTTCGTAGACTTGTTAATCTCTGTCTGATACTTTGATATTGTGATTATGGTAAAGACTTTTTATTAGATATAATAGAAAAAATATTATACCAATTAATTTAATGATGTTAGGAACATCTTACGCTAATTCACTCTAAACTTGTCAACTTTGTTTGTGAATGATGTGAAAGTGAAGTATTATATCCTAAACTTACAATGCTTTTGAAATAATTGCAAAGTGATAAGGGTTAGAGAACCTATTATAATCTGTACTACTTCTAGGAATCAGGATGCAAGAGACCATGGATGTATTTGTGAACTACACTAGGTTTGACTTTGTCATCAACTTCCACAAAGCTAGTGCTACCAAGGTGGGCAATAGATGTTCAAAATTCAAATCATTACTATAATACCAACTCCATCAACGGATGCATATCAATGTGTAAATAACAATCGAAGTTAAGATTGTATTTCAATTCTAGTTGACCACCCAAATTGACTTACAATCAGCAAATTGCAAGTAGTATGGATTGAGTTTCATAAATGTACATCCACAATTTCTTCATTCAACAAAATTACATAGAGAAAATTCTAAACTAATTTGAGAGATCAAAGAACCACGCAACAATTTACAATCTTCAGTAAGTAACCACACTTCAATGATTTACTCTAATTATGGACACTAACAATTCTCCACAAACTTGTAGGAATGGAGAATTGATCCCAATACGCATTATTAGCCCTAATTCAGTGGAAAATTGATTTCCATAAGGGGACTTTAGGTCTAAACATAGTGGAAATTGAATCCCCCTGGGGACTTTGCATCTTGCTTGCAAGATTTGATCGTTTTAGTCCAAATCTACAAGTAAAATATGGCATTAATACATTTGAAGACCATTCAAGTAGCCAAAACATCTTGACACTAAAGAACTTCCCTCAAAACTTGATATTTTTTTGCATTTTATCGCTAATGATTTTAAAAATTTATGCCTTGTCCATTTTCGTAACTTTGGAGGCTTGGAGGTTCAACCACTGTTCAATGTAAAATTGAAACTTTTGGAGCTCAAATTGGAGTCTACTTCCAAGACCCTAAGACTAACATAACTGACAAGCAAAAAGAGGGGGACCCCTTTTGCAATGGGACGATGGTGTGAAAAAGTCACAATAAACCACAATATTGTGCAATACACATAAGTGGTGAAAACCATACCATCAACAATCTCACAAAATACATCATTTAATATTATAGAGGAAATTTCAGTACACCTTGGCCTTTTAGTCTCTCCTCTCCACCTTCTATGTACATGGCCTCGATAGTTCTTGCAAACTCCTTAATGCCAAATGCATTTATCTGATGGTATGATTCCTCTTGTGTGAATTCTTAAATATAGGATGATGTCATTTGAAATGGTTATACCTTTTAAGGCAAGGTATTTAATATTAAATATATATTTATATCAATCAAGTGATTAATAATCAACCCAAGAGGTTAAATATACCGTAGGACAAATGATGTTTAATTTGTAAAGTAGTACCATATCTAGATTACTAATTAAATAATCAAGACACTATGGTCAAATATGCCCTAGCTATGTAAATGTTATTTTAATAGAGCATATTGGGACCAATTATAATTGTAGTCTCCCCTCCCTTCCCACAACAAACATTATGTTCTAAGACTTCACATTTCTTTTAATCCAATTGGCATATGTTGAGTTATTCTTTTTCTTCCCTTTTAATATGTATTTGAAATTTGAATGCATTCTTTGATTGATTCAAAAAATCCACTTATGAAGAATTTATCAGAATTTCTATCTAAGATCCAATTCTCTGTGTTTTAAATAATATGCCGCTCCAAGCAAAGGGCCACGTAATCCTTGTAATGATCCCTGCTGGCTCTCAAACAATCTGTGCTGAAGAATTGATTTTTATTTTTATTTTTGAGGTTCTGCGATTTTTGATACAACAATATAGCAGCAAAATAGAAGATATTGCAATAATAATTTCAACTCAAATATTTGGATATTACATAGGGAATATACAGCTAAAAATTCCAGATTTTAATATCAATTTAGATACTAAATATTTTCACAAAATACCAACAACCCAGTTGCTAAAATATCTCCTATTATCTAAATCAGCAATACCCAGAAAAATTAGGAGTTACAATCCATGAACTTACAGGTAAGACATGCCTTGAAACCCTTTGAAATGAAGACTTGTAGCAGCAAAAGAATACTTCAACAAACAAATTCAACTGCAAATATGGAAAACACTGCTCCCAATGTACAGAATCCAGATAGAAAATAACGCCTTGCAGAAAATATAGCTGAGTGCTCAATCAACTCCAAATTAACTAGCACACAACACCTTCTCAGCAACAGTAATAACGGTATGAAAAGATGCCAACATCCAAATTCTTAACACCACAGTATTTCCCAACCACAGTGTATACAGCAATGGAGATAAAGAAGAATTCTCAGAAAACGAATTCACAATACCTCAGCTGTGAATTACTATGAACTTCTCAAGAACAAATCCTTATACTTCAGCAAGGGCACAAAATTTCAGATTTTCAGAAGTGTCACAATGACAACAAAAGAAAAAATAATATTCAATCGGATGCCTATCCCATCAAATGGTCTCAAATTTATAATCTCCAAATGGCACAAGTTTCTCAAATGAACTTCACTTAAGAAGCTTCCTCCACACAACATAAAAATATAATAAAGTATTATTATAATATAATTTATTGAATTCTTTTGGCTCCAAAAATGACCTTTTCCACCATAATATAATATTATGACACACAAGGCCACTATTTCTTGTGCCCACAATTTAAAACTTTCAACTTGGTTCCAATGAGCTATGATACCAAGGTTACCAACATACAACACCAACAAAAATAGCAACCTCAACATGTTTAGATGAATAATAATAATTCACCAATCTTGTGAAAACTACTGAAACCTAACAGACACTCCCTCCAAGATTCTTGGAGCCCAAACTAGAAGCCCGAAATAAAAACTGAAAGCGTCACTTAGCTCCTCTAACTCAGCTGAGCTCATCGGAACCAACAATTATAGTAAGTCTCTTAGATGAACAATAATAATTCACCAGTCTTGTGAAAACTACTGAAACCTAATAGACACTCCCTCCAAGATTCTTGGAGCCCAAACTAGAAGCTCGAAAAAAAAACTGAAAGCGTCACTTAGCTCCTCTAACTCAGCTGAGCTCATCGGAACCAACAATTTGACTTACTATAATTAGTAAGTCTCTCAAATAGAGCCAAAACACACCATAGGCTGTTGGAAAGCCTATAACCCCACAACTGAGACCCTCAAATCCCACTGTCAACTTATGAGGGTTGCAATGGTGAACTGATCAAGCCAACTGCAGGAGCCTACTAAGAATGGGGACATGACAACCCTGCATTTGCTATAAATTTTTTTCCATTTGTGGTTTATTTAAATGTGTTTCTTAGTCAAGAGTAATTTTCAGAGTTGATGCATGAGAATTGTAAGGACAAAAATTTTCATCCTATGAAAAGTTCTAGCTGATGGATGAAACAGTGGCATTCTTCCCACACTTTCTTAATTCATCTAATAATTTGAGAATGATAAGTGCCATTGAAGTTTAAGAATGCACTACAAAGATTGAATTGTTAAATGTGTGTTTGTTCATGGAATGGAAATTCACAATGTTATATAGCATGATTATGCCTCAATGAAAAAAAGTCAGATATCATTAGAAATATTTTGCCTCTCATTATTTGGAGTGGCATAACTATATCTCTCCCATGCTCTTTTCAGACCTCTTAGACCTGTATTCCATACACATACTTCTTTGTAGATTCATCACTTATTGTAGCTTATGCAAATTAATAACAGGCTTCAATTGTGTAGGATTTGATATTTTAATTCAATAAAAATAATGCTTTGTACCTCGATCCTTTATATATCCTTTACATTGTTTTTCCTCTTGATTTCTCAAGGACTACTTTGAAGTCCTCCTATTGTAGTTGATTCCGGAAAATTATGGAATCCAACTTTTCTATCAGGATTCCCTTTTTATATTTTTTACTCTTACGTTATTAGATTGAACCAAAGACTGACTAGAATCAGTATTATTTATAATTTTATGTAAGTTTATTTTTTACTAGTATTTAGGTAACTCTAATTTATTTTTTTGACTTAAATGAAAGAGAGATATTGTAGGAAAAAAACAGTATATAAACCTAATTTGATTGTTGGTTTCTTTTTTGTTATGTATGGTTTTCCATTAGATAAATCTATTAACCTTATATGAACATATACTTAAATGTAATTATTCTTAATAGTATTGGACATGCATTTGGAAGATAATCTAAATCGTTTTCTTTTGTGTGTTGTTCTTTGACAGATGGACTTTTACTTTAGTCATTATCTACTTTGGGGTAACATCTTTTTCCTGGACATTCATTTTTACTTTAGTTAGTTTTTGTCGTAAACTTACTTGAAACTACTATTCATATTTATTTCTATGAAAATTTTAGTGTACATATCTGATTGAAATGGGGGCACGCCAGGACATACTACGTGTGGTTGCACAAATTGCCCGAAACTGCAGTCAGGGTTAATTGGATACCTAATGAAGCTTGATGCATTTACCCTAAATTTCATGCACATCTAAGTGGAAATCCCTGTAGTAAATTAAAAACCTACTATTGTAAACAAGTGAGAAAAATAGTCTATTCAGTTCTATTGAGTTTCACGAAGATGTTCTACTTTAAATTTTGAGTTTTTTTATTTCAATGTAAGTATTACAGCATAACCATGCAACTGTTTGTGTATGTGCCCTACCCAAGCACCTCACACCTTTGCACCAAGTTTCAGGAATTTCCACTGGATTCTACTAGTGTATCCTGCATGCCCCATGCAAACATGCATCTGTACTAATTACTTTACTGTACCTAAAGCGACCTAAAACGACCTTTTTTCCCTTGATGTTGTCTACTAGTCTCTTCCTTTTTGAAATGAAATATATTCTCTATGGAATTCCATAATGATCGAATAATATCTTCTGTTGTTGTAGCTTGCAACTTTAATTTCTGCAAAGGGATGCAGTCAACTAGCCAAAAAAGATTTCATTAGAAATCAAGATGTGAGAGCGAACTTCTTGAAGGCAGATCTAGAACAGGAAGCACATGTAACAGAAAGTCCTGGGAAGAATTTAGATGGAGGCTTAGTTAAATTGCAAAGCCATCAAGATCGGGAACAACAAAAAAAGAGAGCTGGATTTTGGGGATATGCCATGCAAATTATATTCCAGGTCCACATTCATTGATTTTTTGTATTACTTGCCTTAAGAACTGAACTTATTTATATAAATACATGTATGGTTTTACCAAGTAGCTGCATGTTACAATAATAGTTTAGCACTTATAGAACAATAGAATTGATTGATCAAATTATAAACTACAATTATTGAGCTATTTTGCTTAGCTTTTTTTCTTAGTCAGTTATTTGTAGTGCTTACATAAAATTCTTTATGTATGTTAAAATGCAAAGGCTGTTCTCAATGCATTGAAAACAGCTTTGTGAATAACTCCGTTAATACTCATTTAAAGACTACATCTCCAAGCTTTGACATGAATCTATTGATGATTTCAGTTGTAGTTAATTTTGCTATTTTCTAATCATTTTAAAAAAAAATCACTTTGGATTTAGTCAAGTATTTTGAATCTGAAACATTTATCGTTATATCTTTATTTTTGCAAATATTCACTGATGTATGGGCAGAAGAATGGTAGGAAACCTGAAGAAGTAATCATGAAGTTTGTTCCCTTTAATTTCTGTTTTATAACACATGAAGTTGCAATGCAGGCACTTTGTCTAATAAATTGCACCTCTCATGCAGATTACTTCTGATTTTAAAAAAGGTATAGTATGAAGATAATTAGTTTGGAACACAACCGATGCCTTAGCACATACTGATCTATGTGCATAGGTATATTTTCTTTACTGGTAAGTGCTGGGAGAAAAATAAAAACATGAAGCATTGTAACTAATGGAAAATCATTGCAACCGTGGGTGTAATTATGACATTTTACCTTGGTTAACTGTCACCTAGGACCTAATTATACGTGAGCCTACTTAGGGAATTGCATAGTAGTTAGAGCATTTACAAACCGATGTCTTAGCAGTAGCACATACTGATCTATGTGCATAGGTATATTTTCTTTAGTGGTAAGTGCTGGGAGAAAAATAAAAATTTGAAGCATTGTAACTAATGGAAAATCGTTGCAACCATGGGTGTAATTATGACATTTTACCTTGGTTAACTGTCACCTATGACTTAATCATACTTAAGCCTACTTACGGAATTGCATAGGAGTAGTTAGAGCATTTCCACATTCGTCGGACTTATCATGTTATTATTTTATCATATCCATTTATAGTGGATGGACTTTTCCACTTTGAAGGGTGATCCACCTTTAGTGGACATGTGACTCTACCTTTTGTGATGTTATCACACTATTGCCATCCATCTTTCGTGGTGTGATAGTTTTTCATATTGAACATCATGTAATGAGACAATGGCACTTGTCATCTTGTCATTTACTCCTTTGTACTCACCTTGGCTATACAAGCAATGGGCCTCCTATGTAATATTCATTCCAATTCAATCGAATCCATTTGTTTTTATTGCATTCTTGGTGAGAATAAAGTTTATTCTTATCATTTCTTTCTCTCTGTTTATTGTGCTTTCCATTTGGCTTCTAGATCTTGGGTGGCTACCATAGGCAAATATTACAGTAACTAAAATATATTTATTTAGAATGGACATTTTCTCTTATTAACATCATTTTTCAAGTTTTGTTAAGAATATGCATAAATATATCTAAATGGTATAAATCCAATTATTTATACAATCTAATCATTAATGTTTTAACATATGTTGCACTCAATCAATATGACTATTGGAGACAAAGGATCCAAGCTCAAAGACTAGAACCATTCAAACTTTTGAGGCATCAATTAATTAGCTCTTAATATAGCTCAAAGAGTTGATGAACACACGAGAACTGTCATGATCGAATATGTCGAAAGAAATGTTGGGTAGGGTTCTTAATGAACCAACTTATTGCCATGTGTAACTTTACTCTTGTTTATGGAAAATTACAGCACCATAGACAATGTATTAATTATATGTAGAGAAGCTAAGCAGCCAAATGCACGTCTGCAAATATATTTGATATTGGTGTTTCGTTGTTCTCTTATTTGTAGTGTTTGAAACATAAGTTCCTTTCTAAGTTTTGAAACTTAGCCTATTTTGAATGCTAACTTTTATTATATCTAGATGCATGTAAATAAGACAAGCAGTTAGATACATGTATGCATGCCCTTAAATATGTGAGATATTGGCTTCCATTATTCCCTTATTTGTTAGTATTCTTAAATGGAGAGGGAAGTGCTTTTCTAAGTTTTGAAACTTAATAGATTTTGGATGCCAACTTCAATTAAATCTACTTAAAGGAATCAGGAGTTTAGAAACATGAGTCCAATACGATTTTTAATTTAGAATATATGATTCATGCTTTTGGGTCTTGCAAACAAAGTAACGACCTCCTAAGTGTTCCATATTGAGAAATAAGTGAATTCGTGGAGAGGATATTAACTTCTACAGACTTCGGTGTTCCAGTGGCTAGCCCTTACTAATGTTTGTGAATTTCTATTCATGGTTGGTGTAGTTACTGTATTTGCGCTTATGCTTTTTTTTTCCCCTTTTTATGTCACATATCTTGAACCAGTTGATTCTTATGGATATTTTTGAGAGAATTGGTATTTCCTTAGGGATCAATTGGCCATGAACAAATGGGAATGTTCTAACCAAGGTCTGTTTCTTAGTGTCTGCTTTCAAAATCCCATTTGGACTCAAAGAAATCAAGGTGTTTAGAAATGAGGAGATTTTTTCTCATAATGACACTATGACAGCATACAACCATAAATTATCGAGCTTGATTCTTGCCAAGGGAAGGATAGGACTTTCCATGGTGCTGTTTGTAAGAGATTTAGCTCTACGGAATGTACGATGGTCATAGCATTTCCTTTTAGGAGTCAAAAGAACCTTAACCATCAGATGCTAACTTGATTGGGAGTGCATGTGCTTTATTTGCTGATCAAATACTAGGAGTTTTTTGCTCCCATGTGTATAAAATTATAAAGTAAATAGCCAACAAAAGTGGTATGGAAGTCTAGTTAAAAAGATCCACTTCTAGACATGAATGCATGCTCAACATTTGATGACATATGGCTACTAAGTCATTGCTCCCTCCATAGATTGTCATGTTTGTTGTTTTTCTAAGGACCGCTGCAAATGTAATAGCACTACCATGTATTTGGTATGTGTTTTCCAACTGCAACCTCCCGTTATATTTATAAGAGAGTGAGAGAATAGACATGTCCCTTAATGGGACATGTCTGTTCATTATCATAATTAAACTCTTTATATATATATATATATATATATATATTGATGTAATTTATCCAAGTAAAGCTAGAAAACATCAATGCTCCCTCTTAGCCAGGGAAGACAAACACATAACCACATATTACCTCAATGCAATATAAGAATATCTTTGTTCAAAAGATATTCAACATTTTGATATCATGAGTATTGGTCTTCCAAAATATCAACATATGATATTCACAAATTACTCAAATAAGGCTTTGATATCACATCTGATATCATAAGTATTGGTCTCCTAGAATATCAACATTTGATATTCACCAAGTACTCAAAAAGTTTTGATATCACATCTGATATCATGAGTATTGGTCTCCCAGAATATTGATATTCGATATTCACCAAGTACTCAAAAAGTTTTGATATCACATCTGATAGCATGAGTATTGCTCTCCTAGATTACATCATTTTCATCAAAAACTAAAAAATGTTTGATATAACATCTGATATCATGAGTATTGATCTCCCAGAATATCAATGATATTCACCAAATAATCTTTGAGTAATGGCCTTCCAAAATGTTGAGATGCAAGATATTCACCAAGTATTGTGAGTCACAGCCTTCCAGAACATCAAGTTGCATGATATTCACCAAGTACTCTATGTAATGGCCCTCTAGAACATCAAGTTGCATAACATTCACCTTGTACTCAAAACATGTTTATAAGGTATGTGCACACGCTTTCTCATAATGCTTACCATATAAACATCCACCATGCAAAGTATAATCTATCATGATCTGCAAAGTCATCATAAGATATCCATCATAATAGAAAACTTAGTTATTGTAAGATTGTCACCTTTAAATAACTTCTACAATTGCAAGTGATAATCCTTTGGAAGTCATCACTTCCTTTGATGAATTGTCACACTCCCTTTGAATGTGATATATCAATTGGAACATATCCTCTATTCGCTCCTTCAGACAGATGTGTCAGACTCCCTCTTAATCTGATATCAATCATCCTTTTCCTCCAATCCATTAACATTCTTGAAAGAAAAGATCAAGGCAAATAGCTCTCATAGTAATAAAAAAATCACTTAATAATTATTGTCAATAATAATATAATCGCATTTAACTATAAAAACATTAGAAATTTGATTATATACTTAATTCATGATGAATTAATTCTATGCTTAGCTTCACCTTATGTATATAGTGATAATTTCTTTAAGTAGATTAGATCAAATGAGTAACAATACCCATCTCTCATAGTGACACTAAGAGTTGCAATTAACTCCATCGTGTTAGCCAAGTGGGAATGTATCCATCTCTTATACTGGCACTAGAAGCTTATGGTCATCCTTCTAATGTTATCTTCTACGTCCTTACATCTTCGTTGCCTAACATTTATCACCCTTGTCAATCTCTCTTATATATTCTACTAACTCCATATCTTCTACATATGATAATTATAAGAATAAGGTAGGTTTGAGTCACTTTGAGAGGTAGGTCCCCTATGTACTAGGGCCCTATGTATTTAATGTCCTTTTATTTTAGTGATACTCTTGTCACCTTGGTTGGGGGTACTGCCCCTATTCCACGTTGGCGGTGATGTGTTCTGTAATGGAATTTTTTGTAGAGTATGATATGCTTCTCCTACGCCTTCGAAATTCATGCTTCTTTCCAAACTATTGTGTTATCTTTATCAACAATAATCAATTCACAAATCTTTGTTTATTTAGCAATGGTCTGCCTTGTTAATTTTTGTCAACCAAAAAAACAATGTCATTTGCGTAGTCTTATTAGAGTGACTTAGGCATGAGCTCTTATTAGTATATTACCGATCATGCAGGGCAATCGGGTTCCTTGCTCTCCATTCACTATTATATTTTTTTATTGTTCTCTTTGTCCTTTTTCGATTGGTGGGATGATTTGTGAGCATATAATGACGGTATTTGGGTTATTGTTTTAAAACGATTCAATGTCTCTTCTTTAAACAAATCACTCCACTTAATATATATGCCCTATTAATAAATCAACCTTCACAAATTTTTGTTTAAGTGTTGAGTTCTATTGCTAATGTGGGTTTTGTATCTTTCATACTGACTGTACACATCCTCTTATTGTTATTATCATCCTTTTCAATAATTGTTTGAAAAGAGACTTCTACCTTGACACTTCAGAAATTTCGGTAGTGAAAGGTGAGGTGTCCAACTCTACTGCGCTTTTCTTTTACAGGCACCATGAGCTTCGTCATTGTTGGAGCCTATAAGCTGGGCAAAAGCGAAAAAGGGCCCTGGAATTTGTTTGTGAAATAGAAATTTGGGTCCTTTCATCCCAAGGCCATGATCTATGCAGCTTGCAAAGTACTATAGTGGCCTGCCCATTCACTGTAACATCCACAGATAGACTTGCTGGTTCTCAAATTTGCCAATCCCATCTAGACATCATGGCACACCCATTTTATGAATGGATTATGTTTGTCATCTAATTGTTTTCAATAATGATGGCTCCATTTTCTGATATGGGTGCAGCACATATACACTATGTCATAAGGCCAAATGTTAAATCTCCTCATGTCAGCAATAATTCTTCTATTACAACATTATTTTTCCTGAAGGTCATATGTATTTGTAGCTTTCCTGTGTGCCGATAGGATGCAACAATACTATTCTCGTCAATGTCATATCTGCCCATCATTTAAAATTGTAATCTACTTATTTAAAATATTCTTAGTTGCCAGACTCATCCAAGACAGGCCGGATCCGGATTTGTGCTTGGATACTTGAGGATCCGGGTAGGATCCTTGATTTTGCCAGAATCAAGAATCCAGCCCGAATCCTCAAGGATCCAAGCCACAGCTTGAGGATCCACAAGCAGAATCAAGGATCCTACCCAAATCCTCAAGGATCATAATTTCATTTTGTAATTCAGTAATTCAATGTGAATGTGTTGATTTTCTTTATAATCGTGAAAATAAATCAACTATCAAGTATATTAGATTCGTAGATCCATACTAGAATCATAGATTCATACTATGAAATGATTTAGTTTTAAAATTATGTATATTTCTCTAATTTTTTGTGTGTGTATATATATATATATATATATATATACACACACATGAATCCTCCATGAATCATAATTGGGAAAAAAAAATCCCGAATCTACGGATCCAATTCACATGCCTAAATCGGATTTGTTTCACGAATCGGCAACTAAGAAAATATTCCATGGCTTAGGTATGATTGCCGCAATAGGTCATTGTTTGCTGAGTGTTGTAGTATCGATCTCTCTGTAATTGACGTTCTTCATGCTTGATACTTCCCAATGTCTTAATCGTTTTCTTCCATTTGCAGCTTGCTCGGATACCATGTTTTTTCCAAGACCTCTACAAATGTAATAGCAATGCCATGTATTTGGTATGTGTTTTCCAACTGTAGCCTCCCCTTGTATTTATAAGAGAGAGAAAGAGAGAGAGAGAGAGAATAGACATGTCCCTTCATGAGACATGTTAGTTCATTATCATAATTAAACTCATATATATACGTATCTTGATGTAATTTATCAGAGTAAAGCTACAAAGCATCAACAATGTTTCTAGTAATTTTTTGAATGCATAGGTGTAAATTCTACCATCTATGTGTGAAGTCTTCAAGGGGAACTCACTGATGATAATGAATATTATGAGAAACTTAAGCAAAGTGAACTGGACCTTAGCTTTTCCTACGAGTCCCTCAATTGAGCTAGTGCAAAACAATATGGATCCTTACAATTTTGTCACATTGTTGGGTTGACTAAAATTACTATTGTCTTGCCTATGAATATACATTGGCATTTTCAGATACCTCCATATCAAGGGAATTTATAGTCTATTGGTATTACTGAAATTCTTACTCAAGACTACAACCTGAGAGGAAACTTCAAACCCATGGTTTGTCTCTAGATATTCATAGTTAGGCATTAATGTGTAATAAAGATGACAGTAACTAGAAATGCCTGACAAAACACTTGGGCAGCAGAGTGGAACATTATGATAATTGATAGCTATTAGTCCTTGCAACCATTCCATCACAACAATATTGAATACTGTTAGACAACCAAATGAAGTGAATGAATGCATTGTTATGTAGAGAAATTGACACTAATGTATTTACTTCTTATGGACAATGAGTCTCTCAAGGGGGTCACAAGCACCAGAATATGTTAGAAGATTTCATCTTCCATGGAGTCTTAAATTTCAACAATGCCATAAGTATAGGCTGTTATAAAAATAAAGAAATTCATGACTGACAAGCTATTAGTCCTTGCAACCATTCCATCACAACAATATTGAATACTGTTAGACAACCAAATGAAGTGAATGAATGCATTGTTATGTAGAGAAATTGACACTAATGTATTTACTTTTTATGGACAATGAGTCTCTCAAGGGGGTCACAAGCACCAGAATATGTTAGAAGATTTCATCTTCCATGGAGTCTTAAATTTCAACAATGCCATAAGTCTTCCATGGAGTCTTAAATTTCAACAATGCCATAAGTATAGGCTGTTATAAAAATAAAGAAATTCATGACTGACTTTACGGATTTGGGTTCATTCCATATTTATTTTGCTTTCATCATTTTATGTCTAGTTACGTTTCTGTGATTCCTTGGGCTCGTAATGTCCCCGTTTTAGCAGGCTCCTACAGCTTGGCTTAGTCAGTTCATCATTGCAACGCTCATGAGCTAACAGTGTGATTTGAGGGTCTTTGTTGATTGACATGCTAATTATAGTAAGTCAATTGTGGGCTATTCCTTTTGTAAGATGTGCGGTTGAGGCACCAGGTGGTTTGGCTTCTTCTTTAATTGATCTGGTAAATTGATAGAGCTATTCATTATAAGTTCTATATTAAGATTTTCTCAATAAATGACTTTATCATATAAGTGTTATAATGTGATGGTGTGTTGGAGAAGCCTCTTATGTGAAAAGTGTCTTCATGAAGCTATGTCAAAGTTAGAACCAACGCGGGTTCTTATAGTGGTATCAGAGCTATTTCTTGCTAGCCTGCAGGGAAATGGGTTTCAGCATGACTCAGAGGTTTATTCTGGGTTGACATTACACCCACAAAGGTTGCACTTTTGCACTTGGTGATGGGGAACCTGAGATTTAGTCTGGTAGTATTGATGATAGGGGTGTTGGTGGATCAGAAGGGTCTATGTTGACATAGGTGTCCTGACATTGATAGAGAGGCCAAGGAGACATTGATAGACCTCGTACATGGTTAGCACCATGTTGTCGACGTGCTGCAACAACTATTTGATATGTTGCGGTGTATTGTACTCCTTAAAGGACGAAGTAGGGAGAGAGGTTCCAGGGATGATTCTGTTAGTTCACACAGATCTCAGGTTGATGAAAGGTCTGGAGTTGGAGACAAGGTTACAGTTGAGGACTGAGTCAGGATTGATGACAAGATTGATAGGATCGATGCATATGATAGGCCACAATGACCTACTTCTCTAAGACTAGAGGCTGACATAGTCAATATTGAGATTGAGGTTGTGGCTTTTGTAGATGATATTTTGACACACTTTGTAGAGTGTGATGCTCTTCTACAAGCCATCAAGCAAAATATTAACTTTGATAGATTCCTCATACAGAAGTGAGATCATACTAGAGGTAGGTGTGCACCCGAGAGACAAAGGCTTAGATAGTCAGACTTGCGTGAGGCAACCAACAAAATAACCTTAGCCCACTTTGATTGCAGTGCAATGTGACAACTCGAGCTTGGGTCCATAAGATTGATACATATTTAACATTGTGTCCCATGACTGAGGAGGACGCCATTAGATTTGCTGCACTTGGATGGAGTGGCTCATGATTGGTGGTACCATGGGCTAGTACCCTTATATCACGATTAGATTTTTTCCTATCAGGAGTTTGTGGATAGATTGATAGAGCGCTTTGATAGAAAGAACCTCGAGGTATATTTCTGAGAGTTAGCTCAGCCATACAGACAAGTGGCCTTGAGGCCTTCACCAGCGAGTTCCAACGGCTTATAGTGATGGTCTATGATATTTCTAAATGGAGGAGAGTTATGCTTTTAATGGAAGGATTGGTCAAGACACTTTGAGGGTGAGTGAAGTCCTTGGACCCACCTACTTTGTAGGAGGCAATAAGGAAAGGGAGAGATCTTGAGTCATCCATATCTCAAAGCAAGTTTGCTTCGAAGCTTTCTACCTCTTCACATGCAGATGAGGAACACCCACTGGTTACTGATGATAAAGGAAAAACAGTTGGGAAGAATGATGAGGCATCACGAGAAGATTTGAGACAAAAACTTTTCTTTTGGTGTAAAGGACCTTATGCTAAAGGACACAATTGTTCATTGAGGCCTAAAGGAGGGGCAAACTGTACTATGGGGTGTACTATGACGAGGTTGACGCTGAATCTTCACAGCAGTTTGTTTGTTTAGATGGTGATGATGAGGATTTCAGTGAGGTATACATAATGAGGAGTGCATACAACTTCACACTTGACCCCCACGTGTAGGATATTTACTAGCTTCAAAGTTTTTTTGTGCCCAAGTTTGATGTTTTGCATGGTGGCTCAGTTGATGAAGAAAAAGGGGGCAAATTGAGACTTCCTATTGAGTTTCTTCCTTGTGATGTTATGGTCTCTACATTATCAACACTAGTGTTGAGTACAATTCTACTCACTAGGTTGTTTATTCTTACGGTGTTGTATTTATGGGGATTATCCAGTGATGATAGGGGCATCATGCACATTTTTCTATGGGATCCTGGTGGAGATTGGTGTTGTCGTGCTATGGGATTGCGATTGCTTGAGGAAAAGTAGTCTTGGGGAGGGGGGACTATACTACTCCCATTTTTAGTAGAATTGGGCTTAGTCAGTTCGTCATTGCAACCCTCGTGAGCTAACAATGTGATTTGAGGGTCTCTGTTGATTGACTTGCTATTTATAGGAAGTTAATTGTGGGCAATTCCTTTTTTTAGCAGCGCAATTGAGGCTCCAAGTGATTTGGCTTCTTCAGTGATTGATTCTATACATTACAAGTTGTTAATTAAGATTATCTTAATAAATGACTCTATCATATAAGTGTTATAACTTGATGGTGTGTTGGAGAAGCCTCTTAAATAAAAGGTGTCTTCGTGAAGCCATGTGCCTGGAAAGTTATTCATTAAAATAATTAGATGGAAGCTTCTAATTGAAAGGTGTGTTGATGAAGCAACTTTAGTGAAAGGTGTATTGGAGAAGCCAAGTCACATCATAAAAGAGGCTCCATGAAGCAAATAGATTCATTATTGTCTATTGCTTTTTGATATTTCCTTGTGAGGGTTTTGAAGTGTGAATTCTTGGGGACTGATTCCCCTTGATTCCTATATCAATTTGCTGCTGTTGTATAGCAAATTGGTTTAGCATTCTGAATCTGAGTTTTGCATTTCAATTCATTGCTGAGGCAGAGAATTGAAAATTTTCTTTAATTTGATTTTGGGTGTCTTCTCAACTGTATTCACTGTGCCTTGGGAGGTGACAAAGTGCTGAAGTTTGGTGTTTATTGTTACTAGTTTTGGGCGTCAAATAGCTCTGCTTATTGGTGTCAATTTCCAACTGTACTTTGGCGTGGGTTTTACTGGCTGAAGCTCCACAGCTGGGCGTTTTTCTATTACTGTTACTAGGCATTGAATTCCTACAGAAAATTGCACCCACCTGGGTGGCCTAATTTATGGGGGCTGGAATTGCAATTGTGGGTGTCTGAATTGCCCTACTGGCGGTCTGTTTGAAGGCTGCAATCTCTGTCTTAGCAGTTGTGATCAAATTGAGGGACAGCTGTTAAGAGTTCGGCCTGCATCTTGGCGTCATCATATCTGCACCTGGCATTGGGAATTTTGGGCAACGTTTGCATATATCTGGAGCCCATGATTACATATTGTGAGGCAGCGTTCGCTACATCAGACCTGCATTTAGGTTCAAGAACCTGTGCTCATTGTTTGGCGTGGGAAATTTCCAGCTATGGAGTAGTGTTACATGTCCATTTTCTGCATATCGAACCTTATTACAAAGATTACCAGGTTCTTTATATTTGATTGTAATTTCAACATTGTTGAAACAATAATGCTATAATAACATATTTCAAGTTGGAAATTCTGTACTTAGCATTTCTAGTGGAAGTTATTTAATTTGTTGCATTCCAGTATTTGATATATTTAAAAATACAAAAATCATATATTCTGAAAAATACACAAGATTGCAAAACATTTCAAAGCAAGAACAATATTATCCAGCGTTACATTAGTGTTCGCCAGTCGGGTTCATTACAGTGGTATGAGAGCTTGCTTGCAAAGTGTTAAGCAAAATGTTAAACAACTAAATGGTAAAGAAAATTGTTTTCTGTCAAAGTTATTGCTAACAGGGGTTCTTTCTGGCGTCAGCAATATACTCTTGTAATTTTCTGTTCTTCATGTCCCATTGACCTATTTATTAAGATATGCAGTTTACTGCATGGTGAGTTCCATTGTTGATATTTGTTGTGGTACCCTGCTCCTTTGGATGCTTATTTACCTTCATCTTCTTATCAATGTTCCTCTACATCTTTGTTCTGGATAGATTGCAATTTAGGATTTATTATAATTAGATATTTTGACAGGATACATTTTTCTCTGCTGACAAAGACAAGTGTTCTGCAAGTCATTCATTAAAAAGAAAAGAAAACAAAAGGTTTAAATGTTTTGACATTCCTCTGTTGAAATTAAGAAAGATTGTTTTATTGCAATTTTTTTATATAGTCAATAACAAATTATTTTAAAATTTAGACAATCGTAGCTTGACAAAAGCATCCCCATGACTATATCATCTATCACGGTGCTATCATTTGATATCACATTTCTGCTTTCTTGTCTTTTAACAATGTGATATGTATGACTATTAGCAAATATTTCTTACTTAAATAATCAAGCTTTGAGGCAGCTTCTAAAGTGACATGTTGATTTGAATTTTGAGCAGACATGTGCAGGGGCTGTGATGATGACAGACATTGTATTCTGGCTCATAATTGTCCCCTTTCTGACAAATGAACATTTCAGATTGAATGCAGTGAGTATATCAGCAGTTGAAAAGTTACTTGTCTCTTAGTAAGTCTTTTATTGATTCAGATAACATTTCCATGCAAATTTGATCATATAGATGAAAACGAAGAAAAATCACCCACTAAAAGTTTGGAGAGGAATTTAATGAGTAGATGTTTTTTGAATATGTAGTATTTGTGCAAGATAAATAATGGTTTCCTTTTTCTTCTAATTTCCAATCCTTGACAGACAACCATTGAACCATTTTAACTTGCATTTGGAAGTGTTTTAGCAGAACCAGCTGCTGTCTTTGCTGGTGGAAATTCGTTGATCTAAAGGGCCAAAGACACACATTTATCAATTTCTACATACACAAAATTAAAGTTTGTGTTCAATATCCTTAACAGAAGTCCAACAAAATTGACTTATTTCATTTTTTGGCCATTGTTTTTTTTCCAGCATGATGAGATACAACAAGAAAACTTATTATTAGTAAGAGGGAAGAAGTCTCCGTCCCCTAGTGACATATTGTAAACAGGGATGCAATTTAAGATATAGGAAACATGAATATGGGTGCTTCTAGGCATTAGTAGGCTTTATTTCACCCTAGCTGAAGTTTCATGCCCATTATATGCCTTTTTTCATGTGATACACCCAGTGTGTACATTTTGCATGTATTGTTAATCTGTTAATTTGTTGCGGATTTACGATTGTAGATTTTGCGATAATTTTTGTATGAGTTATTGCACAAGCCTAGCTTAATTATGGCATCTTCAAGTTTTCAACAAATAACTCTCACCTTTGGTCCCAGTACTGAAGCAATGATACCATTATCTTCTTAGCTTTTTAAATTATTTGTACTTATCATATTTTCATAGTCCTAGCTAAGTTTACCTTTCAGAATTTGTCTGCTACTGAAGTCGTGAGCCCTAGAGCCTCAGCTTGGGCTACCCAACTCAGGACTTTCTGAGTTTGGGGGATTCTCAAGTAGTCTTGTAAATTAGTAACTATTATATATAGACATGTTATATACATATTTCTTAATTCTTGTGTTTTTTTCTTGACATGACTATCACTCAAAATACATGAGTTGTGGATAGCCAGGTGTGAATTCATAGGAAAATTTAATTTGTGACTAAATTAGTTATAGAGTAGTTAATTTATGTTCAGCTATAACTGATATTGAATATGGCTCCAATATTACATTGGACATAGCTTGGAAATGTAAGAGATGTTAAATGTAAGATGACACAAATAAGCTCAAAAATAAAGACAAGAGGAGAAGACACTATGCCCTAGAGAGGGTTAAGAACCATATTTTTGCACCTCCGCGATTTTTTCAAGTCAAATTCTTGCATTATTTGAGCCAAAGTGGGATACTATATTTGAGTAGTATGGAAAAATCACAATCAAGAAAGTTCCTCCAAAGAGTGGATCTAATAACAATACCTAACATTAAGAATGAGACAACTCACATATGTTGTTAAATATTCAAAATTTGGCCCTTATAAACACAACCCTTTACCATTATACTGTGCAAAATACCAAGGTTCATGAAAATGTTTTATAAGAACCAACCACATCATAGTTTACGCAAGAACCAAACACAAATTTTCTTGGTTTATAGATAGAATCACTTGGGAACCACACCCCCAACTATGTATGCATATATGTGTATTGATGGAATTAAGTGGTGCAAACCTTTGGCTGGTTCACACCAAGCTTTGGTAATGGTTACTTGTGGGTGTGAGTTTTATTCCACTACAACATGCAGAATCGAATAGTTAGTAATCTAGGATGAAACATTAAATCTTCAACTCTAGTAATCTAGGATGAAACATTAAATCTTCAACTCTGAATAAGGATGCTCATATACTAAACAATGTACATGGATTGTGTGATCAAATGAGACAACCCCAAGGTTTCTTCTTTTTGTGGATGTTCACCTAGTTTTATGATGTGATATGCTAGTTATCACAAGTGGACTTATGCTATTGATTCAATGGTTACCAATTGGATTCTAACTTCTTTTGACCAACAAACTACAAAAGATAAGGGTTTAGAAATTCTATCTAACTCTAAGAGTGTAAGACAATGTTGATGATGGGGTGAGCTTCTAACCAGAGTCCTTGCTTCGCTGTGTTAGCTAGGCATAGGAGGGTGCTATCTTTTAAGTATGTCGGAATGGTTTTCACATTTTCAGTGCTCATTCAAATGCCCTATGAAGGTGCAATCTAAATGAACATCTCTAATAAAAGTTAAACACTTGCAATTTTAGGCCCAAACTAACCTTATACTATTACTTACAATCAGTAAGTACCAAAAAGTATGGACATTAGCTCCACCATCAATCACCATTCAACAATATATTCTATCCATCTACTACTGCTTCTACTTAACATGAAATGAAATCTAATCTAACTGAGGAAGTGAAGAAACCATGCAATATTCCAAACATTACAAACACTCACCATAAAAACCAACAATGGAAGAAGCAATAGTTTTGGTAGTATTTTGGAAAACAATCTCTAATGCATTACAAATGAGAATGCCTTGGCCTTTTATAGTAGTCCCTAGTACAATGAGTGGTCAAGATTGATTTGAAATCAAGGGCCAAGATTAACCCAAAACAACCCTAATTAGGGTTTCATAACCTCCACTAATAATTATTAAATGCGCACTTAGTTACAAAAGAGCACCAAAATTACATTGCTTTTGTGGGCCATAAGAATGATAAAATGCTACTTAGGCTTACAACAAATCTTCTTTAAAAAGATAATTTTCTTTGACTTTTCCTCTTTTGGTACATTCAATGAATCTAGACATAATATGATTAACCCCTTCCATTAGGACACTTGGTGTGTTGAAAGTAGAGCCCAGGAATCCATGAAGATAACCAGTAATAAGAAAGAGAGAAAACTGAAACAAAGAACACCAGAATCATCCTGCGAAAACCCTTCGAGAATGAAGGGAAAAACCCAGCCACACAACACAAATACATCTTTATTGATAATGAAATGTTCAAGTGTACAATATCCTTTGCTTGATGCAAATATATAACAATAGGAGAGATTCTTCACATTATAACTAAAGGTCTCTTGAGTTTCTTATAACTCCTATAATTAATTATGACTCTTCGAATATTCACGTCTCAATGCATGTGAATGACACATGTCATTTATATTTAATATTACAAATTAAACTTAAGTGTCCTTTTCAGCTGAAGATGACAATAACGGTAATAACGTCCAGATTTTGAGAGAAAGATCTCTATCGCAACTACAAACTTTAACACTCCCTCTTAGTAAGAGAGAGATCTTTAACTGAACAGTCACACAAAGCTGCAATCAAGAATGTCAATGATAAATTCTGATCATACGAATTCAAAACATAATTCATGGAGTTACTTAACATGAAAACCTGTAACAATGAGTCATATTCATGGAATCACTCAACATGAAAGCCTGAAACAATGAGTCATATTCATGGAATCACTCAACACGAAAACTTATAACAATGAGTCATATTCATGGAATCACTCAACATGAAAAGATTTGTAATACTCATAGCTAAGTCTTTATTCACGGACTCTCTCAACATGAACTATCATGGAATCTCTCAACATGACATCCGACTCCCATCACGAAATCTCTCAACGTGATGACATCATGGAATCTGTCAACATGATGTTCACTATCGCATAGTGAAAGAGTTATCATCGCTGATCTTACAATTTCATTTATTCACACAAGAATAAAATAGGCAATAACAAATTAAGACTTGATTCCATTTAAGTCTCAAATTTTATAAATACCACAAGCATCTTTGAGAGTGATGGAGATTTCATAAGTACTCCCTCTTAATTATGAAGCCTCCCTCTGAAGCTAAAACATCTCCCTCTTAATCATTGTTTTTCTCCTGCAACAAAAGTATATGTTAATGATAATTCTAATAGAATATTCACTATTCCTAGTGAAAGGACAGCTCAAAAGTAAATTGCAAGAAGACACCATGCATGTTATCAAGGGATATTTATCTTCTTGAATGAATTTTTTTAGAAAATTCCATTACAATCCCAAATGAATAATCTAAGTGATTCTTCTTTCAGCTAGGGCAGTCCTCTTATTGCCAAAAATAGATTCCTTAAGTATCCATTCTAGAATAGCTTGGTTTCTCGGGGCCTTAATTAACAACTAACATACTCAAAGGAATATAGATACTATTTTAATTTCATAGGAAGATAGTTATATTAGTCATGTTCATGTGAAAGGGAATGATGGTTAAAATCAGTTAAACAAAATTTTTTAACTAAGAACTTAAAACACCATCAATGAATTTAATATAGAGAATAAAATTCACATACCTTGGAATTTGAATCAATAAATCATTGTAGGAATGCTTCTGCAACCACCTAGGTTAGTCCACAAATACCACCATAACCTTATCAAATAACGAAATTTCTTCCAATACCGCTATATCAAAATCTAATGATGATTATCATTAAATACCACTATATAAACTTAGGCATCACATACCACTATAGCAATTGGGGCATCGATTACTATTGGATCGTTTAGGCCTTCAGTTACCACTGTGTCAATTAGGGCTTCCAATACCACTGATTCAGTTAGGGCTTCCGATACCACTGATTCAATTAGGGCTTCCGATACCATTGTAGCATTCCTTTCCTTCCGATTACTTAATTGTGGCAATAACTCAAGATTAGAAAATATGCTCACATTCAATATTCATATAAATGAACAATCTATAAATCTATCTCTCACATCTAGGTGTTAAATAACTATAACAATGAAATAACTCAATTAATCTTACCTTCTTGCATATACATCATAAAAGTGATAATACTTGTTTCCGACAAACAATTGAATGTATAGCTTATTTTGCCTATTGTACATCCGATAACTTGGGGAGAGGTGAAACATTGTCAGGGGCTTAACCACCCAACCTCGGACCATAACTAATTCCCCACACAATCTCCAATGAGAAAGGCCCTCCCTACCTAGAATAGACAGGGATCATCTTATTATCCACTGAGCATCTTAGTATCTAAACACACCATTTGATTTGACAGTAGGGGATTACAATAATAGGATCATGCATGAGCTATTAAGTGTTTCATTACCTAGTTATTTATATCTGATTTCATTCTTGGTTCTTGCAGGTTAACTCCACCTCCTCACCATTTCAATGGCTTCTTTGCCAGTGAATCCTAGGTGCCTGAAAGATTATGATCATCCTTCTATTATTTACACCTCTTTACCATTTCTATGGCATCTTGCCGGTGAATTCCTCAATGTTAGAAGTATTTTGATTATGTTCGGGAATTATGATAGCATTGTCATTGATGTTAGTTCACACAATCAATCAAGTTTCTACAACTACCATTTGTATTCATAAATGATATAAATCACAAGGATACTCGATGAAGATCTTCAATGATCTCTATGTAATGCAGGGGATCAACAGAAAAGTATTATAAATTGATTTCAGTCTAACAATGCATAGCCGGCTATGGACGAATATCAAAATAGAAAGAAGTTATGAACTTGAAAACATATTTTGTTTTATTCTCAGTCCTATCATTATGTGCCAACTATAATCTAACATTATACTTAGTGAAAATTGAACTATGAATTACAAATGCTTCTACTGTATTTCATTCAACCTTGGAATGAGTAATCAACTATAGTCGGGCTTAAACTTAGGAAAGAAGAAGGTAAATTATGACATGCGATTGCTTAAATTCGTGACCTGTGATTAAGATGTGGCTCCTCTTGCCCCTGGCTAGAACTTCTATTGGCTACTAGCTCACCCGCTATTTGATACTTGGTTTCAAACTTCAGTCGTTGGTAGAATTAAGGAAAGAAAAGAAATCAGGTTTGAGAAAAAGTGGTGAATATTCAGCTGAGAATGTCTAAGCTCGGCTTAATATGAAACGTATCAGATAATAGAAAGAAGAGGAAGGAAGGAATGATTTGCCTTAGTCGATTCATGGCTTCTTTAGAGGTTAGCCGAGACTCCTCGGCTTCTATCGGTTTTCAAGATGACTATTTGAATTCAAAACATTAATTCAATTTGAAAAGAAGAGAAATATAGAGGGAAAATAAATAAGGAGTTGAAGCGTTATAATTTTTATTTTATTATTATAATACGTTCTTATATACATTCACATAAGTCTATTGATGAGGTGACATCATTAGATTATTTTATTATAATTTATTGGTGCCATTTCATTTTTATATTTATGTGTTCGTAAGTAAGTGTTTATTATAATGATAAGATAAAAGTTAATAAACAATCTCTAAAGGTATGTATTATATTTTAACTCAATTATTTTATGTTTCTCAATTTATTTATTTAAATAGCTCATGCGGGTCCCACAGATGTATCCTGTTTCAAGTCACTAGGTTTTCAACCCATTTGCCCAGTGATGGTGATGCTCCTGTGCCTAATTCTAAACTGGCAATGCTTCCACCCCTTACACGTTTCCTGCAAGGTAATTCTCCACAGTTAAATTGTATTAACATAATAAATTATTTAATCATAATTTATCATAATGGTTACCCCTCTTCTCTATTCCATGAATTCGTGATAAATGATCAACTAGCTTGTTATCTTCATTTGAAATTATAACGACTAACCATCTTACCATTTAGCAAGATTATAACAAATTACATTGCCAACTGACTTCATGTGAACCTCAACGGCTATATTTTAAATTAGGTCAAAAATTGGGATGTAACATAATATTTGCAGAGGTTGCTCGAAAGATCAAAATCAAAGATCACAAAACTCAGATAAAAGAGCTTTACACAAAATACTCATAAACTATTCCTTGATATTGATCTTTTTATCAAAATCTGAAGACTATAAGCGAAAATCATAGAAGAATATGCAGGAAACTTCCCTATGAATGTGTCTGTTAATAAACATTCTAAAAAAAAAATTCCTATTGCATCCATTTGCAACAGAGATTAGTAAAGTAATCTTGTCATAAACTTTCCAAATCTAATCATTCACAACCATTTCATTTATGACAAGATAGTAGATGACTTCAGATAGGAAGTTAATGTAGAAAAAAATACTTAGCTTCCTTATTTCCAAACATATCATGCAAGCTTCAGTTCGATTACAAGAAGCTGACAGCCAGATAACTCTTAGAGAAGGCAAATTGTGATACCAGTATGAGTAGTTGTATACAGATATACTCATCATGTGTACCACAGACCACTTTGTGCACTAAGAAATGCAACTTCCCTTTGCTATGATGATCAGATATAGATGAAGGTTTCTTGTAATGATGACCACGCAACAGAGGCTCAATCAAGCGGAGCAGAACAATTTGATTGTAGACTTTCCTTCTCCATTAGTCGCAAAATAGAATTAATCCTTTTATTAGGTTGAAGCTTTAGCTATCAACATTCTTTCCTTGAATCCATAAGCAAGAACGTGTGCCTTTAGGTAAGCTTGCAAAAGGCACTTATATGAATGTAACCACCCACAATAGCCAACTTTAATCAGAGTATCAAACATATTTTCAGTATTTGCAACATCTCTTTTTTCGACGAATTTCTCTAATATTGCAATGAATGTGTTATAATATGGCTATACTCCCTCTGTGAGCCAATATTTGACTAGAGTTTAGACTCGAACCAGAGACCTTTAAAGAGGATTTCCTTGAAGAATATGCCTTCTTGGAAACCACCTTCACGACAGAAGACCTAGCTTCTGCCCTAGACTCCACCATTTTTGTCCTTGTTTTCTAGATTAATCTACAGATAATTTGAAAGAAATAATTTGAAAGAATAATACGAGAGATAGATAACTCCAGATAATGACTTGCATTGGTCCTGTATACTTGTTTGATAAAAAAATGTTAGACATATCATTAAAAACAAAAAAAAATCTTTTATTTTTAGCTCCACCTTAAATTGATAAGGCAAAGCGATTAAAAAATCATGCTTAAAGAAGTGACAAACATCTCAAATTGATGAGAAGAAATATGCAGTGCCAACTGTACACTCGAAAGTGTCCCACTCTAAACCCTTCTATCCAAACGATTCCATGAGTTCGGAATGCTTGGATGCCGGCTTAGAGCTCCCTATCCATGGAGTGCAAGAGAGTATATTTCAAGAATAAAAAGGCTCTCAGATGAGCCTTAGAGATACTCTTCTTGCTAGTAAACCATGCAATGGGAGGTTCCAAAGACAAGATGCAAGAATGCAAATGTCCCAAGGAGTTCCTCAAGAATGCAATGCAAATGAAGATTAAGCTAGAATGAATATGAAAAATGCAGCTATTCTAAGCATGGATGAGAGTGTTACAATCCAAATATTAAGCTATGTGAGATTAAGCTACATGTAAAAATGAAATCTAAGCTAAGATGCTATGGTATGAGAGAATGTAGACAAGAAATAGAAGTTCTCCACAAAGCTCCAAAGAAACCTGTTAGAAAACCTGCAGCATAACAATATTCAAAAGATGGATTGATTGAGGGGGAAAGCTCTCTCCCTTTTAAAGTCATACGGACGGTAGAGATCAAGATGAAGATGATGGATGATCAACGGTAGAATTTGAAAAGAGGAGTGATCCATGTGCACACACAAATCAACCAATAGAATATAAGTTGACTTGTCATATAAGACAAAAGTCACAAAGCCTTTTCTTTTAATTGCAAAATAGAAAAAGGACTTTATGTGTGCACTTTAAGTGGGTTAGAAGAATGGGGTGTTTTATTTAATTAAAAGGGGACATGTTCTTTTAATCAAATAATGAACTTAGGATAGCATAGTCAAACTATAGGTTATAATCAAATAAATTGATTATTAGCAATTTGGTCTAGGTAAATGATTAAATTAATTTAGCCAAAATGCTGAGAAGGGGGCTAATAGCTTAGATGATCATTTTTAGGTGATTACATTTGCCCCTCTTTGACTAATGTGTGATCGATCTGGGAACACATTACGTCAAAGAAAATCAAAGCCAAGTAGGCGATGATAGATATAGATGTCTAATTCCAAAGAGTGAAATGCAGAAATAGATAGCAAGTCCTGAATGCACAGCCTGATAGCAGTAGTACTAAACACTAGGAAGAGATGATGTCAGAATTCAAGAAGAATACTAACACTTAGAAAATCAGATAGAGTGAGAGCAAGTGAGAAGATCAAACAAATGCTCCTAAGCAGTGATAGAGTATTTCTGCCCCCTCGGGATCGAAATTGAAATGAGGTAAGGGGATGCAAAAACTAGCTAGAAATGATAAAATTAGAGTATAGCAATGTCCAAGATGACAGATAGATGATTAGAACCCAAGAATGACTATATAAAAAAATTGATAAAATGCCCCAGTTTGACTAGAGTTGACCTTGAAGGATATAGCATAAAAATAAGGTCAAAATGAGTAGAAAGGTGAGTTTAGACATGAAATAGTGAATTTAAGTAGATATGAAGTATGGAAATGATGAAGACATGGAGAAATGAAGATGCCCCAGTGATGATTCAGATATTAGACCTCAAAAGGTCAGCTAACTGCTCAGAAGAAAGTAGAATTTTAAAAGACAATTTTGACCATCAAGATTAACTCGAATTTGGATTTTGATCCCGAAAATGAATCTAGGACGTCAAAATTATTTAAGAGGTCAAAACTTTATATAATGTGATGATAAGATAGAAAAGAGATGAAGCAAAAGATTAAGAAGGTGAAAAGACATGAACAAGAAGAAAGTAAAGAAATATATGAAAGGAGTTAGCTAATATGTCCACAAAAAGATGAAGAGAGAGCTCTCCCCATATGCAAGAATGCAAGACTAAGCTAGAAAATGAACCTAAAATGCAAGCTAATATGCAAAGTGGTTTACCAGCAAGAAGTGCATAACATTTAGACTCTTAATTTCATCATTGAGCATTTATTAGGGACATCATGAGATCATACAACCATCACCAGTATAACTATGAGGATATGAATATGATCGATATTAGATAGGTATGTGGAAATCCAATCTAAGCATCAGAGACATGTAAGTCAAGATAACTACACGATTAGATTCCCTAAGTTTAATTTAGCAAGATTACACCTGTATCAAGGCATAAGCGCCAGGATAAACCCTGAGTGCGATCTTGCAAAAACAATCAAGGATGATACATTTATAAGTCAAAGTGTTGAATAGGACAAGCATGAATGCTTACAACACTATAGACAAACAAAAGTATACCCACAAGCAGAAATCAAGAAAATATGTCCCATGCCCCCAGTCTTCTAGTCAATGACATCCTTGAAAGGCTATTAGGGAGGGAACACCTGGCAAAGAAATCATCATAGACAGCACACAAAGTAGATAAAGATCAGCATAGCTCAGTCGTTTAAGTGTTAAAGTGCGTGTGTGTAAGTCACTTGGCCATTTCTTCCAGACTTGATTCTGATAGTGAGAAATATTGTGACATCGGAGACCGTAGGTAAACTATCTTTAAAGTGTTGAAAAACACTTGATGTCAAAGTGGGGGAAGTGTTGAGAAACACTATTTTGTGAGTTGCCAAAGAAACCCTAATGCACAAGAATACCTCAATAGGCTAAGTAGCTATGCCCCCAAGATGAGGACAAGAAACAATTCCAAGCTAGCAAATGTGTAGCAAAATAGGATGATTGAGATTGATAGACATAGGTGCGAGGGTTTCAAGTAGTGCCTGTTTCCAGGTTTTCACCACTTTGACAGATTTTTTTTAGGACTTTTTTCATTTTTTTTGTATTTTTATATTTTTTATTTTTTTGGTGATACATCAAAGTGCCTATTGCTAGGTTTTCACTAAGATGATCATTTTTTCAGGACATTTTCTGATTTTTTGGATTTTTTAGAAGGTTTTAGATATCACTAGTTCTCAAGCAAGATCACATCATTTTCTCCCAATTTCTAGCAAGGTATAGGATATGATGGAGCAACGAGCCAGTGGATAAGCAAAGATGGATGAAAAAAGGAATGTGAAGCAAGTGAAAGTGATCCTCAAGGACTGACTCCTCAAGAGTACCCAAGCTAGGGAAAGAGGTGAAATAGTCATATGAAGCATGTTTTGGATAAGCAATGGAAGTAATGAGAAAGATAGCATGTAGGATAAGTGGTGAAGCCAACAAGTGTGATAGCATGAAGTGTGTAGTCAAAAAGAGTAGCCATGTCAAGAGACATATGAGAATCATGTTTCATTTATTATGATCAAGACCAAGGGGTCAACTAGATAGGATAGCGATGGGATAGAGCAATAAGAATAAAGCTCAAGATAGAGGCTATGAGTGAATGGGAGAGCACAATAGAAAATCTCATGGATAAGATAGCCAATATGCAAAGATAGTTCAACATTGTCAAGATCAAAGAGAGAAGAGGGGATAGATGGATGGTGGAAGAATTACGCATGATGCCTATTTGCCAGGTTTTCATCATGGTACTTATCCATGGTGCCACAAGAAATAGTTTTCACCATAGGATAAATTTATTTCTCTTTACTTTTGCTACCAAGGTGCCACAAGAAGTGGTTTTCACCAAGGCACATTTTCATTTTTTTTCATTTTTTTTTTTGAATTTTTAGAAAGAGCTCAAGCTATTTGAATGTAGATAGTGCTCTTATAGAAAAGATAAGTCATGATAAGCTAAGACCATAGACTGGTATGCTCAAAGATGTTGATAGGGTGATGAAAGAGAAATGGTAGTAGGAAGAATATATTGAGGATAAGAGTTCATGTATAGAAAGGAGGTGTAGGCTTTAGAGGATTTCATAGGGTATTGGAATGATGGAGGAATCATGGATGAAGTAGCTTGAGGTTTAGATGTATGAGGTGGTAGAAGAGATTTGGAAAAAAGTGGAGTGGAAGGCTTTGGAATAATTTTAGGAAGTTTTTTGGAAAAAGATGGAATAGAAGCCTTTGGAAGCTTGAATGTCAACTTTGAAGTATTTTCAATATTCAAGTCTTCTAAAAGAGACTTGGGAATCCATATAGCTTTAGATTTTCCTTTGGATACTTCAAAACACATTTCTTCAATAATGGGTTTAGGAACCCATATTTTCTTTGATTTAGCTTTTTTAATAGTGGACCTTTGCGGTCTCTTTTGTGCATTCTCCTTCTTAGCATTCACATGTCGATTAGATGGGACATAGTGATCTTCATTTTTCAATGGATTCTTATGTTTATTCTCACTTCCAAAGGACTTGGGACTTGTGGGTGAATAAGGATTATATGACTGGTTTAGATGTATAGATGGGTGAAAAGTCATCAAGGATGATTGCCTTTGTTGATCTTGAGGTATTATAGGAGAGCTAGGGAATGAGCTAGGAGTGAATGCAGGAGATGAAGGAACATAAGGCCCCAATATGGATGGAAGGTTTGAATGCTTTAGCTTAGATGGATAAGGACCAAGGATAGATTTAGAAGATGCAAAGGGATAGTGGGAAGGGATATCAACATCTTTAGAGTGAGCAAAATGGTCAAAGTCATCAATAGACTCATGAGTACCTTTGATAGGAACAACATTTTTAATACAAGCACTTGAAGCTTGAGCACAATTTTGAAGTGGATATGGAGAAGTAGAACATGAGGGGATGCTTTGATCTTGACAAGTAGCCTTGGATAGCATATGAAGAGAACTTTTCTCATAATTTTCAGTAAGCTCAAGGGAGATAATGGAAGTGGTATCTTCATCATACTTGGGGGATGGAAAAGACATAGGATATGGAGGAGTGAAATTTTGAAAGAGATGAAAGGGTGCTTGATCTTGATCTTTCTTGACATTTATAGCTTTTTCTTTTTCAGAGTCCTCTTGACATGGAGCCACTTCTAAGGACAAGGGAGAATCAAGAGTGAATGGAGTAGTGCTTGGATTAGGCATAGTAGTGCATGAAGGTTGAGGATGTTTAGGATTGGTAGCATGGAAAAGGTTTTCCGCCAAGTGAAGGTTAGCTTGAGTTTCTTTTAGAGGTAGCCCTTGAGGATACACATATTGCATATGGAAAGCACTAGGTTTTTTGTTTGATAGAGGCATGTTGGAAAGATTTGAAGTGTTGAGAGATGCACGAGTGTTGGAAGAAGTGGAGGTATCAAGGAAACCATCACTAGACATAGGTTCATTAATATGATCTTGCTCAAGAAAAGTATCCTCATCACATGAATCATTAGAGGTATCAATAATTCCATTATCAATAAGATCTTGGATTTTATGTTTTAGCTCAATGCAATCCGAAGTACTATGCTCATTATGTTGATGATAAGCACAATAGATATCCAAGAATGGGTTTCCATATGAGCTAGACTTAGGTAACATGATGATCTTATTGCCAAGAAGTTTTTGCAAAGTGTCATCATAAGAATCTTCCAAGGGAGCAAAAGTTCTATCAAAAATATGTCTAGGATCTTCTTGTCGTTTCTCAAGTGAATAGAATGCATTCATGTCTTCATCATTATTTTCATCAAAGATAGGTCCATCATGAAATTTTAGCATAGGCTCAAAGGAGGTATCACTTGCTTGTTCTCTAAAGAGGTCTTCAGATCTAGAAGATGAAGACATTTGATGTCTTGAAGTAGAGCATGTAGACCTAGAAGAAGAGGATGACCTCAAAGAAGGTGACTCACATGCATCTAAAGACCTTAAGGAAGATTCATGTAATGATGCAATCTTCTCCTCTAACCTTTTCTCAAGTTTAGACTTCATTTCCATCATGCGCTTAGAGAGATGAAGGTAAGAAAGATCATTTGTCGCTTCTAGTTCTTTGTATTGCACATATAGGTCTTGAAACTCTTTAGTGACATGGAGGATATCATGATCATCTAGATTTTGTTGAAGTTTGGTAGCACAAATTTTAGATCCCATAGTTTTAGATGCAAAGCCAAGCATAAAAGAGCCTAGAGGATAACTTGATGTTGAAACTATAGGAGATAGAGTGTTCACTTGCCAAGACAGTAGAGAGAGATTAAAGTGACTTGTCAAACAATATGTCCAAGAAACTTACGACATGAATGACTCAAGTCAATAGCTAGGCAAGATGCCCAAATAGCCAAATAGATAGAGCAAGCAGGGTGACAAGTGAACAACTCTCCAACCCAAGAGTGTAGTCAAGAAATCAAGGCAACCATTTCAGCAAAAAAATAACTAGCAAGTGGACATAGACCATGAAGACAAAAAGACCTAGAGCACTAAGACCAAAGAACCACTTTAAGCATGTTTAAGCACTAGAGACATAACAAATCATAGCCAAATGATGAAACCCCCCTTAGTAAGTAACACAAGAAAATGTTTGCACTTGACATTTTGACTTGGTTGACAAAGTTTGGCAATAACTGATAGCATAGTAAATTTGATGTTCAAAAGAAATTTCTTTCCAAGCAAGATAGTGACACATGGAGTAGTCTTCAAACAATCAAGCAAGGGACAAAGCAACCTTACATGATACAAGCATATGTGACGTCTCAAAAGAATTTCCTAGAATTATCGTCATGTGTATGTTCAAAAGATTTTTACAGGTATAGCACATTCGAGAACACATCAAGCAATATCTACCTAGAAGTCATGGTTCATTACTCAACAACTTAGCCCACGCTTGATGCTCCTTCGCCTCACACCAAGTGGTTGCCCACAAGAGATATTGGCTTTGTCATGGAAATGCCATAAGCATAACCAAGGGAACACATATGGTGAGTGTAAATCTTGGGGTGATCCGGGTAGTCCACTAGGATCAATCCTTGCACCAAGAAGTTGAGTGGCTAAAAAGGGTAGTTACTAACTTAGGGTGTTTAGATAGGGCTTCCATTCATAGTGTTCCTCTTGCTCCCAATTACGGGACACCTCACCTTGCGATGAGTAACCGATCTCGCGATCACAAGAGTACCTTAAGCATTCTTGCCTAGTGATCTCCCTATGGTCGAAATCCCATAAGCAATCACACTAGGCGAAGACAAACACTATGTCTACCAAAGTTTTGTGTCCTTGGTAGCCTTGAGTTTATAGTGGGTTGGAAGAGCTGGGTAATCTGCTTGTCCCCACTTGGGTCGTTCCTCTCAGGTTGTCCGAGAGCAGGCCCTCTAAAGGATTCTAACTACACAAAGAGTGGATCAACTTTTGAAAGTCAAGATTTCTGATTCACCACAAGGGTGAAGAGCATACTCTCCTATTCCAATCATTTTCTCCCAAACACGCCAAGAAGATTCAGTTACCCCTTGCTTTTGAAACTAAATGGCAAGTCAAGATTTCTGATTCACCACAAGGGTGAAGAGCATACTCTCCTATTACCAAAAGACTCCAATCACAAGTTTTATGTGCCTATGAAAAATGAACAATTATTCAATGCCACACATGAAAACAAAAAAGCAAGAAATTTGAGTTTTTATGCTTTGGGCAGCCCTGCAAACAATCGTTAGTAGCCCTTGTGCATTTGAAGCTTTGACATGCGTTCTTTTTATGCAATATTTCAATTTTTTTCACAAGGATGGCAACCTGAAATCACAACTTGTTAGCAACAAAAGTTAGTGTGAAATAACATAAAAATCTGCAATAAAAAGTGGTGAGTTGCTTCAAAAATCTAATTTATCCTCCAACCAAGTACATGCAAAGAAAGTGCAAGTTAATCACAAATGCTTTCATTTTTACTCTTTGGTTTTGACCTAGTCAACAAGATTGGACTTTTTTGCTATGATTTCGTATCCAAAAATGAAAATGAAAAAAAGAGACCCCTGTTAAAAATCAGAGAGCTTTCCAAAAATGCAAGAAATTTTTAAAAATATCTTCATTTGCTCCCTAGAGATTGATTTTGTCAAAACAGGCCAAATTTATCAAATCGAATTTTTTATCCTTAATACGATCTCAAAATTCAAAACACAAAGAAAGAACCCCCATTAGAATTCAAAAATCTTTCTGAAAATGTAAGTTTTTCTAAAAAATGCGCTGATTTGCGATCAAAAACGACTTTTTATGAAAAATAAAGAAAATATCATAACTTCCGAAAATCACGTCAAAATGCTCTGAAAATTGGACTGAGACATGTTGAGCATATACCCAACCTGCAAACAAAATTTCAGAACCAAATTCTAAGCGGTTTAAAAGATATGATCGAATCTTTAAACCAACTAAGTTTTTGGCCTTCAAACCAATTTACTTATGGCTTGGCCTTAAAACCAAAGTGAAAATTCTACAAAAGCATTTGATTAGACCCAATATGCTGCTGTAAAAAAACCAGAGATAAGAAATGAAAGCAAATGGAGCTGAAAATTTGATTCAAGCCCCACGGTGGGCGCCAAAAATGTACACTCGAAAGTGTCCCACTCTAAACCCTTCTATCCAAACGATTCCATGAGTTCGGAATGCTTGGATGCCGGCTTAGAGCTCCCTATCCATGGAGTGCAAGAGAGTATATTTCAAGAATAAAAAGGCTCTCAGATGAGCCTTAGAGATACTCTTCTTGCTAGTAAACCATGCAATGGGAGGTTCCAAAGACAAGATGCAAGAATGCAAATGTCCCAAGGAGTTCCTCAAGAATGCAATGCAAATGAAGATTAAGCTAGAATGAATATGAAAAATGCAGCTATTCTAAGCATGGATGAGAGTGTTACAATCCAAATATTAAGCTATGTGAGATTAAGCTACATGTAAAAATGAAATCTAAGCTAAGATGCTATGGTATGAGAGAATGTAGACAAGAAATAGAAGTTCTCCACAAAGCTCCAAAGAAACCTGTTAGAAAACCTGCAGCATAACAATATTCAAAAGATGGATTGATTGAGGGGGAAAGCTCTCTCCCTTTTAAAGTCATACGGACGGTAGAGATCAAGATGAAGATGATGGATGATCAACGGTAGAATTTGAAAAGAGGAGTGATCCATGTGCACACACAAATCAACCAATAGAATATAAGTTGACTTGTCATATAAGACAAAAGTCACAAAGCCTTTTCTTTTAATTGCAAAATAGAAAAAGGACTTTATGTGTGCACTTTAAGTGGGTTAGAAGAATGGGGTGTTTTATTTAATTAAAAGGGGACATGTTCTTTTAATCAAATAATGAACTTAGGATAGCATAGTCAAACTATAGGTTATAATCAAATAAATTGATTATTAGCAATTTGGTCTAGGTAAATGATTAAATTAATTTAGCCAAAATGCTGAGAAGGGGGCTAATAGCTTAGATGATCATTTTTAGGTGATTACACCAACCATATCGAAGAATAACTAAACGTTATTTTCTGGTGAATTTGTCAATCCAAGCACCTGAATTCATCAATGCATGAGCCAAGTAGACTTTTAAAAAGAGGCCACCGTACGCAAGGAAAGGAGCACGATGCTAAAAACAATCAACTCCCGAAAGAAAACAAAATACATAAATACAGAATACAAATATACCATAAGCTAATGAATGTAGCTCAACATAAAATGATCACCGCTAAGAAATGAAGAAACGTATCTTGCAACAACTATACATGAAGAAAATAGTAACTGATAGTAGTAATGAATCGTCATTGAAGAGAACCGATGTCAATGCATCATGAATAACCTGACGTAAGAACAAGGATTATATATTTTCCCTAAAATATAAGAAGTAAGAGATAAAAGCGTTCAAGTCGAATACCTACAGAAGAGACACAAACACCTTCACCCAATAATACAAAGAGTTGTTTCAAGAACAAATACTTTTGAATAAGTATTATCGAATGCTCGACCATGAGAAATACATGCGCTCATTTAACATAATATTTCGAATGCCAAAGAGAGAGGAGAGGTAACGTGTATGATCACCACTGCATGATTCCAAAAGAGCAACCCATCTATACGTTTACTCATTAACAAATGAAACGACAAAAATAGTAGTGCCTTTCCTTCAAACATGCAAGCATAAAGAAAACAGTTCCCAACACAACCAAACCTTAATGAGTGTTGAAATTGCACGACTCCAACAACATACAAGGATTGCTTAGGGGTGTCGATGCCATTTGAAACCTGGCAATAATCAAGAACTAACTATGCCATAGAGCTTAAAAATGGGAATCAATCTCAACAAGCACCATCGATGAATGATTATCGTTACAAAGTTCATCAGAAATTCGAATGCCTAAAGACTCTTGGTCAAAACAACACTTGACTTTTTCTCTCCTTCATCAGAAATTCAAATGCCTAAAGACTCCCGGTTAAAACAACACTTGACTTTTCCTCTCCTTCTTGGTTAATACTCTTTCGAAAGGTAACCATCGATTGACGAGAGATATACTGAAGCTTACGCAAAAAATGACTGTTGAAGCTCACATCAATAAAAAAAACATGAAAACATATTCACTGAGAATGGTTCAAGAACTCTCGATGCAAGAATGGGTTGATACAGGACTTTGAGAAATATCAAATGAAGGGAATTGAATCTTTGAAAATCGTCATTAATTCCTTTTCAAATCAAAAGAAAGAATCATTTAAATCTTTGATAGCATATAATACCATAACTAGAACATGCAATTCTCATAAATAACTTGTAAAATAGAACTCATTTGTCATCTGAATATCCAGACGTTTGAAAAAAAAAACTTGTGCAATCATGACTTATCGTTGAATAATAAAGATAGGCAAATCCATACACAATGCCGTTAATGATTTGGAAGCCCATCGAGGAAAAGATTGTTATCTAACATGGCTTTGATACCATGTTGAAACTAGAGCCCAGGAATTCATGAAGATAGCCAGTAATAAGAAAGAGAGAAAACTGAAACAAAGAACATTAGAATGATCCTGGGAAAACCCTTTGAGAATGAAGGGAAAAACCCAGCCACACAACACAAATATATCTTTATTGATAATGAAATGTTCAAGTGTATATATCCTTTGCTTGATGCGAATATATAACAATTGGAGAGACTCTTCACATTATAACTGAAGATCTCTTGAGATTCTCATAACTCCTATAATTAATTATGACTCTTCGAATATTCATGCCTCAATGCATGTGAATGACACATGTCATTTATATTTAATATTACAAATTAAACTTAAGTGTCCATTTCAGCTGAAGATGACAATAATGGTAATACCGTCCAGATTTCCAGAGATAGAGATCTCTATCACAGCTACAAACTTTAACATGGTGCATTCTGATTGGTCAAAGAAATGGATGCCACCTCAACATGTTCATCTCATAGCCTTGATAAAATACCCTCTGTCCTCATCATAAACTCCCTTCTTCAGAAATCTTCTCAATGCGTTGGCTTATAGACTTGATTCTTGACTTCCTTTTGATCTTGTACTTGTAGATTTCACCTTTAATCTCCTACTTCGAACTTTCTTGCCATCCAGATGAATGACCTTGTGATGATGCCTTCGTGTATTAAGTGCTTGTTCTTGACATCTTCCTGCTTGTGAAATATCCAGCTGCATGCTATCTTCTTGTTTATCACCTTTGCCTGGAAACCATCCTTGCAAAACAATTAAGAAAATCAGTTCGTCACAATCCCTAACAGTAATCAATAATGTTTCTGGTATTTGATTGTGTAAAATTTTTTAATCAACATTTTGGATCATTCTGTGATCCATCATCAGGATAGCAGCTGCAAAAAAAGCTCATGAAAGTGGATCACATTTTCATGATGTTTTTGCAGCTGCTATCCTGATGATGGATCAAAGAGTGTGATACGAAACATTGATTAAATTTTTTAACACAATCAATACTAGAAATATTATTGATTACTTGCAAAACAATTTGTGTTAAATTCAGAAAATGGTTAGTGTAAACATAATGAAGACATCATGAAAATATAACACCCTTTCCTAATCACATGGTAGTTCTGATTTTGCTACGGAAATTACACTTGAGTGAAGAGTTTCTCTTGCTTAATCTTAACCAAGTCCATTAAACGATTTTCAATTTCTGATTCGAATTCAGGTTTCCAATTTTTATTTTTCCTTGCAATCGTCCATCAAGGCCTTTTGAGTTAATGAATTTATCATTGTCAACTCATCATCTGATCAAGGCTGTTTGTAAAATCTGAGTTTTTTCTCAAGGGTGAAAATTACCTAAACACACACCTTCCTTTCTGCAAATGGGGTATCTCCTGGGTTCTAGACTTCAAAACCCCTACTCACAAGGAATTTGATTTTCAATGGCTGCCAAAGTTTTGTTTAATTTTCAACTTACACTTCTAATTTCACACCTCTATCTCTTCTCTGCTCTTGTATTTATCTTATTGCATTGAGTTTGAGCTGAATTAGTTTTCAAATGAGGCTTGACACTTGAACTATTTCAAACTTGAATGGTGCCTTCCTTGCTCTGCCCCACAACATTTTTGTCAAATACTGGCATTTCATATTTCCCCTCAAATAAAGAGGGTTAGTGTTGAGAAACCACATGTCTTGATGACAGTAATCTTTTGTGAGCATAGCTGCTAAGGATGTTTTATGAATTTTAAAATGCAAGACTTCTGTAACCTGATGTCTTCTAACCAAGATCAAGACAGCCCTATCATCAACTAAATCAAATTTGAACACTTCATTTGAAAGCACATTCACCCCTTGGCAATCACCCACTTTTCAATTGCAATGAAATTCTAATTCAACATTTCTAGATCTGAGATATCTTCGAATTTCACAAGGCATGATTCATTTCCGAACCATGCTTATACAATTGGCACTTGATTGACTCTGGTTCCATTGGGAGTTCTGGGTTTTCCACAAACGAGTATTTTATAATTTCAATGCTTGTACAAATCAGATTGCAAATGAGGTTTAATACTCGCCTCCAATCTGCTTTCTGAACTTGTAATTAGATGTCTTGGGAGTTCGATCTGCTCTCCATATGACTTGATCTGCATCTGCAATCAAGTGTTTGAAATAGCTAGGCTTATATAGTTTTCTCCTTGGATCAATTTTCCTCTTTAGGCTACAAAAATTTGAATTTCTATCATCAAATATTAAATGGCAATATTGATGATAGATCTCCATTTGCATTCAATGTATGGCCTTTTATTAAATTTAATCCTCTTTCCATTTCAAAATTAGAGCCTCTAATTGGATCAAATTCCTCTTTATGCTCATATAAATGCAATCCCTTATTAAATTTGGGCCTCCCACATTTAAATTTGAGGCATATGAAGTGACTAGGTCTAGGGGAAGTTCATCATTGAATTCAATGAGGCCTTGCATTGAATATAGGAACTTTGCATTGTTTTTGGGCAGCCTAGCGTTGAGTTTAGACCCTTGGTTATCCATCTAAGGCTTGCGATTTTGAATATGCATTTTAAGTGAGACCATACATTGGCTAATAGGCCTGGTTTAGTCCCTACTTCATCGAACTTGTCCTTGCTGATTGAGATGGGGCCAAAGGTAAGCTTTTAAGGTCTCTCTCTTGAACTTTGAACTATGGCTATTCCCTTTCAGCCTCCATACATTGTGATCTGGGTCTGATCCATTGATTTGAAACCCTAGTTTGTGGTTCCAAGGCCACAAGTTTCAAGTTTAGGATCCATGTTTGGAGTTTTGAGTCCATATATTTCATATTAGGGTCTTCTTTATTGATTTAGGCTCAGAAATTATCATTTTAGACCCGCACATTTTGTATTTAGGGCCTAAGCTTACGCATTCTATGTTAGGGGCTAGATTTGCATTGAACTTAGGTCTTATTTTACTGAATTTTGGCCTGATCTTTATCAGATGGCCCAAACGTTTCTTCATGGGTCTGGCTTATATTGATTTTAGGCTCAAACTGGAGTTAGGGCGACATGTTTGGCATTGAGCAGCCCTATCTCATACATTTGAGTTCAGCTGTTGGTTTATGTTTAGAGTTTTGAGCCCACATGTTTGTGCTATTGGTCCAATTTAGGCCCATTCTCATTAGATTTTGACCTGATCTGATCAGGTCCAAATGTTGAACTTTAGGCCACATCCTTAAAATTTAAAGCTCATACGTTTGGATCAGGGAGGCTGCAAGGCCAGGCTTACTCATTTAGGCCCAAACACGTCATTATAAGGTCGGATGTTTAGAGCTTTTTAGTCCATATGTTTTAGCTACAGGGAGCTGCAAGTTCAATGCTTAGTATATATTTTGCAAAATGGAGCCACTAGTTGCTTATTGAGGCTGCTCAGATCCTAGGAAGGGGCCTCATGATTGGTTGTAAATCCTCCCTACCTTTATCTAACATTGCCTCTCACCTCAGTGTATTGAAGTCTTTCACTAAGATTGAACCGCGTGGCTCCACTAACCAAAATATAATTCACCCCTTTGCCACTTGAGGGAGTGGAGTCGACCTTTTATATTTGGCAAGCTGCCATGTGAGGGAGCAGATTCCACCTTTTTATCTGGCAAGCTGCCACTTGAGGGAGTTTCTCCTACCTTTTCATTTGGCAAGCTATTAGCCTTGCTTCTCTTTTTAATGCCAATGACTTGCTCGACTCATCGTTTGATTCTTACCTTCTTGCTCTCATACTAGCCAATTTTATGCCATTTCTCAATTTTTAAACATTTCAATTTTGAGAGGTTGTCAAATTGTTGTCCATGAAATGTCCTTTGCTGGATTTGATAAGAAATATTACACTTGAACTAACAGGGATTTAGTCAAACATTTGTCCAGTAATCAAAACTCTTAAGCAAAATCACTACTGTCATGCCACTGTGCTGGTTTCTCACATAATGATATGAAATAGCTATTTTAAACTCATTAAATCGTGCCATTACAAGTTTCAAATTGGTATTTCAAAAACACAATGTTGTAATATAAATTTATAACCAGACTAATAACCCAACAGCAGATATACAATATATGAATGACAAATTTCTGAGTTCAGATATATAGGCACATACAATGACTGGGTTGCGGATGGGTAGTTAACATACAGACCAGTTAGCAGTGTGAGTACCAATGTAGGGGTCTGAATATGTTCTGAATGTCCTCCCAGTGCCCACGTCCAGATACCTGACTTTAGTTGCTGTTTATCACCTGGAATATACCAAACCCAACTGTACCTATCAACCTCCGTTCTTAGTGCAATGTTCACTGTGGCTTAAGTATTTCTGTATGTGACCCTGCAGAATGGAGATGGTGTCTCTCAGTACCCTGTAAATGCATCCGACTCACTGCCAATATTGCTATACTGGCATCCCTGCAGGTGTCCCAACTCTGTAAGCTATTACTGCTATGACCCCGACCTGCTACTTCTGGGTGGGATAATCATGTGCAGAAATTACTTAATGAAGAGAACCGATTGCAGTCCAATCTCTCCTGTCTTGCTACGAATTCAGTTCTAGAATCTGATGCTAGGCGATGCTGTTACGACTGACTGGAAGAGAAATATATACTTACGTATGGAGCTAATCTTCTGCTATGGAATAACTGATGTCTCTCTTAGCTGTCAAACTTCAACTGTGCAGTCAATGTCTTGAGTGTGGTAGCAGACTCTTTGAACTTCAAACACCTTTCTGCCCTGGAGCTATAATGTCCTGATATCAATATATCATTGCAGTCCTAGTTCTGAAAGTGCTATATGAGTGCTGGTTTTTTGTCCAGCCTCACCTTTTTTCTTAAGGGGTTTTGTCCTTAGGAAAGATCCAGTCACATCTAAGCAACCTTTAGAATTTTGTAGAAATATCATATAATTGTTGTTCCAATCCCAATGCAAATGCCTTCATAACTTTGAAAAGAGGAGAGGTATGAATAACTTAGCAATGTGGGATAAAAGACTATTTCGCTATGTTCCCCAGGGATGCGTACCCGGCCTAAAACTCGGCGTTTCGGGGACGGGGGGACGGGTATGGGACGTCCTCTAGCCGTCCCCAAAAAGTGAAAAAATGCAGGGGACGTTTCGAAAACTTGGGGATACCAGAGGGAAAAAAGGGGGACGGCCAGCCGTACCCGATACGGAAAGGGGATGTTTGGACGTCCCCTTTCCGTACCGGGCACCGCTGGCCATCCCCCTTTTTTGTTTGCATAAAATTAAAAAAATTTAACATAATTTTTTTTTTTAAAGCCTCCAACTTGGTCGGCCAAGTTGGCCCCACCCCTCCAAATGCTCTAAAAGGCAGTAGAGGCAGAATAGGAGCAGCAGGCTGCTTCATTTTTCTGTGTTTTGTATTTTATGTTGAACATGAACATGATTATGATACAGTGATACTTATTACTTTATGGCAGCCCTCTACCCTTTGGGCCTATAGCTTTGGGCATATTTTGATTTTGATTTTCAGATTTGTCATGTTTATCATTATGACATTATGATATTGACAATTGACAATTGTTAATGTTCATTGTTCAGTGTTTACTGATATTGATATGCATTTTGACAATTGGGTACTAAAATCGGATATTATTTCCTAGATGGCATTCAAACGTTGTATGTTATGGTTCTATAATGTTTAAATGACATGTATATTTGCAAATTTCAATATATATTTCAAAATTTTCCTATATATATATATATATATATAGCCGTCCCCGTACTGGAAACTCGGGGGAATATGGCTATTTTGTCTTTTAGTCACTTAAGTCATTTTGTCATAAAGTGACTTTATAACTTTATAATAACATCAAAATATCTAAATAAATCACTTAAGTCACTTGAACTTTAATATCTCTTGAAATACTTGTTTGATTGTCATGCTGTCTGAAATAGGAATCTCTCCTCATAATTCCCCATGTTACCAAATACACTTTCTAAAAATAGAAAGGGTCCATCTCTATTACTCCTAACTTACTATACATAGTAAGTATGGCAAATTGATTCCAAAAGATATTGAACGAAGGTCAAATCCATAAATCCCTGAACGGTGGAGACGAATCAATCCTCAGAAAACCCTCTAACCATCCTTATTAGCCTACGAGGATCCAATATTAGGTTAATCCCTGAAATTCTGATGCTGGAAACAAATGGGGACATTACAGTCTACCTATTCTACTACCTAAACCTGCCAACAAGAAGCAAAAAGAGGGGGTCCCCATTTGCAGTGGAGCGATGGTATGAAAACCTCACAACATAAACTTATCCTTTATCACAAATATGGTTATAATACTTGATTTATCATTGTATCTGCCCATAATTTGAGTCAAGATGCATGGTATGCTTGTTTCTATATCAGCTTCTTATCTTCTCATGTGGGTAGTAATGGGGAAATGATTCTTATGTTAATTTTCTTCCATTTGGTTAGGAACAATGATGCTTCTCTGGGTTTTCAGTTAAACAATATGGTAAAGCAAGTCCTGATTGAAAAGATCTTTTAATTTTAATTTTATTTTCTTCTTGTGTATTCTTAAATTATTTCGGTTTTAAGGACTGACTTTTTTGTAATTTTTTATTATATGCTGAAAAAAAGAGGAAATATGATATTTTCAAGATAAATGTTTAGAGATTAGTGCATGTCCAAGAGGTTTAGCTTAATTGATTCAACTATCAAGTTTCTATTATAGAGGCCCATGTTTGATTTATGATAGGGACATCTAAAATGGAATTTCAAGTTACTCTTGGTCTTCCATGTTCGACTTCTAATGTGTAGGTGGTTTCTAAAGTGAAGGGGATTTATATGTGGGGAATCTTAGTTTTCCATTGGCAATTTCTAATTTATTTGCTCGCAAGGAGTGTTGGTCTTTTGAAGATGCTTGTATGAGCAAGGTATTTGTAATCAATAACCAATTAAAAAAAGAAAAGAAAAGATTAGTACCTACATTGATGTAGATCAAATTGGAAAGAAATGTATTCAACTTTGTTCAGAATCTTGTGAGATGTGCATTCATTGTTTGAGACAGTTTTATACTCTTCCTTTTTTGACTACATGTTTTGTTAGGCCACTTGTTAATTGCTGTCTTCCATAAAGAGATTGCATATGTAAATTTCTGCAACCCCTCTTAGCCAATTAGCTTTAAAATGTAACAGCTGGTCCTATCCAGGAACACTGTATCCTGAAATTATGCATTACAATACAATACTTGATGTACTTGACATAGATGTAGAGAAAGAGAGGTCTTCTATATTTTAGTGGCCATAAAATATTTTGCCTTCTAAAGGACAGGTTTATGAATATTAATTGTATCTCTAATATGCAAATTTGGAGGCCTGTTTGTCTTTTATCACAATTTCCCGTTTCTTATGATATTAAAACACTTCGTAAGTTAGTAAGCTATTTTATCTTCATTTTGCAATGGCTTCGAGTGTTAATATTTAAGTGAATGATATTTATCCAGTGTCTATATTTGAACTCTCTATTATCTATCTTGGCAGTTGATGGGAAGTATGCATTCAGTTAATGCTCTGTTTCTCCTCATAGATGCCACTCTCAACAGTATGGTATGTATACATTCAGGTGCTAGAAGAATAAAGAACGGATTCAAATTGTTAGCTAGATTTTTATACTCAAAATAGCAACTACTCATAACATCTTATTGAGTGCAATTGATTTTGATGACAGAGCTTCCCTTGGTTTCGAGGTGCATATTTTGTACTATGGACTGCACTTTATGTTGTTGTCCAATGGATTCTCCATGCTTGTGGTATGACAGGGTAAGTTACGCGAAAAAACTGTGAGACTTCATTGTCATTTTCTAACCAATGGAATTTGTGATTCATATTTCTCACATGATCATTTAGTATTATTAGAAGCAAAAATAAAAGAAAGATTTTTTATTAATGTCCAGAACTGACCAAAATATGTCAAGGGGACGGACAGATGCAATTAGAGACAGTAGCAAGATGAACCCTGAAAGGGGCTTCAAAGAAACTACAAACTAAAATATAACAAAAAAACAAAACATAATTTTTAAGTCATTTTGACAAACCAAAAAAAGGGGGTCAATCAAGAGCCGTGAAACACAAGTCCTGTCTGAAAGGGAAGAACATGTGCAACAAAAGTTGTCTAAAGTAATTCAAACTTCAAATATCTAGAAGAAAAGGTTCGTCACAAAAGTAAGTGAAGTTAAGGACATCAAAATGCCAAGTTGGGTGTATTGGGTCTAATATGTATTAGTAGAAGAGTCACCCTCACTAATAATTGGGAAGGTGCGGATAAAAGAATTGAAGGTGCTCAAATAATGTCAGCCTGAACTCTTTAACTTTTATGGCCAAAGACTCTCCACCTCCTCAGATACAATTGAAGGTAGGAAAGAAAGTGCTGATGTACATTTGGGTAAGAGATTGATATCAGGAGTCGTACACAATGGGAGCATGGTGCCCTGTGATCTGGGTACTGGAAGGAAATAGAAAGTGAGCCGTTGGTGTTTTTGTACAAGCAATGTTATCACGTTTGGGAGAAAATTATATCTTCTTGCATAATAGAATTTCGTTGGGGTTTCCATCTTTCAGTAAGATCCATATCTGCAAGTTCAACTTGGCTAATCCAGTTTTGAAGGTAGGCTTCTGATCCTAAATGATAACCAGAAAACAAGGAAAGAAATAAAAAGAGCCAGAAAATGTTTTCTCAAAGATAGGTAAAACTTGTTCTCCTGTTTTGAGTGACCTAGAAGTGGCAATTCTGATTAGTATATTCTAAGAAAGGATGGCAATGAAAAGCTCCACAAAGGCTCCATCAGTTGTAGGTTTGATTGAAGCCAGTTATTTGCATAGCTGTTACAGGATACTGATCTTAGTAAGCCATTTACATGTCTTTTATCAGGATGGCAAGGTTTGGCTTGCTATTCTTGGAAACAGACTAAGATTCAGATCCATTTGGATGTCCCATGGAGGAAAAATATGGGACTGAAGCAAATCATAGGAATTCTAGTCGTCTGGGTTCAAACTTCATCAAATTGTTGAAAATAATTCAAGATTTTCTTGTGTCATGCTCTTTCTCCTCCCTCTGGTTCCTTTCCTTGTACCTTCGTATTTGTTGCCAATTCTGTTTTCTGTCATTGTCTTCCTGAAGATTTTTATAGGGTTATCGGGTTATGTGCAAGTAGCTCAGGGAGCCCTAGAGAAAGATGCTCAACTTCCTTGTTCACTCTTAGCCGCTCTCAGAGTCCCCTTAGTGGAGAGCCTCCCTTTGAATGTATGAGTTTACATATACCTCCCACAGATATACGAGATCTTATGTCACTTGTCCTCTACTAAGTGTTCTTTGGATTCATAGACTTTTGATTGTTCATAGGGTCAGCCCATTACATTGGCATACTTTCCGCTGCCATTCTTCTCTGCAGTTTAGGCTTCATACAACAACAATGCCAAAAATTTTGCTTGCCAAAATATTTTCTCGTGAATGGGGACTGTTATATTACTCAAACAGTAACAAAATTATACCATACAACAGTGCAAAGTAATAAACACAGACAACATAATATGGCCAAAATATGTATCATTTATTCCAGAATGTAATGTGTAGAATCAATCAATGCTATCTTCCAAGACAACAATGAAGTACAACTATACTACATACTATATAGTATCTGGCAGCTGGTTAAGACTACCAACTACTACAAGGAAGAAAATGCCACTACAATGCTAACCAACCATTAATTAACACAATTATTTATAATCACGACAAGATTTCCAACTACACTTGTTAAAAATGGCTCAAAAAATCAGGGTCTTAAAAAAGTGTCCCACCGTCCCCGTTTCAGAAACTTGGGGTAATATAGATTAAATTTTGCCATATTCTACGAGTTGTCAAATGAAGTGACTATACATTGACATATTTTGCTTTCTCATGAAAAATGAGATTCTTTACCAACTTGATATTTCCTAGTGTAGAAAAGAATTATGGGCTTAATTTGGTGAACTAATAAATCATCCAACATTCTTTTAAGCCAAACCACTTTTCATTCCTCTTTTACTAATAAATATTTCGCTTCTATGGAGGAAAGTGAAGATTTGTCTTCTTGGTAATCCAAGAAATCGCTTCTTTTCCAAGACTAAACACGTAACATCATTTAGATTTCATCCATTTATTGCCATATCTGAAAATAAACATCCGCATAGTGGAATATGTATAGTTGGACCTTATTGAATGCTTACGTCTAATATTCTCTTGATATATCTTAGAACCCTATTTGTTGCTGTCCAATTTTCTACTTTTGGACTTGGCATAAGTCCAGAGATAGTTGACTATATAGTGCAAGTTAGGCCTAATGACTAGAAGATATCTTCTAGCAAACTAATCATATATATTTATTTGTTTACTATAGTTGAATCATCTTCGACTGAAAGTTTTAGTCATCTTTCCACAACCCCATGTGAGATTTTGCAACTTACCATCTTGAATGTGTCTAGAAAACTCTTTGCATAATACTGGATTTGTGAATAAAAAATATGCTGTGTCATTTGTCAAACCTCTGCATCTGATTAGACGTAATTTTCTTATCCCAAAAGTTGGACATAAATCTGTTTTTACCTTTGCAATTGCACTAGACATGTTATTTGTAGCCTGCCAAAGTCTCTATAGATGAGGTCGCATCTGCATCTGATGCTAGTGGGATGGTCACTCGAATTGATTGTAGCTCAAATAAAACTGAACCAAATGTATACCTTGATTTCAATTGTGAATTTTCATTGTGTAATGACATTTTGAGACTTCTAAGAATAATAAATGTGTAAGTGAAGTGCACCCTTGGTATATGTCACTCCGAAGCCACTTTCATGGGTTGAACCGTTGAGGAATAATGTATTTACTGCCTTGTTGGTTCATTTATGAATGTCTATTTAAGTGGAATCTTAGTAGTCCCTGCCTTGCATAAGGCAGGGTACTAATGTTTTCGCTGGTGGCCATCATTAATTTTTTACAATTCAAACTAAAAATTTCTAAAGTTCAAAAACTCATTATTTTTAAAATAATTTTAAATGAAGATTACTCATTTTCTAATTGGTCGATGCCAATTATCCCAGGGGCAAAAATATTTTTTTACTCTGAAAATTAGGAAAATAATAATCTGGAAACTTCTTTGTAATACATCTGTTCCTTCCTGCCCAGCGGCCAGGTACTCAATGTATTATTGGGTCGACAAAAAGTGATAAATCAATCGTGCACAATAAATATATAACAGGTGGCTGCTCAAAAGATAAGAAAGGGTATATTATTTCTCCAATAAGCATGCATTTCATTTTCCAAGATACACATTTGAAACAAACAAACGTTAATAGTGAATATGTTATTTTGGTCTCATGATATTATAGCGGTCATTGTCTGTGGTCTTTGTCTAATTGTCTTTTTATTATATTCAATCTTGCTGTATAATTCTTTATTGCATTATCATTTTTAATAATTCTATCTTAAGTGATTTATAGCAATGATAAATTTTGAATTTATATTTTTTCTATTATTCTATTAATTATATAATTTATTTTCTTATTAAAAAAATAAACCTATTTTTAAATAAACTATTTTATAAATATATTATTTAGAATTTTATATATAAATAGATATATTGATAAGGACTAATAAAATATGTTAAAATATTTTAAAGGTTTTATAAAAATTATCTTAAACTTATGTTCACCTCTAATAACTATAGATTTCTAAGAGCAATTACTTTATATTTTGGTACTTTTAATTGAATTTTAATTTTAATTTTTTTTACAAATATACCATGAGTAGACTAAGTTTAATCAAATGAAGTATAAAGTTGCCTTATTAGAGTACATGACAACTAGGCTAGCCTAAGAAATTTAAATGATGCATATATCAACCTATATCCAACGTCAAGTACCACCATTCTTATCAAACTAAATTTTAGAACATGATTCACAATAGAACAACCTAACAAAAAATATAATTATAGTTACAAATTTATATAGAATTTTATACTTTTGATATATAAAAAATAAGATTATCTTTTACATTATTTTTTTAATCTTACAAGTACCCTTCCATAAGGCAGGGACTGAAGCTCACTCAGAGCTCTTGTTTAAATGATATCTTTTTTCTTACTTATACATTGGAAAATTATTTGGAACATTTGCCAAAGGTATCCAACACTCAAGAAAATAACAAAGCACTTATTAATTTGGGAGAGTATGATGTTTACATATTATCACTGGTTATCTTGGTTTTGTGATTAGTGACATCAATAAGTTTTGGTCCAATAAAGATAGAAGTCATACTAAACTGGTCAGGAGCCATCAATTTCAGAAAATTAGGACTTGAGAAATGCCCCTCAATATCCGTTGACATTGATTTTGTGTTTCTACATCACTAAGGAACAGTCCTTGCCTTGCAATCCATCAGTATTTGTTTTGTTTGGGATGACTATGAGAAGCTTTTGATAAATCAAAGAGGAAGATTGTAGTGCTTCAATATTGATATTACCTTTTGCACAACATGCATTCACAGTTGAATAAATGCACAAGCTATGAAATAGAAGATGTGACTGTGTGAGAAAGACGCTTATCACTACAAGTAATCAGCATACCATCTTAATATAAAGAATTGTATGTATACGTTAGAGCTTTTAAAGAATGAAGCACTATTTGTTGGTTAGACAAAATATGCTGTAAACAATCACAACCATTGCAATACATGCAAACTCTAAGCAAGTTGCAATAGGCTAATACAAGTGGGATGGGTCTTGTGTTTCACTTTAAATTACTGACTAGAAAAAGTGCACAACAAATAAAATTGCTGGGTAAAGAAATCATGAGGAACCACCAAATTTTTCCATACATGCAAACTTAGAGCATGTTTAACAAACTCAACACTCAAATCGAATGAGTTCATTGGTTAAATATGCCAGTTAAATTCAAGAAGTGGACACAAAATAAGATTGTTGATACATCATCAAGATTGGTGTAGGTGAAGATAGCTGCAACAAGTACTGTAATGCAATTTTAGCTATTTAGCCAAAGGAATATAAGCAACAGTAGGTAGAGGATACAAAGTTCAAGCAGGTGTTCTCTGCACCAGAAAAAGATGCAACTTCTTTATAATAATATAATTGGTCTTATGAGAGGCCTACACATTAAGGGTAGCTGGACTCTTCAGATTCAGAAACTAATAATGTGTTGTGTATCGAATAAAGATGGAAGTATAGGTAGCAAGACTAATTCTAGAATATGCGGTGTACACATTCTGCAGAATTGACAAACCATTTAATTTAATGTCTGGATTCATCACATGGTGGACATTGGGAATAGATCCTAAGTTTTTCCAATAGAATACATAATAATCCGTTTGTTGGTTTGTAATTTATGTGCTCCCTTATCTGAAGCCTGTTTTGTCTTCTAGTGTTACAGGTGCAAGCAAGATGAATTATGGGTTTTATGAGTAATCCAGAACTTTGTTTTGAATGAACTATCCAAAAAGTGAAGCTAAAACCATTGCTTCTTGAGGATGATGAAGGATGTGTAAACTTACATGTCTGGTTTGAAGGCTTCAAGCCGAATAGGGGAAATTGAATTGTGCTTGGAACTAACTATACATCCTTCTGGTCTTCACCTACTAATACTTGGAAGAGAAAATAAAGCCCTGATAAAGCCTCCTTAGAGTCACACATGTGGATTGACTCCATTAGTGCATCCAGTTGTCTTAAGTTCCTAAAGAAAACCAATTATACCATGCTATCTACTATAGTTACCAGGAGACAAAATAGGTGATGGGGGTACTTGGAGACACCATTCTTGTAATTATGTAATAAATTTCTAGAAAATATCATGACATAGAACTTTGAAAGCAAGAATAGTAAATCAGTCGCACAAGAACACTAAACAGTAAAGACAATTTCTCTTTAGACCTTTACAATGACAAGAAATGAGCCTTACAACTGTTATGTCCCTGTAAGAAGTCTATATTGTTAGTAGATCTAATCACTATAACTTTGCATGGATTTTCGTATCATCCAAAATATCGGCATGAAACATTAGGTGGGCTTATCTTTTTTATTTGTCTTCCTTTTGTTGGTTCCCAAAACCACAGATTGGAAATCCAAGAGCCTGCCACTTCTCCGATAGGACTCTTCAATAAGTTCTGGCCAATGAACGGGAATACTTCTCAATTCCCCTGCACTTTAGGCTCCGCTATACCCAAGTAGGTAAACCCTCACCTCAAACGCTGACTGTCTGGTTCGAGGCTTTTTTATAGCGAATTTAAACTTTGGAGTTCTCCAGCTGGCAAGGTCCTCGAACTCGATCAAAATGAAATTGGATGCTGAATACTTGATAATTGAATGTTTTGTATAAATTTTAAATAAGTGATTTGATGTTTGCAGGAAGGAAATTATAGGTCTTCTGACTTCAATATAAAGACCACTGCCTTTGCTCGTCTGGGTGATAGAGTCAACTTCGGTGAATTTTTACATACAACTTCATAATGTTCAATGCCCTTGTATTGCCAATAATTTTGATAATCCAGATGCGACAGACCAATTATAATGCAATCTTTAAATTAGTCCAGATTGAATTTTAACTCCACTGAGACAAACTGGACACAGCTGCGGAAACAATTAAATATTTCACAAGACCTATGATGATCAAATTTAAAATGCTAATTGACCATGTCCACTTATCTGATAACAAAATCATATACAGAATTTTAAAATATAATTATGAAGGATGATTCGCCTGCAGTTTTAAATCTCCACGCCATTCAAGAATAAACAAAAACATTTTATTTTATTTTAAAATAAAATAATAGACTTTATATTACAAAATCATAATGAGCCCTTATCCCTCCATACAATTTAAAAATATAAAATACTCCTTCTGAGAGAATATAAAAATGTTCGGATATCCCTACTACCATGTCTTTTTGTTTCATAAAACTCCTATTTATATCTTCATACTTAAAAAGAATATGACTTTTCAATTTCAAAAGTCATTTCTTTATAAATAAGTTGCACCTTTTCTATAATTATTATTAATGTTTTAATATAACTATCGGGTTTACACTTAGTTTCATTATACTAAATCTCTTCGACTGTCTTCTCTTTACTTTAATGACTTATCAAATAAAAAGAATCGAATCCATCAAAATAATAATCGCTCCTCCTTTGAATTAATCACGCCTCTTCAAGAATAAATTTTGGTGCCTTCAATAGTTTGAATGATTGTAACATTTTAATTCTTTCCTTCAAAAATAATCCCGTGAATTTAAGTCACAGAATCGGCTTCTATTATTCTTTCATCGCATAAACCTCCATTACTTTGTGTTATATGGCTTTGATTATTTTCGTTATCTTCCGCACTCCTGAGCCTTTTATTTATTAATATGAAATATAATCTTGTTTCGAATATAAGGATGATGTTTGAAGGTGCGCAATGGAATTTCTGTACTGCCGCTTTCACAAGTTTGGAGCCATTTTAGGTTCTGGGCATTTTTTAAGGCAACTTTTTTATACGAACTGGAGATTGCGTTTGACATGGAGAGTGTAAACGTAAGGCCAGTCCTTAACAATTCTCAAACATCCGCATAGACATGTTTTTGTTTTTATATTGGTCACCGTTTTGGTCTGGACTGATATATTATGTGTTTGTTCGATGCAGATCTTAGGTCAATGCTTGATTAATTCTAATTGCCCCTCAAATACAGAGTGCCGTGACTTCGGGTGATATCCAAAAGTCTATGAAGAATCCAATACAGAGTGCTGGTATAAGCCTCCCAGATTCAACAGGCATATCTTTTTCAAACTTTGAGTATTTGCTCAGGAAACTGGTTCTCATTGTATGCCTGTAGAAATATATTATGACTTCAATTAGATTGTGACTGAGATTGTAGGTATTCACACCGACCTGGACTACTTTTGCATTCGAACATTTGTGACATCGTTGTGACAATTGTCCATTGTGCCTTCCTTGGATTGAAGAACTGTAGAGTCATATGCTCGAAACAGTTATCCATTTGTTCATTCCACTATGTATTCACACTCCTTAATACCAGATTAGAGGCGTTAGTGCTAGGAGAGTAATAATATCTTTTCTGCCCCTTTTCAATAATTATCACATCTTCCTCATACAATTCCCGTGACATGCAACTATTCCATGACAATGGTATGAACTATTCATCTGTTCGGATGATGCTTTTTGGACTAGGACTTTATTAGTGCAGACCATTAGCTCAAGTGTTGTAAATGCCAATTTGGCTCTTGATGTGTGAGAACAATACAACTATCCTCAGTTTTCTAGAGGATTTGGGCCCAAATAAAACATGAGCTCTAAAACTTTACCAATTCCTCTCTTAAATGATGAAATGACACAAAAAGAAGGTTCATAGCAACACAAGAGGGCCTCCTTCCAAAAATTAATCTCCTGACTGTAGTGAATCAGAAGTTTAACATTTAAAAAGCTGGAAACACAGAAGGCTTGACTGAGAGTAATCATGTTGTGAATAGTAGAACATATTGTATGTGTGTTGTGCTTCATGGACTGTCGCTGGGTGTCTACGTGCTGTCTGAACAAATAGAGGACACTTTCATGTATTAATTAGAATCTATGCTTGAAATTATCACCACATGCTTCTGACATTGAATACACTTCTCTAATGGTTTTTGCATATATAAATGCTGAAACTTATCCATTTTTCCTGAATAATATGATGCTGTCTATATTCTCCTGATCATGACCTTTAGTTGTTTTGAAGCGTATTGGAAGTGGGTAAGATCACAAAGATTTTCCCTTTGTGATGATGCTTGGAGCTCTAGAATTTGCCAAAATTTAGAGTCCCATCAGTGGCTCTTTCTGGGGATGTATGCTCCCTGTGAGCATAGCGAGATCACAGCTATCTCTGGAAGAGCAGAGCGAGCATCCATACATAATGCAGAGTGAAAATTGGGTGGCACCAGACCCTCCAAAAATGAACATAGGTTCTTCCCTCTATCAAATCCTTTATTCTGATCAAGTACCACATTCAACCTGCTGAGTATGATATGCTTTCCGTTCATCATTCGTTTAGGATCAGAATTCACCCTTCCTTCATCAACAAGAGTATTTAAACATAGATAAATTTCTGAATCTTTCAACCCCAACATCTGAACCCTTGCTGAAGCTGATGTATTGTTTTTATGGACAACACTTAATGGATTTGTTTGATCAATGCTATCTTTGGTACCTGTCTTATGTTTAGGCTTTGAGAGATCATCTGATGTACTGCGGCTTCTGTTGAATGGAAAGTCTTTACATACACAATATGCTTTGTTCCCATATTCCGGATATTGCTTATCCTCACAATAAGACATTGGAAATGGTTTATATTCAGAAAATGCTGCCTCTCCCTCATCAGGGACTCCATTAGATATGACACTTTGGAATCTTTTAGAACAATTCTTCAACATATCATCCCCATTATGCATAGATGATTCCACCTCACCATCACATGTTTGATGTACCTTTTCCTCATCAAGAACCTGATTAGATAGAACACTCGAAAAAATTTCAGAACTATCCTCTGATGCATCCTCATTTTGCTTGGCTGATTTCATATCAGTACACAACTCCTGCTCATAGGATGAACTGAACGACACCTCTCCCTTTGAATACACTTAATGAGTTTTGTCAATTGCAAAATCAGACCTGATATCTTCGTTATGATGCTGATGAACTTGATCGCCCAAGAGATCCTCTTCAAATAATGGATTTGAGAACATGGTGAACTTAGGCATATCTCCTTCTACATGCTCCTCAAACAAAGGGTTTACGAACATAGAGCATTCAGGCATGGCCTCAAAAGAGCTTTCACCCAGATCATCAAGTGTTTCATCAAATAGTGTACTAACTTCATCGCTTTGAGAATCATAATCTGCTTGACTAGCAAGGGGGATATCTTCATCAGCAATATACTCTAAAACTTCTTCCTGTTCAAACCTTGTGTACAATTCTATTCCATCTTCATAACATGATTCTTTTGAATGATCACTTCTTTCACCCAATACCTCCTTAGAATGCACTGATTCATCACCTTGCTCACGATGGTGATTTGAGAAAAAATTTGAGCCATTTTTCTCAACATGCTTTTGATATTCCTGATCTAACAAGGCTGAAATCTCTTCCATACTTAGGGAATCCTCTTCCTCATTTTCACATTCATCATCATCTATAGGCATATACGTATCATCACGAGCCGATTCTCCTTCAACATGTTCAAAAATTTCATCTCTACTTGAATCTGAAACTTCACTTGACCCATTTGTTATTTCAGTCCCGCATTCATTATCATCTACAACCAGCTCTTTATCCATAAGCTCAAGAAAGTTAAGAAACTGACGATCATATAAGAGGCCTAATTCCTGCATTCTGTAGAGAAGATCAGATGATGGAGGCTTGTATTCTGAAGGTATTTCTTGATAAGCATTGAACATTCTCATAAAGAATTCTGTTGCAGATTTATCTTCTTGCTTTTTTAAATTCCAAAATGCATCCAAAAGAGATATGTAACTTGAACTTTCATCAATTATTTGGAAGAGAAGCATCAAATCAGGATCTTTTGGTGAGATTCCCAATTCACAAAACTTTTGTATCAATTCCTTGTGTGAAGGCATGATGTTTGAAGGTATTTCCCGAAAAATATCCACCATTCTTATAAATAAGTGTGCCGATGTCTCACCTTCATATCTTTCCAAATTAAAAAATGCATCTAGAGGATGTATGTATTCCTCCTCCATGGTGTAACATAGATCCATCTCCTGATCATAGTAGATATTCTCCATTGTGCATGATCAAATTATTTTCTTATGAGTCCTTTCCCTCAGCAGAGTTACCAACTGAAACTTTATTGAATAGAGTCGCCACCTCTTTCGAGGAATGTATTAATTCTCTACGTTCTCATTTCCAGCAGAGTATACTTCTAAACAAACTGATACAAACTCTGATACTGATCTACGAACCTAGATATCCTAGGTAACTTCGCAATATGTATTGCGAGCAACTCTCCCCAGCAGAGTCGCCAATCTGTTGGTTCCGAAAACCATAGATTGGAAATCCAAGAGCCTGCCACTTCTCCGATAGGACTTCTCAGTCAGTTCTAGCCAACGAACGGGAATACTTCTCAATTCCCTTGCACTTCAGGCTCCGCTACACCCAGGCAGGTAAACCCTCACCTTAAACGCCGACTGTCTGGTTCGAGGCTTTTCTATAGCGAATTTAAACTTTGGAGTTCTCCGGCTGGCAAGGTCCTCGAACTCGATCAAAATGAAATTGGATGCCGAATACTTGATAATTCAATGTTTTGTATAAATTTTAAATAAGTGATTTGATGTTTGCAAGAAGGAAATTATAGATCTTCTGACTTCAATAAAAAGACCAGTGCCTTTGCTCATCCGGGTGATAAGAGTCAACTTCGGTGAATTTTTACATACAACTTCATAATGTTCAATGCGCTTGTACTGCCAATAATTTTGATAATCCAGATGCGACAGACCAATTATAATGCAATCTTTAAATTAGTCTAGATTGAATTTTAACTCCACAGAGACAAACTGGACACAGCTGCGGAAACAATTAAATATTTCACAAGACCTATGATGATCAAATTTAAAATGCTAATTGACCATGTCCACTTATCTGATAACAAAATCATATATAGAATTTTAAAATATAATTATGAAGGATGATTCGTCTGCAGTTTTAAATCTCCACGCCATTCAAGAATAAACAAAAGACATTTTATTTTATTTAAAAATAAAATAATAGACTTTATATTACAAAATCATAATGAGCCCTTATCCCTCCATACAATTTAAAAATATAAAATACTCCTTCTGAGAGAATATAAAAACGTTCGGATATCCCTACTACCATGTCTTTTTGTTTCATAAAACTCCTATTTATATCTTCATACTTAAAAAAAAAAAGAATATGACTTTTCAATTTCAAAAGTCATTTCTTTATAAATAAGTTGCAACTTTTCTATAATTATTATTAATGTTTTAATATAACTATCGGGTTTACACTTAGTTTCATTATACTAAATCTCTTCGACTGTCTTCTCTTTACCTTAATGACTTATCAAATAAAATTATAATCCATCAAAATAATAATCGCTCCTCCTTTGAATTAATCACGCCTCTTCAAGAATTGGTGCCTTCAATAGTTTGAATGATTGTAACATTTTAATTCTTTCCTTCAAAAATAATCCCTTGAATTTAAGTCACAGAATCGGCTTCTATTATCCTTTCATCGCATAAACTTCCATTACTTTGTGTTATACGGCTTTGATTATTTTCGTTATCTTCCGCACTCCTGAGCCTTTTATTTATTAATATGAAATATAATCTTGTTTCGAATATAAGGATGATGTTTGAAGGTGCGCAATGGAATTTCTGTATTGCCGCTTTAACAAGTTTGGAGCCATTTTAGGTTCTGGGCGTTTTTGAAGGCAACTTTTTTATACGAACTGGAGATTGCGTTTGACATGGAGAGTGTAAACGTAAGGCTAGTCCTTAACAATTCTCAAACATCCGCATAGACATGTTTTTGTTTTTATATTGGTCACCGTTTTGGTCTGGACTGATATATTATGTGTTTGTTCGATGCAGATCTTAGGTCAATGCTTGATTACTTCTAATTGCCCCTCAAATACAGAGTGCCGTGACTTCGGGTGATATCCAAAAGTCTATGAAGAATCCAATACAGAGTGCTGGTATAAGCCTCCCAGATTCAACAGGCATATCTTTTTCAAACTTTGAGTATTTGCTCAGGAAACTGGTTCTCATTGTACGCCTGTAGAAATATATTATGACTTCAATTAGATTGTGACTGAGATTGTAGGTATTCACACCGACCTGGACTACTTTTGTATTGGAATATCTGTGACATCGTTGTGACAATTGTCCATTGTGCCTTCCTTGGATTGAAGAACTGTAGAGTCATATGCTCGAAACAATTATCCATTTGTTCATTCCACTATGTATTCACACTCTTTAATACCAGATTAGAGGCGTTAGTGCTAGGAGAGTAATAATATCTTTTCTGCCCCTTTTCAATAATTATCACATCTTCCTCATACAATTCCCGTGACATGCAACTATTCCATGACAATGGTATGAACTATTCATCTGTTCGGATGATGCTTTTTGGACGAGGACTTTATTAGTGTAGACCATAAGCTCAACTGTTGTACATGCCAATTTGGCTCTTTGATGGGTGAGAACAATACAACTATCCTCAGTTTTCTAGAGGATTTGGGCCCAAATAAAACATGAGCTCTAAAACTTTACCAATTCCTCTCTTAAATGATGAAATGACACAAAAAGAAGGTTCATAGCAACACAAGAGGGCCTCCTTCCAAAAATTAATCTCCTGACTGTAGTGAATCAGAAGTTTAACATTTAAGAAGCTGGAAACACAGAAGGCTTGACTGAGAGTAATCATGGTGTGAATAGTAGAACATATTGTATGTGTGTTGTGCTTCATGGACTGTCACTGGGTGTCTACGTGCTGTCTGAACAAATAGAGGACACTTTCATGTATTAATTAGAATCTGTGCTTGAAATTATCATCACATGCTTCTGACATTGAATACACTTCTCTAATGGTTTTTGCACATATAAATGCTGAAACTTATCCATTTTTCCTGAATAATATGATGCTGTCTATATTCTCCTGATCATGACCTTTAGTTGTTTTGAAGCGTATTGGAAGCGGGTAAGATCACAAAGATTTTCCCTTTGTGATGATGCTTGGAGCTCTAGAATTTGCCAAAATTTAGAGTCCCATCACCTTTTTCGCCTTTTAATGCATTTTTCCCTAAGTTTTTTTGGTGGGAGATGCCAATTTCTATTTGAGAGACTTCAGAGGCGGCCAGAGATGACAACCAAAAGAACCATGTGCATACGGTAGTCGAGACAGGTCTGCATATCCTGGACATGGCTGGTTTAGCCATGCTATCTATGAACAAAAATTAGAACAAAACCTATTTAAGGCAACAACTCATCTGAATGAACAGAATTCTTGATTAACTACTTGATATTATTAATTTATCTCATCTTATACCAGAATAGTATTCATGAACACTAGCTCAATCGTTGACCATGTGTAACACTCCCATTTTCAGCAAACTATTAAGCATTTTTAATTTTATCTCAAGTTTTAGCAAATCAGGTTCATGAATAAGTTAATAATGTAAAATCTATCCCATGTTCTTTATAGGTATTATAAACGAATGCTGTAGATATTAATTTTATGTTAGTTCTATTTTTTATTTGAAGTTTTTAACTGTTGTGGAAGTTTGAAGATTGTATTCATTATTGTTACCTTTCCTGATTTAGGCAATTTGTTGAAAGCATATGTTATACTTTTTCATTTCTAACTTTGTAAGTTAAATGTGGTTCCCATGGATGCATTTTTTTGGGTGAATCTAGGTGGCCATATCCATTTCTTGAGCTCTCAACACCTTGGGCTCCATTATGGTATGTTTCACTCCCGTATGTTTGTAACGTCTTTTCAACTTGCATTCAAAATTTATAGATTCAAATTCGTCTTTTACAGATGTAAAATATATTTGCCTGTATCAGAATTAACACCTCGGTTGGAAATAATTCATTGCAGGTACTTTGGCTTGGCTATTGTGTGTATCATATGCTATACAATATTTACCCTGCTAATAAAGGCCAAAGAGAAACTCTTTCCAAAATGGTTTCCATATGCCTATCAACGTTTGCACTAGTGCTTTATTTGAAAGTGCTCCATTAGAAAAATAACATTTAGAACTGTCACTTTCCATGGTTTCACCTCTTCCTTTATAAGGAAGAGATAATGCAGTTACACATGCCATTCATTGAAGTTATTTTATCAAGCTTGTGTGCGTTTAGAGCCAATATGCCTCTCAACGTTTGCACTAGTGCTTTATTTGAAAGTGCCCCACGAGAAAAATAACATTTAGAACTGTCACTTTCCATGGTTTCACCTCTTCCTTTACAAGGAAAAGATATAAGTTACATTTGCCATTCATTGAGGTTATTTCATCAAGCTTGTGTACGTTTAGAGCCAAGCACTTTAGAACTGTCAATTTCCATTTTTTCACTTTCTCCTTAATAAGGAAAAGATATTGTAGTTATATATGTCATTGACTCAGGTTATTTAATTAAGCTTGTGCGCATTTAGAGCCAAGCATTCTGTTAATCATTGTAACAAAATATAAGTTAATTGGATTATTAGAAGATTATTTCGAGTTTGAGGTTCATATCCATTACCTCAATACAATAGGCAGATAGAGAAGGATTTGTGTCTTTTCCTATAAGATATATTGAAGTAATTTGTATATCCTTTGTATGTTCAATTAAATAAGTTGATAAGAAAATTAATTTGGCATCACATACGGTGTTAGTCTTTCATGTATGAGATAATAATTGAGGGAATGTTTTATTAGAATATTATAATGTTTCTTTAATGGTCATTTTAGTTAGTTTTTAGTTTATTAGGTTATTTCTATGTTCATCTTTAGTTTACGATTGTTTCTTTTAGAAGCATGGTCTTTGTGAATCTATATAAATAATTTTCATATCCCCTTTTTAATACAACTACATCATAGATTTACCATAACACGTTTTTGATAGTCATTAGCAGAAACTCTTTCATTCCAACATTTGAATAAAGCTAATAATTATTTAAATAAATGACACTTACAAAAACCATCAGAAATATATCTAACCTTCAAATACTAGAAATTTGGCAATGCAAATTCTCGTTCGAGGCAATACTATATAGAGGAGAATATAATAGTCATGAGATAGAAGTGGAACAAGTTTGTTCCATAATTTTGAAACCGAAAAAAGAAAACTTACAATTTTAAAAATAAAATTCAATTTCGATGATACCTGAAAAGGAAATTTGGGGAAGTAGGTCTGTTTTCATCTATTGTGATATGGAAGGTGATATGAAAACGACAGGCTTGAAGCATCTTGGCTGAATGACAAATAATGATAAATAAGGCTGAATGGTAGACCCCTTCGCAGGTATTGTGATATAGAGGTATGGACGAACTTGAGAATTTTGATCGAATTAGGCAATAAATATTGCTCCAATCGACAGTCTATTGCAGAGGAAAGTCTTTTCTTTACAATGGCAATTTTGCAGGTAGAATGTGGCTTCTGAGATAATCTTGGACCATTTTTGTAAGTATAATGTCTCGAGAGAAAATAATGGGGTTAAAAAATGAGGGGAGCTGAAAGATTACATACCTTTAGATCATCGTCCATAGAAAAGGCTTGTGGCTTTTCCTATTAGTGTTCCCAATACGTGTAAGTTTTACACTGCTATCCGGTTTATGAAGCAACATCTATAGGGTTTGCTAGAGTTGGTAAAAAGTGGTGTTAGGGGTTAATGGGTTGACATCATGGGCTCTCAAAGGAGTCATTAAGCACATCGAGGATTTTTTTTTCTCTAGAATCAAGAGAGTACCTAACGATGGGAGCAAGAGATAACCTTGTTGATTGGCACACGCACGCACGCACGCACGCACGCAACGATGGGAGCAAGAGATAACCTTGTTGATTGGCACACGCACGCACGCACGCGCGCACACACACACACAATCATAATTAAAGTATTATTTAAATATAAGCTCAAATTTTCTAATTAAAATGAATTGTCTAACAAGGGGGTTGACTATTACACTATTACTTACTTACTTACTTACGCACGCACGCCCGACCACCCGCCCTCCAATCCATTCTCATGGGTTTTAATATTTACAAGTTGACACCATCAATATATAAGAAATTAAAAAATCATAATTAAAGTTATATTTAAATATAAGCTCAGTAGAAAATGAATTGTCTAACAAGGGGGTTGATTATTACACAAACACAACTTGAAGGTCATTTGAGAGAACAATACATTCTTGGGGATTTTAATATTTACATGTTGACACCATTAATGACACAAATAACACACTAAAAGTAAAGGTGTTGGTAAATATAAAATACAAAATATAAGCACGTCACACTAGAATAAATGTTAGTAGCCCTTCTTCAGAGTAGGAGGGTAACTCACTCCCCACTTATGTAGAAGAATGTGAGTTTAAAAAAGAACTATTTTTATGTTCGTTGTTAAACAACTATCTAGGTGATGTTGTCCTTAGGATTGTTCAATCCGCTAGGCTTCCATAGTAGTGCAAAATTTGTCATAATTAGAGCACAAAGTGGCAATATCAGCAAAGAGAGAAGAATTCAAATGAGCAACAAGTCAGCTTTCAAGAGACTGAAGAGAAGCAATCAAAGTATGAAAGTTAGGGTTAGTGCTACCATCAGACTTTTGATGTTGAAGTTCAATCTGAAGAAGTCACTGATACATATCTTGTTGGAAAAGTAAGGCTTTGTGAAGGCAGAGATTGGCATAATTAAGCATTTTGGTTTGTGTGGTAGAATCGGGTTGGCCCATACCAATGACATGTTGTGGCCAAAAAGGGATGTTGAACTTGTCATCATAAGTTTGCAACATAAAATCATAAGACGATGGGATTTTTAGTTCAACAAAATGATCTTCGTTAAAATAAGTCTTTTGACTTGAAAACATCATTTTGCAATGGAAAACGGGTTGGACATATGGGCAATGGTTACACTGCAAACTACCATCATCCAATGAACTGAGGGTGTTGACAGGTATTCAGAGATTGTGTCAGAGGATTGGAAATTGACAGAGAATCTTTTTCTTCGAAAGATTGCTGACATACAGTATAATAAAGATGACCATTAGGATTTGGAATTGCTTTCTCATGATGATACACTGGTCCTAGTAAAGGCTTTCTACTTAGAGTAGAAGCAGATCATTGGAGCATCCTATTATTGAAGGATGACTGTGAACTGGAACATGGACTGGATTGACTGGAGCAACTAGAAGATTAGCTATCATCAAAAGAAATTCATGCTTGACTCTTAGTTTCCAGTATACTGGCTATAGTAGTTAGATTTCTTGGGCGATCCATTTTCTTTAAGGATCATACATCTATAATCCATTCTTTTGGCACTTTTATATCAGTTAAGTTGATCATTTTAGGAATTGTTAACTGGGCGCCTTTGATCTCAATTTGCCACAAAAGAGAGTAACGAGCTTTTGACTAATTTGATCTTGGATCCTTAACAATAGGAATAGTAGTATTAGGATCCTTAACAATAGGCACAATAGTATTAAACAGACGACCACACAGGGCAAAGAATAAAGCATGAGTCCTAGATCCAAGTTTCATATCCAAGTACTGAGTCCCAAACTGGAACATAAGCACCTTATCCAAATGGTCATCTAGTAGACTAACAGGTGCTCCTAAAGCCATAGGAGCAGAGATACCCCCCATTAACATATCAATGTATCTATTGTGACACACATCTAGTAAGGTCATGAAGATAGTAGCAGGAATACCCTTTCGGTATATGGATAAACTAAGGCACTTATAGGGGTTTTATGGGAGAGATTAAAAAAGTACAAATAACAAAATAGATAAAAGGGTAATAAAATTCTCAAATCCCAACACAAAGTGTAACCATACAGAGATGAACTATTCGTGCTTAGATAATATCCCAATTTGTGACTAGAAATGGATAGATACTGATTGCGTAGAAGATACCCTAAATTTAGAACCAATGGCTCTGATACCACACTTAGAACACACTTACACACTTAGATAACCAACCTAGAGATAAAACCAGATAAAAGCTCAACTTTACTTGAGGAGAACCAACGATGGAGGTTGTTGGTCAAATGGCTACGGCTTCAATATTCCTTAATATATCTCAATACATATAGAGAAAAGACTTGGACTACAAGGTTTGATTTCTAATTCTCTATGCAGAGAAGAGCATACTCTCTACTTGCTGACTAACTCCTACAGAATCTAGACTCACAAGGAAAGCTTAATGACTCGATGCCCTCTATGCTTCCGCATGGACTTATTTATAACTATCTTAGTAGGTAAAAACTACCGGAAACCTGATGACCAGGTAAGGCGGTATGTCCTTAAAGTAGGATAGTGATGACCACTTACAAAAGTAGATTCCACTAACCACCCGTACTTCCACTTGATGAGCTAGCTGGTGATGGTAGAGTAGGGGTCAATTCACCATGATCAAACACATCCTCCCATGTGAGTGGTCTCCACATTGCCAATAAAGTAAATCTGTGACAAATATTCCAATAATGTCAATCATCATCATATTGTAAGTGGAGAGCAAAATAAGATTCCCATCGTAGGTGCATCTTGGTAATGACATGAACACAAACTTCAAGATCAAGAGGATGATCAGTATTAACCTTGTCTGGTTTGCCATAATTAAAGAAATCAATTACTTGTTAAGTACATGGGGCCACACATTTGATCCTCCATGTGAAGAAAGGTCTTCAAACAACATCAAGAAATAATAGATATTGGTGATCATTCTAAATTTTAAGAATAGTGAATTCTCCACTATCGTTGCTATTGAGATATTCTAGCTGTGTCATACTTCCCAAATTTACCAGAGTATCAATGGCGTATTTTGTAAAATGGTGAAACTTTTGTTTCATTCCTTGGAGCAAGCATTGTCTTTGGGCAATATAATGCAAGGAAGAAAAAAGGACATTGAACTCCTTTTCTATGTGAAAACCATAATAAGGAGGCTGAGAGGGATTAACCATAAAGACTCCAACAACTTGCTGACTGAGATAGTCTGCAACAATGTTTTCTTTTCCTGGGATATGTTGGACTTCATAATTATACTAGTTCAGATATGCTTGCTAGCGAACATATTTCCCTCTTGCATCCTTCCTTCCATGATCCTTTTCCTTAAAAGTAAAAAATCTAGTGCAGTTTGTACGAATGGTAAATTTTGGCAGATGCATCAATCTTAATGCAAATTTCTTGAGACAACAGATAACACCATACATTTCCTTATCAGAAGAAATCCATCTTTTGATATCTGCAGGAAATACTCCACTGGTGTATTTAGTGATGTATTCTTTATCATCCTTCACAAAACATAGATATTCTCCCCATGCTACATTAGAAGCATCTGTATATAAGATGAAGTCTTGAGTAATTGGCACTGTCAATGTGGGAAGATTTTGGATCTTGTGTTGGATCTTTTGGATTGCTTTAGTGTGGATTGCTAACCAGTGTGGTTTTCTCTTGATGAGAAGTTGTTGTAAGGGTTCTCAGTCAAAACCTACATTTGGATAGAAATTATTTACATAATTTAATATACCTAAGAATCCTTGCAGCTCCTTAGTATTTAATGGAGGCTAAAATTCAAGGATCTTATTCTTAATATGAGGTTGAACCTCAAGTTGTCCTGGTTTAACTAACATACCTAAAAAGTTACAAGAGTCTTGACACCACTGGATTTTTGACAGGGACAAAACAATCCCAGAATCCTAACATAATTTATAAAAAATATTTAGATGGGACATATGCTCATCAATGTCTTTGCTAAAGATTAAAATGTCATCTATATAGACACAAAGAAAATTATTGCATCCATTGAAAATTTTATCCATTCTTTCCTAGAAGTAGGATGGTGCATTCATCAAGCCAAATGGCCTGACAGTCCATTCAAAGTGTCTGAATGGGCAGTTGAATGCGGTCTTATGTTGATCTTCCTTCTTTATGTAGATCTGGTAAAAACTTGATTTACAGTCAAACTGTGAGAAGATCTTAGAGTTAGCAAGCTTTTGCAACAGATAAGACATCTAGTATTGGATAAGGGAATGGAATAGTTATATCATTTAATGGTTTATAATTAATAAACATTCATTTCTTTCCTCTCTTCTTCTCTGATTCCTTATTAACCATGAATGCATAACAATTGAAATCAGACTAAGAATGAACAATATTCTTCCCTTTTTTGAGTTCTTCGATTGCTTGCTGCATATCATTATAGTCATGCACTAGAATAGGAAATTTTTCCCACTCTTCATCTTTGCTTCAAGTTTGATCTTTATTTCCATTTTTGGCATTTCTTTTTCCCAGAATTTTTGTGGATTTTCAGAACAAACATTCTATATGATCAAGGCTTTTAAGTCTTCAAGAGGTTCTGTAATCTGGATCATATTGACAGAGCAATGTTTTTTTGTTGCATATACCAATCTGGGAGTGCTTATCTTTTCTCCTTGTAGGGTAAACATAATACTTTTTATTGTACATCCATAAGGGGTATACCTATCTATAAAGTTTCCTCCAAGCAGTACATCTACATGCATCTATTGCATGGCAAAAAAATAACATTTAAAGGTTTTCCCTTCTATCTGCAAGGCTTGTTGGTGGCAATATTTATCACAACTAAATTGGTTGCCTTGGACATCATAGGCAGTATACATAGATTAATCTGTTAGTTGTTCCCAATTATTAAGGATTTGCCTCTTACAGAAAGAGAGAGAGAGGCTCCAGTGTCAATCTAGGCATCATATTGTTTGCCATTTATTAGAACACTAATATACTAGGAAAATTTTCCTGTAAGGAGATGTACGAAGTATTGTGGTTCTAATCTTGGAGTAGGTTCAGGTAAGATGGTCATCACCATTCTTTCTATACTTGGATCATGAATATTAAGATTGATAATTTCTTCATCTTCATATTCTTCTTGGATCCTAGAGGAGAATTCATCAACACTTAACCCAGAGTACGAGGGTGCTTCATCTACATCCCTAATAATAACATTAGAATGTTTACTGGGAATTACTATCCTAGGAGTGGAGATATTTTGGTATGTATTCAAAGCTTGTACAATGGGGTCTAGCTGAGGTTCAGACTTGTAGAATTTTCTTTTCTTTTGTTCTATTGTGACAAGATTAAATACAAGGGCTTGTTGACATACCTCTTCAAAATGCTCCATTTTTTGATACATGTTCAAGTTCTGAAATTCTTCTATAAGGTTGTCAAATTGAGGCTTCTTCTAGAAAGGTGGCTGATATGACATCTTTGGTGGCTGCTGCTACTGGTAGTAATGGGAAGAATAGACAAGTTCATCTTCATCATCTTCATAGTCATTGTATTGCCATTTATAACTTCTTCTTCCTCTTTTTTTGCTATTGCACCAATTATTGAATCAACCTTTTCCTTGCCTGGAATTGTTCATGTATACACCAACTAAATCCTCATGTTCTTCTGCTTCAAGCTATTGTTCCACAACTTGCAAAGTGTTGGCAAGATCTTCTGGAAGTTCTTCATCTTCTTCAGGAACTTCTTCTACATCCTCTAAGACAGGTTCAAAAATATTATCTTGCATGTAAAGATCTTCTTCTTCATCTACTACATCCCACCACGCTGCTGCGGTTGGGTTAGAATAAATGGCTTTAACAACTTTATTTTTGCAATGGCAATCAGGGGCTTTATGACCAGGTTTATTACAGATATAGAAAATAATCTAATTGGACTGTGGATGAGGATGAGAACACTTGCGAAAAAAGTGATCCTTAGGTGCATATGACTTACAACGAGGAAAATTGAGAGGTTGAAAGCAAATTTTCTTGTGCTTACAACATTGTTGGTTACACGGTGTTGTGTTTTGGGGAAAGGATTGCAGTCAAAATTTTCAAGGAAAGTAGGAGCAATACATTGTGCTTCATGCTTTTAAAACTTCTGCTGGTATTTACAATTATCAATAAACTAGAGAATTTGGTCCTTAGAAAATTGGATGAGATTAGAAATAGGACACTCTTTGAGGGTCAGGGATCGGAGATCCAGCTACTGCATGACCTTATCAAAAATATTATAAGGTAAACCTTCAAGATATTTTTTTTTTGCCATAGTGACTTGTTCTTCACTAGTTAATTGATACAGAAGCTTCCTAAAATGCTTTGAGTATGCAAAGAAGTCCTTTAAATCACAACACTTCATTTGGAGTATGTCCTTGATTATCCTTTCATGTTTATTTCTTAGTTCTGGGCAAAACTCATTAACTAACTCATTCATCAAACAATTAATGGGAACTAGTTGAACTTGTTGCTGTATAGTATTGCCTGTAGGATCAATAACAGTCTAAAGTACAAACTTTTGATAGACTTTGGCATCCTTTTCAGCAGCTATCTTGTTGTTCTACCATGCTCTAGTTATGCCCCATAAATAATTAACTACAAATCTACAGGTATTGTCTTCACCAGTTCCAGACAATGTTCTTATGATCAGAAAAGTATTGATCCAACTTTCAATTTTCTGTTTAGGATCATCATCATTGTCAATATCTAAATACCAAGGTTGTATATTGCAGCTTGTCTGCATCATTAGTAGGCGATCTCTTCGAGAGCACTTTTCTGGAGCTTGCAGAGATGTGGGTAGCACTAAGGCTGTCTAAGCAGACTATATTTCTTGAGGAACTAGCCAATCTAAGGATGTAGTCAAATCTTGCAAAGAATGGTCTACATGTGAAAGATTGTTGACTAGTTTATCATGATTTTTTTGTGTATGTTCTACATGGGCTGTAACAACTTGTAACTCATCAGCATTCTTATGTACATTATTCAAAAGTTGTTCTATTTGCAACTTAATTTTGCTTAATGAGTCCTTAGTTTCAATTATTCCAGCATGGTTTTCTACAGTTATATTACCAAGCATTTGTACATTAGTATTTAGGGTAGCTAAAAACTGCTTGAGAGAAATCACTTTTGTACAAAGATCATCGATGTTTTGTTGTAGATGATCACAAAATTTTCCAATAATATTCTTTTGTTTTTGATTAGAAGAGGGTTCCTTTTCTTCAGCACTCTTGGGTTGGAAAGCATATTGAAACATAGAAACTGTCCCATGTTCATGTTTAAATTGTTCCTTTATAGGCGACCATCTACCATTTTGATAATATGTGTTTTCTTGTTCCTTATACCATTTCAGAGTTTCATCTCTTGGTAAGGGATTGATCATATGGACAAAAGGATGATCTCTTTTTAACTTCTCTTTTCCCTTACTGGTTCTAGCCTATACTAGTTCAAGGATCTCAAGGATTTGAGGACCAGTATTTAGTGGTGCTTCATCCTCAGCTTCTACATAGAGTTGGGATTTTTCCAGCTAGAGGTACTACTATGTGAACTGAAAGAGGAACAAACATCTATGCATGGTGAATCAGGCACAAATGGATTTGTCATTTTCATGGACAAGGATCTAGGTAAGATATTTATCTCATTTTGGGATACATGATGAACTAGTTTGGTTGCTTCTAACAGTCTGGGCTTAATATTTTTCATATAATCAAGTTTCCATCCTGCTGGGATATCTATAGTATTAACATGACCTTTCTAAAGCTAGACTTCTCCATTTAGGGTCCTAGCATAAGGTAAATTATCCAATATGGTAGGATTATTTGTATTTGTTGAGCTATACAAGACTTGTATCTAGATAGAAGCATACTTAAAGGCACCAAACATCTTCATACCATACAGTGAGCTAAACACACCCCAACAGTTCAAAGAACCATATTTAACTTCAGGATAGGATTTGCCTCTGGTAGCTACTATTAAATTAGGATAGTATAAAAAACACACCAAATTTTTTGTCATTCTGGATAAACTAGATAATTGGCATGCATGGTTGTAATCAACTTGTCTTCTGTCACACAAGGCTAAGTAATAGATAGGACGTATGTTTTCAAGCACCAATGATCCTATGGTTACTTGAATAGTGCCAAAATGTAAGAAATTAATTTCCCTATGACTTCGAATATATTCAATTTCTTCTGGAGGGAAGATGGGTAACATTTTGGTCTAGTACGTTTGGGTAGTATCATATTCTAGTGTGAGTTCTACTATTCTCATGTGGGGAATAACAATTGACTTGAAAGTAGATTTAGACAAAAAAATTCTTCAATTTACTAGGAGTATACGTACTTTTCTTATAAACACTGCTAGGCTCTAATTCAGGAGGAGTATATGTACTTACTTGCCTAGATAAGACCTTTTCACAAGTCTATAAGTCTAAAACTTCTTCAATGTTCAAATCTCTATCGGTCAGCTAGATTTTGGGAGCTTCAAAGAATCCTTCCATAAAGGCTTCGTTAACTCTTTTGATACCATCTTGAGTAGTAGTTTTGTTGAACTTAGCCATTTTCTTTTACGAATTGAGATAATGGATAGACTAAGGCACTTAAAGAGGTTTTATGGGAGAGATAAGACAAGTACCAATAACATAATAGATAAAAGGGTAATAAAATTCTCAAATCCCAACACAAAGTGTAACTCTACAAAGATGAACTCTTCGTGCTTAGATAATATCCCAATTTGTGACTAGAAATGGACAGATATTGATTGCGTAGAAGATACCCTAAATTTAGAACCAATCGCTCTGATACCACACTTAAAACACACTTACACACCTAGAACTCACTTAGATAACCAACCTAGAGATACAACCAAATAAAATCTTAGCTTTACTTGAGGAGAACTGTTGTTCACAACTGGCTACTATACTACCAATATGCAAATATTTAAAGCCATTCTTTTGCTTAGCTTGTTTCACCAAACCCCGGACTTCTTTATTGGATAGAAGATTGATAAAGCTATGAGGTTGGTCATTCTTACTGACTACTTGTATTTCAATTAATTTACAATTAGACTTAGACTTATAAGACACAAAACCTAAATCACCATGAATTTCATTCCACTTCTTTTCAAGTAATTTAAATCATTGAGATGGAAGTTCAAACTGATTAATGTTATCATGATATGAATCCTCATCTATATTGACATCATTCACAGTATGGAAAATGGAGCTGAGACTTACAAGTTGATCTTCATTCTCATCATTGATGTTCGTAGTGATCCATGATTTTGCCATCTTGTTTTGTTCTACAATAATGGTTGATGTGTTGCCTTCCCTGCCTCAAACTGCCCTTCTCATCAGCTACAAATATGAGGATGTACTTCACGCAATAACTCAGTGGAACAACAAGGATACAAAGTATTTCTCATACAAGGAACATAATAAGCAATAAAGAAAACTTTTATTGATGAAACCAGTCTCTGATACCAAATTTTACACAAGCTGTGAGAATAAAAGCACGTTGTTGTTCATTACTTAAATCACGTGCTTTACATATACTGACTGATGCATACTAGATACTGACTAGACATTGACTTAGATGAACAATGAAATTTTGATTTCTGATCCTAAAAAATTGAGGAGAGCATACTCTCTATTTCATTAGTTGACTATAGGGAGACTATAGACTTAATTACAATATTTGCACACTCTGGATTAGTGTAGGCCTGTAGACTATTCAATTCTACCTCTTGCCTTGAATATGAACAACTGATTCCTTTTTAAAGGCGAGGTGTTGCCCTTGGTAATTTAATTTGGTTTGAAGAGTTTTGAAATTTGACCATAGAAGATTGACACTTGTCTGGATTCTAGAAACCTTATCTAAATGAAATCTCACATAGTAACTCCACTAGGAAAAGGAGTATGAACAGTAATGCGAGACGAAAAAACATGATTACAAAGCATCTTTTTGACATGAGAAGGGTAACTCATAGTTACTTTTTAAGGAGTAACTTAATCTCCTTTGAACTATGATGAGGTCCATACCCAATTTTACTGAGTGTTGGATAACTTAGATAAGTGAAATTCCATTTATTAGGTATCAATAGTGATGACTCCTGGGGGAATGAGCTTCCTAGTTAAATCCTTCATCCGAGCTAGATGTAGATGTGGTTCTCATACATAGGATTCTTTCTAATCGTTCTTCCATAATATGCTACGGTCAAAACAGACAAAGGCAAGCTGCTTACCAATATCAGATCCAAAGGGCCTCTAATGGAAGTGATATCTTGTAAAAATCCAAATCGGTCTATGAGTGGATGGATGGGAAAACTAATGTAAATCTCGCAATTACATGGTGTCTTCTTGAGCTGGTAAAGGTCCATAGTTGTAAAAAATGAACTGGTTGATAGGATTAGAAAGGCATGAGTGGAGAACTACTTTATGCAAATATTCGTAGTTACAAGTAGTTGGCATCAATGCATGAGAGTGAGGGTATAAACCCCTAAAGTAGTCTTCAATAGGATTTACATGAATTAACCAGTGGTTTTCATTTGGAATATGAGTGTTGCTTAAAATATGCATTGGCCATTCAAATGAGGTTGCACTAGTGGTTGTGTGATTAAAATACCTTTTGATTTCTTCGTCAGTTGGCTAGCATGATTCCTTTTGAATAATGGAATCTGTTAGCAATGCTTTGGAGGCAACAAAGTGATGATCTCTCTATTCTTGATAAACTTTTTGAGTAAGTGTAAATAGATTACTTTCCCATGGAACATGGCTGGCAAAATTATAGGCTTCTTTCCTTTCATGGATCATTTTGACATTGTTCTTTGGAGGAACATGGTTAAATTCTTCAACAAGAACGCATTTTCATTCATCATAAATATCTTCATCATCCCATGTGTCTCCAGTCAAACTAGCAAACACCCAGTTAAGATTATGGATAACATCTTGCTGTGACTATTCCTTCTTTGTTACAAGATTTGGCTGAAGAACTACTTGTCTATTGTTTTCTCCTGGAACAATCTCATTTAAACTGTGAAGATGATGTAATGCCTATTGTCAATGCTATTTTGCAAGGTTTCCACAAACATATTCTTGTAGAATTATTTGTCGTTGTTGAATATACACTTCCATGGTAGATGACTCATTATCTCAGTGCCATCCTATTTATAGTATGACAGGTTTCTGAACATCCTTCTCTGTTGAGGAAATTTGCAAGAACATTTTTAGTACCTTTAATATGTTCATTTTCAAATTCAAAAGTATCCAAGAATTGAGCCCATCTGAGAAGTCGTGTTCTAACAACTTTATTCTTAGATTCTTTTTTGAAAAATCCAAGAAGGTTCTGCAAATCACTACGAAGAATAAAATTTTGATTACCTATGAACAATTGAAATTTTTGGAAAGCATTTACCATAGCTAAAAGTTCCTTATGGGTGGAATGGTAATTCACTTCATATCCCTTAAAAGTGCCAGACTCAAATCTGACAATTTCTTCTTTAATCTGGCCATTAGCTTTTACTTGTTCCAAAAGGAATGCACCCCAAGCTTTTTGACTAGCATCGGTTTGAACAATCTTTTTTCCTTTCCTTGGGATGCATAGAGGTGGCAACTTTTGACATTATTGCTTAATACTTTCAATTGCCATATTATGCTTATCTGTCCAAGGTGGAGCATTCTTTTTGAGAAACTTATTGAGTTCTTTTATGGCTTCTGCTATATTTTGGAAATAGCTTGCAATATAACTAACCATACCAAGAAACATCTATAAACTTTTCCTATCTTTTACTTCAACTTTTTGAATTGCTTGAAGGAGATGATTTTGAGGATAAAGTTTACCATTTGGTTCAATTATTGTTCCTATGAATACCAAACTTTTAGTGCACCAGCTAAGCTTAGCGGGATTGAGACACAGACCATGTGTTTGGCATAGGGATAGGAATTTCTTCAAATGTTCCAACTGGGATTTGTAGTCTTCACTGAAAATAAGAATGTCATCAATATATGGCTGAATGAATTTTGCATAAGGAGCAAAGATTTGATCCATAAAACCTTGAAATATTGATGGGATTGTTTTAATGCCAAAAGGAAGAACATTCCACTCAAATAACCCTTGAGAAATCGAGAAGGCTGAGTTATATCGATCACTTTCTTGCAGATGAATCTACTAGAATCCTTTTGTTAAATCAAACTTACTGAAAACATTACACCCCTAAATTTGTGGCCATATATAATCCTTACTTGGTAGGGGATGTTGGTTGCTTTCAAGATAAGTGTTTAGTGGTTTATAATTTACAACAAGCCTTTTTTCTGCTAGCTCATTACCATTTTCATCTTTCTTAGGTATATACATAGCATGGCATAAGAATGGACTTGAACTTGGTCAAATCAGGGATTTAGCAAGAAGTTCTGCAATTTCTTTTTTGCAGGTGGCTTGTTTAGATTAGGATAATATCAAGTAATTGGCCTTGCTTTTTGGAAGTATTTCCTAACCATTAGAATCCTATTTCTTTCATAGAGAACATTTAAAGTTGCATGTATACTTTTGCAAATCTTTTGTGAGAACAGATTCTGCAAAAGCTATTTGGATTTGTTCAAGCTCCCCCCAGGTAGAAAGAGATTGGTTGGCAAGCCAAACATGTTGACTGGGCAAAAGACATTCAGGCAGAGGTGGAAAAGCAAGCTTGGGAGAGTAGGCACGGTCTTCATTAATTTGGGGAATAGTGCCAAATTTGAAGGCTATATGTGTGCCAGACAAACCTATTGTATATGGACTCCAAGCTTGCAATGTAGTACTGCCAATAATACAATCATAGTGGTCAATAGGAAATTGTAGGAATGTGGTAAGATAAGTGGAGGCATCAAATTGGATGTGGATGTGAGCTTGAAAATGGATGGGATTGTCATTATGTGTGATGGAGCTTATACTAGTAGTAGTAGTTAACCAAAAATCTTATGGGAAACATTGAAGACGGGTTATATTGCAATCAACACCAGAGTCAAGTAATGCACAAAGATTGTAAGGTTTGATACCAAGCAATTTGATGGTAAGGAGGAATGCAGGGAAAGGATTAGAAAATCCTTTGAGGTAAGCAAATACTTTTCCATTATCAGGTCTAGGCATTCTTGGCTCAAACTGAGCAGTAATAGGTTGAAAAGGTGGTTCCTCACATTGAAGGTTATCAAGATTATGTGGCTCATGTTGTCGATTTTCTTCATTCAGCTTTATTTGTTCCAATTTCACAAGGAATTTATCAAGTGAGCTCAGAGAATTGGTGCTAGAATAAAATTCTTCCAATTCCTTTTGGATACTAGCTATTTCCTTCATAACATCACTTTTGATATTGTACAAGAATGCAAGCCGATCAGATAACCATTCACATTGAGAATTCTTGGCAAAAGCTTATTGAGCAATAGGATTGGATACATACACATGCATAGGTTGTTGATCTAGAATAGGTCAAATAACTTCTTGAGAATCCTCCATATCTTGTGTGTGTGAAAGGTAAGCTTCAACTTGCAGTTCTGGATACTCCTCAAGGAGTTTCAGTTGTTCCTCATCTAGCTTTGAGAGTTTAGCAAGTACCTTTTGATGTTGATGAGGTGTAAGAAAATTTTCCTTTTGTGCTTCTAGCTGGAAGGCTTTGGCTGATATCTTCTAGAGCTATTCTCCTGGTGAAAGAGTAAGCCATTGAGGATTTTCCTGTGAAAGAGATTTTCCTTGTCCTAAGAATAATCATATTTAGTTCTAGAATCTCTAGAAAACATGAAACACATAAAAGTGACTTCTAAGTTAGAATCTAATAGAGAATAAACTTCATCAGAACTTGATTCAGGTTGTTGTACATAGTGTCTGATTTAAGGGTCCATCTCTTTTTCTTCCAATTCACTTTCTTCTATGCATATGTCTTTAGAATCAGATGGTTCGTGGGCCTCTATTACAGGAAGATAATCCAGCTTAGCTTCTACTAAGGTATGAACTCACTTTGAGTTCTTCTTATCCATTTGTGGGAATTTATTAGCGTAGTGCAATCCTTTATAGATGTAGCAAGTGGGAGTAAAATCTTTCTTCTTGATTTTTCCCTTATCTCTTAAAAAGATTTTTCTACATTTTTTTTCCTTTATAAAACTCAAGGGCTTTTCTCCTTATAGGATCTATTTGTTGGATATCTCTTATATGTTTTGACCCTTTTTCTTTAATGATAGCATCCATAACTATTTTGTGTGTAGTGACAAATTCCAATTTTTAAATAAGGAAGAACTTATGTCTTTTTCCTTCGATTCTTTCTTTCACTACAAAGGTCGCTATTTATTTCCCTAATGAATTGTACTAGTTGAGGGAAAGTAACATCATTAATAGTCATGTTTGGAGTGTTGAGAATGTTGTTCAAAATCTTATCTCTATAATAAGATTGTAGCTATATTGAAAAACCTTCCAGAAAGGTATTATACATCCAAACATTATTGTTGGTCTACCCTGACAAATAGAAATTTGTGTATTGCTCATTGCAATACTCGTCAAAGTATTTAATGTCGCAAATATGATTATCCTTGAATTATTTATAGGCAACTTGTTGTTCATTGCCATGTTGACCAATGAACATTCTATACAAAGCTTCACATACAATATTGACACCATTGTTAATAAGGTCTTCTTTCTATTCAGTGGATAAAGAATCTAATGCAGATCGGGCTATGCCAGTTAAAGCATTCAAAGCTTTTCAAAATTCTTTTTCTTGGGAAAATTGGTTGTATAGACTGCATTATCAATCTAGGTTCATATGGTATCTATGGCTGCTTTTTTTTTAATAGGATTGTATTCATCAAACTTAACTAATGGCAGAATTTTTTCAGAAAAATTGTGAATCTGATCATAAGGTCCTCCTAGTTCTTGCTTAACCATATTCACATTTTGTCATTTTCCTATTTTAGCATCAAACTCTTGAAGCTTAGGTTTGGGCACATCTAAGGTTAATGCTTTCCCTTTAAATTGGTTTTGTAATCTTGCAAGGTCTTGGGTTGAATCAGGGAAAGAACACTTTGGAGTTTGGGTAAGCTATAATCTATTTTGAAGGTCTACAGTATGGGTGGAAAAAACTTGCTCAAGTTTGGTGGTTACGGTGGTCATAGTTTGAGACAAATGTTGGCTATCAACTAGCTGTTGGGAACGAATTTGAGTTGTGTTTTTCAATTTATTTATTTTTTGTGGGGTGGGGTGGGGTGGTTAGCTAAAAAAACTCTATTTGGACAAATATTAGCACAAGGGCTAGACCATTGAGAAAGTTGTACATTGTCAAGGATTAGCGTGGACTAAGGGTAATAGATGATGAAAGGTTGTCATGGCTAGAAGGTGCCACATCACTAGGAGCAAGAGTGGTATTCTCATGGATGGCTTGATTTATTGTAGGAGCATAACCCAAATTTACAACCATATACACCTAAGATTGGTAATGAATATCAACGCAAGAATTCAGAGGAAAAATCAATGCATTCTGGTCATGAAGAGCATTGTTTTTTTAAAATTAAACATTCAAATAGAAAAAATAATCATAATTAAAGATTGTATTGAATCAATGAATACCTAAAACTTGAAAATGATAGTACTACAAGATTTGGTAAAAAAATTAACATACTATGTACCTTTTCTACAAAAGTATTGAAATACACAAAGACAATCACAATTGAAAATTGTATAGAATAATGAATATTTAAAACTCAATAGTGCACAGAAATGTAATTTTTATATATTATAAAAATCAATTCACCATTCTAATGAATAACAATGTCATCTTTTCAAAATAATATTTAAATAAAACAAGATGATCATAATTAGAAATTGTATTAAATTAATAATTATTTAAAAACTCAAAAAAACTAAGAAAACAATACAATGATGAATAAATATTATATTGAGCTTATATAAACAAAATGCACCCATTTATGAGAGTTATATTTAAAAAATTAATGATCAAGCCTAGTAATTTTTAAGTGCAACTTAACTTGCAAAATTGAATTAGAGGCATTAGGGGTCCACATGTTTCAATTTTATTATTGTTACTATAATGGGTCCATTGAATCCAAGTAACTCAACATGAATGCAACTTTTATTCACAAATTATTAACAAATAACTTGCATGACATACAGTGCATTCGATTCTCTAAGTACATTATATCTTATATAGTATCAACCCCTATTATTCTTTGTGCATTACTTTGGGTTGAAAAATATCTAATGTTCAAAAGTAGTTTTTTACTTTCTTATATAGCATGGGTTTAACAAGTAAATAAATTTAAACATAGTTTATAATACAATAATAGAAAAGTGTAACAATAAAAATTGGTCAATGAATTTTATCAAGCCATGATGGAAAGACTTAAGTGGTTATCATGTACTTCATTTTGTAACTACAAGCCCAAGATGGGCTACAAGTGGTTTGTTACACATCTGCTAATAGTCTCCATCTTGATTTAGTGATGACATTTGCATTTTTTTTCCAGAAAGCTTGATAACTTAGGTTCATCATAGTTTGGTTTGCCATCGTCGAGCCCAAGGTGGCTCACTTTATTCAGTGTATTCTTTTCTGAGGCTTTCCCTTGGGTTCTAGGCTTTGACATCTAGTGTTGGATCTTCTATGCCCTTTCTATGGGTAGTATGAGACCTTCAACCACATCTTCTAGTATTGGAGAAGAGCTCAATAGTATTGGATATGGATTCATATCATTTTCAACCATTTAGGCTTGAACACTTCTCCAGGCATGGTTTTGCAAGGAAATTCTTCTAGGGTTGCCTTCAACTTTTTATTATAGATATGGCATGTTTCTAGGATGGAAATCCTTTTCACTCTTTGGAAAGATATAAATATAATTCTTTGCACTCACAATTTTCTAGATAGTAATGTTTCATTATGCATTAAAGCATGTATGAGTAACTATGCTATGCTACAAATTCAAAGGTATGCAAATAATGTGGCACTTGAAGTAACCCACTTACAAGAGTTGCTTCAGAATTTGAAATGACCCTTGTAGAGTTACCAAAGTTGCACTAGATATTTATGTTGTTGGTGATAGATCTCTATGCTATTAGTGCCAACATAGTCCCATTGCTCTTAGATGCCATGTTCACAAGCCCCTTGCCACTCCTTTAATAGGAAAAGAGATTTTTGAAGGTGCCACTCAATTTTTCCACCCCATAATGGCTCAACCCCAACTTGATTTCTTTGCTAGTGCTGTTATTTTTTGTTTTAGGGGTTTTTGGCCCTCTCTCAGATTTGCATGTTTGGATCTCTAAATATTGGGAGCTAATAATTTCATATTAAGTTTAGATTTACCCTATAGCAAGGGGTTTTTTTATTGTGAAATTTGCTAATGTTGGTGATAGGAATTCCATCGCGTGTTGTGGTTTCTCTTGGGAGGAAAGGTTCCCCCTGATGGAAAACCTTGGTATTTGACATTTAATCTGACTACTGAATCATTTATAAGATTCCTCTTTGGGTTAGCCTATCAAATCTTTCACTTCACTTTTGACAGGATTCAGTCTTGGAGGCTGTGGGGGATGCCCTTGGGGATTTTTTGTTGGTTGATTTGATGTCTATAGGACAACATATGCTCACATCCTTGTTGAAATGAATGTCTCTAAGGGGATCCCTACAATGTTGAAGTTGGCTTCTCCAAGTAGTTTTTGGATTCAACTTCTTGATTATGAGGGTATTCCCTTCAGATGTAGGAAATGTCATACGACTGACCATCTTGTTGCATGATGCTCCTCTGACAATGTTAGATTGAAGAAATTACCTTCTTGGTGGTTGGGGGTTTTGGATGACCAACATATGGTTCAAAAAGTATCTTTGGATGTGGATGGGTTGGATAGCTCTTCTCATATTGATCTCACTTTGGATGAGGATTTTTTTGATGTCTTTGATGATTCGCATGATGTCTCTATGATGATTTTGACTCAAAATGTTGATGCTAACCTGTCTCCTGTTGCTAACTCTGCTAATTTTTTTGTTGTCCCTCTGGTGGCTTTGAGTCAAAATGTTGATGATGTCCCCTTTATTATTGACTTTGTCCAAAACAATGTTGTTGGTACTTCTCCTACTGCAAGGTTTTTAGGGGTTTGTGGGGATTGGCAGAAAGCTGCTAGGAAGGTGGAGGATGGTTGGACTTCAATTAAAGGGAAAAAAGGAAAATCGACCAAACCTTCAATTGATATGTCTTTACGTTTTCAAAAGACTGGAACAAAATTTAAATCTTGATGGTCTGTGGACTCTTGAGCTGTTTGCCCTCTTGTTGGGAACTTTGGTGTGTCCCTCTAGTTTGTCGGGTGGTTTTCCATAGTTGTTTTAAGATCCTCATTGTTATATCTTTCTTTTCCCTTTGTAAAAGGTTTCAGGTCCTTTCAAAACCTATTTTTATGAATCAAAACCTGAGTTGGTTATCTAATACTATTGCTCTTGCTTCTTTAAGAGACTCTAGTTGGCCAAATTTTGGTGGCGACTTTAGTTGGGCCACTTCTTCCTAGTGGTTCCCTTGGATCACTCTAACCATTTCCCTAACTAGAAAAGGAGTAAAGGAAGAAGAAAAAGTTAGAGATGGTTGGTCCCTTGCATACCCAATTCTATACCTTGTTGATGTATGGGGTAGATAGGATGGCCATGATCCACCTCCCTCACCTGTTACTACTCTAGCTGCATAATCAATATTTAGTTTCTAAGCTTTACCTTTATTTCTTTTTTTTGTTATTTTCCAAGCTTGGCCCCATTTGAAACTCATAGGGCAAATTCATATCTCCAATCTGTTTTTGTGAATAGTGTAAATTTATTACTACCCTAATGGAAAAGACTATTCATCAAAAATATATTTCTATAATTGATTCTTCCTAGAAATATCATTATTTGATTTTTTATGAGAAATATATTGTACTTGTCATAATCAATTTTAAGGAAGTTTTATAAAAGTTACTATATTTTTTGAGAGTTTTGCAAATGAATAGTAAAAACTTGATTTTGAGAAATTTAAAAATTAAGTTACTTGAATTAGACTAGTATTGAGATGGATGGTCTTTTGCAAAGTCCTAGTGATTCATCACTCTAAACATAATCTAGATACAACAAGTTTTGAGTGGATCATTCATTTTTATAAAAGATAGGCTCCTATGAATTACTATATTCATATCCATGAAAAATAAGTCAATAATTTTGATTTCAAAAACTATAAAATTAAATGTTGATATAAATATTATATCAAGATTTTTATATTTCTAAAAGGCTTTTGATATTCCTCTTTCAAATGAATATTTATAGTGTAATATATTAAAATCATCTTTAATGTTTTCAAAGATTACCGATAATTATATTGTGGAAAACACTCACTTAAAAAATAACTAAATTCACAATCATCCTCAAGAAAACTACCCATTTGATACAATAGAGTGATTGGATACAATAGAATGTGTTGATTTTTGTAGATATGGGAAACGTTATAGGCTATATACAAGTTTATAATAAAATCTCGAAGAAAAAGTTTAATTGATATTTATACACTACCTTAGATCATGATTAAACAAAATAAAAGTCTAAATGATATTTATACACTACGATCTCTAAAGTAAAACAAGCCACACTATCTTGTTAACTTTTCTTTTACATTCATAACCAATGTCATGCCTTATAAATTTTTGATATTAGAAGTAGCAAAACAAGAGCATTTTCCTTTTAGAACAAAGCCCAGAGGAGGAAAGTTGACATATTGACACTATCAATATATTGACAACGCACAAAACCAATATAAAAAATATTTAAAAATTACTTTGGCATAGCTCAACCAACATTGCAAACTGATTCTAAACTCATCATTGACTTTGTCCAAGGGCGTGCTCAATCGGGTTGGGCTTTATGTTGCATATTGGGGGACATTTGGCAATTCCTAATGACCCTTGATCAATATGAGTTACAACACACTTTTAGGAAAGGCAATGCCATGGCAGATGCTATGGTAGGCTTAATATTTGATATGGATAGCCTAAAAAGATGGACAAGTACTCAAATGCTACCAAAATACATAAATTCCCTCATAAGTGGGGAAAAGACCCCACTAAACTATGTTTGATGACTACCCAAATTTGGAGAACTAGCATTTTTGGTAGCTTTCCTATTAATATGACGGTTAAGATTATCTTAAATATGAGAAGACATTTAGCAAGGATCAATTATGTGGATTTCATCATGCAAGGGCATGGAAAAAGGAAATAAATTAATAACCCTAACTTTTAAGAAAAGAGCCATCATTTTTTTGTTGTATGGGATGATTAGAGAAAAAGTCATCATTATTATTACTATTAGATCATTAAGGTATTATGCTCAAATCATTTGCACTCCCATACTGAAATTTTAAGATGGTATGAACATTCTGGATATTACATCCTTGTGAAGTGTAGGGAAGAAGCCATTTTAATCGTTGGACATACTATTTTTAGCCATGCTTCTATGATTTCCTGGGTGATGTTTTTCTTGCAAATCAAAATTACCAAGCTCATGGAAAGTGATATCATAGAGGAGGAAGTTTCCATGGGTGGGGACCTTAATAGACTAGAGCCCACAAAGATGGAGGATTTCTCCAATAGGTAGGCAACCTAGATAATGTTGAAGGAATAGGGTTTTGTCTCGTACATGCAGGCCATGACTGGCTATGATGAGATTTTTTCTCAAAAATTTGTCAGTAGCTGGAAGGATAGAAGGGTCACAATCAATGGTATCACCTTCCAGGTGAATGAGGAGATCATAGCTATGATGTCTAGCCTTGACATAACTATTAGGAAGTGGCAAAAGATCACGAAGGTGATGGATGAAGCTAGTATGTCTAGTTTTTTCAAAGGCAATGAAACCCCAAATAGTTATCACGACGATTTTTAGAGGGATAAGTTACCAAAGCCCTAAGATGATGTGTGCCTGGTCATAATGAAGTATCTCACCCTAGAAGGTAGATATGGTGTGTATTATTTTTACCATTTCCCTTTGCTTAATCACTTTTGTAATAGGGAGTTAGTCTGCATTCCCTTTTTTCTAATGCATGCCCGAGAGGAGATGATTATGGAAGGAGAAAAAAAAGAAAGGGGCTAATTTCGCTATTTTGTACCAAGGGCTCATGCTTCATTTATTGTAGTTCCACTTGGCCCTTTTCCCCCCTAGAGTGATAGCCATTGATAATTTCCTCCCCATTGGTGCCCCCCTTCATCTTGAGTTTGAGGGTGGTGGTTATGCCCCTACTCCACAATCCTCACCATGCCAAATGCCAGTCAAGAGTAGGAAAAAAAAAACCCTTGTTTTGGAGTAGGCTACCAGAGATTAGTGACTCGGATGATGAGTGTCATGGGACTAGAAGATCAAGTAGGCTTGCTAAGACCAAGGGTAGATTTAAAGAAATGGCCAGATGCTCTCAGGAGGAGGAGGAAGAGACTAATTTGGAGGAGAGTGTTAAGACCTCAAGGGACAATAAGGAGAAGTTGAAGGAGGATACTAATAACAAAGAGGAGGAGAAGTGGGATGACACTATTGATAGCACCTAGGATTTTGAGGTAGAGAACCCTACCAAGGACCCTTTCCAAGACCCCACTCATATTTCTACCACTTTCACCCTATTATCTGATGCTAACCAAATAGACCCCAAGTCTGAAAAAGCCTCCCTTGACACTATTTCTTCCCCTATAAAGATTGATGGTTTGGAAATCTTAAGGGCTCCCACTAACACTCTGGATGTGCAGGATAAGAGGAAGTCTCATGTGAATTGCAACAAAGAACTAAAGATAGGTACTGTGGAGGAGGTGGTTGTTACTCCCAAAGACCTCTATGAACTAAAGGATCAGTATCATGCACTGGAGGAAGGGTTCACTCTCTTCTCCAAATTCACTCTAAAGGTGACTCATGCGGTGACGACCACCCTCTAGCTATTGGGTTACAAGAAGGAGGAAGGTCTTGGAAAAGATGATTTGAAGTTACTCTACGATTTCCTTGTAGAGGTCGGGGCTAAAGTTTTGTTGGATGGGAAAGGCAAGAAGAAAGATGCTAGTTAGTTGCCTTTCCCGTGCTTAGTGTTTTTTTGGTGATCTGTTGGTTGTTTCTTTATGTTCAATTTAGATGGTTTTGGTTTTTTTGTGGAACATGGGTTTGGTCTGTGGGTGGTATGATGCACTAACCACCTACATGTCTTTTGCTAATTTGTTAAACTTTGTTAGTTTTAAGAGCATGAACTCTAGTACCATTATTTTACTCTCTTTTTTGATGTAATTTGTTAAGGGGTTTGTTTGGTTATCTATTGGTAGTTTCACCATTGTTGTATAGGGCCAGCCCCCTTGTTTTGGCCGCTTTTATATAAAAAACATCAAAGTATCTTTATTATAACTACCTCTCCTATCACTATCAACATTAGTTATATTAGTCAAAATACTTCCACCATAATTAACTATACTAATTAGAGTACTGATAAAATTCTTTAGAGATGGCCTCATGAGGCCAAACATACATAAACAACTAGAGTTATAGATAACAATATCAGAGAAATAAGAAAAATTAAAAGAAGGCCATAAAGACCACTATCAACAATAGTATATAAGAGAAAAAGAGACCATATCCCTAAGCCTCCTTCCTGTTTCATGTCTTTGTCAACATCATCTTGACCAATTTTAGTAAGGAAATTAAAATGTTCCTTGTAATCACCATCTTCACTATTATTCACACCAACCATGTCATGTATTAGGCATAACGTGGTGGCCAAGCTCTACATCACCTTCAAGGAAAAATAGAAGATGTCATAGAAATTTTCCATCGATATCATTTGTACCCTTTTCTTTTGTATATATACCTGATGGGACTATGAAATAGTATAGGTTTTATAGGTTTTAAGGTTATTTGAAGGGTCTTTTCCTTTTCAAGCTCAAAGACTTTATTATATACTCTGCTTAAACGTATAACTACTATACTTTTCTATGGTCTTGAGACATCATATAGTTTCATGAATATAATGCTATAATTAAAACCTATATGTTATAAATAGTATGTATATATGTAATCTAGATCCTTGCAAATAACCATACAATAGAAACACAATAACAATACAAGATTTGATACCAAATGCAACTCTTTATTCATATAACAATTGTTTACATGCAATATACCCGACTGTAAGGCCTTCCGGGGTAGGGCCAAATACATAAAGCAATTACAAAAATAATTTTGCAAGATCCCTCAAGATCCAATCTAAACTCTAGCTAGTCTAGATCCACACTCTGGTAGAAACCTCCAAGGAAGATCTCAACTTGTGCTTGCAAGCCCACCAAGACATCTACTTGTTTCCCAAGCCACAACTACTAGCTCTTCAAAGTTCCCTCCTCCACATCTTATCTCCAAGCTGGATGATCATACAATTTTCCTTAAGACTCCACAAAAACCCCCTACTTATAAAAAACTAAGCCAAAAGTCAGCCTAGCCCAATACAAATTAAAATAAACCCTTACATTAAATATTTGCATAAGCCACAAGTTGGTTGCAACACTCATTAACTACGCACAACCCAAATTAAATGTCAAAAGTCAGCTCACAGACAATTCAAGGCACCATAGAGACCAAGACCAAACTGATGTCAGAAACTACCACCAAGCATCAGTATACCACCAAGCATAACCGAGTTCCACCATTGACTAATCCAACTCGCACAACACTATTTTTGAGTCATAATGCAAATTGAGCCATGGTATACATCGAGTTCCACTTTCATGGGTTGGGTCCCTTCACTAACCAAGAAACTCAAGCAACACTACTAACGAGCTCCTAGTGTAAACTAAGCTTATAGTATATGCCAAATTCCCCAAGCATCATTGAACACCTTCATTAACTGAGTCACTTGGTTAACACAATAACCAAGAAAAATTTAGTATCGATCGAGTACCACCTCTTCATTGACCAAATTCTCCAACTCCAAAGTCAAAACACACCAACATGTAGGATTGCTAGCCAATCAAGGATGCTCCAACATCAGACACCCCAAGTTTGAAAAGATGCTCTCAATAGTTGGAAGAACATCTTTTGGGATTCAACACATGAATCCCAAATTGGTTCTTCACATACATATCCTCTAAGTCCTCAACTTGTATGCTCTTTCCTTTGACCTTCTTCTACTTCTTCACATCCATCCTTGGTGTTCCATGGGTATGCCTTCCATACTGATCACTAACCCTCTTAGAATCCTTCAACTCAACTCGAATGCCAATGCTCAAGTTCCTTCTATCAAGCTCTTCATTCTATAAAGGAATCAGGGAATGCTTCCTGCCACCTTTCACAATTGAAAACACATTCTTGACACAATCATGCACAACCTTTCCATCATATTACCAAGGTCTACCAAGAAAAAATGACATCTCTTCATGTCCACAATATCATACAACACTTGATCCTTATATTGCCCAGTCTAAAAATTGACAAGGCACTGCTCCCTCACTTCCAAAACATGCTCACCTTGCAACTAGCCAATCCTATAAGGAAAAGGATGTCTCATTCTTCTCAAACCAAGTTTTTGAACCATCTCCTCACCAAAAAGGTTGTCAATATTTCCATCATCCATAATCACATTGTAGACTTTACCACCAAACCTACAACAAGTCTTGAACAAATTAGTCCTTTAAGAAGAATCCAATATCCTCTGACCAATCAACACTCACCGAGCTAGTAAATTCTCTCACTGGTAGGGTTTTTTGCCTCATTCATAATGGTAACTCTTCTATCACCAACCTTAGGAAATTCATAATGTTTATGTCCTCATTCACCACATCTATGGAAAGTACCCTTAAACTCACCTCTACCAATCCTCTTTTGATCAATAGGTTTTAGTTCATCTTCAACACTCGGTTTAGCTTCTATCGAGCTATCCTGCATCTCCTTCCCTCTCAAATTACCTTTTCTTTTCCTCTTTAACTTATCTTCTTCCATCAAGGCATACAGATAAGCATCCTCAACTTCAATTGAAATCCAATAGAAAACTGACCACCCCTCTTTCCCGTAGGTCTCTCCACATTATCGATTTTGTCCTCACCACTCAATCTAGAAACTTCAAAGCTTTCAACAACTTCCTCAAAACCATCTTTAGTATCCACATGTTGAGGTACACCACCTATAGCACTTTCAATTTCAGCAATCATGTCACTCTTCATCAATGTTGTCTGCTCAGAGAGCCTTGCTTCCACAACATCATAGAGGTCATCAATCACCATAGGGTCCAATATTCTTGGAAGCATCTTCCAAGATCCTTTGCAAATGCTTGGGTCCTATCAATGCATACAAAATTAAAATGGAGCATTGGCCATGTTGGTTTTGGAAAAAAAATAGAATGCTTTCATTTCCATCGGCAAGCAACTGAAAGCCCTCAAACTCACTTCTCTCCATAGGAATGGATTTTTACCTTGGAAATTTCATTTGAGAACTTAGCTCTGACTTGCACTTTTCTAGATCTTTCCATCATAAGTTAAGTGAATGTACATCTATGAATACTATCATGGCTTTGTTCTTTGGGTTCATGCTTGATGAAGTTTTCCAAGTTGAATAGCTAGTTAGTTAGTTAGAATCTAAAAGAAATGAGGATGCTAGAGTAAGAAAGAAGTTACAGAAAAAAGGAGGACTCACTTAGGAGCTATGTCGACAAGAAATCTAAACAAAATTGCAAAGAGTACCAACAAGTACAAATTTACAAGGGATGGACTGAAAGTTGGCAACATTTGGCTCTGACTAGGGACTTAGTCATTGCAAATTTCTAAGAAAGGGCTTAGAATCTCTGGTTTCACACAACCAAAATGAAAAACTACAATAGAAAAAACTAAACTAAGCACACAACGTAAAGGAACACTAACCTAAGAAATCAGGGAACAAAGCAAGGAGAAAGTAGAAACAAAAAGCCTACCTAGAGAATAACACTAATTATAGGTGTTACCTACTTTCAATTGTGATTTTTATATAGCTTCAAGTCCTAGCCATTGTAAGATAATGATAGAATCTCCCCAGTAGGATAGGTGAGAATGAAAGAGTAATTCTAGTTTTCTTGCATAATTCTAAAAGGGCCTTTCCAAAGAGAATCAAACTTGTGATGTGTACCTTTAGGTTCATGCCTTTTATCCCATAATAGGACCAGATCACCTTCTATAAATTTCCTTGGCTTGGTCTTCTTGTCAAAGAAGTTTTTCATGCACTTTTGATGCTTTGTGATGTGGTCAACTAATTTCTCATGTTCTTCTTCCAGCTTAGTAAGGTACATGATTCACCTTTCCAAAACATTGTGAAATATTGTGTCCTTAATTACTTGTCACAACTTATAGATGGATAGTTCCAATGGTAGGGGAAGGCTAGCTTTGACTCTATATACCAACTCAAAGGGAGAAATGTCGATAGCCTTCTTAGGTTTCACCGTATCCACCCAGAGAACCTTTTGTGCTAGCCTATATGATTCTCAGAGGCCAACTTCTTCATGATGTTAATCAAGTTTTTATTGCTTGATTCTTCATGGCCATTCCCTTGAGGAAAGTAGTTTGAGGAATGACTAAGGTGGATATTGTTGTCATTATAGAACTCTACAATCTCTATAGAAGAAAAATAACCAGCATTTTCCAAGACAAGCTTTAGTGGTACCCCAAATTTTACTAGGATGCTTTCTTTGACAAATTCACAGACAATCTTAGAGGTGGTCCTCTCGGTGGGCTTTGCTTCCACCCATTTGGTGAATTAGTTTGTAGCAGTTATAATGTATAAGTGGCTAGCAGAAGAAGGGGGATTAATTAGACCAATGAAGTTGATCCCCCACCATTGAAAGGTTCCATCTATTACTACTGGCTTTAGTGGTAGGATAGCCAACTGAGGCTTACTAGAAAAAAATTTACACTTGTCACATTTGGCCACCCAGTTATCAGGATCTTTGAACAGACTAGGCCAGTAGTAGCACTGCCTTAGAATCTTTTAGGTTGTTATTGTAGAAGAAAAATGTCCACCATAGGCCTCATTATGGAATGCCTAAAGCAATCTCTTCTACTGAGGCTTATCGACACATCTTAAGAAAGTTCCATCAATTGCTCTCTTATACAATTGATCATCATAGACGACATACTTACTTGATTTAGTTCTGAGGTTCTTCTCTACATGTATGTTAGTCCATTAGGGTATTCTTCCTAAGTAAGGAAATAAACAATATTTGAGAAACCAAGGATCTTGGAGACTAATCATCAATGCTTTTGAGGTTCCTTCCTCTTGACTAGACTCCTAATTTTCTACAATTACTTTGCATAGGCCATTTCCTCGTACCAACTTTTTTGGTTTCAACTCAATATCATATTCTTGAACTTTGGCTATCTAGGCTCCTCTACTATTACATCCTATTTCTTGTTGGGTCAATATACTCTTGACAGTTAGGTCATGTACATGCACAACAAGATGTGACAGTAAGACATAAAACGTAAAATTCTTGAGTTCTATTACTGCAACATACACATGTTCTTCCATCTAAGAATACCTTAATTCATGCTCCTTGAGAGGGGTTCTCATGAAAGTAATAGGTGCTTGAATACCTTCACTATTTTCTTGCATAATTATTGGAGATAATGTGTGAGCTAATGCATAACAATACAATATGAATTCTTTGGTATAATCTGGGTGGACTAGGATAGAGGCTTTAGCTATGGCTTCATTGATTTGATCAAAATATTTCCTTCCAGAATAATTCCATTTGAATACTGAATTTCCCTTCATCATGTCGACAATGCACTTGGCAATTTCTGAGAAATCAAGAATAAAGCATCTCAAGAAATTCACCTATCCAATGAAGGATTTGACTAATCCAAATTTTCTTGTCGACAAATTCAATTGCCTGATAGCACTGACATGCTTAGGATCAATCTTGATACCTTCTTGAGAGACTATATGACCAAGCAATTTGCCTTCTGTGACACAAAAGACAAACTTCTTGGGGTTAAGGGAAATTCCATGTTCCCTACATCTCCTTCATATTTTCTCTAGGTCCTTCAAGTGAGTTTCTCTTTTCTTGGACAAGACTATTAGATCATCTAGATTTATGACAATGATCTTATTCTTGAGGTCAACAAAAGACGAGTTCGTGGTTCTTTTAAAGGTGGCTCCAACATTGAACAACCTGAAAGGCATTCTATTATAGGTAAACATCCCCCAAAGGGTGATGAACATTGTTTTAAATTGATCCTCTAGGTTCACTTCAATTTGATTGAAGCCTAAAGGCATGTATGTTTGGATGTAATATGTATGTTGTAGGCCAACTTGATGTAAACATTTGATACTATGATAATGAAAATATTTTTTGTATCATGTTGAATAACTATAATTGTACTTGAAATAGTAATTTCCATTATCTTGACTCATCTTACATGGCTTGGACTATCTCCATCGAGGAAATTCCTTCCATGAAAACATCAACATGCTTTGGTTTCTCAAATGTTGATGTTAGCCTAGATGTCGGCTCATCATCTTCCTCTTTCTTATCCTTATTCGTCTTGTCTTTTGCATTAGATTCATACTTAATCTATCACTTAGGAACTTTCCAAAAATCTTTATCAACCTTCACATTTGTGCTTTCCACAATTTTTTGTAGCCTTTTATTATTACATTCATAAGCTTTTCTTATGAAGGAATAACCTAGATATATTCATTTTTTGACTCTATGTCAAACTCTCTAAAATTATCTCCATCTTTCCAAACCTAAAACTTGCTAGAAATTATTTTGAAATACTTGATTGTAGGAGAATTTCCATGCAATAACTCATATGAAGTCTTGCCATACTTCTTTTGATATAGAACTCTATTGAGCTTATAAAAAAATAAAATTCACTACTTCTCTCCAATAAATTTGTTGACAAGCTTGCTTCTCTTCAGAAGATTTCCAGTAGACCTGCTTCTCTAAACATAGTTGTTGTTACTTCATGAATTATTTGATTCATCCTTTTCACACCACCATTTTTTTGCAGTGTCCTTGCTTCTAAAGTTGTCTTTTAATACCATGTGTTCTCAAAACCTTCAAATGCATCAAATGTAAATTCTCCTCCTTTGTAAGATCTCAAACACTCTTATATTTTTACCCCATCAAATCTCAACTTTGGCTTTGAATATGATGAATTTCTCGAATACAAAATTATCTCTAAGAAATAAAACCCAAGTCTTCCTTAAATAATCATCAATAAAAAATATAAAGAACCTTTCACCTTGAAACTCCTTTCTCTAGTAGGATCACATAGATCAATGTGCACAATCTGTAGACTGTCAGTAGATGAGTAGTATTTTTCCTTGAATGATTCTCTTTTCTACTCCCCTTCTTGACAAATCTTACAAATGATGTGATCTAACTTACGTAGCCTAGCTAAGTCTCTTACTACACAAGATGAGCTTATTAACGCTAAATTAACAAATTTTGCATGAAACATCCTTTGATGCCAGATCCAACTATAATTGGTCTAAGATAGTAAAATCCTTGAAATTTGCATTCAAGCTAGTACATTTTCATTCCATTTATGTTGTCAATAGCAATCAAACCTTCATATCTCTTTCTAATCTAGCATTCTTTATTATTGAAAATAATATCATTTCTATTCTCACATATTTGTCCAACACTTAACAAATTGTGATGCAATGCTTTCACATAGTACAATTTGTCAGTATTATTCTTTCCATCATATATAATAGAATCTTTACAAAGAATGTAACCTACTTTTTCATCAGCAAATCTGACGTCACCACTATCATATTTGCTAAGTGATACAAACTTACTTTTATCTCAAGTCATAAGATGAGAACAATCCCTATCAATTAGCCATTCATTTTTGTTTCTTCTAACATACAATTTAGTTTAAATAATATAATTAGCTTGAGCACAAGTGTGAGTGATATCAATTTTAGATTTCTTATCTTCTTCAACACAATACAAGAAATCTTCTATGTCTTATTCATCATCTAAGCTATTTAGCATCTTTAGTCACATAATAATTCTTTTTATTGAATCTTTTGAACTTCTACCTGATGGCCTAATTTTTTGCTCACCCAATTTATGCAAGATTCTAAAAAATTTAGGAAAAAGTATGTTGAGACTAAGCTAGGGTTTGTGAAAACTTTATTAGCCCTCGAGAAAAACCCTAGGAAAGTCATTTTCTCATTATTTTTAAAAAGCTCAAACAATATAATTTTGATCTTTACAAGGATGTATGTATTTTCATGCATGTGTTCTTATCCTAGGTTTTGAAATATTTATGATGTTATATTTCATGAAAGCTTCAAATGTGCTAAGTTGTGAAGTAGCGAAGGTAGTTAAGTTAAAAGTTATTGCATGCTCGCATGCAGTTGAAGTAACATCTTAATTAAGATGTGAAGCTGAGAAAGTAAGATGAAAAGTTAAACAAAGCATTGATCGTGCCTTCACATGTCAAAATCAAAAGGGTTAAAGTTGAGTTGTGATCACGTGAATAGGTTATGTATGGCAATTAAAGTTGATGTCACAGCCTCACACAGTTCCTGGTGATGCTAATGTTTCAAGCTGCGAAGCTGCGATTGCTAATGAAGCACACGTTCACAAGTTTTCCTAAATAATTAAAAAGCTAAGTTAGCCAGCTAAGTGCACCATCACATGGTTAAGTTGAATGCCCAGTTTCCAAGTTGTAAAGGAGTGATAGAGTGAAATCTAAATCATCACAAGGTTGCAAGCATAGAATGTTCTGAGGGCTAGACCATGGCGAGGTTGCGAAGTGTTAGAAGTCAAAGGTTTGTCTCAAGGTCGCAGTAGTCAAAAAGGTATGATTAAATGTAGATGCGAAGCTACAATTGAATGAGAAACAAAGAGTTTGCAACATCGCAAGCCATACCATAGCAAGAAGAAATTCCAATGTGAAGTGGCAAAATGTTCTTGTTCACAGCTGTCACACCTATAAGTTTTAAAGCATAAAATGACTTTTGAATGGTAAAATCTAAGCTGGATGAAGATGGGATGAGCTGGATGTACAAAATTTCAAAAAAAGCATAGATTTGACCTATTTTTTGAAGACTGATAGGTTTTCAAGTGTTCCACCCTTAAATGCAAATTAAAGCTATGCTCTCATCATAGAAGTTAATAAAGCATGCAAAGAAATTGGCTTTTATTATTGTTTTCTCAATTGTCTAAATTCTCTGAGTGATTTTAAAGTGGACAAGTGATCTCTAAGTGATTTTTATCTAAATAGCATATAGATCCAGTGAAGAAACTTGCAAAAATGACCCAAAGAGAAGTAGAATTGATTACACATGCAGTAATTGAAGTACAAGATACACCACCAAGGGCTCCTAGCACATTTTAAAAAGAATGAATGCACATCTTGCCTGGTTCCACAAATGCTTGGAATGCTAATGACCTTGTGTTCAGAGACCCATATGCAATGTGTAGAGACACAATTGTCCCTAACAAAAATGAGTATGAATTGTTCTAGTTTTTCTATAAAAATAGGGTGAAAGAAGTTCTAATTTCCAACCATTGGGTAAGAAATTTGGGAAAATTGATACTGCCAGAAGTACTTTTGGACGTAGCTATGTTCAACGCATTAATCAAATGTTATAATCCTGTGAATGAGTCATTCCACAGGAAGGATAAAAGTGTTTATCTAGCATTGGATAAAGATACATTTATAGAAGCATTTGATTTGGGTAGACCTATGTCATTTCCCATTGATATTAAAGAATTGAATAAGAATTTCAAAAAACATAAGAGTTTCTATATGGGTAAAAACATGACCAGACACATTCCCAAGGTGAAGAAGGAGGTAGGAGAGATTAAAAAGAGGAGAGATATCCAGGAAATCATGCCCTTGGATTTCTTTCAGAAGTACTTTTAGAATACTATTTTTGGGATTGACAAAGCCCTAGGTACATATGGAACCATGAATGCTTTAGAGGCATACTATGTCATGGCTTTCAATATTCAAGAACCAAATCATTATATAGGATATGGTTTTGTAGAATGCATCAATGAGAGTATTCACAAAGAAATCACTATTGCCCAACAAGGAGAACTGAAGGATTTCAACTTCCCTCACTATTCTTTAATCATGCACCTTATCCTCTTAAAGAATGTTGACATATTTGATCAAAGCTTCTTTGAGTCAACACAAGAGTGAGGAGAGAGGTTGCTAGTGCAAAGATTTAGACGGGTATGGAAAAAGTATTATCCATATTGAAATGTTATATCTTTCTATAATGATTTTATTCATCCAATTTTGAAAATGATAGGATGTATAATTGAAAGAGTTCCTAGAAATGTTAGGAAGATTGCTAGACCTAAATGGTGCTTTGATGTTGGAAAACAATTGACTCATGATTGGGGTAGTGTTTTCTTATTTGAAGAATATACTATTATAAGGATTTTTGGATGTCCTCAACCACCCCACATTTTTCCAAATAATGTTCCTGAGAGGATAGGGTTGGTAGAAATATTTTGGCAATTGATTACTTTGAATAGGTAATATTTAGGAAAGGGTGTCAAGAAGGGGACATTTCTATGCAGATGTACTGAATTAGGGGATTTTGAAATTGGAAAGAATGCTATTAAGCAGACCAATGCATTTTTACAAAATTATAGAATGTAAATTGGACCAGCCATAACCTATGACCCATGTAATGTAGTAAGGCATGCTTTGAAGAATATGAGAGGATATAATTTTCCCCCTATAAAGCCTATGTGGGAAGAGGATGTTATTTCTATTGACTAAGGATGTCTGCAGTGAAAGAATGATGAAGTGTAGGAACATTGTTAGCGATGAACAAGAAATGAGAAAGGAAAACCCATCTTTTAAGGGGTTTTATCTTGATGAGGAATATTGGGTCAGATTAGATATATGTATAGATGATTTTGATGAGTTAGTGTCGCAAGTCCTAGAATAAATTAGAAAGAAGATTGACCCGGACTACTCTAATGATGAATACACAGTAGAGGTATCTGATGAAGAAGATCAATCTGAAGAGGTTCAACCCGAACAAGATGTTCTTGAGAGTTCTGCATGGGAAAAACAAAGACATAAGAAGAAGAAATGGTAGAAATACCAGATAAGGCTCAGCAATAGGCTCTCCAGATCTTGCCAAGGGGGAACAAATATTTTGATGATGTTAGAAGGAGATTCCTAATATCCTAGGCATTTGAAGATGAGTAGAGGAAAAAACAACTACTATTAGAGGCACAAATGATTGATGACAGAATCATTGAGGCTAAGGAGTTTATGAATGATGACAATTTCATCAAGTCAAATGAATTCAAAAGGTTCCTTTTTAAAATAAAGAGAAATGAATTAATTTTTTAGATGAAGCCTAGAGATTCAGATGAAGTAATTGCTAGGTTGGTACAAAATTTGTAGGAGTATGACCCTACTAGTGAAACCCTTACTACTGAAAAAGCTAGAGATCTAGTGACAAGAAGTGGAATGATTATATTCCCTGAATGGGACCTGAGCTCTTCTTTCTTGTTAGATCAAATAAAAAGATAATTAAAATCTATTTCAATTGAGGATGAGAATTAGTATGGGGGAGATGATAGGATGAGGGTTCAATGTGGATGCCTAGACAATGGCCATTTGGAGTTTAGCTCCAAAAGATGATAAGCCCACTCTCATGGAAATCAAAGAGTCCCCTAGGGTAAATGTTATATTTTGGCATGTGCAATCTACTTCTAGTGACCAAATCTTGGGAATGCATACTTTAGTAGCATTAATGGGTAAGCACAAAATGGACACCCTTCAGGCCCAACTTGAAAAATTATATGAATTTTTTATTGGGACAAGAAGGAGCTATGAAGAAGAGATGAAGAAAACCTTTTTCCTACAACAAAATATCATTAAGTTGGAGATGGAGGTGGCATCATTAAAGAAAACTGTCAAAGCTATCACAAAAGTTCATGACAAAAATGTGCAAATAGAGGACCAAACTCTTGAAATAGGGGAAACATCAGGCCAACTTATGGAAATTGATGTGGAAAAGCTAGAAGATAGTAAGGAAGCAGAAATCAAAGCTATGGAAAATTTCTTAATCCATAAGATCAATGCATTAAAGGAAGTTTCACAAAATGTACATAGTGGCTACATTGCATTGGAAGGAGTAGAATATAAGTGTGCAGATCTCCATTGTTCAATAGATGGGGCCCATACATTCAATTCTTTGACAATATAATTACTATACTCCCCCAAAAGAAAGACTTACCAAAGGCAACCATTGTGAGTACAAGAAAAAAAATCCATAAGGTGAAAGATTTGAATGGTTTCTTTGGAGGGAAGATGTAGCTAGTCCAAAATAAAATGAAAGCAATTGCTGCTCGGACATCAAATTTTGTGCCTACAATTTTGGATAGTGAGGGAAAAATAAAGGATTGGGTTGAATGCTCATCATCTTTTGACAATATTCTTGATCATCCTCGGTTCTTATCTTTTTTGTAATAATGAAGTAGGTGCTAATGTTGTTTATGATATGGTGGATATGTTTTATAGGCTAGAGGTAGAGATGTCTAAGGTGGTTGCTGAGGTCAAAGCTATAACTGATGCCAAGTGGACCAAATGCCTAGAAGAGTTGGATATAATTGGAGATGTCACCTAACCTAACATTGAGATAGATATCATCATTTGGGAGCTAATTGCAAATATCAAGGCATTGCTAGTTGGTGACAGTGACTAGATACAGTTGAGATGCAGTTCAAAAAGGTAAAAGGCAAAGAAAAGGCATGGATGGTGATAGGAGCTAAAGACAAATTGATATTTTCCAAGAAGCACCACTAATTGGTTTTGCAACTACATATTAATTTTGAAGCCAAGTACAAAGAATGTTTTGTTTGTAATAGAATAGCAATATCTTTGTATTTGTTTTTTATCAAGATTTTGACCAGTGTCCTCCCATCTAAAGTTTGTTGAAATCTTTTCTATAAAAGGATTCCCAAGATGTGGAGTAGAGGTCTGATTTTCATGTAATGTTTAGGATTATGCAATTTTCATCGATCCATTAAGTCTCTTGTGAACTTTATGATGTATTCTCCTGTAAGTCTGAAAATATAAATGAATATTGAAGGATCTGTTGTTTTTTTTAAGGTCTCTATAGTTTTACTAGCATTCTTGTAATTTTCAATGAAAATTAATACAAATGAAGAAGTTTTGACCATATTTTTTTCTTTGAATTTTGTCTCCATTGTTGTGTACTGGTTATCTTGGGATTGTGTAAGCAAGTTTTATGCAATTTAATGTGACTGGGATATGTTTTTTTTTTTTTTTTATCGGTAAGAGGCCAAAGCCAAGATTCATTATTATTAATTATTTGATTTATTATGTATTAAATTTTTTAGTAGAGTCAAACCCTAGACCTCTCCGATAAGAGGCTCACAATTTACCATTGTGTTGTAGGCTCTTGCCTGTGACTAGGATATGTTGTATATCAATTCATTATTTCTTTTAATTCAAGAAATTAAGTAAATGCTCCAATAAATTGATAGGGTTTCTAGTTATATAGTAGGAATATTCATAAGAATGGGTTTAGGGACAATTGTTGATAAGATTAATTGCAATGCAATTAATCAGTTCCAAATGTTTTGTTGGGTAGACTTTGAATCCCAATGGATAGGGCACTAATCATAAATTCATTGACACATTGAAGAAGTCAGATGGTTGCATTAGGCATAAACATAAAATCAAATTAATTTTACTTTACAGTATGAATAATTAAACTACTGGTCAACACTTATTTGTAGTAATCTCTTCAGTGTAACTGTTAGCTACTATTGTCAAGAATAAATTGAAAATTATAGAAGATATATGATCATTGTCTGCTTTAGAGGGATAGATCTAGAAAGGAGAAGTATCAATTGAATGAATTGTGATAAGTTGCCAAATAATCAATTATATAACCCATATATCCCTAAGGTGCACCCACCTAAGATTTGCAGATCTTGAAGACTAGAGAATCTTGGCGATTCTATTGAAGTTTGAACCAGATCTAAAGTTTTCTCAATTAAACATAAGAAGTAGCTAAGCCCTTAGACTGAGATAAATCTTTTGAATACTGGTGTTAGGCCATTTCTTCCTAGTAGTCTTGAAAAACACCAACAAAATGGTGACTCTATTGGGGAGACCGTAAAAGTAAAGAACTATGAAGTTCTATGATCTTTGTGCACATCTCATATATGTTTGGGTATTGGTTGTTGTTGAGCGATAAACCTTGAGAATTGAATAAATAGCTGAAACCACGAGAGTTGTCACATAAAGTGAAGTCGTAAAAGTTCTTTGTTAGTTGCATAGAGTAATTTTTTGATTGGGTCCTCTTGTGTCTCATTTTTTCCAAAGTAAAGTTTCCCTTGTAAAAAGTTCCTTATCTTTTAGCTAAACAAAGATATTTTCCCCTTAGTGGGTGGTGACTCAGTCTTAGGTTTTGATGCCAATGCTTATATTTGAAAAGGTGAAAGATGGCTGAAAACATGAAGAATGTTGAGAATAGATTGAAGAAAATTATTAAAGAGGGAGATTGTTGAGAACATACAAGTATGATCAATATGTTTCAATCATTATTTTGTTACTAATGTCAAACCTGCTATTTGCTGGTAAGACAACTACTTATATGATATAACTACTATCACTTATTTGATTGATGAAGAGGATTTGATCAAAAGATGTAACAATAGCACCTAGAGGAAAGATTGAGTTATGATTATGTAAAGGAGTATAATAATCAATTAAGACAATAATAACATAATGTATTGATAATCTACTTAAGGTTACAAAGGCCAATTTCACTAAAAAAGTTTAGAAGAACAAGTTAAACAAAGTTTGTCTGCCAAGCTTGACTGAGTTGATAGCAGCTGCTAAGCAAAATCAATTGGGCAAGTAAAAGTATATTCTAGTGTATGCCAAGAAAAATAGTGGATGCCAAGTAGAATGAAGGACTAAAAGAGAGATCTATAATCTACAAATGGAGTTGTAATTTGTTATCAGATCAAGCCTTACTATTACTCTCTAATAATTATATCAGTCTAGGGTAAATCCTTTGGATTAAGGTTGACCTAATAGTCATTTTTAAATCCTTTAACTAGGTGACATTCCAAGTGAATGGTCTAAAGTCCTCTAACAAGGCTCACTCCTAACATGGTGATTGAAATCTTTTAACAAGGTCACATTTAATAGTGTGTATTGTAACCTTTAACGGGGTTGGCCTTTCACATGGCATCACTTTAGAAGAGTGAAAAAGGGTAGCATGTTACTACTATGCTTCATATTTACATTTCTGCAAGTTGATTTAATAGTAACCTACAAGTTTTAAGTGATTGCATAATCTTATGGATGCATGCATGATGAATAATGTTTTATGGGTTCACTAAGCTAAGAAAAGTTTTATTTATACATTTGGACCTTGGATAATTGATTCACAGTCCCCCTCCCCTTTCCGACCTTAGTTATTCTAAAGTATTTCAATAAATGGTATCAAAGCTATCTTCTTAAGAGGACTAGTTTGAAGGTACTAGAAGCACAAAGATCAAGATGTCAAAAAGAGAAGTACCCAAGCTTAATAGAGATAACTTTTCTAAATGGAAAAGTTTGATGAAGCTACACTTGGAGGACTTGGAGATCATGCACAATCTACCATTACTACTGAGCATGTTAGTCCTGTTGGAGCCCCAACTACTGAGGATATGAAAAAGAAGAAAGAACACAATCAAACAATGTTGGAGTTTGCCTCTGCCCTAGGTTATGCTAAATTTAGGTCTTGATAGTGCAAAAAAAATGTGGGATTCCTTAACCACCATCTATGTAGGAGATGCAAATGTTCTAAGAGCCAAAGCTAAAAGTCTCAAAGGTAAGTTCGATGATATGAGAATGGAAGAAGGTGAAAATATTGCTCAATATGTTGCAAGGATTAAAGAAGTTTTTAATGCAATAAGAGGAGCTACTAGTAATATAGATGATGAGACTATACTAAGAAATTTTTTAAGAACATTGTTGCTTGTATATGCTATTAATTTTCTACAATTCAAGAACTAAGATGTATACTAGGGAATAATCTATCACTTGAAGGTCTGGTAGGTAGACTATAATTACAAACTTGCAAATATTCAATCTGCTTCCAAAGCTAAGGTGTCATTGAAGGAACCTAATGAGAAGAAGAAGAAAAAGATAAAGTATGTGTCTAGTGACAATGATATAGATAAGGAGGATGTAGAACAACTTGAAGCACTACTGGCAAGAAGATTCCACAAAGGTAAAGGCAAGTTCAAAGGTAAATTACCTATCATTTTTTTCAATTTCAATGAGGTTGGTCATATTATTGCTATTTTTTTAAAGAAGAACTATAGAGATGGTGACAAGTACAAAAGTATAAGAGATAAAGATATCAAGGACTACAAAGACAAAGGAAAAAATGTTAGAAATGGTTTATAATAATTGCTGGGGGGGGCAGGGTGAATCAGTTATTCAAGGTCCAAATGTCCTAATAAAACTTTTTCAAAGCCCATTTAAACTAGCCATGCATCCAAGCTAAACATTCTTCTTAGCAAGCTACTAAAAAATCAACATGTAATAATAAGACATGAAAGATCAACACATAACACAGTGATTTATGTGGAAACCCAATTTGGAAAAAGCCACCAGTAACATGCTACTCCTTTCTCACTCTTTTGAAGTGATGCCCTGTGAAAGGCCTCCCCTATTAAAGGCTACAAAACCCACTGTTAAATGTGACCCAATTAAGGGATTTCAACCACCTTGTTAGAAGTCAGCCTAGTTAAAGGACTTTAGAACATTCACTTAGAATGTCACCCTGTTAAAGGATTTACTAAATGGTTGTTAAACTAACCTAAGTCTATAGGATTTTTCTCTAACTGATACAATTGCTAGAGAGCAACAATAAGGGCTTTTGATTTGATATAACTCACAACATAACTTGTAGATTTCAAATCTCAATTCAATTCACAAATTTTTCTTGGCTTTCAATCTCTGTAGCTCTGACAACTTATCCTCCTTTCAAGTTTTGTTACCTTGAGTCTCCATGCTCATTGTGCCAATGCAATTACCTTTGTGATCACCTATCGAAGTAGTTTTTGTACTCTATTCATCTATCTCAATGCCTTCTCCTTGACACCACACACTCTCTCCAACCTATCTACTTCTTGACCTGTAACTTCTTAAATAAAAGTTTGGAATAATTTTCTTGCTCTTATTTTTTATTCAAATATATTAGGTAAGATACAATGTATCTACCCCTTATCTTGTTTCTTCTAGAAACATCATGTAGAATCCACTTGTATTTGCCTAAAAATGGTTAACCTAGAATTTTGTGCCACCAGCTCATCATTCTTATCTTCCATTTGGTTCACAAACTTCAAGGTAACAAACTTGTTGGCTCAAATATGGAGAATCTTTGACTTTTCAAATAATGCAATAGCTAAATACTATTGACTTTCTGATGCTCATCACATACTATGTTACTCGACACCTACTATGGATTCACTCAGTATTAACTAAGTTTTACTGATGCTTGACACCTATTACATTTTTTTCTAGCTTGACACTTGAGCTTGCTTGTCACCTTCTATTTCACTTAGAACACACTAGATTTTGCATTTTCTCGACACTTACTAATAATCTGCTCAGCATAAACTAACTTGCTCGGCACCCACTAATGAATGTAATCAAGCTTTGCAGATAGTTTTGTTACAACTTATTCTTCCAAAGTTTCTAAGTGTGGCCAACCTCTGTATCTTCAAGTGTATTATCATTACATCATTTTACTATTGTCTTAACTAATCCTTGTACTTCATTACAAAACCATAACTCAACCTTTCCCTTAGGTGCTTTTGTTACATCTTATTGATTAAATCCTCTTCATCAATCAACTAAGTGATAGTACTTGGATCTTATAAGCAATTGTTATTCCAACAAATAGCAGGTTTGACATCAGTAACAAAACAATGATTGAAAACATTCTTTATCAATAATCTCTCTTCTTCAATAATGATCTTTTCAATTAGACTTCAACAATCTCCCTCTTTTGCATTGATGGAAAACCAAATTAATAACCAAGTTATCAAAATGCTAACTACGTTAAAATAGTAAGTCAAATGCCAAAAAGAAAACTTTGTATCCAAAGTTATTCATTCTATTAGCAACTTTGAATTTCTTATGACTCCCTCTAAATTTTGTAAGTAACTCCCTCTTTCAAAGTATTAGGGATTTATCTTTTGTTGAGACAATGTCTTCTCTTTTTTGTTCTACTCCCTCTCTAATCTTGTCATCCTGATTGGTTGATTTATGTTTGTGTTGTTTTCTCTCTCTTAGCTACTATTTCTCCCTTTACACATTTGATCCTGTAGATTTGATCAATTTCTACTATTTCTCCCTCTTTTGTGTAGCTTTCCACTTTGATCAGTTTTGTTTTTTCTCCCTCTTTGACAAAAATGCCAAAGACTAAATAGCTTAGTAATTTTAATTATGCAAATGTAGACTTTGTAATTTCTAGTTTCTCCCTCTATCACCATGCTTGTGACTGATTTGGAATTTCAGCACTTTAGGTACTTCAGGAAAAACCTAAAGTAAGTATCCTCTACATCAATTTATATCATTTCAATAATCAACTCATTTGGTGTAGGGCAATCTTGCTATTACATAATCAGCCTTGGATAGGGGTATCACCCCTAACTTACCTCTAAGATATTCAAATGCATCTTTAGGTAACAGTTTTGTGAAGATGTCAGCAATTTGTTTCTTTGAGTTGACATATTCCATCTTCACTTGTTTTTCTTCTACCAATTCTCTTACATAGTGATACTTAATTGCAGTGTGCTTTGTTTTAGCATGCATCATAGGATTCTTTGATATGTTGATGGCACTTGTATTATCACAATAGAGTATTATAGGTTCACTTATCTCTTCCTTCATACCTTTCAACAGGTGCTTGATCCATACAATATTGGTGTAGTTATTGGTAGCAGCAACATACTTAACTTCAGTTGTGGATTGTGAGGTGTATACAACCTTGCTTTTTGCTAATACAAGTGACTAATCTTTCACCTAGGAAAAGTGTTCCTCCACTGGTGCTTTTTCTGTCATCTATATTACTTCCCCAATCTGCATCAGTGTAGGCATTCAACTCAAACTTTTCAGTCCTCTTGTAGTATAAGACAAAGTCATATGTTCCTTATAAGTACCTCATTATTCTTTTTACTACCATAAGATGATTTTCTCTTGGGTTTGCAAAAAATCTTGCCACTATTCCAACAGATAATGCAATGTCTGGTTTACTGTGTACAACATACTATAACTTTCCAATCATTAATCTATACATTGTTTGCTTTATTTTAGTTGACTCATCATTCTTGGATAACTTATGTCCTATTACCATTGGTGTATTGACTGGTTTTGAATCCTCTAAGACAAATTTTTAGAGTATCTCCTCTATATATTTTGATTGAGTCACAAATATGTCATGTTTCAGTTGATGTACTTGCAATCCAACAAAGAATTTTATTTCCACAAACATTGACATCTCAAACTCATGTTTCATCTGATCAACAAAATGTTTGCATAGTGCATCTTCTCCACCAAATATTATATCATCAACAAATATTTTAGATATCAAAATGTATTTACCTTTTTTTATCTTGATATACAAGTTGTTGTTGTCGTCTGTCCTCTCAAATCCTATCTTCACAAGATATTTGTGAAGTCTCTCATACCGTGCTCTAGGTGCTTGTTTCAAACCATAGAACGCTTTATGCAGTTTGCAAACTATATCTGTGTTGTTGTCATCAAAAAATCCCTCTGGTTGTTCTATGTAGACTTCATCTTTTAGTATAACATTCAGAAAAGAAAACTTCACATCCATTTGGTAAACATTAAAACCTTTGTAAGAAACATATGCAAGTAGAGTTTTTACTCCTTCCATTTTTGAAATAGGGGCAAATGTTTCCCCATAGTCTAGTCCTTCTTCTTGATCACAACCTTTATAGACTAGTCTGGTCTTATTTCTTTTGATCTCACCATTCTCATCTAGCTTGTTCCTAAATACCCACTTGGTACCAATCACATTCTTATCAGTTGGTCTTGGAACTAAAGTCCAATTTTTTTTCTTCTCTATCTGATCAATCTCCTCTTCCATAGCTTTACACCAATTATCATCTTATAGTGCATCCTTCACTGTTTTGGGTTCAATCTTGTTCAACAGACATGATTCATTTATTAGGCTATTCCTTGTCATTGGTCTGGCTTCCTTGTCACCAATGATTTGTTCTGCAAGGTGATGTCTTTTCACATATTTGGATAGCCTTGGTTCTATCCTTGTTTCCATGTTTGGTCTTTCAACTTCAAAGTCACTGAGAACATGTCTTTCAGGTAGCTCAACATCTCTTTCATGTGTACTGATTTCAGAGTCAGAATGTGCATTATCTTCATTCTACAACCCAGCTTCTGAATGGAACTCGACATTCACTGGTTGTGACTCGGCTGATACTGAAACTTGTTGTTGATTCCCAACTTGATTGGCAGCTTCTTCTTCAACAAGCATTCCTTCATAGAAGTATACAAAGGATTTGTACTCTTCTAGTTTCTTGATGGATTCTTCTGCATGTTCATCAAATTTTACATTTGCACTCTCCACAATTTTGTCTGTGTTAGTATTTAAACACTTATATGCTTTACTTCTAGTGGAGTATCCAAGGAATATACCTTCATCACTCTTTGCATCAAACTTGTCATTTCTAGAGTCTTTAAGAGTATAGCACTTACAACCAAACACTTTGAAATGTTTTACATTGGATGAGTGACCATACCATAATTCAAAAGGTGTTGCATTTGTACCTTTCTTGATTTGTACTTGATTCAGGGTGTAGACTGTTGTACTTACAACTTCTCTCCAATACTTTAGAGCAACATTCTTCTCCATCATTAATGTTCTGGCATAGTCCATCACTGATCTATTCCTCCTTTCTACAATGTCATTCTATGGGGGAGTTCTAGGTGTTGATGTTTGTCTCTTAATTCCTTTATCATTGCAAAATATCTCAAATTCTTTTGATGTGAAATCTCCTCCTCTGTCTGATCTCAGGCACTTCAGACTCTTCCCTGTTTCCTTCTCGACCCTAGCCAAATACCACTTAAACATTTGAAATGCATTAGATTTTTTCTTTAAGAACATGACAGTCATCAAGGTATATTTTAGTGGCTAATCTTCACAAATTGGCTAATTTTAGGTTTTCTTGGCTAGTAATTTGGCTAATAATTTAAGATTTAAGATTTGGCTAATAACTATTGATTTAAAGTATATGTAACGATCCTCATAATATTCCACAAGGTAAAATAATGTTCAATTTTTACTTTCAATATTCCATGGTGACTAATGAACTTCCTATTATTATTGAGATTTGTTAATATTTTATACAAGAAAATTATGATTTGAAAATAATTGCCAATATTAATCATATTTGGTATAAAAAATTGAGAGATTTGCCAATAGAAATAAATATTTTTTTTCAAAATAATGAAAGATTCTCTAATATTTTATATCTTTTTTTGGAGGTGGCTTTCATAAAGTATACGTGATTGTCATCATCCTAGAGCAGTCATCAACAAACAACATTATATATATATATGTCTCCTTTATAGCTTTGCACTTCTATTGGGCCACATAAATCAGTATGGACTAACTCTAGTACTTCTTTGGAAGTATAGCTTTCACTTTTGAAACTTGACTTGGTCATCTTTCCTAGTTGACACTATTTGCACATTGTATTGTCAGGCTTCTTTAGTTTAGGTAAACCTCCAACTTTCTTCATTTTGCTAATGCTAATTAGATTATCAAAGTTGACATGACATAGCCTTTTATGCCATAGCCACACATCATCAAATATTACAATGAGACAAGCAACATCATCCATATCTAGGTAAAATAAATTGCTCCTAGTTTGGTCTCCTTTTCCTATCAAATTTCCATTAGTGTCATAGATTTTGGCAGTTTTGTTTCCAAATTCTACTTTGCATCCTACATTACCTAAATGTGACACACTCAGTAGATTGTAGTTCAGTCCTTCAACATAATATGCATTATCACATGAAATTTTTTCTGTAATTTTAATAGAACCTTTTTCTTTGATTGGACATGGAGCATCATTTCCAAATCTAACACTATTTCCATCATATTGAGTTAAGGTAACAAACTTACTTTTGTCTCCTATCATGTGATGTGAGCACCCACTATCTATGATCCACCTGTCATTCTTGTTTATATAGGTTACCAATGTTGTTGCCTCATCTTCATCTAACTCATCCTTCATGCCTACATAGACTACCTCATCATCATTTTCATCATAATCCTCTTCGTCAACAATGTAGCACTTTTTTCCTTTGTCTTTGTAATCTCTGCCATCATCTTCTATTCTATTCTTGTGCTTGGTGCCTTCTCTGTAGTTCTTTTTCTGTATGCAACTTGCAGCAATATGCCCTACTTCATTGCAATTAAAATAAATGATAGGCAACTTACCTTTGAATTTACCTTTTCCTTTATGAAATTTTCTAGCCAACAATGCTTCCATTTGTTCCACATCTTCTTCATCTCTACTGCTATCATTGGATGCATATTTTATCTTTATTTTCTTCTTTTTTGATTTCACCTCTTCAATGTCTCTCAATAATAGCTTGACCTTGAAAGAAAATTCTAAATTCTCAGGTCTGTAGTTATTAAAGTTGGATAACTCAAATGCAGTAAGTCTTCCCACTATACCTTCAAAAGTTAGCTTGTTTCCTGGTATGCATCTTAACTCTTTGGTGGCTGATACTCTAATAGCATAGATGGGGAGCAAGGTTCTTAAGAATTTTCTATTAACAGTTTCATCATCTAAATGACCACCCAAACTTCTTATTGCACTTACTACTTCCTTTATTTTAGAGGCATATTGAGCAATGTTCTCACCTTCCTCCAATCTCATGTCATCAAACTTTCCTCTAAGGCTTTCTCTTTTTGCTCTTTGGACGTTTTGATCTCCTCCATAAATATCTGACAAGGATTTCCACATCTTGAATGTAGAGGTACATCCCTTGATGTCATCAAATTCAACATAGTTGAGGGCAGAGGCAATCTCCAACATTGCCCGATTGTGCTCCTTTTTCTTCATATCTTCTACAATAGGGACACCAACTGGATCAACATGTTCCACTTTGATTGAGATTTGTGCATGATCATCTATTGATCCAAGGTGCAGCTTCATTAAACTTTTTCATGTAGCAAAGTTTTCTATGTTGAGCTTGGGAACTCTCTTATACATCTTGATCTTTCTTCTTTTAGTACCTTTAAACCAACTCAACAGATGGCTTTGATACCAATGTTAGAAATGTTGTAGAATAATTGAGAGGGGGGGGTGAATCAGTTATTCAAGGTCCAAATGTACTAATAAAACATTTTTACTAAGTATAGTGAGCCCATTTAAACTAAACATGCATCCAAGCTAAACATTCTTCATAGCAAGTTACTAAAAATCAACATGCAAGAATAAGACATGAAAGATCAACACATAACACAGCTATTTATGTGGAAACCCAATTTGGGAAAAACCACCAGTAACATGCTACTCCTTTCTCACTCTTCTAAAGTGATTCTTTGTGAAAGGCTTGCCTTGTTAAAGGCTACAAAACACACTGCTAACTGTGACCCAATTAAGGGATTTCAACCACCCTGTTAGAAGTGAGTTTGGTTAACGAACTTTAGAACATTCACTTGGAATGTCACCCTATTAAAGGATTTACAAAATGGTTGTTAAACCAACCTAAGTCCATAGAATTTTTTCCTAACTGATACAATTGCTAGAGAGTAACAATAAGGGCTTTTGATCTGATATAACTCACAACATAACATGCAGATTTTAGATCTCAATTTAGTTCACAATTTTTTCTTGGCTTTCAGTCTCTGTAGCTTTGACAGCTTGTCTTCCTTTTAAGCTTTTTCACCTTGAGTCTCCATGCTTGTTGTGCCAATGCAATCACCTTTGTGGTCACCTATCAAAGCATAGTCTCTATAATCTATTCATCCCTCTCGACGCCTTCTCCTTGACACCACACACTCTCTCCAACCTATCTGCTTCTTGACATATAACTCCTTAAATAGAAGTCTAGAATATTTTTTCCACTTTTTTTTTGTTCAAATGGATTAGGTAAGATGGGATGTATCTACCCCTTATCTCATTTCTTCTAGAAACATTATGTAGAATCCACTTGTATTTGCCTAAAAATGGTTAACCTAGAATTATGTGCCACTAGCTTATCATTCTTATCTTCCATTTGGTTCAAAAACTTCAAGGTAACAAACTTGTTAGCTCAAATCTAATGAATCTTTGGTTTTTCAAAAAATGCAACAGCTCAACACTATTTACTTTTTGATGCTCAGCACATACTGTGTTACTTGACACTTATTTTGGATTCACTCAGTATCAACTAAGTTTTACTGATGCTTGGCACCTATTACATTTTTGTCTAGCTCGGCAGCTTCTGTTTCACTTGACACACACTAGATTTTGTATTTTCTTAGCACTTATTGATAATATGCTTGGCATGAACTAACTTGCTTGGCACCCACTAATGAATTTAGTCAAGCTTTGTAGACGATTTTGTTACAACTTATTCTTCTAGAGTTTCTAAGTGTCGCCAACCTATGTATCTTCAAGTGTATTATCAATACATCATTTTGCCATTATCTTAATTGATCCTTGTACTTCATTACAAAACCATAACTCAATCTTTCCCTTAGGTGCTTTTGTTAAATCTTATTGATTAAATCCTCTTCATCAATAAACTAAGTGATAGTACTTGGATCTTATAAGTAATTTTCATTCCAGCAAATAGCAAGTTTGACATTAGTGACAAAACAATAATTGAAAACATTCTTTATCAACAATCTCCCTTCTTCAATAATGATCTTTTCAATTAGACTTCAACAAAAAAGTCATGCTACATTGTTGAAGAGCAAACATAAGATGAATCAGATGAATATGATGATGAAGTGGTGTATGTTGCAATGGTCGATGAATCTAATAAAGATGAGACAGTTGCACTTGTGACTTGTGTGAACAAGAATGACAGATGGATCATTGACAATGGATGTTCACATCACATGATTGGAGACAAAAGTAAGTTCATTACCCTAAATTGTTATAATGGAAATAGTGTAAGATTTGGTAATGATGCACCATGTTTCATAAAAGGAAGAGGTTCTATCAAACTCACAGATAAGATTTTATGTGACAATGCTTACTATGTTGAAGGACTTAGCTATGATTTTTTTAGTGTGTCACAATTGAATAATTTAGGATGTAAGGTTGAGTTTGTAAACAAGATTACTAAGATATATGACAGTGATGGAAAACTAATTGGAAAGGGTGATCAAACTAGAAGTAATCTATTCTATCTTGATATAGAGGATGCTACTTGTCTAGTTATAAAATTTGATGATGTATGGCTATGGCACAAAAGGTTATGTCATGTCAATTTTGATAACCTGGTTAGTATCAATAACATGAGAAAATTTAGAGGTTTTCCTAAGTTGAAGAAGCCTGGTAATATAATGTGCAAACAATGCCAATGAGGCAAAATGACAAAGTCAAGTTTTAAGAGTAAAACTCATACCTCTAAAGGAATATTCGAGATTTTTCATACTAACTTGTGTGGTCTAATTGATGTGCAAAGCTACAAAGGAGCTAAGTACATTATGCTACTTGTTGATGACTATTCTAGATTGATGATAGTTATGTTTCTAAGATAGAAATTTGATGCTTTCCAAATGTTTAAGTGGACTTAGCAAGAGTTGAGAAGGAAATAGGTAAAATTTTGAAGTGTTTGAGATCTAATAGAGGAGGAGAATTCACATCAAATGAGTTTGAGATGTTCTATAATGACAATGGAATCAAAAGATAGACATCTACCCCTATAACCCCTCTACAAAATGGATAGATAAAAGGAGGAATAGATCTATAATGGACTATGCTAGGATACTCATGATGGAGAAAAATGTTGTTTTAAAATATTAGAGAGAAGTTGTAAGTAAAGTTGTCTATACATTGAACTGTGTACATGTCAATAAAGGTACTCATTCAACACCTTTTGAACTGTGGTATGGATACTCACCTAATGTGAAATATTTTAAGGTATTTGGAAGCAAATGTTACATTCTTAAAGACTTCAAGACTGGTAAACTAGATGCAAAAAGTGAGGAAGGTATATTCTTAAGATATTCCACAAGAAGTGAAACTTATAAGTGTTTAAATACTATCACTAACAAAGTTGTGGAGAGTGAAAATGTGAATTTTGATGAATATATAGAAGTATATGAGGCTAAACCAATGAAAAAACTAGAAGAATACAAATCATTTGTATACTTTTATGAAGGTATGCTTGTTGAAGAAGATGCTACAAATCAAGCTACAAAACAACGACAAGTTTTAGTGATTTTTGAGTCACATACTATGAATGTCAAGTTGCATTCAGGAACCAAGTTATAGAATGAAGTTGATGCAAATTCTAATTATGAGATTAGTGTACATGAAAGAGATGTTAAGCTACCTGAGAGAGATGTACACAATGGCTCTGAAGTTGAAAGACAAAGTGAAGAAACTAGAGTTGAACCAAGATTGTCCAAATATGTCAAGAGACATCATCCTGTTGCACAAATCATTGGAGATAAAGATGCTAGATGAATGATAAGAAATAGACTGAGAAATGATACATGTTTACTAAGCATGAAGGAACCAAAATTAGTGAGAGATGCATTAGAAGATGTGGATTGGAGTAAAGCCATGGAAGAAGAGATTGAACAAATTAAGAAGAAAAAAGACATTGACTCTAGTTCCTAGACCAAAACATAAAAATATGGTTAGCACCAAGTGGGTATTCAGGAAAAAATTAGATGAAAATGGTGAAGTCACAAGGAACAAGGCAAGATTAGTTGGCAAATGATATGCACAAGAAGAAGGAATTGACTATGGAGAGACATTTGCTCCTATTGCTAGGTTGGAATGAGTAAGAACTTTACTTGCTTATTCTACATACAAAGGTTTCAAAGTTTATCAAATGAAAGTTAAATCTATATTTCTGAATAGCATATTAAGGATGAAGTTTACATATAATAGCTAGAAAGATTTGTTGATGTTAATAATAAGAACATAGTATGTAGACTACACAAAGCTCTATATGATTTGAAACAAGCACCAAGAGCAAGGTATGAGAGACTTCATAATTATTTTGTGAAGATCAGATTTGAAAGGACTGATGATAACAACAATCTGTACATGAAGACAGAGAAAGGAAAAGGTATTTTATTATCTGAAATCTTTGTTGATGATATCATATTTGAAGGTCAAGATGCTTTATGTAAGACTTTTGCAAATGAAATGAAGCAAGAATTTGAAATGGCTATATTTGGAGAGATCAAGTTCTTTATGGGTTTGCAAGTATATCAAATGAAATATAGTATATACATCACTCAGTTAAAATATTTCAAGGAAATATTGAAAAATTTTAGATTCAAGGATTCCAAACCAGTAAGTACACCTATGGTGACAGGACACAAGTTATCAAAGAATGATGATTCAATTGAGGTGAATCAAACATTGTATAGGTCTATGATTGGAAAATTACAATATGTAGTACATAACAGACCTGATATTGCATTATCTATTGGGATAGCTACAAGATTCTTTGTTAATCCCAGGGAGAATCATTTGATGGTTCTAAAGAGAATAATGAGATATTTGAAAGGAACATAAGAGTTTGGTCTGTATTATAAGAAAAATGAGAAATTTGAATTAAGAGCCTATATTGATGTTGATTGGGCTAGAACATTGATGGCAGAAAGAGCACTAGTGGAGGAGCATTTTTCTTAGGCAAGAGGCTAGTTACATGGACTAGCAAGAAATAAAATTGCACCTCACAATCTACTGCTGAAGCTGAATATGTTTTTGTTGTTGTAAATTGTACAAACATTGTATGGATCAAATAGTTACTAAAAGGTATGAAGGAAGAGATCACATAACCAGTAACACTTAATTGTGATAATACGAGTGTTATCAATATATCAAAAAAATGTGTGATGCACACAAAGACTAAGCACATTGAAATCAAGTATCATTACTTGAGAGAGTTAGTTCAAGATAAATAGGTGAAGATGGAATATGTCAACACAAAAGAGAAAATTGTTGATGTCTTTACAAAAGTATTACCTAAGGATGCTCATGAGTATCTAAGAGATAAACTAGGGTTGATACCCCTATCAAAGGCTATCTAACTAACAAAAGGAGTTCCCTACATCAACCAAGTTGATTTTCATAGTTTGCACATTGATGTAGAGGATCTTACTTTAGGACCTGCCTAAAGTAATTAAAGAACTGAAATTACAAATCAGTCACAAGCAAGGTGACAGAGGGAGAAATTGAAATTTTTTATATCTGCATGCTAAGATGACAAGTCTTTGGCATTGTTTTCAAAGAGGGAGATAATTGCTAATCAAGGGAATTACAAGAATGAGGGAGATAGTTATTGATCTGGAGAACAGAGAAAGAGAAATCCTAAACATCTACCTAGTAAGATGGAGATACAAGAAGTAATTAAAAGGGAGTTATAAGAAAGAGTTTTGTAACCTATTCAGAAGATGGAAGTTGTTGATAGAGGGAGAGATTTCAATACAAAGAATTATTTTATTTTTTGTATTTTTTTGTTCTTACTATTTTAACCTAGTCAGTTTGGCTTGTCACCAATGCCAAAGAGGGAGATTGTTGAGAATATATTAAAGAAGATTATTAAAGAGGGATATTGTTGAGAACATACAAGTATGATCAATATGTTACAATCATTGTTTTGTTACTGATGTCAAACCTACTATTTGTTGTTAAGACAAATTTTTATATGATTTAAGTACTATCACTTATTTGATTGATGAAGAGGATTTGATCAAAAGATGTAACAATAGCACCTAGAGGAAAGGTTGAGTTATGATTATGTAAAGGAGAATAAGAATCATTAAGTTAGTAATAACATGATGTATTGATAATCTACTTAAGTTTACAAAGGCTGGTTACACTAAGAAAGTTTAGAAGAACAAGTTAAACAAAGTGTGTCTACCAAGCTTGACCGAGTTGATAGTAGGTGCCAAGCAAAATCAGTTCAACAATAGTTTAAGTGTATTCTAGTGTATGCCAAGAAAAATAGTGGATGTCGAGTAAAGTTTAGTTGATGTTGAGCACAAGTAAACTTTAGTTTGTGTTGAGTAATTTCACAGAGGATGCTGAGCAATGCAATATGTGTCGAGCATCAAAAGTATGATAATGTCAAGTGGCTATATTATTTGAAAAATCATAAATTCAATAGATCTAAGCCAACAAGTTTGTTTTCATGGATTGTGTGAACCAGATAGAATATAAGATTGTTGAACTGGTGGCACAAAATTCAAGGTAAACTATTTTGAGGAAAATTCAAAGAGGATTCAAGGAGAAGTTTCTAGAAGAGATATGGAATGTGGGATAGATTCATTGTATCCTAACTAATCTATCCTAACCCTAATTTAGACAATGGAGAATGAGCGGCAAAAGATTTTAATTTCATATTTATAGGAATGGTTGGTCAGAAGCAAAAGTTGTCATGTGCGAGAACCTAAGGAAGACAAGGAGTGAAGGGTTTTACTTCATCAAGTGACCTACGACAAGACTCTATATTGGCATGTTAAACAAGAAGGCTTAAGGGTATGAATGCTTGAAGGGTGAACAAACTATGAGAGCTTAAGTGTGTGAAGGCCAAGTAGAATGGAGGACTGAAACAGATATTTGTGATCTACAAATGGAGTTGTAAGTTTTTATTAGATCAAGCCTTACTATTACTCTCTAATAATTATATCAGTCTAAGGTAAATCATTTGGATTAAGGTTGACCTAACAATCATTTATAAATGCTTTAGTTGGGTGACATTTCAAGTGAATAGTCTAAAGTTCTCTAACAAGGTTCACTCCTAACAGGGTGATTGAAATCCTTTAATAGAGTCACATTTAATAGTTTGTATTGTAACATTTAATAGGGTTTTCCTTTCACATGGCATCACTTCAAAAGAGTGAAAAAGGATCTCATGTTACTGGTGGTTTTTCCCAAATTGGGTTTCCACATAATTCATTGTGTCAAGCATGTTGATAAATCTGTTATGTTTCATGTTTACATTTCTACAAGTTGATTTAACAGTAACCTACAAGTTTTAAGTGATTGCATAATCTTATGGATGCATGCAGGATGAATAATGTTTAATGGGTTCAATAAGCTGAGAAAAGTTTTATTTATACATCTGGACCTTAGACAATTGATTCACACACCCCCTCCTCTCAATTATTCTAAAGTATTCAAACAAAGAATACGAGAGCTTATGTGAAAGAGAACCCATATATTCCTTTGCATACTGAGTTACCAAAGGGTGGTAGAAAAAATTGGCTTAAGAAAAAAGGGGAATCTAGTCATACTTGGAAACCTAGAGATAGCCCATCATACCATCCCCTAGTTGAGAAACAAGTTTCATCTCATAGTTCAAAATTAGAAACCACCAAACTTTTAGGTAATGTTTTTTCAATGCCTAATCACAAAGTTGGGTTTTATCAAGATAAAATGGTGTCATCCATAGGAGATACTATTTTTAGAACCAAGGTTGTAGGAGAGATGAACCAACATATTAGACCCAGGAGTATGCAGTCAAATAGACCAAATCTTGAGCAAGTTCCTTATATAGAGAGAAACCTAATAGATTTGGATGACTTTGTTGAATTTGAAGTAACTACAACAGATCATGATGATATACTTTCTGAGGTTGAGGTCCTTAGAAGGAGAATTGCTAAGGAAGAATCTAGACACATTCATCTGGAATTATTAAAATAGATGGCTTACTCTGAAGAATGGTTTCTCTTGAAGAACAAAATAAAATATTAGAAGAAAGATCTTGCAAAATACATGTGATGTATTTGGAGACATTGAAACTTTGAGGTCTAAAGTCCAAGAGCAAGAAAATCTTCTAAAGGAAAGGGACGAACCTGTTATAGCTCAGATTAAATCCTATAAGCCTATTCAACTAGAAATCATAATTTTAACTGTTAAACAAGTTGATAAGGGTAAACAAATGGTTGTAGGAATCTAGATAAATGAACCTCGAGTTGCCCTAAATAAGCCTCCCAATATTTCTATATCTATGTCTAAACTTGATCTAGAATTAGAACAGGCTGGGAAGGAGAAGGAAGATCTAGCCAAAGAACTTGAGAAAGTGGAAAATGAAGCACAAGCAATTGAAACAAAAAGGAAAATCCAGTTTATAAAATCCAATTTTGCTTTGGCTTCATGGTCCAATATGGCCACCCCAGCTATAACCTTTGTTCCCACTTGCGGACCATAAATTCTAAGCCAAAATATATCTTAGTCAGCTCCTACATCATCTCCTACTACTAGTATGTGGATCCCTGTTGTCCAACAAACTCAACAGCTTCAAATCCCTACCCAAAACTAGGCAGCAACAAGCACCTCAAATTTTGTTGTTTTTCAAAAGAAATCTATATACATGGAAAATATAAACAAATGTCATTCCTAGGTATTCCTGGTTTCCCACACCCAATGCAATTTGACCTAAGAGATAAAGTCATCAAATTCTCAGGTAATAATGTTTTCATTGGTGAAAAACATTTAAGAAAGTTTATTGACATGTTAAATGACTATGAGGTTAAGCATGGGGATGTGGTTATGAAGCCATTTTTATATTCTTTGATAGAGGATGCAAGGGATATGTTCAAAAGGTTTCCCGATGATAGTGTGAGTTCTTGGAATGAATTGGAAAAGCTTTTTAAGGAACAATATGGGGAAACTACTAATGATGGGTTCATATTGAATGATTTTAATAACATCAAGAAGAATGCAAATGAATCCACATTTGACTTTAATGTAAGATTCCAAAAGGGGATTTATAGGTTATTTCAAGTAATGACTCTAGTAGAGTATGTATGTCTTGCCACATACTTTAATGCATTTGACTACAAAATGGCCTACAGCCTCTGGGATAAGAGTCCAAGGACATTAAGAAATGCTTAAAAGATTGAAATAAATATAGAAAATAATATGGAGGCCTCTAGTAAGCTAGGGAAAAGAGATGATCCTAAGTTGTTCAGTCCTAAGAACAATAAGAAGGAAGTTGAGAAAACTCTTGTGGGAAAGAAGCCTGAAGAAGCCACAATAGGTCAAGTTTTAACTCTTCTCAAAAACATGAATCCCCAATATTTTACTATGAACAAGTCTAGTACTGGTGAAAAGGCGCCTTTTAAAAATAATCATTATGATAGGTTGCCAAATATGCGGATCTACCCATATACAACTCAATGGAAGGATGAAAAACCTATTCCTAATACTACTCAAGGTCATAAGGATAAATATGAACAAGATCCTTTGCAAATAAATTTAGTCAACATGACTGATGATGTGCCATGGTGCATTGTATGTCACGCCCCCCATTCTCTTGACCATTGTGCATTATCTCAATCCCTTGTTGCAAATCAGAAAACACAAGGTCAGGATGAAGGAGAAGAAGGAAAGGAGCATGAAGATATAGGCTACAACATGGAAAATTTATGTGACAATGGTGAGGAGTCTAATTTCGAGGACCTTGAGAATGATGTTGTAAATCAGAGAAATTTCCACTAGTCTCATCAACAACAAGTATTGTTAGATGACTAGGGTTGTGATGAGGATAAAGTATGTGTTGTGTCTTTAGGTGTGGATCATATAAGTCTGAGACAATTGTCTACAGAAGAGATTGAAAAGATTACTACATAAATGACATCACAAGTGCATAGCAACTACAATCTCAAAAATAGAACTGTCAACACTGACATTGGCAAACCATCCGGAATATTTATAAAGGATATTACTCATAAGATGGAAGATGATAGTCAGAAGGACAATAAATTTAAAGCTAAGGTTAAGGATAGCAAAAGTAAGAAATGGGAACCTAAGAAGAAAGTGCAATTCCAAGTGGTTAACGCAACTAAGGCTATTGTACAAAATATAAAGTCAAAACTTGATGTTCCAAAGAAAATGATAGTGCCTATTGTTCAAGAAGTGCTAACTCCAAGTATTTTTGTTAAACTTACTATTTCTGATTCACTTGATATGATTGCCATGTTGTCTCTGATAATTGTGAAAGTTCCTTTATCAAAACTTTTTAGAATTGAAGAGCATAAAAGTAATTGTTTATCTTGGCTAGGAGGAATAAGTAATGATAAAATTGGTAAGCCAAAAGCTATACAAAAAATCCCATTTGTAGAGGAGGACAATGGAGTGATGTCTCAAATACCCCAAATGTAATTGGACAATTCATTTGTGGCTTACTTATAGGATATAGATCCTTTCTTCCTTAGTCTAGTTATAAAAGGTAGAACCTTGAAGAATTGTATGATTGACTTATGGGCATCAAATAATATCATGCCTTTCAAAGTCATAGAAGCTCTTGGTTTTTAGGTAGATACTAAACAGGGTAGATGTAGAGCAATGGATGCTAGAGAAGTGCTTGTCATAGTTACAATAAATGCATTGCCTTTTAAGTTAGTCGCTTATCTTGATGTTGAGTTGACTATGGTTTTCCTTGTATTTGACATCCCTCCCAATTATGGAATGTTGTTGTCTAGAAAATGGAGTGCTGCAATGAGGGGTAGTATACAATGTGATTTATCATATGCTACTTTCCATATAGCAGATAAAGCTATTAAATTTGATAGAGAGCCAAGGTTCAATCATATTTTTAAGGAAAGTATTGACAAAGATTCAACTTGCTTCTTAGATATTGATGTCAACGCATTCAGAACATAGCCGATCATTCAAGAGGTTGAGAAGTTGCCCCCATTGATTGTAGAAGAGGTAACATGCTGCATGGATTCACAAATTTTATGGACCATGTATTTTGATGGAGGAAGTTATAAGGATGGATCAAGAGTTGAGGTAGTATTCATATCCCTAGAGAAGAATACATTCAGGTATTCATTCACTTTGAATTTCTCATGCACAAATGACATAGCAAAATATGAGGCACTCTTACTAGGCTTGAGAGTTGCAACCAGTCATGGAATAAAGTTGTTGCATGTTATTGGTGATTATGACCTGATTATTTCTTAGATAAGAGAAACTTATGCATCCAAGAATAGAAGATTGAAATAGTATAGGAATTTTGTGTGAGACCAAATAGAATTTTTTGATGTTTTTGGCATCTCTTGGATAGATAAGAGTAATAATAAGATGGCAGATATGCTAGCAAATGTAGCTATTAAACCTAGAGATACATATTTTGCTAGTATATCATAGATTGAAGTGAAAAATAGGCCATTAGGTCTTGATAATTTCCATAATTGGTAGGCCTTTGAGGATGATAAAGCTATCATAAAAAAATTAAACTGTAGAGGCCAGTTTCAAGGACAAGAAATGGATTGCTCAGCCTATGTTGAAAATGTTGGTGGTAAAGATACTATGTTTGGATAGGAGGTTGTGCAACTGAAGAAAAATAAAATTCCAAAGGGATTGGTAGCTTTGGAGACTATTTTTGACAATCAAGACTGATTCAAAGTGGACAATAAAGAGTTTAGTGCCAAGGATCTAGAAGAGATAAACTTAGGGACTAATGAAGCACCTAAAAAGGATTATATTGGAAAAAAATTGGCCCCTAAAATTAGGTAGGAATTGATTTATCTATTGAGAAAGTACAAACATGTATTTTCTTGGTCCTATGATGATTTGAAAGCATATAGAGAAGACCTTTTTCAGCATGAAGTACCATTGAAGGATAGAGCCAAGCCTTTCAGAAAAAAGCAAAGGCCAATAAATCTTAGCTTGGAACCCAAGATGCAAGAAGAACTAGTAAAGCTAAGAGATGTTGGCATTATCAAGCCTATAAGGAATTCATCTTGGGTATCATATTCGGTCCCTGTTAGGAAAAAGAATGGAGATATAAGACTGTGTGTAAATTTTAGGAATCTAAATATATCTTCATTAAAGGACAATTATGGTTTACCTAATATGGAAGCAATGCTACAAAGGGTTACTAGATCATAACTTATGTCCATGATGGATGGGTTCTTAGATTACAACTAGGTAGTTGTTAAAGAAACTAAGCAATATAAAATTGCATTCACAACACCTTACAATACTTATGTTTATAGTAGAATGCCTTTTGGCTTGACAAATTTTGGTGCCACTTTCCAAAGGGCCATGGATGTAGCTTTCAAGGATATTATTGATAAGTTCTTAGTAATAAACTAGGATGACTTGAAAGCCTATTCAATGAGCATTGCATGCATTTAGAGAAGGTTTTCATTAGAGCACTAAAATTTGGCATTTTCTCGAATCCTAGAAAATGTGCATTTGTTGTTACAGAGGGTAAGTTGCTTGGTCATTTTGTTGGAAAGGAAGGAGTTAGAATAGACCCTGAGAGGGTTGAAGCAATTGAAAAGATTCAAAAACCAAAGAATGTGAAAAATATTCAATCATTTTTTGGTCAGATTAATTTTCTCAGAAGGTTTGTTACAAATTTTTCTGAAATAAGTAATCCTATCTCAAAAATGTTAAAGAAAGGGTCAAAGATTAAATGGATTGAAGAGCCAAGCATGGTGTTTAATGAAATAAAGAAAGCCATTAAGGATGCCCCTATTTTGAGAGCTCCTAATTATTCTAAACCCATGCATATTTTTTTATTTGCTTCTTTTCATACAATTGATGTTGTCCTATTACAAAAAAATGAGGAAGGATTTGAGCAACCCATTACATTTTTCAATAAGTCTCTGAAGGCTACTAAGCTTAAATATGATATAAATGAGAAGCAAGCATATGCCCTAGTCAAAGTAGAAAGGGAATTTAGATGTTATTTGATGGGAGCCACTATGATTGCATTTGTTCCAAATGTTGCAATGAAATATATTTTCTCTCAACAAGTAGTTTCAAGGAGAAGATGCAGATGGGTCAATAGGATCCAAGAATTTAATATTGATGTATAGATCACTAAGTTGGTTAGAGGTAAAGGTCTTGCTAAGCTAATGGTAGAAGCTAATCTTGAAGAAAATCAGATAAACCTATTAGATGATGGTTGTAGAAGTGACACATGTGACATGCATACCTATGAGAGGTATAAAGATGTGATATTTTTTTTACAGCAGATGAAAACTCCACTAGAATTTACAAGAAATTAGAAAAGAGCCTTGAAGCTGCAAGCTATTAGATACATTATTGTTAGAGGCCAGTTGTGGTAGAGAGACATGGAGGGTGTCCTCTTGAAGTGTGGAAAAAAGAAAGAATCTAAGAAGATCCTAAGTGATATGCATGAAGGAGTATGTGGGGGGCATTATATGTCTAAGACAATAGCCCACTATTTCTTAGATCTAGCTTTTGGTGGCCTACCTTATTCAAAGATACTCAAGAATTGGTAAGGAAATGTGATGCTTGCCAAATATTTAGTGGAAAGATGAAGTTTTCTAGAGATTTTCCTTTGAAACCAGTAGAAGTGCAAGCACCTTTTTAGTAGTGGGGCATAGACTGCATTGGATAAATCACAATTAAATCTAGTGGTGGACATTCATGGATCTTAGTTGCTTCTGATTATTTTACAAAATGAGTAGAGGCAATCCCTACTAGAAATGCAACAACTAAAGTAGTGACCAACTTCATACTAAATAACATTATTTCCATATTTGGATGCCCATATAAAATTGTCGCTAATAATGCTATGTGCTTCATATCAAAAGAATATAAGTTTTTTACAAGAAGTATGGCATTACTGATGCTACATCATCGCCTTACATCCCTAGGGTAATGGCCAAGCTGAGTCCAGCAACAAGAGTTTTCTCAAAATAATTAAGAGAATCCTAGGAGGGAATAAAAAGGCTTGGGATTCCAAATTGCCTCTGGCATTGTGGGCAGACAGGGTTACAGTTAAAAAAGGCTATTGGTTGTGCTCCTTTTGAGCTAGTATATGGTATTCATGCAAGATTACCTCAAACTAATCTGAATGATGTGCATAAATTCATCCAACTATATGATAATGATATTGTTGATGATATGCAATTGAGAATGGATGATATTTTGCAGTTAGATGAAACTAGGAGAGATGCATTTGCATAGAATGCTAAGCTTCAAGCATAGATGAAATATTTGTATGACAAAAAGGCATCAGAAAGAAAATTCTAACCTAAAGAGATGGTATTATTATGGAATGTCAAGCTTGAAGATAAGGGAAAACATGGAAAATTTGATCCCATCTGGCTTGGTCTTTATTTGATTCATGGAAACAAGGAAGAAGATTCATATTGTATAAGAGAATTACCTAGAAATATTCTTGAGCTGCCAGTTAATGGACAGTTATTGAAGAGGTATTTTTGCTAAAAATGCTTATTAATTTTAATGAGCAGTAGTTTAGGATTTTGTGTAAATTTTGTATATCCTTGTTCTCTTTTGGTGTGTCCTTGTACAAAGTTTTTTTGTGTTGTCTTTGTGTTTTCTTTCTTGTTTGGCTTGTTGTGTTCTCTAAAGAAGTCGTCATCTTTGTAAATCAAGTCTGTGGTCTGCTTCTGCTAGAAATTCTACATTCTTGCATGGATATATATTATCTATCATCCCCAGATAGAGCCACTGATGGCCTAATTTTTTGCTCACCCAATTTGTGCAAGATTCTAAAAAAAATAGGAAGAAGTATGTTGAGACTAAGCTAGGGTTTGTGAAAACTTTGTTAGCCCTTGAGAAAAACCTTAGGAAAGTCCTTTTCTCATTATTTTTAAAAAGCTCATGCAATATAATTTTGATCTTTACAAGGATGTATGTATTTTCATGCATGCATTCTTATCCTAGGTTTTGAAATATTTATGCTATTATATTTCATGAAAGCTTCAAATGTACTAAGTTGCGAAGTGTCAAAGGTAGTTAAGTTGAAAGTTATTGTATGTTCCGATGCAGTCAAAGTAACATCTTAAGTTAAGATGCAAAGTTATGAAAGTAAGATGAAAAATTAAACAAAGCATTGATCGTGCCTCTGCATGTCAAAATCAAAAGGGTTAAAGTTGATTTGTGAGCATGCGAATAGGTAATGTATGGTGATTAAAGTTGATGTCGCAACCTCGCACAGTTCTAGGTGATGCTAATTTTTTGAGCTACGAAGTTGCGATTGCTAATGAAGCTCATGTTTGTAAGCTTTCCTAAACAATTGAAAAGCTAAGTTAGCCAGTTAAGTGCACCATTGCATGATTAAGTTGTATGCCAAGTTTCCACGTTGTGAAGGAGTGTTAGAGTGAAATCTAAAGCATCTCAAGGTTGCGAGAATAGAATGTTTTGAGGGATAGACTATGGTGAGGTTGTGAATTGTGAGAACTTAAGGCTTGTCACAAGGTCACAGCAGTCACAGAGGGATGATTAAATGTAGATGTGAAGTTGTAATTGAATGGGAAACAAAGGGTTCAAAACATCGTAAGCCATGTTGTAGCAAGAAGATTGACCTGGACTACTCTGATGATGAACACACAGTGGAGGTATCTGATGAAGAAGATCAATCTAAAGAGGATCAACCTGAACAAGATGTTCTTGAGAGTTTTGCATGGGTAGAACAGAGACACAAGAAGCAAAAAATGGTAGAAATATCAAATAAGGCCCAAAAGAAGGCTCTCCAGATCTTTCCAAGTGGGAGAAAATATTTTGATGATGTTAGAAGGAGATGCCTAATATCCTAGGCATCTAAAGATGAGCAGAGGACAAAAAGGCTACAATTAGAGGTACAAATGATTGATGACAGAATCATTGAGGCTAAGGAGTTTATGAATGATGACAATTTCATCAAGTCAAATGAATTCAAAAGCTTCCTTTTTAAAATAAAGAGAAATGAATTAAATTTTGAGATGAAGCCTGGAGATTCAAATGAAGTAATTGTTGTGTTGGTACAAAAGTTACAGGAGTATGACCCTGCCAATGAAACCCTCATTGTTGAAGAGGCTAGAGATCTAGTGACAAGAAGTGGAATGATTATATTACCCAGATGGGATTTGATCTCTCCATTCCTATTAGATCAAATAAGAAGACAAGAGAAATCTTTTTTTTTTTTAGGATGAGAATTAGTGTGGGGAGATGATGGGATCAAGGTTCAATGTGGATGCCCAGACAATGGCCATTTGGAGATTAGCTCCATAAGATGATAAGCCCACTCTCATGGAAATCAAAGAGTCCCCCAGGGGAAATGTTATATTTTGGCATGTGCAATCTACTTCTAGTGACCAGATCTTGGAAATGCATACTTTGGTAGCATTAATGGGTAAGCACAAGATGGACACCCTTCAAGCCCAACTTGAAAAAACATATGAAAATTTTATTGGGACAATAAGGAGCTATGAAGAAGAGATGAAGAAAACCTTTTTCCTACAAAAAAAAATGTCATTAAGTTGGAGATGGAGGTGGCATCATTAAAGAAAATTGTCAGAGCTGTAATAGAAGTTCATGACAAAAATGTGTAAACAAAGGGCCAGAATCTTGAAACAAGGGAAATGTCAAGCCAACTTATGGAAATTAATGTGGAAAAGCTAGAAGATAGCAAGGAAGAAGAAATCATAGCTATGGAAAATTTCTTAATCCATAAGATCAATGCATTAAAGGAAGTTTCACAAAATGTAAATGGTGGCTACATTGCATTGGAAGGAGTAGAATACAAGTGTGCAGAAGCCATTACTCTATTATCTCCACTGTTCAACACATGGGGCCCATACTTTCAATTCTTTGATAGTATAATTACTATAATCCCCCAAAAGAAAGACTTACCAAAGGAAACCATTGTGAGTATAAGAAAATCAATCCATAAGGTGAAAGATTTGAATGGTTTCTTTGGAGGGAAGATGCAACTAGTCCAAAATAAGATGAAAACAATTACTATTGGGACAACAAATTTTGTACCTACAATTTTGGACAGTGAGGGAAAAATAAAGGACTGGGTTGAATGGTCATCACCTTTTGACAATATTCTTGATCAATCCAAGTTCTTATCTTTTTGTAATAATAAATAGGTGCTAATGTTGTTTATGATATGGTGGATATGCTCTATAGCCTGGAGGTAGAGATGTCTAAGGTGGTTGCTAAGGTCAAAGTTGTAACTGATGCCAAGTGGACTAAATGCCTAGAAGAGCTGGATACAATCAGAGATGTCACCTAACCTGGCATTGAGATAGATATCACCATTTGGGAGCTGATTGCAGATATCAAGGCATTGCCAATCGGTGATAGTGACTAGATGTAGTTTAGATGTAATTTAGAAAAGTAAAAGGTAAAGAAAAGAAATGGATGGTGACAAGAGCTAAAGACAAATTGATATTTGCTGAGTAGCGCTCCCTGTTAGTTTTGCAACTACATCTTAATTTTGAGGCCAAGTACAAAGAATGTTTTGTTTGTAACATAATAGGAATAACTTTGTATTTGTTTTTTATCAAGATTTTGACAAGTGTCCTCCCATCTGAAGCTTGTTGCAATCTTTTCTATAAAAGGATTCCCAAGATGTGGAGTAGAGGTCTGATTTCATGTAATTTTGAGAATTATGCAATTGTCATCAGTCCATTAAGTCTCTTGTGAACTTTATGATGTATTCTCCTATAAGTCTAAGAATATAAATGAATATTGAAGGATATGTTGTCTTATTTTTAGGTTCTCTGTAATTTTACCAACATTCTTGCAATTTTCAATAAAATTGATGCAAAGGAAGAAGTTCTAACCATATTTTTGTCTTTGAATTCTATCTCCATTGTTTTGTATTGGTTTTCTTGGGATTGTGTAAGCAATTTTTATGAAATTTAATGCAACTAGGATAGGTTGTATGTCAATTTTTTGTTGCTTTTAATTCAAGGAATTAAGTAAATACTCTAGTAAATTGAGAGGGTTTCCAATTATATAGTAGGGATAATCATAAGAATGGGTTTAGGGACAATTGCTAATAAGATTAATTGTAACGCAATTAATTAGTTCCAAATATTTTCTGAAATGTTGATGCAAAAATATGGCACACAATCAAATTCAGAATATGCATCTCTCTACTATGAATGATTGTGGAAATTCATTCATGTTATCCAAATATTTTGTTGGGTAGACTCTAAATCTGAATGGATAGGGCACTGATCATAAATTCAACTGGACATTGAAGAATTCATGTGGTTGTATTGGGCATAAACATAAAAATCAAATCAATTTTACTTTATTGTATGAATAATTAAACTATTGGTCAACACATATTTGCAATAATCTCTTGAGTGTCACTATTAGCTACTATTGTCAAGGATTAATTGCAAAGTATAGAAGATATATTACCACTGACTGCTTTAGAGGGATGTATCTAGAAAGGAGAAGTATCAATTGAATGAATTGTGAGAATATTGCCAAATAATCAATTATGTAACCAATATATCCCTAAGGTGCACCTATCTAAGCTTTGCAGAGCTTGAAGAGTAGAGAATCTTGGTGATTTTGTTGAAGTTGGAACCAGATCTGAAGTTTTATCAGTTAAACATAGGAAATAGCTAAGCCTTTAGACTGGGATAAATCTTTTGAATACTAGTATCAGGCCTTTTCTGCCTAGTAGTCTTGAAGAATACCAACACTACCTAGGACCCTTTTCTAGACATCCAATAGGAAAATGACTAGTTTTACCACATCTAAACCATTTAAGGGGTAGTGTAACTTTTTATTTTTTGTTACCTTTCTTTAGTGTTCTTTCAAATTTTGGCTCAAATGGTTAACCTCTCTACCAAGGAAACAAGCTCTAATACCAATTATTGAACATGCCAAATAACTAAGAGGGGGCCAATAAGCTATTCACATACAACTATTAAAACCTTCTTCTCTATTGGTCAACACTTAAACAATTCCAATAACTATTTAAGATATATTTGTTTAGCACATCAAACATCAATACCAAATGTAAGCATGAAATATACATGTACATTGATGAGGAGAATAAATTTTACATAGAAACACAAATTGGGAAAAACTACAAATAAACTAATTCTCATGAAATATAAAAACACTTAGGTGACACCAAAAGGTGATTTGATACAAGTGGCTTGTTGTTGATACATGGGAGCTCAATACTAGATGATATAACAAGAGATAGAATCCACCTCTAGGATTTGCAAACTACTTTGAATGAACATAAATCTCATTTGCATAGATTTGTAGTCACTTCACAATTAATCTACAAAAGCCTCACATATGATACTTGGACACTTTGGTGAACTTTGAATGACTAAATTACTTGCCCTATTTATACACCATGAAGATATCCATAAGGTAGCCCAAAACATTTGAAGTAGGTTGACCATAATATTTTTTGAGCTCTAAATATGAAAAGGTTGACCATAAGGGAAATGTACTATGTAGATTTATATGACCATGATTAATCATAAGTCTATTTCTTGGACTCATACTTTGATAGGGGTTTAGAGACAAGATCTAAACAAGGTTGGAGTGACACCCCTCACAAGGGTCTAAAGGTAGAGAGAGGTCTAGAGCTTGAGTGCGAGGGAGGTGAGATAAAGAGAGGTAGAGAAAGAGGATAGAAGAAGGCAAGAAGTTCTAGAGATTGTAGCAGATAAAGTGAGTGAGATAGAGAGATCAAGAGAATACTGATAAGATCTTGTTGACCACAAAAATTTGACTAATTCATTTAAAAGATCTTCTAAAATCTAAAATCCACATTGCGACTCCCAAATATTTGAAACCACTATCAAATTTCCTAACAATATACACATAAAATATAACTTTTGTACACTCGAAAGTGTCCCACTCTAAACCCTTCTATCCAAACGATTCCATGAGATTGGAATGTTCGAATGCCGGCTTAGAGCTCCCTATCCACAGAGTGCAAGAGAGTATATTTGAAGAATAAGAAGGCTCTCAGATGAGCCTTAGAGATACTCTTCTTGCTAGTAAACCATGCAATGGGAGGTTCCAAAGACAAGATGCAAGAATGCAAATGTCCCAAGGAGTTCCTCAAGAATGCAATGCAAATGAAGATTAAGCTAGAATAAATATGAAAAGTGCAGCTATTCTAGGCATGGATGAGAGTGTTACAATACCATTATTAATCTATATGAGATTAAGCTACATGTAAAAATGAAAGCTAAGCTAAGATGCTATGGTATGAGAGAATGTAGACAAGAAATAGAAGTTCTCCACAAAGCTCCAAAGAAACCTGTTAGAAAACCTGCAGCATAACAATGTTCAAAAGATGGATGGATTGAGGGGGAAAGCTCTCTCCCTTTTAAAGATGTATGGACGGTGGAGATCAAGATGAAGATGGTGGATGATCAACGGTGGAATTTGAAAATAGGAGTGATCCATGTGCACACACAAATCAACCAATAGAATATAAGTTGACTTGTCATATAAAACAAAAGTCACAAAGCCTTTTCTTTTAATTGCAAAATAGAAAAATGACTTTATGTGTGCACTTTAAGTGGGTTAGAAGAATGGGGTCTTTTATTTAATTAAAAGGGGACATGTTCTTTTAATCAAATAAGGAACTTAGGATAGCATAGTCAAACTATAGGTTATAATCAAATAAATTGATTATTAGCAATTTGGTCTAGATAAATGATTAAATTAATTTAGCCAAAGTGCTGAAAAGGGGGCTAATAGTCTAGATGACCATTTTTAGGTGATTACATTTGCCCCTCTTTGACTAATGCGTGATCGATCTGGGAACACATTATGTCAAAGAAAATCAAAGCCAAGTAGGCAGTGGTAGATATAGATATCTGATTTTGAAGAACGAAATGTAGAAAAAGATAGCAAGTCCTAAATGTACAGCCTGATAGTGGTAGTACTGAACGCTAGGAAGAGAACAATGTTAGAATTCAAGAAGAATGTTAACACCTAGAAAAGTAGATAGAGTGAGAGCAAGTGAGAAGATCAAACAAATGCTCTTAAGCAGTGATAGAGTATTTCTGCCCCCTCGGGATCGAAATTGAAATGAGGTAAGGGGATGCAAAAACTGGCTAGAAATGAGAAAAATAGAATATAGCAATGTCCAAGATGACAGATAGATGATTAGAACCCAAGAATGACTATAAGAAACTGATAAAATGCCCCAGTTTGACTAGAGTTGACCTTGAAGGATATAGCATAAAATTAGGTCAAATCTAGTAGAAAGATGATCTAGATGTGAAACAGTGAATTGAAGTAGATATGAAGTATGGAAATGATGAAGACATGAATAAATGAAGATGCCCCAGTGATGATTCGGAGATTAGACCTCAAAAGGTCAGCTAATTGCTTAGAAGAAAGTAGAATTTTAAAAGACAATTTTGACCATCAAGATGAACTCGAATTTGGATTTCGATCCCGAAAATGAATCTAGGACGTCAAAATTATTTAAGAGGTCAAAAATTTATATAATGTGATGATAAGATAGAAAAGAGATGAAGCGAAAGATTAAGAAGGTGAAAAGACATGAACAAGAAGAAAGTAAAGAAATATATGAAAGGAGTTAGCTGATATGTCCACAGAAAGATGAAGAGAGAGCTCTCCCCATATGCAAGAATGCAAGACTAAGCTAGAAAATGAACCTAAAATGCAAGCTAACATGCAAAGTGGTTTACCAGCAAGAAGTGCATAACATTTAGACTCTTAATTTCATCATTGAGCATTTATTAGGGACATCATGAGATCATACAACCATCACTAGTATAACTATGAGGATATGAATATGATCGATATTAGATAGGTATGTGGAAATCCAATCTAAGCATCAGAGACATGTAAGTCAAGATAACCACACGATTAGATTCCCTAAGTTTAATTTAGCAAGATTACACCTGTATCAAGGCATAAGCGCCAGGATAAACCCTAAGTGCGATCTTGCAAAATAGTCAAGGATGATACATTTGCAAGTCAACATGTTGGATAGGACAAGCATAAATGGTTACAACACTATAGACAAACAAAGTATGCCCACAAGCAGAAATCAAGAAAGTATGTCCCACGCCCCCAGTCTTCTAGTCAATGACATCCTCAAAAGACTATTAGGGAGGGAATACATGGCAAAGAAATCATCATAGACAGCACACAAAATAGATAAATGTCAGCATAGCTCAGTCGTTTAAGTGTTAAAGTGCGTGTGTGTAAGTCACTTGGCCATTTCTTCCAGACTTGATTCTGATAGTGAGATATCGCGACATCGGAGACCATAGGTAAACTATCTGTAAAGTGTTGAAAAACACTTGATGTCAAAGTGGGGGAAGTGTTGAGAAACACTATTTTGTGAGTTGTCCAAGAAACCCTAATGCACAAGAATACCTCAATAGGCTAAGTAGCTATGCCCCCAAGATGAGGACAAGAAACAATTCCAAGCTAGGAAATGTGTAGCAAAGTGGATGATTGAGATTGATAGACATAGGTGCAAGGGTTTCAAGTAGCGCCTATTTCCAGGTTTTCACCACTTTGACAGATTTTTTTTTAGGACTTTTTTCAATTTTTTTGTATTTTTGTATTTTTGATTTTTTTTGGTGATACATCAAAGTGCCTATTGCTAGGTTTTCACCAAGAAGATCTTTTTTTCAGGACATTTTCTAATTTTTAGGATTTTTTTCAATTTTTTTGTATTTTTGTATTTTTTATTTTTTTTGGTGATACATCAAAGTGCCTATTGCTAGGTTTTCACCAAGAAGATCTTTTTTTCAGGACATTTTCTAATTTTTAGGATTTTTTTCAGCATCATATATGATTTTTTGGATTTTTTTAGAATAATTTAGAGATCACTAGTTCTCAAGCAAGATCACATCATTTTCTCCCAATGTCTAGCAAGGTATAGGATATGATGGAGCAACAAGCTAGTGGATAAGCAAAGATAGATGAAAAAAAGAGTATGAAGCAAGTGAAAGTGATCCTCAAGGACTGACTCCTCAAGAGTACCCAAGCTAGGGAAAGAGGTGAAATATTCATATGAAGCATGTTTTGGATAAGCAATGGAAGTAATGAGAAAGATAGCATGTAGGATAAGCAATGAAGCCAACAAGTGAGATAGCATGAAGTGTGCAATCCAAGAGAGTAGCCATGTCAAGAGACCTATGAGAACCGTGTTTCATTTATTATGATCAAGACCAAGGGGTCAACTAGATAGGATAGCAATGGGATAGAGCAATAAGAATAAAGCTCAAGATAGAGGCTATGAGTGAATGGGAGAGCACAATAGAAAATCTAGTGGATAAGATAGCCAATATGCAAAGATAGCTCAACATTGTCAAGATCAAAGAGAGAAGAGGGGATAGATGGATGATGGAATAATTACGCATGATGCCTATTTGCTAGGTTTTCATCATGGTACTTATCCAAGGTGCCACAAGAAGTAGTTTTCACCATAGGATGGATTCATTTCTCTTTACTTTTGCTACCAAGGTGCCACAAGAAGTGGTTTTCACCAAGGCACATTTTCATTTTTTTTTCTTTTTTTGTATTTTTTCTTCTTCTTCTTCTTCTTTTTTTTTTTTGAATTTTTAGAAAGAGCCCAAGCCGTTTGTAGATAGTGCTCCTATAGAAAAGATAAGTCATCATAAGCTGAGACCATAGAAAGGTATGCTCAAAGATGTTGATAGGGTGATGAAAGAGAAATGGTAGTAGGAAGAGTATATGGAGGATAAGAGTTCATGTATAGAAAGGAGGTGTGAGCTTTAGAGGATTTCATGTGGCTAGCTAAAATATTGGACAAGATCAACATTGACACACACCTTGAAGGGTATTGGAATGATGGAGGAATGATGGATGAAATAGCTTGAGATTTAGATGTATGAGGTGATAGAAAAGATTTGGAAAAAAGTGGAGTGGAAGGCTTTGGAATATTTTTAGAAAGATTTTTGGAAGAAGATGGAATGGAAGCCTTTGGAAGCTTGAATGTCAACTTTGAATTATTTTCAATACTCAAGTCTTTTAAAAGAGACTTGAGAATCCACATAGCTTTAGATTTTCCTTGTTCTTTGGGTGCTTGAGAGTGCATTTCTTCAATGATGGATTTAGGAACCCACATTTTCTTTGATTTAGCTCTCTTAATAGTGGACCTTTGTAGTCTCTTTTGTGCATTTTCCTTCTTAGCATTCACATGTCGATTAGATGGGACATAGTGATCTTTCTTTTTCAATGGATTCTTATGTTTATTCTCACTTCCAAGGGATTTGGTATTTGTGGATGAATAAGGATGATATGACTGGTTTAGATGTATAGATGGGTGAAAAGTCATCAAGGATGAGTGTCTTTGTTGATCTTGAGGTATTATAGGAGAGCTAGGGAATGAGCTAGGAGTGAATGTAGGAGATGGAGGAACATAAGGTCCCAATATAGATGGAAGGTTTGAAGACTTTAGCTTTGATGGATAACGACCAAGGATAGATTTAGAAGATGAAAATGGATAGTGGGAAGGGATATCAACATCTTTAGAATGAGCAACATGGTCAAAGCCATCAATAGACTCATGAGTACCTTTGATAGGAACACCATTTTTAATAGAAGCATTTGAAGCTTGAGCACAATTTTGAAGTGGATGTGGAGAAGTAGAACATGAGGGGATGCTTTGATCTTGACAAGTAGCTTTGGATAGCATATGAAGAGAACTTTTCTCATAATTTTCAGTAAGCTCAAGGGGGATAATGGAAGTGGTATCTTCATCATACTTAGGAGGTGGACAAGTTATAGGATATGGAGGGGAAAAATCTTGAAAGAGATGAAAGGGTGCTTGATCTCGATCTTTCTTGACATTTATAGCTTTTTCTTTTTGAGAGTCCTCTTGACATGGAGCCACTTCTAAGGACAAGGGAGAATGAAGAGTGAATGGAGTAGTGCTTGGATTAGGCATAGTAGTGCATGAAGGTTGAGGATGTTTAGGATTAGTAGCATGGAAAATGTTTGCAGCCAAGTGAAGGTTAGCTTGAGTTTCTTTTAGAGGTAGCCCTTGAGGATACACGTAGTCAATGTGGAAAGAATTAGGTTCTTTATTTGATGGAGGCATGTTGGAAAGCTTTGAAGTGTTGGGAGATGCATGAGTGTTGGAAGAAGTGGAAAATGTAATGGAGCCACTACTACACATAGGTTCATCAATGTAATCTTGCTCAAGAGAAGTATCTTCACCACATGAGTCACTAGAGGTTCCAAGATCAACAATCTCATCATCAATGAGATCTTGGATTTTATGTTTCAGCTCTATACAATCAAAAGTAGCATGGTCATTAGATTGATGATAGGCACAATAGGTATCCAAGAATGGATTTCCATATGAGCTAGACTTAGGTAACATGATGATCTTATTGCCAAGAAGTTTTTGCAAAGTGTCATTGTAAGAATCTTCCAAGGGAGCAAAAGTTCTATTAGAAGTATGTCTAGGATCTTCTTGTTGTTTCTCAAGTGAATGGTATGTATCCATATATTCATCATTATCTTGGTCAAAGATAGGTCCATCATGAAATTTTGGCATAGGCTCAAAGGAGCTATCACTTGCTTGTTCTCTAAAGAGGTCTTTAGATCTAGAAGATGAAGACATTTGATGTCTTGAAGTAGAGCATGTAGACCTAAAAGAAGAGGATGACCTCAAAGAAGGTGACTCACATGCATGTAAAGAACTTAAGGAAGATTCATGTAATGATGCAATCTTCTCCTCTAACATTTTCTCAAGTTTAGACTTCATTTCTATCATGCGCTTAGAGAGATGAAGGTAAGAAAGATCATTTGTCTCTTCTAGTTCTTTGTATTGTGCATATAGATCTTGAAACTCTTTAGTGACATGGAGGATATCATGATCATCTAGATTTGGTTGAAGTTTGGTAGCACAAGATTTAGATCCCATAGTTTTAGATGCAAAGCCAAGCATAAAAGTGCCTAGAAGATAACTTGATGTTGAAACTATAGGAGGTAGAGCGTTCACTTGCCAAGATATTAGAGAGAGATTAAAGTGACTTGTCAAACAATATGTCCAAGAAACTTACGACATGAATGACTCAATTCAATAGCTAGGAAAGATGCCCAAATAGCCAAATAGATAGAGCAAGCGGGGTGACAAGTGAACAACTCTCCAACCCAAGAGTGTAGTCAAGAAATCAAGGTAACCATTTTAGCAAAAGGATAACTAGCAAGCAAACATAGACCATGAAGATAGGAAGACCATGAGCACTAAGACCAAAGATTCACTTTAAGCATGTTCAAGCACTAGAGACATATAAAAGAAAAGTCAAATGATGAGACTCCTCTTAGAAAGCAACACAAGAAAATGTTTGCATTTGATGTTTTGACTTGGTTGATAAAGTTTGACAATAGTTGATAGCATAGCAAGTTTGATGTTCAAAAGCAATTTCTTTCCAAGCAAGATAGTGACACATGGAGTAGTCTTCAAACAATCAAGCAAGGGACAAAGCAACCTTGCATGATACAAGCATATGTGATGTCTCAAAAGAATTCCCTAGAATTATCGTCATGTGTATGTTCAAAAGATTTTCACAAGTATACCACATTCGAGAACACATCAAGCAATATGTACCTAGAGGTCATGGTTCATTACTCAACAACTTGGCCCACGCTTGATGCTCCTTTGCCTCACACCAAGTGGTTTCCCACAAGAGATATTGGCTTTGTCATGGAAATGCCATAAGCATAACCAAGGGAACACATATGGTGAGTGTAAATCTTGGGGTGATCCGGGTAGTCCACTAGGATCAATCCTTGCACCAAGAAGTTGAGCGGCTAAAAAAGGTAGTTACTAACTTAGGGTTTTTAGATAGGGCTTTCGTTCATAGTGTTCCTCTTGCTCCCAATTACGGGACACCTCACCTTGCGATGAGTAACCGATCTCGCGATCACAAGAGTACCTTAAGCATTCTTGCCTAGTGATCTCCCTATGGTCAAAATCCCATAAGCAATCACACTAGGCGAAGACAAACACTACGTCTACCAAAGTTTTGTCTCCTTGGTAGCCTTGAGTTTATAGTGGGTTGGAAGAGCCGGGTAATCTGCTTGTCCCCACTTGGGTCGTTCCTCTCAGGTTGTCCAAGAGCAGGCCCTCTAAAGGATTCTAACTACACAAAGTGGATCAATTTTTGGAAGTCAAGATTTCTGGTTCACCACAAGGGTGAAGAGCATACTCTCCTATTCCAATCATTTTCTCTCAAACACGCCAAGAAGATTCAGTTACCCCTTGCTTTTGAAACCAAATGGCAAGTCAAGATTTCTGATTCACCACAAGGGTGAAGAGCATACTCTCCTATTACCAAAAGACTCCAATCACAAGTTTTATGTGCCTATGAAAAATGAACAATTATTCAATGCCACACATGAAAACAAAAAAGCAAGAAATTTGAGTTTTTATGCTTTGGGCAGCCCTGCAAACAATCGTTAGTAGCCCTTGTGCATTTGAAGCTTTGACATGCGTTCTTTTTATGCAATGTTTCAATTTTTTTCACAAGGATGGCAACCTGAAATCACAACTTGTTAGCAACAAAAGTTAGTGTGAAATAACATAAAAATCTGCAATAAAAAGTGGTGAGTTGCTTCAAAAATCTAATTTATCCTCCAACCAAGTACATGCAAAGAAAGTGCAAGTTAATCACAAATGCTTTCATTTTTACTCTTTGGTTTTGACCTAGTCAACAAGATTAGACTTTTTTGCTATGATTTCGTATCCAAAAATGAAAATGAAAAGAAGAGACCCCTATTAAAAATTAGATAGCTTTCCAAAAATGCAAGAAATTTTAAAAAATCTCTTCATTTGCTCCCTAGAGATTAATTTTGTCAAAACAGGCCAAATTTATCAAATCGAATTTTTGATCCTTAATATGATCTCAAAATTCAAAACACAAAGAAAGAACCCCCATTAGAATTCAAAAAGCTTTATGAAAATGTAAGTTTTTCCAAAAAATGCGCTGATTTGCGATCAAAAACGGCTTTTTATGAAAAATAAAGAAAATATCATAACTTCCGAAAATCACGTCAAAATGCTCTGAAAATTGGACTGAGACATTTTGAGCATATACCCAACCTGCAAACAAAATTTCAGAACCAAATTCTAAGCGGTTTAAAAGATATGATCAAATCTTTAAACCAACTAAGTTTTTGGCCTCCAAACCAATTTACTTATGGCCTGGCCTTAAAACCAAAGTGAAAATTCTACAAAAGCATTTGATTAGACCCAATATGCTGCTATAAAAAACCAGAGATAAGAAATGAAAACAAATGGAGCTGAAAATTTGATTCAAGCCCCACGGTGGGCGCCAAAAATGTACACTCGAAAGTGTCCCACTCTAAACCCTTCTATCCAAACGATTCCATGAGATTGGAATGTTCGAATGCCGGCTTAGAGCTCCCTATCCACAGAGTGCAAGAGAGTATATTTGAAGAATAAGAAGGCTCTCAGATGAGCCTTAGAGATACTCTTCTTGCTAGTAAACCATGCAATGGGAGGTTCCAAAGACAAGATGCAAGAATGCAAATGTCCCAAGGAGTTCCTCAAGAATGCAATGCAAATGAAGATTAAGCTAGAATAAATATGAAAAGTGCAGCTATTCTAGGCATGGATGAGAGTGTTACAATACCATTATTAATCTATATGAGATTAAGCTACATGTAAAAATGAAAGCTAAGCTAAGATGCTATGGTATGAGAGAATGTAGACAAGAAATAGAAGTTCTCCACAAAGCTCCAAAGAAACCTGTTAGAAAACCTGCAGCATAACAATGTTCAAAAGATGGATGGATTGAGGGGGAAAGCTCTCTCCCTTTTAAAGATGTATGGACGGTGGAGATCAAGATGAAGATGGTGGATGATCAACGGTGGAATTTGAAAATAGGAGTGATCCATGTGCACACACAAATCAACCAATAGAATATAAGTTGACTTGTCATATAAAACAAAAGTCACAAAGCCTTTTCTTTTAATTGCAAAATAGAAAAATGACTTTATGTGTGCACTTTAAGTGGGTTAGAAGAATGGGGTCTTTTATTTAATTAAAAGGGGACATGTTCTTTTAATCAAATAAGGAACTTAGGATAGCATAGTCAAACTATAGGTTATAATCAAATAAATTGATTATTAGCAATTTGGTCTAGATAAATGATTAAATTAATTTAGCCAAAGTGCTGAAAAGGGGGCTAATAGTCTAGATGACCATTTTTAGGTGATTACAACTTTAAGTCAACTTGCACTTAAATGTTACATTTCATGTATATATTCTACTAGAGAGAATGAGATTGATTTGAAAACAAAAATGGTGAGTTTAATTTTATATTTCTTATACATTATGGAATCATAAACCAAAAAGAATTTAAATTTTGCAATAAAAGCAAAACCAAAAAGTTAAGTTTGGTTGAGTCTAGGCATTGACAGTCACTTGGAGTTGGCAAGTCTAGCAAATCTCACCTAGACTCAGTTGAATCTTGACCAAGTCTCTCAAAATTGTTGAGGATCACTCAACTCATGGTTTGCCAATTCTCAACAAACCTAGATGAGTCTCAAAACTAATCTTACAAGCCCTAAAACAACTAAAAAGAAAGACCCGAAACTTAACAACAATTTTTTGGACCTATCAACCCATTGATAGAATCTTATAATAAGTTCCCTGACTGGGTAAGGCTATTGAATCTCCCCCTTCACCTTTGGGTAGATCCTATTTTGGAGGAGGTGGGGAGATCCCTTGGTGGATTCTGCTTGATAGATAAGGATTCTATCAATGTGTTTCAAATTATGTATGCTCACATTCTGGTAGAGATTGATATTTCTAAGGGACTCCCAGAAATGATTTCGGTGGCTTCTACTTTAGGATCATGGAATATCCTTCTTGACTATAAGGTATCCCCTTCCACTATAGGATATGTCGCAAGGCTAGTCACCTGGCCGTAGGCTGCTATGCTAGTAAATCTAGATCGAAAATGCCCCCTTATTGGTGGAAGGGGGTCTCGAAAGATCACTAAACAGTCCACAAGGTCCTCTCTACAAGGGATGATGACTCTCTTCATGATATTTTGGTGGAGGATTCTGCTGCTATTCCTGGCATTTTGACAAAGGATCATCCTTTGGCTCCTTTGGTTGCAGCAGATCGGTCTTTGGATTCTATTGTCCCGTTTTATGGTGATTTGATGGAGGATCCTCCTTTGGCTCCTTCTTTGGATGTGGCTAGTCTATCTTCTGGTGATTTGAGGGCAGCCCCCTCTCTGGCTCCATCTCAGGTTGATGTTCCTTTTCATGTTTTTGCTGTAATTTCCTCTGCTACAATTTTTTCCCTAGCTTCAGGGGTTTCAAGGTCTAGTTGTAGCTTTGTTGATTCACAGAGCCGGAAGGCTACTAGTTTGGTGGGGGTCGGAAGGACCATAGTAAAAGGATATAAGGTCATGCCCTCCACTTCTAATTTATCAAGGTCGGACCTTCCTGTGGCTCCTTCTTAGGTTGCAGATGTTCCAATTGCGGTCTCTTCCCTAGTCTCGTGGATTTCTGAGATTGGCTCTGGTGTTGCTGATTTATGGTGGCAGAAGGCTGCTAGTTTGGTGGAGGATGGATTGACCACAATAAAAGGAAAAAAGATCAAGCCCTCCACTACCTCGTTTGATATGGCATTACGTTCTCAAAAGAAGCGATCTAAAGGCAAAGCCTGACTTTTTTTTTGACTTGTTGTTCTTTGTTTTGTCCCCTGGCTTTTGGCATGTTGTTCTTTGTTGCATATCATGGTTGGGGACTTTTCCCCTTTTCTTCATGGGGTTTCAAGAGCCTAGTCAAAACCTATGTTGGTGGTTGTTGTGTTGCCACAATGGTCACCTTTTGTTTGGTGATCCATAGCACTGGCCTTTTGTTTGGTCGTTGTCCTTTGGTTGGGCTTTAATTGCTTATTTTCAGCCTTTTGTATTGTTTTAACTTGGGTTTTAGAATCCCTGTAAAACTTGTTTATCTAATCAAAAATAATTGTTCGGACCTCAAACCCATCTAGTGAATTAATATTGAGCTAATTTATTCATAACTTAAATCAATTAATTAATTGTAATAACTAGGAACAAAATTACATAATTGAATGTTGTTGGTTTACAATTCTACAGCTTTTGCATGTTTGATTTCAATTATCTACACGTTGTCGGCACTAGTGGTAATGAAAATTCAAAAATAGGCCTAAAATAACTAAAAAGAATGTCCCAAAACTTAACAACAATTGTTAGGACCTCTTGAACAACTACCAAAATATGAGACAAATTACCTAATAACATGACATAAAACAATGCTTGAGTACTCGTACACTAATTTACATTCAATAGAGTACTTGATATATGCATATATTTTTACGATTAAATTTTATATTAAATTAAATTTATAAATAAAAAAATGATAATGACTAAAAAGGTGGTAGGTCATGCCTAAATACAAATATTTGTTCTAAAAATGAAACCATCAAAATAAAAATATAGACTGCCAAAATACTATATACTAACAAAATAAAACATATATTGGATTGGTATATGTTAATAAATGTTACACCTCAAGTCAATCTAGTGATTTAATATTGAGCTAATTCATTCATTAACCAAAATCATTAATTAACTGTAATAACTAGGAACAACATTCCATAATTGCGTGTTGGTTTACAATTATATAACTTGTACATGTTTTTTTTAAAATTATTTACACACTAACAACACTTGTGATAATGAAAATTCAAAAATGGGCCTAAAACAACTAAAAAGAAAGACCCAAAACTTAACAACAATTGTTAGGATAGTATGAGATTTCATATTCATAGAGACAATACAAAAAATAAGTTTTGATATTAGTCTCTGCAACTTTCCCGCTCTTTCCATGTTTAGAATTTTGAACTACCATGGCCCTGGAGGGCCCAGGCATGATGGAAGCCCCGGTGTGTCGAGACTTGCATATGTTGTTGGATCCTCATAGAGAAGATTCTCCTGCTTTGTCGGGTATGGTGTTGGGTCTGTCCAAAACTTTTGTGCCCGCTTTGTCAGTTTTTGGTGTTGACTATGCTCGTGAGGTTGGATCAACTACTCCCCCCCCACCCCCAAGGGTGGGTGGAAAGATGTTATCATTGGTGCCAAGGAGGGAAACACCAAGCTTGAGGATCCCAAGGTCACCCATAGTATCATAGGACCAGAAATTTCTTTCCCTGACAGTGTTGTGGACAACTTTTTTGCCTCCCTCAAACATTGTGTTGTGGATCATTTAATTTCCTTCAGGCCATCGATTGAGATGGCTAGGAAGTGGGTGGCGCATAAATGGTCTATGAAGGGAAGTGTTAGTGTCTCGGCCATGCCTAATGGACTCTTCTACTTTCGCTTCATGTTTTCTGAGGATTTGGCGGCTATCCTCTTAGGGACTTGGTACTATGGAAAACATTGTCTGGCCCTAACAAAATGGCAACTTGGTTTTGATGCCAATCTGGAACTCCAAAGCCTAGCCCCAGTGTGGCTGCGCTTGTTAGGACTGCCACTAGAATTCTAGGATGAGAAGATCTTGAGATGCATTAGAAACACCTTTGGACATTTTATTGTGGCGAACTAGATAACCCTGCTTAAATTTAGATTTGTCTTTGCTAGATTTTGTGTGAATGTTACTGTTGGTTTTTTTTGCCCCCCATTTAGCCCATCATCAATAATCAATATGAGAGATATTTAATGGGTTGGATTCTTTGATGTGGGTTAACATGCTTTTTGGTTGGGTTTAACATCTCATGTTAACTCTGTCTCTTCATGAGCTGAGTTGGCTCGGTTCCTTCATTGACTAAGCTAGTGGGTTAACACGCACTTTCTGTCAAGGTTAACATTTCATGTTAACCATTTTCACTATTTGAGAAAGTCTCACTTTTGGATTCCGTGAAATCATGAAATCATTGTTGTCTCTTCAACCATGCATTTGGGAAATGTGTCAACCAACAGTTTCATGCCATGTGGTAGATCCTTGTTGTGCTAGGCTGCTTTTAATCGAACTATGGTCATATTTTTGCATCATTTCTTGGGCCTCTTGCGAAGATACGATGGTTGTTAAATTTTGGAGCAGCTTTGGATATTTATGAGTGCATTTTAGCTATTTGTTGGAGAATGAAGAAGATACGCATCTACAGTTGGGTTTTATTCACTTGTTGAAGAGATTCTTGTAGCATCTAGGTCATCCATTTCAACATGAAAATCTACATCGACAACTCATCTTATTGGGGGAAAATCAAATTTATTCCACTTGGGTCAACTCTATAATTTTTGGGGTGGGTTAACATTGCGTGTTATCTCATCCCGCATTTTTTTACAGCAGTGTGAATTTATTTGTTGCGGCCATGACACATGACAATGATTGTTTTTTTAATGTTGAATGACATTCTTGGGTCTTGTTTGCATGACACCTTTGCATCTCCATGCCTCTTTATTGATTGTAATGATCAAATCTCATGGGATTTGATTTTTTATGGCTGGGTGCATTTATTTTTCCCTTCCTATCACTTCACTACAACAAGTTGATTTCAAGGTAGATTTTACTCGGCTATTCATTTATTGCTCTCTGCAACTCAACTCCATTTTGGTTGGGGTTTGAACTTCATAGTTTAGATATGAGTTATGCCTAATCTATAAAGGCAAGTTGTAAATACTTTTTCTGGGTTCTTCTCTATTCTTTTATGTCTATTTGCAGTAGCCTTGTGCTTTACAACTATATTCCTTGTTTTCCATTAATAAAATAGTTCTCTTTTTACCTTTTTTTGCCATTCATTATTTATGCATGTATTTGCCTCATTTTGAATGTTTCTTTCTAGTTCCTAAGGTTTATATGTTGTGTTCAAGACTGTTGATGATATTTGTATTGTGAAAATGTCTTTCCAATCAACTTTTTATCAGTTCTAAACTTGCACATGATTCTTTGGGAGTAGAATAGAGTCAAGACTAGTGTATTTGGCTTTTTATTGATGTGTTGTGCATTCCTTAGCAGAGTTGCAACCATTTCAATCAGGTGCATCACCCCCTTTAGATTAGATTAGCTAGTTTTCTTTATGCATCTCCTTCTTCCTTTTCCTCTCAAGAGTAGTTAGGTGCATCTTGATTGCAAGGAATTCATCCTTCTCTGGAGATTTAGCCTCAGAGCGCAAGTCCCACACTTGGAGGCTATTTCCATGTTACACAAGGTCGCTTGAGGGTCATACCTCAAGCAAGGGTGCAGAATTTTGTGTCAACAATTTTTGGCATGCCCAGTTGGACAATCATTTTCAGTTGTAGAAGTTTGTTGGAAGCCATTTCAAGATCCATTCACTAAGAATTTGGGTGTTATTCTTAGTGCCATCAGCCTTTGGAGGCATTTTATCTAACACCATGGCGACTCTATGCATCTTCTAGTTTCAATAGATCAAATGCTGATTTGTGTAAAGATCTTTTGATCTTTTTGTGTTTCTCACACTTTTTATGAAGTTCCTAGTTTAAGCACTTCTTCATGGATCCCCTCCTTGAAGCTAACTTTTTCAACCCTTTGTATTATGAGAATAAAGATGAATTTGTGGCCTACGTTTTCTCTTTGGAGTGGAAGGTGGGAGTGGCCCAATTTGAGGAGGATCTTGCTAGGAAGTTGGCTATTGCAGTAGAGGAGACAAGGCTCTAGCTTGCCCAATTGCAAGTGACTGAAGTACAGGAGCTCCCAAGGCAAAAATTTGCTCACTTCATGTAGAGAAATCCTCCCCTTCTGCAACAACATGAGAAGACATGCACACTACTAGCCACACCATCAGAGCTAGCCCCTGTTGGCCAAGAGGATACAATTGTTGCAGAGAACAAAAGTGAGGGCAATGTTGATTGCTTAGACTTGAAGCCATCAAGAGGGTGCCCCATCAGACATCTAGCTCTGCAACAATGCAAGTTTCCTGCGGTCATTCTCATTCCAAAGCATGAGGAAGATTTTCACAAGGAGGAGAAAGTTTGTTTTTCTCAAGATCTAGGTGTCCCAGTTGTGGAGAGCTTCATTTTTCTCAACATTGGGAAGGAGGTATTCCATGTAGTAGCAGGTTCATTGTGCTTGCTACTATTTTTAGTTGCCCATGTGCATGGGAGAAAGAATCAACTTGTGAAGAAGGGTAGCTACTTCAACAAGCTAGCTAATGACTTTGTTTGATTTATTTTGTTGGTAAATACTTGTACATAGTAGAGTAGGAGTTTTCTACTTTCCAAGAAGTGCATGAGCACATGTGCTCATTTTTTTGGAGTTGTTTTGAGCTTTTCGGAACTCCCTGGAGTTTTTATTTTTGTAGGTTACAAAATTTGTTGAAGTTGCAAGTGGGATAATGTGTCAATTCTTGGTAGTGACTCCATGCCCAATGGACTGCTTAAGGCCACTGATCTATGCTTAGCAAGAAAGCATCCCCTTTCAATTGCCAAGAATGTTGATCATTTTTACCCCCCATTCAACCCATCATCAATAACTGATCAAAGAGATTTTCAAGGGGTTGAATTCTTTGATGTGGGTTAACATGCTTGTTTGGGTTTAACATCTCGTTTTAAATCAGTCTCTTCATGAGTTGAGTTGACTCGGTTCCTTCATTGACCAAGCTAGTTCAGTTTGTTCTTTGACCGAGTTGGCTCGTTTTCCTTCATTTGTTGAGTTGCAGGTTAACATGTTTTTTGTTGGGGTTAACATTTCGCATTAGCCATTTTTTCTATTTCGGAAAGTCTCACTTTTGGCTTTTGCAAAATCATGAAATCATTGTTGTCACTTCAACCATGCATTTGGGAAATGTGTCGACCACCAGTTTCATGCCTCGTGTCAAATCCTTCTTCCATTGGGCTACTTTTAATCGAATGGTGGTCATATTTTTGCATCATTGTTTGGGCCTCTTGCAAAGATATGATGGTTGTTAGATTTTGGAGCATCTTTGGATATTTATGAGTGCATCTCAGCCATTTGTTGGAGAATGGAGGAGATACACATCTACGGTTGGGTTTTATTCACTTGTTGAAGAGATTCTTGCAGCGTCTGGATCATCCATTTCAACATGAAGATCTACATCAATGGCTCATCTTATTAGGGGCAAATCAGATTTATTCCACATAGGTCAACTCTGTAATTTTTGCGACGGGTTAACATTGTGTATTATCCCATCCCACATTTTTTGACAGCGATGTGAATTTATTTGTTGCAGCCATGACATGTGACAAGGATTGTTTCTTTAATGTTGAACAACATTTTTGGGCCTTATTTGCATGACACCTTTGCATCTTTGTGCTCCTTTATTGATTGTAGTGATCAAATCTCATGGTATTTGATTTTCTACGGCTAGGTGCATATTTTTCCTTACTATTAGTTCACTACATCAAGTTGATTTCAAGATCAGATTTTACTATGATATTCATTTATTGCTCTCTGCAACTCAACTCCACTTTGGTTGGGGTTTGAACTCCATAGTTTAGATCTGAATTATGCCTGATTTATAAATGCAAGTTGTAAATACTTTTTCCAGGTTCTTCTCTATTCTTTTATGTCTACTTGCAACGGCCTTGGGCTTTGCAACTGTATTCCTTGCTTCCATTAATGAATTAGTTCTCGTTTTACCTTTTCTTGCCATTCTTTATTCGTGCATGTATTTGCCTCATTTTGAATGTTTCTTTCTAGTTCTTAAGGTTTATATGTTGTGTTCACAACTGTTGATGGTTGTTGTATTGTGAAGATGCCTTTCCATTCAATTTTTTATCAATTCTAAACCTGCTTGTGATTCTTTGGGAGTAGAATAGAGTCAAGACTAGTGTATTTGGCTTTTTATTGATGTTTTTTGCATTCCTGAGCAAAGTTGCCACCATTTCAATTAGGTGCATCACCCCCTTTATATTAGATTAGGTAGTTTTATTTCATGCATCTCCTTCTCCCTTTTCCTCTCAAGAGTAGTTAGGTGCATCCTGATTATAAGGAAGCTGGCCTTCTCCACAGATTCAGCCTCAGACTGCAAGTGCCACACTTGGAGGTTGTTTCCATGTTACTTTCTTCCATTCGGAAGTGGAAGGGGCTTAAAGGGGCCTAGCTACTTTGTGGAACCCCAATTAACTAAGGGGCAGTGAGATCCATAAAGAAAAGAACTACATGATTATTGAGTTCATCAATGACATAATGGTGTGGAATCTGGTAAACATTTATGCCCTGAATACTAGGGTTGATAGAAAGAGAAGTCTAGGAATGGGTTGGAAGAAGGGTACAAAACTTGAAGGACAAAAGCTTGATGTGTATGGGGGACTTCAACACCCCACTTTACCCTTCAAAAAAATCTTGGGGGATCAATGACTTCTCTGGGAGTATGCAAGATCTTTTAGATTTCATTAACACCTGTAACCTTGTGGATGTGGACCTGCAGGGTAACCCCTTTACTTGGTCCAACAACAGGAAGGGCCAGGACTTGATCCAAGTTAGATTGGACCGACTCCTGGTTTTAGGAGACTGGCCTCACATCATCCCCTCATCCCTAGTCAACCTCTCAAGATTTGTTTTCGACCACTCCCCAATTTTGTTCAATTGTGAGGATGTGATTATGAGTGAGCCTAAACCCTTTAGATATGAAATCATGTGGCATTCCCATCTTGATTTCAGGAATAAAGTGGAAGAATGGTGGAACATCAAAGTGGATGGGACTACTATGTTTTGACTGACTTAGAAACTAGATATTGTAAGGAGGAATGCTAAGGATTAGGCCAAAAGATCCTTTGGGGATGTGTTTAAAATAAAAAAAGGAGCTTGAGGAGGAGCTCAAAAGGATGCAATCAACCATGGCAACGGGAGATGTCACTAAGGCTACCACTCTTGAGGAGAACTATAGGAAGAAGTGGAAGGACACTACTAGTAGGGAGGAGATCTTTTGGAAGCAAAGGTCTCGCATTTCCTGGCTAACTGAAGGTGATAGGAATACTTCCTTCTTCCATAGATCTACTTCAAATCATTAAAAAAGAAATATCATTACCTCTCTAGAGGAGGAAGGAAGGAGGACCTTGAAGGAGCAAGAAGATATGGGAAGATGTGGTGGATTTCTTCACGAATGCTTATAAAAGAGAAGACGAGAGGAGCAACAATTTAATCAGGAGAAGTATGCTCAACAATATCCCAACTGTCTTAAGGAGTGAGAAAAAATGAAAAGCTCAAGAAGAAAGTCTCGAAAGAGGAGCTTAAGAATGTTGTGTTCTCTATGAAAGCCTATAAGGCTCGGGGCTTGGATGGCTTCCCACCGACCTTCTTCCAACACTTTTGGGAAGTGATTTATAAAAAAACTTATTTGGGCCACTAGGGATATGATCAGAACTGGGAGGATGCTAAGGAGGATCAATAAAACCTTTATTGTCCTTGTGCCTAAAATCTAGACACCAAGAACAATAAGGGATTTTAGGCCAATTAGCCTCTGCAATATCATCTGTAAGGTCTTCTCTAAGGTGTTAGTTAATAGGATCAAACCTTTCCTAGACATGGTTATTGGGAGTCCTCAAAAGGGGTTTGTCTCAGGTCATCAAATTCTAGAAATTGTGATTACCACACATGAAATCATCCACTCCATGGACAAAAGTGGAAGACCGGGTATGGCCCTCAAACTCAACATCTCCAAGGCTTATGATAGAGTCAATTGGTCCTTCATCTATGATGTCCTGGAACAAGTGGGGTTCAGTAAGAACATTGTGAATATCATAAAAACTCTGGTGGAAACCACCCAATTTGAGGTGTTTCTTAATGGGAATCCCTGGGGTAACTTTGATGCCGGAAGAGGTCTGAGACAAGATGATCTTCTTTCCCCTTACCTTTTCATTATGGTGGCTGAAGTATTAGGAAGGTAGGTTACCAAGTTGGCTAGTTAGAGTAGCTTGAAAGGTATCAAGCCAACTACTACTCTAGCACTGAGGTTATCCAGCAATTTGTGGATGACACTTATCTTTTCGGAGAATCCTCTATCTAGGAAGCTAGCGCTTGGAGGACCCTCCTCACCAATTAAGATATTTGCTCAGGTCAACAAATTAGTCTGGTTAAAAGTAAGATTTATTTTTTAAATACACTTGAGGTTTTGCAGGTGAAGGTTAAAAATATTCTCGGATGTCAGTTAGACAACCTCCTAGATACCTACTTTGGCCTTCCTCTAACTATCAAGGAAGTCTCTGCCACCTTTTGGAACTCTATTCTAGAGAGAATGCAAATAAAGCTTGCTCGGTGGAAGTGAAAATTATTGAGTAATGCGGGTAAACTTCAACTCCTGGTGGCAGCTCTTCAAGGAATACCAATATACTTCCTCTCAATATTCAAGATTAACTAGAATATGGCGAATAAACTTGAAAAACTGCAAAGGAACTTCCATTGCTCTAGCACATAGGAAAGAAATAAATGGAGCCTCGTCAATTGGGAAACTGTATGCAAACCTAAAGATAAGGGAGGGCTGGGAATTAAAAGAATTGCTGATATGAATAAGGCTCTACTCACTAAGGTCGTGTGGGGATTGGTTGAAAATAAGACCGATTGGGAAAGGATCATGAGGGCTAAATACCTAGGCAACACTCACTTTAGATATAACCTCTTTAATAATGATCCCCCTAATGGCTCAAAGATATGGAACAACATCCTCAAATGTAGGGCCCTCCTACGGAAGGGTGTGAAATGGTTGGTTGGGAACGCCAAAAGAAAAAGCTTCCGAGAGGACAATTGGATAGGGGGGAAACCCCTCATCTACTACAACTTTAGTGGGCTCCAAGAACCCTTAAAAAGGAATGTAGGAATAGAGGTGGAAGATGATATTGATAATCAAAGGAAATGGAAGCGTTTATCCACCTTGGATATCCCTAATAGAGAGGATCCCCTTGTTAAAGAATTGGAGGAAATGATGTGCCACCACACTTTCCCTATACTTGCCCAGTGGGATGAGGTGATTTGGGATAAGACTAATGGTCGGTTCTCGGTTGGCTCTGCTTACCAACTTATTTTTTAGAATACTCAGACCTTGATCACCTGGGGCAAGGTCTGGAATAGACAATTACTGCCAAAAATCATTTTTTTTCTAGTGGATAGTCATGCATGGTAAGATTGTCACTACTAACAACCTATGAATGAGAGGTATTCAGATAACCAACCGATGCTACATGTGCAAGGAGGAAGAGGAAATTATTGTTCACCTCTTGTTAGAGTGCCCCTATTCTTTAAAGGTCTGGTCCTACATCTAGAATAAGTCTTTAATGGTTTGGGTCATGAACAGAGGCTTGGAACAATTCAAAAAGAACTGGTACTACCCCTTCATCCACCCACGCCTCAGAGTCCTTTGGAATCTCCTCCCCCCACATGTTTGTTGGGGTATTTGGAAGGAGAGAAACAATAGGGTTTTCCAAGAGGAGGAAAGGGGTGAGGAAGTGGTGGGAGAGATTTTGAGTAAGCTCATCATAGAGAATATTATGGTGGCAAAATTTAAAGTGCCACAGGAACCCCCATGCAAGAAGGAGGTGGATATTGTTGGGAAGTGGAATATTCTCCCTAACTTCCAAAATTTTGACAATTCAAATTTGGCAGCTAGAAAAAATACTCGTTGGTTTCCCCCCACTACTAAATTTTGATGGTGTTGCGTGGGGGGTAGGTGGTAGGCGACAGCTAGAGGTGTATTGAGGAATGAAAAGGGTGATGTGTTGGTTGCCTACTTGGGACGTTTGGGTCAGGGAACCAATATTGTGGCAAAGGCTACTGCCTTACTTTGGGGGCTAAAATTTGTTGTGAAATTAAAGGTGGAATGACTAACCATAGAGGGGGACTCTAAACTCATCATTGACTCTGTTCAAGGGAGTACTCAACTTGGTTGGGTCATACATCACATATTGGGTGACATATGGCAATACCTCATAACCTTGGATCATTATGACTTATAGCACATCTACAGGGAGGGCAATGCGATGGCAGACACCTTTGGCTGGATTGGGGTTTGATTTGGAGAACATAAAAAGATGGAAGAGTGTTGAAGTGTTGTCTAACTCTATAAATTCCCTCATTAGTAGGGAAAAGACTCCTCTAAATCAAGTTAGATGACCTTCCAATTTTGGAGAAGGGGCCAATTTGGTGGAATTGCTATCGTTATGATAGTTAAGATCGTCTTGAGTTTGACAAGACGTTTCACAAGGTTTAATTATGTGGATCAGTTCATGAAAGGGCACGGAGAAGGGGATGCAATTAATAATACCAGCTTTAAAGGGGATGCAATTAATAATACCAGCTTTAAAATTAACACCATCATTTTTCGATGTTATGGCAGGATTATAGAAAGAAATAACATTATGACTAAGGCTAGATCTTTAAGGTATTATGTGTGGATTTCTTACACTCCCTCTAATGATACTTCAAACTAATTAGTACATTTTGAAATTCGCAGTCTCGTGAAGCATAAGAAATATAGCTATTTTACCATTGGTTACAACATTTCTAGCCCCACCTTCGTGATTTTTTGGGTGCAAATGAGAATTAGTGAAATTGAGGAAGGGAATATCATCAAGGAAGTTGTTCACATGGATGTGGACTTGAACAAATTGGAGCCCACTAGAATGGAGGATTTCTCCAAAAGGCAGGTGACTTTGATTCTGTTAAAGGAAGGAGGGTTTGTCCCATACATGCAAGCTATGGCAAGCTATTACAAGAACTGTTCACAACAATTTGTTGCTAGTTGGAAGGATAGGCATGTGACCATAAATGACATTATGTTTTAGGTGAATGAAGAGTCTATTGCCATGGCGATGGGACTAGACATTACTAGTAGGAAATGGCAGAAGGTTACGAAGGTGGCAAATGAGGCAAGTATGACTAGTTTCTTCAGAGGCAATGAGGCCCTAGACCTTTACCGCGGTGGTTTTAGGAGGGATAACTATCAGAACCCTAGGACGATGTTTTGTCTAATGATTATGAAATACCTAACACTGGAAGGCAAACACAGTGTGTACTACTTTTACCAATTCCCGCTTCTTAACCATTTTTGTAACAGGGAGCTTGTTTGCATTCCGTTCTTTTTTATGCATGCACTTGAAGAGATTGGGATGGATGTTAGAGAAAAAAGGAAGAAAGGGGCCAACTTCAATATCCTACACCAAGGGCTCATGTTTCGTCTTTTCCAATTTCACTTTGCCCTTTGCCCACCCCGTGTGATAGCAATTGACAATGTCCTCCCCTCTAGGGCTCCCCTGTGCTTGGAATTTGCAAGTGACAATTATGCCCCCACTCCTCAACCTTCTCCTAGCCAAACTTGTGTTAAGGGTAGGTAGAACAAGATGGCCCCAAAACTGACTGCTAATAGGAGAACTAAAATGGAAAAGAGGGTGGAGGTAGAAATTGGGGATTCGAATGAGGAAATTGGTGGGGTTAGAAGAAGGTCAAGAAGAATTGCCAAGACCCATGGAAGATTTAAACAATTGGCAAGTCGCTCTTAGGAGGAGGAGGATGGCACTAACTCTAAGGAGTGACAAGAACTCGAGGGATGGCCAAGAGAAAGGGAAAGATGAAATAGACAAAGAGGTGGAGAAATGGGATGATACCCTAGATGGTACTTCGGATTTTGAGGTGGACAATCCTAGATGATACCCATGTCTCTGCCACCATCACCCAACCTCCAACTGACAACCAAGAGAACTCCAAAACTGTGATTGACTCCCCAGACACCATCTCCTCCTCAGTAAAGAAAGATGGTCTGGTAAACCTAAAGGCCCCTACTGACAATCTTGTGGTGTAGGATGGTAACAAAACTCTAGTGAACAACAAGGCTTTAAAGTTGGGATCTGAGGAAAAAATGAAGGTTACCCACAAGGATCTCTAGGAGCTCAAAGACAGGTGCAATGCTATGGAGGAGGGCTTCTCCCTGTTCTCAAAGTTCACCTTAAAGTGACTCATGCAGCTACCACTACTCTTCAGCTGTTGGCTAATGCGTCGGAAGAGGATAGCCTAGGGAAGGAGGACTTGAAGCTTCTCTATGGCTTCCTTGCTAAAGATTGGGTGAAGGTGCTCCTGGTTGGAAAAGGAAAGAAAAAAGATGGTACTTAGTGGCCTTTTGTTTTCTGTTGTGTTTAGTACTTTGTTGGTTTTCACTTTCCATCCTTTGGTGATGGTTTTGTTTTTTTGGTTAAACTTAGTTCTGGGCTATAGGTGGTACGATAAGATGACCACCTAAATGTTTTTTGATAAACTATTACACTCTGTTGGTTCTAAAGGTTGTATCCCTAATTATTTTAATTACCATTATTTTGTTACTTTTGTTTTTGAGGTAAATCATTAAGGGTGTTGTGTGTGGTTGTCTATTAGTTGTTGGCTGGCTTTTTGCCAGTTGTACCACCACTGTTGTAAAGGGTCATCCCCCTAGTTTTGGCTACTTTTCTATCAAAAACAATTGTTAAGACCTCTTGAACAACTACCAAAATATAAGACAAATTACCTAATAACATGATATAAAACAATGTTGGAGTACTTGTACACTAATTTATATCCAATAGACTATTCTTAATATATGCATCTCTCTTTATAGTTAAAATTTATATTAAATTAAATTTATTAAAAAAAAGGATGACTAAAAAGGTGTTAGGTCAGGCCTAAATGCAAATACTTGTTCTTAAAATGGAACAATCACAAAAAAAAATATAAACCACCAAAATACTATATACTAATAAAATAAATCCTATATGCTATATGCTATATACTATATACTAACAAAATAAAAAATATACTCCATTGGTATAGGTTAATAAAAATTTCATCACAAATCAATCCAGTGAATTAGTATTGAACTAATTCATTCATTAACCGAAATCAATTAATTAATTGTAATAAGTAGAAACAACATTACATAATTGCATGTTAGTTTACAATTCTACAGCTTGTACATGTTTGCTTTTAAATTATTTAACCACTAATGGTAATGAAAATTCAAAAATAGGCCTAAAACAACTAAAAAGAAAGACCCAAAACTTAACAAGTAGTGTTAGGACCTCTTTAACAACTACCAAAGTATAAAATAAATCACCTAATAACATGACATAAAATAATACTTGAGTACTTGTACACTAATTTACATCCAATAGACTATTATTAATATATGCATCTCTCTTTAAAATTAAAAAAAAATTAAAAATGATAATGACTAGGAAGGTGGTAGGTCACGCCTGAATGCAAACATTTGTTCTAAAAATGAGAACCATCAGCCAAATACTATATGCTAACAAAATAAAATAAAATAAATACTATATACTAATTATAGGTTAATAAAAAATTCACCTCAAATCAAAATCAATCTACTAAATATATTTTGAGCTAGTTCATTCATTAATCAAATCAATTAATTAATTGTAATAACTAGAAACAACACTACCTAATTCTACAGCTTCTACGTGTTTATAATTTAATTATTTACACGTTTGCGCACTGATGGTAATGAAAATTCAAAAATGGGCAAACAAGCCCGTAAACCAGAAACAATGCTGCATAAGAAAAAGACAATATGTTGCTCAGAGATGAAACAAATATTATCAAATAGAACCTTCAATTAAGCAGGCAGTGTGAAACTAATTTGATTGACATATCTCACTATTTTTCATCATCTTGCAGACATGTGCGCACACTCTATATCAACAAATCAAACAGGTGTGAAATTTTAGTTTCATGCCTTAATCCCATGACATCCCATACCAAACAAAAATCTAAATTAATTATAAGATAAAGAATATTTGGAAATCCAATTTACCTAGAAAGAAAGTGAAGTTCAAAACCCAAATTTGGGCAAAAGAACGAAGCGCGAAACTAATAATGCAAGGATGTCTTAGCGTAGTTTTAAGAAAAAATTATTGGCTGAAGCATGAGGAATAAAGATTCCAATCACAATGTTGCAAAATTGGAAATCATTCATATTTCAAGAAAGTCAGATAACAGTGACTGAAACTAAAGTACGAAATACTTTGCAGAGAGGGTCTATTGAAACAGTTTTTCACCAGCCTGACTGCAACATGTTTCTCTTATTATCGGAGAAATCTATGGGCATAAAAGAGCACCAAGTCTTCCATCACACATTTGAAAGACTTGACTTTTATTTAATGCTGATAAAATATTGTACAAGTTTCTTTAAATAAATTTAAAAGTATATAAATATTATATGGTTCTTTTAAAATGCAAGTAAAATATTTATTTTTCAATCATGACGTTTACAAAAAATTTAAAACCATATGAACACAAAACACCTATTAGTGTTCTACAAGAAAAAATCTCGGCGGATGAGGTGGACGTATTCTTTAACCTAGAAAGATCGACCGGTCGTCATCAAAAATTTAAAACATCAGAAAAGCATCATCAAAAATATATATTGTTCGAAAAAGCTTGCTTAGCTCAGATATGACAACAAAATAATTTATAGTGGAACTCAAAATGTTTGCATATTTAAGCAAGAGATAGCTCTCCGGCAGGAACAGTCCGCTTCACCAATTTTGCCCAGGATTCATTTGTCTCTGCAATCACTTTGAGTGCATAGTCCTGGTTGGAACCAATACAAGAAAAGCAAAGATGTAGGATTAGTAATAAGACATCAGCAGCAAGGCTCAAGTGATATGCACCCATTATCAACCATTATAACTCTCTCAGCATCTTGTGAAATTAATAACAGAAAGGTAAATTAAATGATGAACTTACTGTTTGTTTCATGTAAAGGAAATTAGTAACATTAAGATAGAGACTCGGCAATACCTATGCAATGGGATTGTCTAGTTCATCCGGTCAGTTTGATAAACAAAGGTTAAAGATGCAAAAGTAGAGTCTATAGATAACCTGTACATTAGAGAACTACAATATAACCTTACAAAACTCTCTGTATAAAAGCTACATCGTGCAACAATGATGGTAAGATACTTTGGTCTTTAAATAATTAAATTATATGTTTAGCACTAATAAATGTTTATACGGTCTTGAGTCTAGCGGTGGAATACCTATGCAATGGGTTTATCTAGTTCATCCAATCTGTTTGATAACCATAGTCAAAGATGCAAAAGTACAGACTCTATAGATGACCTATAAATTAGAGAACTACAGTCTAGTATTATGAAATTCCATGAATAAAAGCTACATAATATGGGTTTGGATGGTGGGGGTATAAGAATTTTCACACCATAGATCCAGTTCCTCGCCTCTAGACCTAGTTTAAAACCCTAAGACAGGGCATCTTGAGAGTTGTGCCCTGCTAGTATTACAAACTACTGATCGCTACCCATCAGATTCTAGCCCAGGATAGAAAATTTAATAAGGGCACCAGTGATCAATAAAATAAAAGAATATAATTAAAATTAAATTAAGAGCTTTTATGAGTAATTACAGATGAAGGAATCCCTTTGGAAGTAAATCATTACTCTCAAAAGGAAGCAATGAAATGTGGTGACCCTCCAAGAAATGGATATAAAGGGCAAACCAGTTCATTGACAAGAAATCATGATTCAATCATCAAGGAATCAACGAATCAAGCAGTCAATCAATCAGCAAAGATAATCAAGCAAGCAAGCAATCTTGAATTTGACGAAGTGACTTGCAACTAAGGACAAAAACCCTCAAAAATCCATAAGACATTTAATGTAGAAAACCCTTATTTCTCGCAACAAGTTTTGGATGAAAACCCTCCGAGATGAACTAAAAATTTTAAGGATGAAAACCCTTAAATACACTCAGCAAGTTGAGGACAAAAAACCCTGATCTTGCTACTGCTGAGTTTGGGAAAAAAAAACCTCTGATTCAGAAGATTTTAAAGCACTTTCAAAGGATTTCAAGATACGATTTATTTCAAGAATCAAGTCATGAATGAAAAAAGCAAGTTTTATTCACAGGATTATTCATAGAATTATAAAGTTGAATATTATTATAAAATTTCATCAATTTAGATAAAGTTGTATTCATAAACATAATGCAATCCTCATTTTGAGTTGGGATCATTATTTCAGGACAAAAATCAGAAATATTCTAGAAAGGGACATTATAAATGGTATCAAAGGCAACGATCTTGTAAATGTGCAGGGCGAATCTCATATTAAAGTTTTATGGGAAACTCTGTTAGAAAGGAAAGAAAGCTATATTCTTTAATGAGGATAGTTAAAAGAAATGCATTGTTACAGGAAAAACAGTTCAATGGTCATGCTCTGTTGCAGCTAAGCTCAGCATATTAAATTCACTATATGTTACTATTGCAGGTTCTATAGAGCATTTGAATGCATTTCAAAGAGCATAGATAGGCCTCCCTAATATATCTAGCATAAATGTGGGGAAATTCGGATAATCATGGCCACATATTGTTAGGATTAAACCATGGACAGAAATAACAATTACATGCAAATATAACCAATAACAGAAAATAATAGATCACATAGAAAAAAACACGATGCACCAAGATTTAAAGTGGTTCACCCAATCCCTGGGCTACGTCCACCAAACAGCAAGTCCAATATTATTATGATCCAGTGATTATAACCTGATTACAATCTGTAATCCCTTACAGCTCAATACCGCCACAAGAACCAATTTCGCATCACAACTTAATAAAAAATACCTAACCCTAAGCCCTTTTATACAAGTATTTTATGTCGTTTTAGGGTTACAACATGTTGGCCATATGTCGGCTACAATGTTGGCCACAGCCCAAAAATTATTTTGGGGGCACTGCCTCGAACCCCAAAGAATTTATGAAGTATGTACAGTACTTTCCTAATCAGTCACCACAATCTAACAATCTCCCACTTGGAGACTGATCCTGTAGCTATACCGCTACCACATGGGGCTCCCACTGGATCAAACCACCCTAGACTCTGCTATTCTTCGATTTATGCTCGGTCTAGAAGACCAACTGAAGCTGAAGAGGAGTTCAGCTTCTCCCTTGTTACTACCTTTGTCAACATATTTGCTAGATTGTCATTTGTATGTATCTTCTCCAGCTTTAACTGTCCATCCTCCAAAACTGACCGAATGAAATGGTACCGCAACTATATGTGTTTGGTCTTGGTATGTGTTTGGTACTCCAAAGAATTTATGATGTAGAGTACTTTCTTGATCAGTCACCACAATCTAACACATATATCAACTAACCGTTCACAAAAACTATGCAAATTTTGAACCAGCACCTAACATGCCTGTGCTGAAATAGGAGCTTTGAGGCACTATATTGACATTCATCTAAGCATGATATTGTGAGTGTTCTGATGTTAGATCTACTAGCATGCAGAAGTTCTTTGACTATGTGCTTATGAGAAATAAATCAATAAAGAGTAGAGCACAGAACACTGTAATTTTAGTGATCAATACGGATTTACATGTTATATACGGAGGCCACACAATTGTTGAAGAATGACTCTAGCTTAAATTTATTGCTACCAAAGACAAAAACCATTGAATTGTTTAGTACAATAGCCCAAAATGTTTGTATGAGCTACAAACAAGGTGGAAAGAATATCTGGTAAATTACATCCAAATTTGAAAGTTTGTAGCTCGTTGAAGTAGAACATCACAACCAAGGCTTGAATGGTTACATAATCCTCCATAGGAGGGCCACGACCTTGTTGGCAGGTGAATGGAAGGTTCTTGGTAATAATATAATAGAAAGAGGGGTACATGTACACTTTGATGATCAATGACTACATTTTGAATATACTTATTCTCTCTATTTGGCATTTTCACACATCATTATCATTTATTGGGATCATGCAGTAGTATGAGTTCATTATGACTTCAAGCTGTAAATCCAACACTTTATGCAAATGACCATCATTGAACATTTCAATAACTTCACCCAGTTCAAGGATCAAATTGTTGATCTGGTCACGAATTTTAAAGAGCATAGATTTCACAAATAGGTGGAGGATGCAACATTTTTCTATCATTTTTTATTTCAGCAATGGCAATCAAAAGTTTGTATTCATTGCCCAAGATCTTTAGTGAAAATGAGATGAGAGGGTAGAAGATCACAATAGTGTATGGACCTATTCAACATGATCAAGGCCAAAATCTAATATCATATATATCTAAATAAGAACTTTTTGTGAAGTATATTTAACCAGATAAACCTACAGGTCTGAAAGTGCAGACCGTACTTCTTCTTTTACCCTTATATATATGTTGGCATTAGATTATTTTCCTTAGGAACCAATGACTTCTCAAGAAGTGAATTATTAACTAAGATAACACGTTGTGTTAGTTAGATGTTATCATGTTTATTTATTTTGATTGCCGACTTGTAGGAGTATTAATTATGTTAACTAAGGAAGGGTTAGGTCCCTTTGAGGGACATACCCTTTAGGAAGGATATATAGGGAGGTTATCAATGCAGATTGAGGACACACAATTACAACAAAGTCTGCTCCTCTAAGCATCTATATCCTGCGAATTATATCAAAGATACTCTCTCACAATCAAAGGTTGATTATTCATTATTGGATCTGCATCAAGATAGGTATTAACTTCATCAATATTCAGAATTCTTAGAAGACCATTCTCAGCATTTAAAGACTGAATTAAAAGCTTGATTCAGAGATAAGGAATTAGTAGAAACTTTACATGGTATCAAAGCTCTGGTAATCGAACGTAGGTTCTGCAAAATTTCAATAATCAGACTTTGTATACATTAAGCAACAATCTCCTATCTTCTATGGCATACACAATCAGACCCGAGGATAGTTTTGATGGGCAGGAACATTTTGATGTCTGAAAATTCAGAATCATGATGATTCTTGAAGAGAACAATGTAAAACAATTTGTTGATGGAGCATCCAAACAACCTCCAATTGAACCTCACAAATCTATGTGGAGTAGAGGAAATAGAAAAGCTATTCAAATTATCTTTGGATGGAGTCAGAAATGATACCGTACCTATGCTTACAAAATATCAAACTGCATTTGATATAATGAATGCATTATGAAATGCATATGAAGTAAACAATGCAACTAGGGTTCTCGCACTAAAAAGGCAACTTAATCACATTCAGATAAAGAAAGGAGAATCGATAAATTCTTACTTCCTAAGAGTTGTTGGCATTAGAGATGAACTATCAAGCATAGGAACCACCATTAGTGACACAGAATTAATGCTTATGGCTATAGATGGATTGTTAGATTCATGGGAGACATTTTTACAAAGAATAAGTGCTAGAGATAATCTTTCGGACTTTAACAGACTCGAGAAAGATTGTTTTCAAGAGGAATCCAAAAAAATAAAGAAAGAAGGGAAACCAAAACCAAAAGATGAAAAACTTCACATTCTTAATACAAACTCCTATAAGGGCAAGAAAAGGCATTTCAAGAAGAAAAAGGGAAATCAAAAGAATGGAAAACCCAACAAAGATCTATCTAAAATAAAGTGTTTCAAATGTGAAAAATTTGGACACTAGATCTAATTGTCCTGAAAATTCCGAACAACAAGCAAATTGTACAAATGTTATTAGAGAAGACGATACTTATGATCCTAAGAACCGTGTTTCATATTCCTCTCTATCAAATGAAATTTCAAATAAAGCATGGGCAATTGATAGTGGATCTTCTAGACATATAACGGGATACAAAGAAACTCTAGATTCTTTATCAGAGAAGGTTAACGGTGAAGTTACCATTGGTGATAACTCAACACACTCCGTTGAAGGAATTGAAAATTGTATTTTGAAACTAAAATTAGGAAATACTCTTCTTAAAGGTGTACTCTATGTACTAGGAATTAAAAAAAACCCAATCTCAATTACAGCACTTGAAGATGATGGGTAGAATGTTGCATTCGTGGATGACAAAGTATTAACTTGGGCTAAGAACTCCTCTATCAAGAAAGCAAAGTTAATTGGTCAAAGAAAAAGATATTTGTATGAATTGAATACAGAATCTAGTTGATCTATTCAAGCCCTAGTTCACTAAGCTGCAGATACAAATGAAATATGGCACAGAAGATTAGGGCATCTAAATTTTAAAACTTTATCAACTATGGAGAAGATGGTTAGTGGATTACCTAAACTAAATAAAGACTACCCAAGTATTTTCAAAAGGGGTGCTCTGGGTAAGAACACCAGAAGTCCCTTTCATGATACTACTAGGAAAACAAATATTGTACTAGAATTAATTCATTCATATTTATGTGGACCCATGTTTGTTCCTTCTCTTGGAGGATTCTGGAATTATATTTTGTTCCTAGAGGACTTCTCTAGGAAAACATGGATTTATTTTTAAAAATGCAAGGAAGCAGAAGAAATCCTACAAAGGTTTAAAGAATTCAAAACATTAACCGAAAACTTTTCAGGGCGTAAAATTAAAACCCTTAGAACTGATAACAGAGGAGAATATACCTCAGATTTGTTTAAAAGGTTTTGTAAAGAATCAAGGATTAAGAGGGAGTACACTATTCCTCATGATCCAGAGCAAAATGGGGTAGCAGAAAGAAAGAATAAGACAATTATAGAAGCTGCTAGAGCTATGATTTTTGACCAAGATCTAGAATATTATCTTTGGGTAGAAGCCTCTCGTACTGCTGTATATATTCAAAACAGAAGCCCTCACTCTTATCTTAAAGATAAAACCCCTAAAGAAGTATTTACTAAAGTAAAACCCAATATAAGTCATCTTAGAATTTTCAAGTGTCCTGTATATATCCATGTTCCAAAAGAAAAGAGAACCAAGCTAGAACCCTCTGGGAGGAAAGGTATTTTTGTAAGGTATAGTGAGAAATCTAAGGCATATAGGATTTTCATACTTGGACAAAAAAATATTGAACTTAGTAGGGATATAGATTACTCAATATATAGAATTAAATATAGATTACTCAATATTTAAATGTTGACAATAGGTCTTCTAAGAATTCTAAATATTGAGTAATCTAGATCCCAGAGGGAGAACTTAGAAGAAATAGAAGATGAAATTCAAAATATGAATCTTGAAGAAAATTCAAAGAAAAGACCACTTTGGGCCATTAAAATAGTTGAAGCAGCTCAAAACTTGGTTGCACCTTCCGGAACAGTTAGAGAAAGAAAAAGACCTAAAACATTCTCTAGTTATATAACAAACATGAGTGATTTATCCAAAACAGAACCTACCAATCCTTTTGATGCTATTAAACGTATAGCTTGGAAAGAAGCCATGACAGAAGAATACCAATCTATTATAAAAAATGATATTTGGGAAATTGTTCCAAGACCTAAAGGAAAATCTGTTGTTTCTTCCACGTGGATATTTAAAATAAAGCATGTTGCTGACGCTAGTATTGAGAAGTATAAAGCCAGATTTGAAGCTAGAGGATTTTCTTAGAAAGAAGGAATTGATTATGAAGAAACCTTTGCTCCTGTTGCCAGATATACCTCCGTAAGAGCAGTCTTAGCAATTGCCGCATCAAAGGGATGGAAGGTACATCAAATGGATGTAAAAAACAACATTCCTAAATGGAAAGATTATAGAATAAGTTTATCTGGAGCAACCTGAAGGATTTGAAACTCGTGATCCTAACATTTTTGATGGATATATAGTGAGGTTATTGATGCAAATTGAGGACACACAGTTACAACAAAGTCTGCTCCTCTAAGCTTCTATATCCTGTGAATTATATCAGAGATACTCCCTCACAATCAATGGTCAACTATTCATTATTGGATCTGCATCAAAATAGGTGTTAACTTCATCAATATTTAGAATTCTTAGAAGACCATTCTCAGCATTTAAAGACTGAATTAAAAGTCTGATTCAGAGATAAGGAATTAGCAGAAACTTTACACTTCTATGGTAATTGGATTAATCAAAGTACATTGTTTTATAACCTACATCTAGTACCACTACCCAAGAGAGGATGACACATGGGAAACGGTCATGATACAGTATTTGCCATATTCTTGTTATGGTATTCATTGGAAGGAACCCTTATCAAATCATCCCACAAAAAACTCACACTAGTGCACAAAAGTCCATACAGAAGAAAAAATAATTGTTTATTGGATTATAATGAGGACATATTCCTACCGCCAATCTATGAAGGAATTCTACTGCAATATAAAGATCTTTCTATTAAAAGAAGAAGAATCTATTTTCCCCACTATTTCAAGAAAGATAGTAACAAATATTGTGTATAACTGTAATGCTCCTATATTTTGTGTTTTGGATCAAAGGGAAGGAAGACAAGCATTGATAGAAACCATCACACTGGTTCTTAAACAAAGGAATCAATCGATGGCTGATCAAGACTCACCCACAAGGTTATTCAGGCTAACAAAAAAAAATGAGATTACTGAACAAAGTGACAACTTTTGTTATAGCCAACTCTTCCATACTAAGTTACCCAATGAATGGAGAGAACAATTTGAGGAAATTTCTAGGAACTTTCTGATTGGAGTAGTTACAGTATGTGAGAATAAGTGGACTAACAAGATATAAAATTATTCCCAAAAAGAACATCACATTTAAGGTCATAGATGTGTGTGGTGCTTCTAATTCTCATCTTAATATATGGAAAGCTCATTTTCCTACTTTACCTCAAAGAGATATCCATTAAACTAAGCAAGGAGCAGTCCCTTCAAGATGCAGTTGATGAAAAAGGGGAATTTGGTTTTTGAATTGGTGTTTTCTTTACTTGGTTTCAGACTACGTTAAGGTTTCCTTTGTTTCTTCTCTTTGAGGATGAGACAAAACTCATCTTAAATTGTGAACATGTAAATTTCCAACTCTTGATTATGTTGTTGAGAATTATTAGAATAGCTCTTAAAATTAAAAACAAAAGCATATCCTAGTTCAAGTTTTACAATTGTGAAAATATCATAGGACGGCAAGTTGAATTTGAAATACATCTTCATAAATTTAAAAAATCCCAAGAAAATTGGAAGTTGCAAAGTTTAAATCATTAGCAGAGTTAGGTGACTCGAGAAGTTCTACGAAGCAAAAAGGGAAGTCAAGTGGAACTATTTGAAGACAAGAAATAATTACATTGCAAGATTCATTTTATTTCCAATATCGAGTTGGGATCCTAGTAACTTGAGAAAGATTCAAACTAGGATAACCGGAACTAAACAAGAGGATTTGAATGAAGAAATGGTGAATGAAACAACCTACCCTTGTAACATATTAGAAAAGCTTCATCCACCAACAATATCATTGAGTTAGTTGTGATCTTGGTTAGCCTAAATTACTGGTTCAGATTTGAGTTCAATGGTCCGGTTTATGGCAGTAAAGAAAATTTGGGAGTTGGGTTCATTGGTCCAAAGACTGACGAACATATTGTCATTGATGTCAAAGGATTTCATTAGAATGAATTAAACCAGTGTTAGCATCAAAGGCAAATTGAAGATAGGAATTAAGCTGTTTGTGTCTGTGATATGCATACTAGATGGAATGATATAAACAATTGTAAGAAGGCATATTTGGGAGAGTCTTGGATCTACAATGAGAGGAGGCATATCATTAATTAGGAGACCATGATGAAAGCACAAAGATGAATAGATAGGAGAGACCAACCTATATAAGCACACCAGGAGAAGGATGTGATTAAACAAAGAAAGTATATGTCATTGACAAGTCAATGTTTGGAGCAGCAAGATGTAGTTTGGAATCCACATTGGTAAACTATTAATTGTTTGAAGAAGCGACAATGGTGTGATCAAACACGAGATAATATACAGCAGCAGACGGTATTGTTCATCTGCATAATATTATGGAAGATGTGATAACAATGGCCAAACAATAATCTGCGGTGATAAATAAGGGATTTGATTTGTTTGACATGACAAACCATAAAGCGGTGTTTAAGCGAACAGGGGTATTCAGTTTATGCAATTGCCCAATTTCTGAGATCAATAAGATATGTTTGGAATTAGAACCACATCAGCCATATTTCTGGTCGGGAGATTGAACAAGGGTGGAACAAGACCAAGGAGTAATCCGCAAGTGTTTTGAATGACATCATAACAGCGATATGTGAACAAATAGGAGTCATGGCAAAAGGTTCCAGGTCAGCATACTAAGTATTTGAATCAATGCAGATACGATATTATGGAGATAGGATTTGCTTAGAAAATACAGAAAATATTCCGGTCAAAAGCAAGTCACACAACGTGGCAAAGTCTTATCATAAAGAAAAGGCCCGATATTACAAAAGAGAGTCAATATTAGTTTGAATTTCTGACGTGCATCCAAGGGAAATACAATCAACAAACAAATGAAAGCCCCGTCACAATTATCCATAGCGATTATGTGTGACATCAAACCTATTAATAAACAACAATTTGTGGAAGTCTCAATTTATGTTGGTCAACCGCAATGAAACATATAAGACCAGATTCCAAATAGAACAAAAAGGGTCTTTGTAATTCATGCCATCAAAATTAAGATTAATAATCAGAGGCCCGCTAAGGATAAGAACAATGGTTATGCTATAGATATTATATTGTGCCCGATAACAAGGAAAACCCATAGTGTGAGAAGTCAAGTAATGGAAGACGGTCAGAGGAGTCTACGATGATACCCAGCACTACATACGAATGAATAAACATTTGTCATGGCATATAAAACAAGGATGTGTGCTGCTGAATATATCAAGGACCATTACATGAAGTCTTTGATTTATTAGAGGAGTTTATGAAAAACAAGATTACAAACCAGATATGGATACCGTCAGAGAACCATCAAACATAATATAAGGAATTAACAAAGTGTGTATTCAGGTGACGAGTGTGTTGTCAATACAAGGGCAAAAGAATTTATCAAATGAAGAAAATAATTTGTCTTCCCAAGTATAAGGAAAGATAAAGAAATATTACATTCATGATAATGTGGAAGGCTGGGAAGTTATGCAGTAATCTAAAGTCAACTATATGTAAATAATAACAATTACATCAAACACCAAGTCATCATGACAGTAAATTTGGATTAATTATTTATTGGATACTGTAAAATACCAAAGCAACATAAAAGTCAATCAGTGATGAATATTAAAAGAAACTATTAAAATTCAATTTAGCTATCAAAAGTCATGACTTTTAATTTTGAAAAGTCACGTCTTATATTATATGGAACATAAATATGAGGTTAGAAGTCTGCAGTGAATGATGGAAGTGTAAGAATAAGAAGAGCAGAATATAAGTCAGGATTGAAGTCAGAGTTAAAAAAAAAGACATGCAGTATATAAAGGAGAATAAAATATCTATGTATATTCAGATTTTAATCTGATATATATATATATATATATATATATATATATATATATATATATATATATATATATACACAGTAGAGTAAGTAGAGCGAAAGAGAGAATGAAATGAAGGATATTGTATAATCAGAATTTTATCCGATATATAAATATATATTCTTGTGAGTATAGTGAAGATTGAGAAGTAAAGCATAGAATTATTGACTGACCTCAAGAATGAAGAGTGTATAGATTTTAGACAGAGATAAGAACAGAAAACTGTGCAACAAAGATATCCATCATCAATTGAGTCAGCAAGACTGTTGAGGTGGAGAAGAAGTTTGTGTGCAGTGAGTTGGTGCTCACAAAGACAGCAATGGGGGTTGGTGTTTCCAGTAGGTCGGAGCCTGCAAAGTGTGGGAGTTGGAGCTTCCAATGAGTCGGTGCTCATAAACATAGGGGTTGGAGCCTCTAGTAGGTCGTAGCCTACAAATCATTGTAAAAGAACAAAGTATATATATAAAGCAATTATTTTGTCGTGGTTTTCTCCCGCATTGGGTTTCCACATAAGTTTTGTGTTGTGTTATGTGCATTTCAGCATTTGAAGTTAATTGTTTAGATTAAAGTTTAAAATTGGCAAAATTGTTATTCAGTATAATCATGTGCTCTTCAAAGACACGCAAATATATATACATATATACACCTAAAATCAAGAACATTAGGCATTATATATGATTTTTATATTTATAATGTATAATAGTATTTTTTTATCGGTATTAATGAGTTTTTACTTAAAGAAAATGGTAGGAACTTGCCTAGAAGCAAGAGTGGAAACAAGGGTTCCAACATCCCATCAGTAGTATAGTAGAACAACATAAGCCCTAAATACTAGTAAAACCTCCCAAAATAAAGGGTTATTTTGTACATCATGTCTCCCCCCTTTTGTATGAGATCTAAGAACCATTTCTAGTTTCTTTGGAACCCCTTTCCCTCTTTCTTGACCACATACCATCCATCTTCAACTCTAGCAGCCTCTGACTGTCACGGGGCTGAGTTACCCTCGGATTCAAACCCACCAAGCTCCTCCTCTAAATAATTATTGGTGGCACTACCATCCCTCGCCAACAGATCAACTTGTGCTTGTTGTCCATTCACTCGTTCTTTCTCTCTTCCATCAAGTGTTGACACCTCGACTTGATGAGCCACACCTAGATCTTCGGATTCACTATCAATCGACTTCCTTGAAGAGGGATCTTGCCGAGAGGAAGCAACTGAGAGGCATGTGTACTATCTTCAGCCACAACTTGGGAGAAACACCTTTGTTTCTCAACTTTCTTCTCAATCGTATAGCGTTGATTAGATACATCTTTCCACCATGGAGGTCTTCGATGCTTGCGCTTGTTTACAATCTGCAACTACGTCTCATAGAGAAACATCTTCTACATCTGAAGGCAATCCCTTTGTAATCAATAGATTGAACCCAAGAACCCTAAGACGAGTTGATTGAAATTTCAGCAAAGAAGCTAATAATATTATCCAATAGTAATTATATAGTTATTAAAGGAAATTATTATTAATAAATAATAAATTTAATATATAATATAATGTTAAAAACAATTAATGTTTAATGTTGTAATAATAAAAATGATATTAATAATTTGTTAATTTTAAAAATTTATTTATTTTGATCAAAAGTGGGCAAACCACTATATAGTATATTAATAAATAAAAAACCAGACTCAAAGGCTCATTAGGGAAAGAATCTAGAAGAAAAACCTAATCCTTGCCAAATAACTACAACATAGTAATCATAAAGGAAAATGTTCATAACCTAATAAGATCTACCCATCACGACTCAAACCCCGCTAACCATCCATACATTTGTTAATACATTAGGGGTGGGAGCAAAATTCACTAACCAAATTACCCCATTTGCAAAGGCCCACATATTAATACATACAACTTTATACATTGAAAAACAAATTTCAATGTAATTCTTACACGATACCAAGGCATGATGATTGTTCAAAACATGATAAACCACGGTGACAAGAACTGGCAGCAATTGATGTCATCATACTGTTGATCGAGCAACTTGGGTTCGAAATCATCTAGCAAAACCACCACGCAGTAGGTCGATTCTTCCATTTCCCGTGAACAAAATCTAGTCAAGCAAAAACAAAGAGAAAGGATTACTGAAAGCACCAAACCATATCATAATCTTGGAAGAACCTCTACAAACAGCATGTAAAGAAATCCACCACAAAACTCACGGGCCATGAAACCAAAACCATAATAGCATTACGAGTGTTAAAAACCACAGCAATCATCTGCACGGCCAAATTAGGACTTTTCTCAAAATTAAACTGCAAAGGAGCAAAATTCTTATTCCTACATGCTTGACGAAGCTTGATGCTCCAAAGCCCCAAAACTAAGCCTTGCATCTCCAAGCACTCCAGGTGTGGAAATGGGATCACTTGGAGGTCTCACATTTAAATCTAGAACCAATCGTGCATCCCCTTGGAGACCCACAATATAGACATTAGCACCACCATGAAGACCAACAACAGAGCTATCACCACAATCTAAGGCATGACATCTCGGCTTGTCCACAATGTTCTTACGGTCCAGAATGTCTAAAAAGGAAAAAACTTTCCACTGCACTTTATAACCAGCTCTTTGCCTAAACCACACCCAAACTTGTCCAAACTAAACCTAAATTGCTTCGTAAACATTTTCTACAAAGCCTTTTTCGCACTCTCATAAACCAGCATATAATCATGGCTTGAAAGCAAAAGTTTTCTTGGAAAGAGAGCCAATAAATGGTTCGCCAGACCACAAATCATACCTTTGAACCACATGTTTCAACTTGTTATCCCCCAGAAAGACAAGGCCAACCACTTTGATGCCATAATTTCCAGTAAAGATACAGATTGAAGCAAATCCATCACATTTGACAAAATGCACAAAGACCAATTGTGATGGAAATACAAATCTTTTAATTTGTGGAAAGAGCGATTCCTCACCAATTGTTTACCTTATAGCACATCTAGTTTTGATATTGCTGCAATGAACATTGTTGATAAGGCCTCATCATCAATGGGCACCGAGAACTCCACTTCCCAAATCTCAGGAGTCAGGAAAATTCTGTAATTCCAAAGGAAGAAATCAACATCAAAGCAATGCCATTTTGCACAAGGTTGGCATACAATACCCTTCGCTGTCATTGGAGTTTGATCAGAAAACAGCAAATCAAAGAGACCAAATTCACACTCTCCCCCAATCCAAAGTAGAATGCTTTTAAGCAACAAATTCTATATGGCATGTGCTTTGTGTTGAGTATGGCACAGCACTAAGTACCATCATACACTCTCAATTTCAGAAAGACAAATGCTTAAAATAGAAAATGGTGGCATACAAACCAAACCTCCAAAACATCACTAATGACATAATTAATACCCACTATATGCAGACATACACATTTCTGATGCCATCATCTTTTCAACTGCCACAAAATCTCCAATATTTCCACCATGTCACAACCCCTGCCACCTCACACCCACAGATCCAAACCTTGGAATGATATGCAGAACCAGCTGCCCGGCACTCAAAATCTTTACAAGGCCATCCATAAACCTATAATATGATCATAGCAAATTGCACACCCTCCTGTTATAGAAACACATGCACGGACTCCTGGAGGACAAGCTCTTGCAAAAAGAGGTTCTTCTGAATGAAAATAGCCAGGCACAAAGATTCAATGATATTATCATCACAACCCCAATTCACCAAAAAATCAGCAACCCTGTTACCCTACGAAGAGTGTAAGATATGTGAATGTCCAGAAAAGAGTCCATTAATTCCCAGACCTGCTGTAAAACATATTTTAAATTCCAGTTAATGATATCATGATAGATCTCATAATACACGCACTAATAACTATAATAGAATCCCCTTCAATATGAATCTTTGTTAGGCCCATTCTTTTTGCTAGGGCCAAATCATGGTGCAATGCAAGTGCTTCTGCTAAACTGTTAGTCTCAGAATTAATAGGACATGGTTTTAGTGCTACTACTTGACCATGATAATCTCTCAGACATATACCAATTCCTGATTTAACTGGATTACCTCTAGATGCTCCATCGAAATTAATTTTGATAAACTCCAGCTGAGGAGGAGACCATTTAACATCCCTTCGATCAACAACTTGACCAACATTCCATTGAGAAACAGAGCCAAAAGGAATCTGGATTCCCTTACAAGCATTCAGCATTCTACCATCCCATGATGTGACATAGAGACTATGACCTTTGCCACTAAATAAGTTAGCATTAAAAACTTCAACTACTGCCCTCTCAATCCCCTCCAGGACCATATGCAATTGGTTAACTTCATTCTGAAAAATATGTTTATTTCTTTCCCACCAAATAGCCCACACCACTGAAGCAGGAATACATCTCCGCATACAAGCAAATAATGTATTCGGATACAATGTTGGCCATGATTGAAACAAATCCCAAAGCTTCAGTGGTAATGGCATACTATATGCCAGTTTTTGAAGCACAAAAGCCCAACATAAATTAGCAAAAGGACAGTTTCACAGTAGATGATCAGTGGTTTCCTGTATACCTTGACATAATACACATTTGAAAAAAAAAATTTGATAACATTCATAATATTAATATTCTCATTAGTAATCACAATATTAAAAAATTATTGTAAGGATGACTAGGAATTGTCTAACCATGAATCCAAATTTTGGAGTCCATTAATTTGAAGTTAGCCATGTCAGTCATTGCAATAGACACATTTATTGGCAACAATCCACGCTTTCTTGTGGATGGAACACAAAAATCTAGCTTCCCTGAGAGCTTCATGACCATCGTTATATAGAATAAATCACAAGCATACATGTAGAAACCCATGGCTGACAATATTAATGTTCGAAAATGCTATCATTATTGTTGGTTAATAGTTTGCCCTCTTTCTAACTTGGCTTTGTCTTGACTCTAGATGCCCAAAATGTGAGGAAACAAAAGGATGTCACCAACAAATGGGTCAATGTATGTGTTATAGTCACCAAACTCCAACCAATGAAATAGCGCCACTTGTCTGCCATGATGTACGTAGCTGGAAGATGGACCCGCACTGCAAAAGTGAACAAGAGAGTTAAGACCTAATCTTAGTCGTCAGATCTTAAAGATCAATGCATATCGCAAGTTCATAGGTGATTAAAGATAACCCGGAGTCAACACGGTGAAGCAGCGAAAGCCAGTGATTGCATGGTCCTGGGTTGAATGATGAGTTAAGATTTTAAGTTGCAACCTAGCGAAAATGGTAATAGTTAACTCTAAATGGTTATCGCAACATCACAGGCAATTAAAGTTCACCTGGACTTAAAGTGGCGAAGCTGCGAAAAGTAACCCAGGGCATTCAAATATTGAACAGTCACATGGTCGCAAGGGCTAAAGATAAATCATGAGTTAACGTTGCAAACCTACGAAAGCCAGTAATCGCATTGTCGCAAGCGGTTTAGGTTAATCATGAGTCAAGGTCCCGATATAACAAAAACTAAAGATTGCATGGTCACTAGCAGTTAAGGGTAACCTAGAGTTAATGATTGTGACAGTGGGAGAGATGAGAGCGGTCAAGGTGAACAGTGTTCACAAGATCGTTGGTTAAGAAGCATTCGAGACATTTTTAATTGCAACTTGGCGAAAGTAACAATTAAACCTTAAATCGCGGTAATTAGGCAGTTAAAGGTCTTTAGGCCGTGAAACTGTGAAGGGTACATAGCAGTTAAAATCTCAGGCTATCGCATGGTCGCGAGGAGTTAAAGTTAATTTTGAGTCGAAGTGACAAAGCTGCGAATAGTAAACCAGGATAGTGATCGCATTATCGCATGGAAAGAATATATCGTATGAATGACAGTTGTGAGGGAGTGACAAGGATTAACATGAAAAGGTTGCCATGCTTAAATCATGATTGTTGATAAGAGATCAATGGTGAAGATTCAAAACTGTAGTAACCGTTGAGATATGAAATACAAGATTTGGTGCCAAGGTGATTGTTACAGATCAAAGAAGAATATGAATCATTTTGAAGGGTTTCTAACCATTTTTGCTTTCTTTCTCTAATGTATTGAATTGTAACAATGACTGTTGGAATTATGAGCGATTCAAATGCTTTGTTAATGTAATTGATGAATATGTAACTAGCCAAGAACCCTAAGAGGGGACTTATATATTTAATTTTCCAAGTTAATAGAAAGGATCGGCAAGTTTCATGCATTTTCTCCCCTTGTAGCAGAGCCTATTGAGTGAGAATTGAGAGGTGTATGGAATGAAGGATTACATTGATGTCTGCAACTAGGTAATGCGATGTTTTAATTCCACTTAGAACTAGTATGCCTAAGTTTCTTTCATTGCCTCCTTCAACTAAGCTAACATGCATGTAGATTAGAATTTCTGGAATTGTAGGACAAGTACTTGTGAAGCTATCAGTATTTGGGCTAGTTAGAGTATTAGTGCAGTGTTACTAGTATGGGTAGTCAAAGTGCTATCTTTCATAGGTATTTCTGCTCTTTTCCAAAGCTGCATAACATCCTGCATTTGTGATGTGACGTTAGGATTGAAGTGTGTTGGGAGTTTGCCACTAGGTAACCTTCACTGGTCAAAGAGCCACTTAGGGCCATAGATGTCCTTCTTCCATTAGATCTCCTTGCATCACATAGTCTTAGATACATTTAGGAGTAGAGTTAGTGTTAGACCTAAAACCTCGCCTAGGTTGCTTATGTCTATGAGTAATCTTTTTAGCCTCTTCTGCTCTCAGGTTAAGAGCATACACATAGTCACCCTTTTGATCACATAAAAATATCATTCCAAGTATATCTTGCATATAAGGGAGTTGTACCTTATAATTCAAAGGGCAGTGATATAACACATACACTGACCCATTTGTTGGTGACATCCTTTTGTTTCCTCACAATCTGGATGTCTAGAGTCAAGATAAAGCCAAGTTAGAGAGAGGGACAAACTGTTAACCAACAACTATATCTTGGCCTTCTCAAGAGCGGTCAATACTTCATGATCCTTATTAATCATCCTTAATACCATAAAATCAACAAGGTTAAAAAAATGTATTGGTAAACTAGAACACACTAAAACAACAATGGAAATTCATCATTGAGAGATATGATGGGTTCAAAGAGTCTGCAAGCAATTTTGCCAAAAATATGAAAAATACTTCTCTTCAATTATTTCAAGTACTTCGCTCATAATAATACTAGCTTGAAACACACAGATATATCCAGTTATAAACTACTAAACAAATGCATCCAGTAGCAGGAAAAAATGTAGAGATTCATAGCAAATCTGCTCATTACTAACCCAAAAAATCACAAGGAGATTCACGAACTTTGTTCATATACATCACCATACCACAAGCCTAAATGTAAATCACTCCACTCTCTTTGTATCCAAATCTAAACGTGGAAATCTTCATATTTGCATGTTGATAATATCGATTAAGAAATAAACTGTGGGAAGGTTTGATAGTTGGATAAAGATCTCAACTCCTCAAACGGCTAGGTCAGAAACCTTGTGGAGGCAATGGTTAAGAAAAATTGATTCTATATTTGGAAAAGTTTCTGAGATACAGAAAGGTGAACATTAAGATTCTGGAAATCAGAGAGCTTGATCTCTCAACTGAAAAACCATACAGTAGACTCCTCCAATTCCTTAAAGAGGACTTCAAGGATCTGCAGAATCAGGCTGGGCAAACTATACCAGAATTTTGAGACTCGGGCTTGTCTCAAAATCTCAGTACATTTGGGAAAGTAAAATATTAAAATATCTTACAAAAAATCATGAATCTGGACCAGACCAAACCCAGGACTCTAAGTGATGAGTCTGGTAACAGTTGTCCATCCAAGACATCTTCAAGAATCAACACCATTAAAAATATGCTAACAAGGTCACTGAACATGTCAGTAAGGAGGATCTCTGTCAACCACAGGGCTCTAGCAGTTGGCAAACGATGCAATTGATGCAGGTGCTTTCTGCAGAGCTCGAAGTAGAACCTCTCTCATTGGATCTTGAGTTATGGATAGAGAATGTTTAAAAATGGAGACTTTTTGTGCATGAAAAAGGATATGGTAGCTATTGAGGATCTTTTAGAATGGCCTGATACTACAGCTAACAGCCTTCTATAGATTGTGTCATCAGTATCTGCTTGATAACAATTCAGCATTCATTATCTGCATATGCTCATAGTTGTAAGCCTACAATGAGATTGCTTTCTCTTTATGGTTGTCACTTTCACAATTCTAATGGGGCTGCATACGACTCGTTTATTGGCCTTGACAGGAGTTTTGCAGCTTGTCCCATTATATACATTTCAAGGCTCACAATTATTATATGTACCTGAAAATCAATAGATCCCGCACTGAGCAGCAATGGACTATGATGTATTATTCCTACCAATTAAATAGTTTTTGCCTTCTCTGATAAAAAGAGATAGCATGGTCCAAGATTCCAACAACATCGATAAATTAATAAATCAAAAGCGTAAGTGTCTAAAAGGAAACAAAGTGAAGAGTTTACAAAAAAAATGAAGTGAAGGGGTGCTAGGATATGACGGGCCATCGCTCTCCCTAACAATCGAAAAAACTCCCTTTATGGATTTGTTTGCGGGGTAAGGTGGTGTATGCTCCAATATTTTCAGGTCTGCCATAAATGGGAGGGAATAGCATAGATGATAGCTCTATGGATATGTCATATTGTCCATAAAGGCTTAGATTAGGGCTTTCAATGCTTATACTCCTTCTGAAGAAGCTTGATAAAACCAATGATCTATTAGATTGTATTTTTTAAGGGGTAAAAGTTTTGACCCAGAGCTATGAACCAGTGAGGCCATGAATGGGGGATCTCATCCCATAAGGGATTTTAACCTTGATGGCAGGAACAACACAACATGGCCATGCCAACAGTGGCAATAAGACCAATGATTTATTATTACGTATGCATAACTTTTTATGAGTATGCCTCCAATTTGCATGCATGGTATCAGAGCATGGAGGGTCTCTGTGCTTGTGAAATAAAAATTTCTAGACATATTGCAAATGAGTCTCGATATTGTTGCCAAATTAGCAAACTGAAGAGTTAGAACTATAGTATTTCATAGAGGAAGTAAAAAATTATGTATACACATTGTAGGGGCATTGATAAAAGTGAACTATTTATTTAGGTAGAAGGTGGATGCATTCTGCAAAAGTCACTCTAAGCAACCATATAGAATAACTTGGATATAAAGGTTGTTCCTGTGCACTCCTACTTCCAATGTCACTCACTTACCAAGGTGCTATGAAAGATTTTGCATCTTAAAGTTCTATGGAAGTGTATGGTGTGCTCCCACGTTATATGCTATTTAGTAATAAGCATTAGGAACCAACTAAACATGTTATATATTATTTATGGATTAGACTAGTATACATATGCCTACCATTTAGCTTATCAAAACATATCAATATCATATATTTGCATTTACTTATTACCACTTATATAGTGTCCTGCTAGCAATGTTCTCAATCAAATTACATCTTGAGCAGCAAAGAGCTCCCCTACTCCATCTGAACCATCTTCTGTTTATTTCCAATATCAGGTTATTGGTTATATTTGGGGGATTGGAAACTATCTAGTGTTATAAAAAATAGTCTCGTATGAAACCATAATCACAGATTTGAGGCATAACATATCTTCAGAAAAGAAAACAGTCCAAATTCCTCTTTTCAAAGAACTCGATGTAATTTGGACTCAGTCATAAGGAAATGAAATAATTACACACTAACCTTGTTTGCTGCCTTATTACCAAGGCCAAACTTATTGGCAGGTTTTCCATCTGGAATCTTGTAATCTCTAAACCAATCCCGTATTGCTAGTAATGTTCCCTGCAATGAGGTAAACTTGACAGTTACATGACAGTTACAAGGATGATAAACAGTCAACAATGAATCAACCTTACATTAATAAAGAAATAAGAATCACAATTGCTACAAACTAAACCTAGCATTATATCTTGTTTTTTGGAATCATTTGAGACAGCTGCATCAATCTGAAGAGCACATAGTAACCAAGCCCTTGATGAAAAAATGAAGAAAATTTAGTGGTATAGGATATACATCAAACACTTTATATGTACATACATACATACATATATATATATATATATATATATATATATATATATATATATATAGAGAGAGAGAGAGAGAGAGAGAGAGAGAGAGAGAGATAAAAGGAGATTCTAGACATTCATTTGTAAAAACAAATATGTAATACCAATATTTCCAAAAAAAAAAAAAAATCTTCTACAAAAGAAGTTATGCTCCCTAAGAATTGAGTCATGGAGGCTTCATGACAAACGCTCCAATGCAATTAACATTATTGTGAGTCAGTCAGCATGTATAGATGTAAAAAATAAGATGAAGAAGACAAGAACAATAACTTGCCATGCTCTTTGTTGAACTCATGGGATAACTTGGTGATGGCTATCAGTATTAAAGCTGAAAAGTTGAAGCTGGAAGAGTTTGTTGTACTCTCATCATCAGAAGAAAAAAGGCGTTAAGTCCATGGCTGATTATACAAAGAATGTTCTCACTGTGAGAGGGATATCACCGTAGCTGACTCTATGAACAATGTTCTCAGTGTGAGAGAGATATCTAAAGAGAAAGGAAGGAAAAAACTGGAGATATGAGACCTAGACCCAGAGGCAAAGCTAAATCTATGGCTAAATGTTATACAATGTTGTAAAATTGATCATTTCAAGAAGCAATGGAGACTGAAAAAAGCAGACTAGTGATCTAGTGATTCATCTCCCTCAAATACAAACTCCATCAACAAAGAAGTTGGAGATGTGTTCTTGGTATCTCCAAGAATGTAAACATGCGAAGATGAACGAATGATCAACTTAGAAAATTATTTTCATGCAACTCCCCACAGAGTGACTTTCCACATATGAAAGTTATGATAAGGATTAAGTCTTCTTAGGGGAGAATATATCTCACAAGATCATTGTTCCTGGAAAGGTCAAAATTCAAATTAACGTTCCAAAATGGGAAGGATAAAATTCTCTCTTTGGTGTTTTGCATGTGCTTGGTTTACCTGGAAATCTAATCTCTAGGAGTTAGATGAATGAATAATTTAGATGTGCAGCTTGTCTTTCACAATAACAGCTGTAAAAATAATCAAAGGAGCCATAGTGCTGGCAAACGGATTTTTCTATGGAACTCCATTGAACTTCATACTCGTATCATAAGTGAATGTAACAAATCCATAGTTTTGTTGAGGTGAGTTGTATGTCACTATAACATGCAGAACCAAATACTCAGTATCCCAGGATGAAACACTAAATCTCCAACTCTCTCTTGAATAAGGATGCTCATACGCTAAACAATGTATATGGATTGTGTGATCAAATGAGAACCCCTAGGTTCCTTCTTATTGTGGCCTTTAATTCAGTTTTAATGACAGATATAGTGGATATCACAGACAGGCTTACGTTGTTCAATCAATGGATATCAACCACTTCAACTATTTCAAACCAAACAGACTGCAACAAAGAGGGTTTAGAAAGCTATTCTACTCCTAGAATGTAAGAAACTGAGAATGTATTTGTGACTCTAATAGACTATGTTTACCAATTGACATCAACATAGCAAGTGTAATCTCCTAAGGTAGTGTGATGAACACAGCTGGTTCAATCTCTAGCCAATCTGGAAATTGACTATTTTTTAGTTTTTTTTGGAAGGGATTTGTAATTTTTTTGGTTTTTGAATGTATGTCTTTTTGGATTTTTTATGATGATTGACAAAATACAACTACACTATGCACGGAAGTAAAACTGAAACTAAATTCCAAATCATAGAGCTGAAATGCTTCTTATTGATTGCAATGTATATACAATTCAAGACAACACATCTATTAACTTCTGAAATAGAATTTGTAATTATAAAGGAACTTGGTATTGTACCTCCAGTTTTGAAATTCACGTAAACCTCTCCTACATTGCAGAATGTAATGTTCCATTCTGGGTGTATGAATTCGTACGCCTCTATTCCTTCCACAGAAGTACGTTGACAAGATCCGTACGGAGATGACAAGTCAAATGTGCCAAAGGCGTATGATCTGAGCCTAGGATGGTGTTGTACGGTGGTCTGTCTGATCTGTACGGTGATGACAGGAGTGTGGTACAGACTTGTGTATCTAGATGGTTAGTATTGTGTCCGTATGGTGAGGAAAGATAGTTGAGTATGTACGGAGGGAAAAATGGGTGTGTCATATGGAGGAAGATGTCATACAAAGGTGTGGGTAGGATTGTCATACAATGATTCAGAGGTTGTACGATGACCGTACGAAGGTATGGGTGGAGGTAAGAATGTATGGTTGGATGGAGGAGGATGAATGCCGCAAGTACCAATACGCGCCTTCGTCTCGATTGCAATGTCAGATCAATTGTAAGCAGTGACAACAATGTGATAATATATTTGACAAAAAATACCAAGGTCAGCAGGAGACAGTGAGACTTGGAGGTCTCTGGTACTGGTACAGCAATTTTTCAAAAATAGGAGACTGGGGTACTTCCCTGAGAAGAATAAAGCCATTGCTTTATTTTACAAAATAAATATACATGGAAACATCGATGAATCATCAAGGACAGTCAAGTGGGACTGAGATGAAGATGTAAACACATGAAATTATGGATTGCATGGGAAGATCCTACAAATGTGAGAATTATATTAGTAAGAATAACCAAGGAAGAAAGGACAGTTAAGCAAACATAACCTAGTCAACTCATGGTGGTTCAATGACGGGAGTCTTGTTTGTCAAGTCGAGCAATGGGTGATCAGGCACTCAGTGTCCATGTAAATCACTGCCCAAGGTAGGTTTAGTGGCAATTGATGCAGCTATAATCACTAAGGGTCAGAATAGCCATCAGTAGGATAGATAGATTGTTAGGAGGGAATCCAGAGTCTAGCTGGCTGAGTGGTTGACACTCTAACACCAGAATGCTCAAGTGGTAGGACGTGACTGTGTTCCTGTGCTCTTTCCCGCACAGGGTAGGGCCATTCTGAGTGGAGAGTGAGAGGGGATACACTAGGTCCGTGGTTGGGTGGTTAACCCTCTGTCAATGCTTTTCCTCTCCACCAATGCCAAGACTTGCACAAGACGGATCAGGATTCAACCTTAGCCTAATGTAGATGACGGGTGTCTTATTCTTTTACATATGTATTAAATTCAAATAGAGGTATAATTAATTAAGTTGTTGCATGATTTTCCCTTCCTTATGTGAAAAGCTACTAAGTGTATTAGCTAGTTAATGATCTTTCCGTTTCATGTTCATAACTGTTAAATTTCAATTTCTCTTTATTGTTTGATAGTTAGGATATTTCCACTAAGCAATTAATCTGTTCCAACACTAAATTCCCTTGCTCAGGAATATATACATATATTGCTCTCTTTTGTGATAAAGGAAATCAATTAAAGGATAGGAAATTGGGTCATTACAGGTTTGGTGTAAGCAAGTTCACCAAAAATGCAACCAAAATATCTTCCATTCAACTAAATATTACTTCAAACCAACGTGAAATAAATCCTAATCTAAATGAGGAAATGTAGAAACCATACAATACTCCTAAGCAACGCAAGTAATCCACCATGAAGACCAATAATGAATTAGCAATTACTTTGATAGCATTTTAGCAAAAATTTCAACAAGTCTCTCTTTTACAAATGACAAGGCCTTGGCCTTTTATAGTAGTTCCCAATACAATGAGTGGCCATGATTGATTTGAAATCAAGATCAAAGATTAATCCACCAAAGCCTTAAGCTACCTAACTGGCACAAGCACTAAATGCTTCCCCAATTACATTAAAGCACCATCATGTGGGCCAATAGAAAAATTGCATTGCTTCAAAGAGCCAATTAGAAATAGATTAGGTATAACCCCTAGATAAAGGGGCAACCATAAATGGGCCAATCGAAATGAAACACCACTTTGTGGGCCAATTAGAAAATAATAATGTTTTTATTGACTAATCAGAAAATAGGTTAGGTAGAGGCATTAGATGACTTCCACATGTACACTTAGCGTAATTTGACTGGTTGAATCTTGATAGGTGAACCTTTGAATTTTCTGATTGGCTAAGGATGAGTGAGCACCACCTCAGCATGCCTACCTTATAGACTTGTCAAATATCTCTTGATAATGAGAAAATATCTTTTAATACTCGACTTATTAAATCCTTGGTGATTACTTCATCTTCATAAATCTTCTCTATTTCCTCATTGACATAACTTGAATTTGCTTTTTCTTGAATTCTTGATTTCTTCTTGATCCCTTGATCTTGATCTTTGCACTCTTAGTAGCAATTTAAGTACTACATGTAATTGGACTATCCATTTGGACTTGGATTTCCAAAAGAAATTCAAGTTTGAAAATTATCTCCTTATTGATATGAGCATTATTCCACAACAACATACATAATTGAATACTTAATATTCCAAGATGAAATAGAAAATCTCTAACTCTCTCTTGAATAAGGAAGCTCATATGTGAAACAATGTATCTAGATTGTGCATCAAGTGAAACATTCTCAAGGTTCCTTCTCAATTGTGAACTTTCACTCAAGTTTTATGATGAGATATGCTGATTATCACAAACGGACTTACATTATTTATTCAATGGTTATCAACAACTTCAACTTCTTCCAACAACAAACTACTAAGGGATGAAGGATTTAGAGAATTATTATACTCCTAGAATAGTAGCTTTGAGGCATTTGTTGAAGGCATGGAAGAAGGGATCGTCAAATGGAAGATAATCATAGTAAGTTTTGTTTTGGGATATAAGATAGTTCCGATCTGCATAAAGAGAGCATAGGAATTAAGGAAGGATTAATGGGAGAAGGAAGTAACTTCCAAAGGGGCAGCAATGATGGAGGGTTATGGCTCTTTCAAGGGAGGTAATTGTAAAATGGTGTGACCATTAAAAATGGAAGACATGGTAAAGAGGTGTGATCCTTCCTCACAAAAAATATAGAGGGGGAAGAAGGATCAATATGGAATGAAATTGGAAACTTATCTCTTCTTCTAATCAATTAAAATAAGAGATAGATATCCGAATGTAACCTGCAGATCAAACTGTTATGTTTTGGTTGAAATAGAATATTACACATTATACAAAAACCATTCTTGAATCACTCACTATAACCCCTTAAGGGGATAGATTGGCATTGTGTAGCAAAAGGAGTAAATCCTCACAAGGTAGGTGAGTCCCAAGATGGGTTGATTTTAAGGAGAGAAGGAATTAAGGCTTAAGTATGTTAACTATCAAAAGTATTATGAATCTGTAACTATTTCTTAGTTGAATCTGATTTAAATTCTTAGTGTTGTATGTTAATCACTGGAAATTAGCAGCCAACTAGTAGGGAACATTACAAAAACCAAGTTACAGGATGTGCACCCTTGGCTTGTGTATTGGATCTAGATGCATAACAGTGAAGATGCGTAGTTTGGATGCATCTACAATGCGCATCCATAGTCGAGGATGTGCGTCCTAGATCCATCTAAAGCATATCTAGACTGTGCATCTAAACCGATACGCATTTGTATGCACACCCTGGACCTGCATGCCGGATCTGAATGTGTACCACTTTGGATGTGCAGTTTGAATGCACTCCATATGCGTTCACAATGTGTGTCATGGACAGTGGATGCCCTTGGATACACATCACAATCCCAAATGCGCATCCTAGATGCATCCAAAGCATATCTATGGCCCAATCACTTAAAATGACTCAGAAAACATTAAAAATTCATTTTTTTTTCTCCTAAAACCCCTAAAACGGCCCTTTATGTGGTCAGTCAACCTAAAAACTTATCATTTTGTTGACTCATGCTCTCAACTCATTTTCTCTCCATTTTGGCATTTAAAAGGGCAGATGTTTTTTTTTTTTCAAAGTAGATCATTCATGGAGTACCAAATAGCCTCCACAAGTAGATTTAAATGCCTAATATTAAGCATTTAAATCCTTATTTCTCATTTGATGAATTTTTTAAAATTTGTGATGCTTTTTCTCAATTTTTTTTTTAGAATGCAAGAATGGCCAAAACAGCCCTTTATGTGGTCAGTCAACCTAAAAACATATCATTTTGTTGACTCGTGCTCTCAACTCATTTTCTCTCCATTTTGGCATTTAAAAGGGTAAGTGTTTTTTTTTTTTTTTTCAAAATAGATCATTCATGGAGTGCCAAAAAGCCTCCATAAGTAGATTTAAATGCCTAAGATTAAGCATTTAAAATCCTACTTAGGTCATTTGATGAATTTTTTAAAATTTGTGATGCTTTTCTCAAATTTTTTTTTGAAATGCAAGAATGCCCAATAGGCAAAGTTCATTGCATCTAGAAGGAAACCACAGATTCAAAATTGTTAAAGGATCCCTTTTATGGAGACATGCCACAAGGCTTGCACAAATTCTAGGAAGTGGGGGATGTTAGCTACTAGGGTTGCCATTGCACCAAAAGATTTACCTATTAATGCCTAATACAACCACTAGACTTATAGAAGACACGAGATGTTGTTAAACCATGTTGTGAATCCAACAAGGGATGGTGGCCCACTACCAACAATCCCCTTCCCAACATCACTCGTCGTGGCCTACAAGGATTTCAACCTGTAACCAAGCTCTAATACCACTTGTTAACCGCTAGGGTTTCCATTGCACCAAAATTTTGTCCTAGTAATCCCAACACAACCACTAGACTTATAGAAGACACGGGAGGTTGTTAAACCATGTCGCAAATTTAGTGAGGGACATTGATCCACTGTCAACATGGGATATATTTGGAAGCATAAGTTTTGTAATACACAATGTAATAGCTTATTCTTGAGTGACTGTTCATTTTATGGGCCTTGTTGCTAAAGAGATTGAAATGTATGAGGGCCCAAATAAGAAGGGGTTGTCTCCTATAGAAATATTGAGATTCATAAAAGAACAAGAAAATGTTGACATATTGATTGTGAAAAGAAAACAACGTACTTATACTTCCGGAAAGAAAAGGCAATGAATTTACCCATTGATACAATAGAGGCCTCTAAAAATCCCTTCTTGCCCACACCCTCTACGTAAGTGGAAGATGAGGTAGAGATTTCCACCTACAAGAGAGATCCATTAGATTGCTGAAACAAAAATTGCACATTGCATTTGTTGGTTCCCAAAACCATGGATTGAACATCCAAGAGCTTTAACAATTCTCCAATAGGATTCCTCAATCAGTTCTAGCCAATGAACAAGAAGAATCCAAATTCCCCTGCACTTTAAGCTTCGCTACACCTAGGCAAGTAAACCTTCACTCCAAACTTGCTCACCTGGTTCAAACCTTTTATATAGTGAATTTAGATTTGGTGAGTTCTTAGATTGGCAGAATCCTCAAACTCGATCAAAATGAAGTTATAAGAATGCTTGAAATATTTGTTTGTGAAATGAATATTGTTTGAATGAAGATAATATGAATTATGGTTATAACTGGATATTGAACTTCAATACCTGAGACATCAACCCACTTTCACAAAATAAACTACAAACCAATCCCTTATCCGGCCTTGGGAAAATAGAGTCAAACTTTCCCAGACCCTTGTATAACCTTGAGAGACAGTACTATACCATCTACTACATTATAGATTGATGCTTCAATTGGCAATACAACCCTTGGTCTAATTAAATTTAATTTCTTCGGAAAACCAATTAGACAAAACTTACATAGACAACATTACGTATGCAAATTCTAATAATCGAAGACTTGTATTGAAATCAACCTCTATGTTGTTTAGTAGCAATTAATTTAGAATTAATATCACAGGGGATAAATCTGAAAGAAATGTTTTGAACTTCAATTTTCAAGACAAATAAGAAGCAATAGTATTCTTGAATTAATTTTGAAAAATTGAAAATGAGGACAAATGGTCTTTACTTATTTACAGTATCCAGTACATCATAATTGCATAAAATATTTTACTTCTCCATATTATCCTTTTTTAATATATCTCCTTTCCTCTTCTTCCAAAACTGTATTTTTTCAAATGTGTCTTATTCTTTTTTTAGATGATACATCTCCTATTTATATACTTTATTTCCAAAGAATAGACGTGACTTCTGACCAGAACGGTCACCACTTACTTTGTATCTTTTCAATTAAACATAAACTTGGCTAATATTAAATAACTAGTGATTCTCGGCTTGTAGTTCCATTGGATTGAATAATAAAAAATTATGCATTGTCACCATATCATAGCGAGATTTCAAATATCGCTTCATAATCTCCTTAGCATTATTAGTTTTTGCCGGTAGGCTAAGTACTATTGTGGCACTTTTTGAATTCCTAGCGTTAATGAGTTATTAAATGAGCTCTAATGTACCAATCATATTTCATTTGATTTGATTTTTTTATATCTATATTATGTTTTAAAAGTTAAATGACAATTTTTTAACTTTTTAAATTTTATATATTAATTTTCTATGTTCTGATTGGTAGAATTGGAGTCTTATATGCAGATTTATGAATTTTTGAGATATGATTTTTATAAAATACTATTTTAATCCTTAGTCCATTATTATTGTCGTTATTTTCTTCAACTAAGTATTTTTATCCTAATTTTAAGCTCGCCCATTTATCATGTCCTTAATGTGGATCATTTATCTATTTATATGTATTCATTGTACAGAATGTGAAAATATTTAACCAATTAAATGATGTTAAATAAAAATTAAATTCCATCATAACCATCTCTTACAAACCATTATAAAATTAAGAAGCACAAAAAATAAAAAGCACATATAGGATTCAAATTAATGATCAATGTTTAGTTTTAATTATATATTTAATTGTAGTTTATATTTAAATTGATATTTTTAAAAATAATTCTATAATAATTATAATTTATGTTTTATATATAAATATTTAACGATATAATAATGCATATGATATAGAACATTAAGATATATTAAACATTAAGGGAATTAAGTAGTGTCATTTAATTTTTAAGTTTTTTCAATGTTTCTAATTTAAAGAATTTGAATCTTATTTTAAATATACAATTAAAATTACCATACACTCAGTAGTACCTAGATTTAGAAAATTAGGTTACTATTATGAGCTCGCTACTATCTATAACTATGTTTCATACATTTTGAAATAGCTTTAAATATGTTTACCATAAGAAAAGAAAAAAACTTTGTATGAATAGACACTTTATCTATATAAAAACCATATGTTTTAGACAAAACTTCCTTAATTATCTCAAGTTCTATTCTATGTAAGTAGAGATTATCAACATACAATTTTTTAACCAATCTTATTATAACTATACTTTATTCAATATTGATTAAAATAATCCTAATAACTATACTTAATGGAGGCAAGTACTTAGCCACTACGTGACCCTTGTTGCTTCAATGCAATCATTGTCCCCACGATTCAATTCTATTCCCTAGTCTGAAGTTTCTCCTCTATCGTTATTCCTTCCTTGGCAGCATATAGCGTTGAATACATATGAATTGTTTTACTTGCCGAATCGATTCCTAAGTCGTCACTTTTTCATCTGCAAACTTTGTCTTTGTCTATGTGATAGTTTCCTTCTTTATACATACTCAATACCTCAAGAATATTATCTTCCTCTACCGGAGTGGTGATTCCAGATTTATGATGACATAGCAAGATTTAAGCCCAACGTGGACTGGAAGCCTCATCTCAACCCTTGCCTTATCTTTGTTTGCATCTCTTGTGATTCATGACTGTGTATTTTCCTCCTATTGACTTGGCTTTTCTAACTATTATTATCACTTCCCTGTCTTCGTCATTCGTGGCTTTAATTCATACACATGGGTGACTTAATTTGCTGAATGTTTCAAATTTTCTCCATCAACTACTTCTTAAGTACTGGGTGGCTAGTTTGTCTATTGCTGCAAGTAATTTGTCCTGTCAGTTTTATAGGCATAGGCCATAAGTTATCATCATAAGGAGCAATCCTTATTCCCCTCTGCCATCCAGCTAACTCCAATCTATTCTTTTTTTGTTTTTGTTCCCTCTAACTGGCCCATTATTTGCTTGTCATGTCTGCTCCAATTTCCTGGTTGGCAACAAATCCCTGTCACGTTAATGGTTATTATCGTGCCTCAGGAATGCAAAAATTCAATATTATAAAGCTATCAGGTTTCTCCCTTGCAACAGCATACGCACTTCTGGACCATTTTCTCTTTCTTTGCCTCTGAAATGTATTGACCCTTTTGCAAATCCTTCTAAAACTCTAATAGCCTCCCAGAAATAATCATCTCTTAGGAAGATCATTTCTTCTCTGTGCATGTGCGACATATGTTTATAAAAGATTGTCTCCAGATTATACAAACTCCACTATGTTCGCTTCAAGCATCTACTTGCAGTGTCAGGACAACTCCATATTTTGCAGTAAAGTCTTAGCACAAACTACCTAATAGTGATAAACCAGACTTGTTGCATGGTTCAATAGTTGGAGGTAATCATCGATTTTATAGAATTTGTCTGCATCAGAACCAAAGACTTTGGATTATGCTAAAGAATACTCCAAACAATTTAGACACTCCACTGTCAAACATTTGTCATGTTGTTGTGTCACATATCCCTGTATATTTAGCATGAGATCCCTACTATGCTAGTGCTTATAGATAATAACTGCCTTCAGATGTATCAATGAAGAAGACTCCAAAGATAAATGCTTCCAAAAATGATGTATACTGCAGATTCCTTGTACATGCACTGATCCATTTGCTGAGAACACTCACTGTGTCCTTTTTTAGTATGCGCCCCTTTGTCTCTGAATATTCTCCAGTTATAATCAATTTGTGCCTTGAATATGCTTCATGGTTCAACAAATCTCCTCAATAGTAATTCCAATATGCATTCATATAACACAATACAATTGAAAACTGAATAATTATATGTATGGCAGAAGCATCACTAATAGACTGAATACACTGCACATTCATTCTTCATGAATTTGACATACATAGTGATGTATAGTATCTCTCAGGATGACTTTTCCTGACTATGATACTATGGCCTCTTTATTTGTACTCTGAAAATCATAATAGGATGACTTGTATCAATGTTCAGAACCAGTCCTCTTCTTCACATTCTTCTGGTCACGGCTCTTGGTGTTTTGAAACATATTGTTTGGATATAAGTAGTGGGTAAGATCTGAAGATTCTCCCTTTGGCATGGTATTTGGGACTCTTAATTTTGCCAAAATCTAGAGTTCCATCCACATCTATGCCAATGGTCATTTGTTCAACTTGGTGAGATGACCATATTGGCGAGACACAGTGTCAGCAATCCAATAGTGCACTTCCCAATTTCAGAAGACTTGGGTATAAAATGGTGTGTACCACCTTATTGTAAAGAAAGAAGAGTTATGTAGAGGCCTCATTAAAGATTCTTTGATTGAATCAAGTATTTCTATTGTTTCTGATGGATTCAAAGATTACAAGAACCATCCATAAATAAATGTTATTGCGGTGTCCTCCAAAGGGAGCAATGTTTTGAAGGGCGGATAATTGTGAAAAGGATGTCAAAGATGGAGAGTTTGTTTCCAAAATCTTCATTCATTCCATAGAGATAATTGATCATGAGAATGTAATCCAAGTAATTATGGACAATGCAAAAAAATGTATGGTTGCAGGTGCATTGGTTGAGTCAAGATATAAGCACATTTTTCGGACACCATGCACCATAAATACCCTCAACTTGGTGATGTCAATAGTTGGCACCCAAATATAGTGGGTGGAAGAAATATACCAATACGGTGAGGGGATCTAGATGTTTGTAACGAACCACCAGATGTCAAAAGAAATTTTCAGAACTTTCTTAAGATTGGAATTGTTGAAGGTAAATTTATTTTATTTTTTTTCATTTATGTCATGTTCAATATCAATGTGTACATAAATTTGTAATATTTTTAGATGTGTTATCTATATATTTTAATGTGTTATTAACTTATATTAACATGATCCTAGGTTGTTGAGACCCAGTTTGCATCTCATACAATTGCTATGAGACAAGTTTTGAAGGTCCAAGAGACATTGGTTCAAACGGTTATTAGCAACCAATGGGGTGTATGTAGTCAAATTCAAAGGAGGCCCAAAAGTCAAGTCATTGATCTTGGATGACGATTATTGGTCTTATGTGTAACATCTATTGGAATTCGAGCCTATCACCATGATGGTCTAGTTTACTGATACAGATGCACCGTGCTTGGGGAATGTCTCTAATAGCATGGGTTCTTGTACCCACATCCAAAACCCATGTGAGTAACTTAGAACTAAGTAAATTACCATCTCCAAGAACAATCCCAACCCCAGTTGGGAATTTTAGGGTATATCAAGTAAAAGTCCCAATAGGAAACATAACACATTTACATCCAGGATAGTGAATATTACGAATTTCATTGATGTAAATTGGGTTGGAAACAATGATAGCAAAAGCTTCAACAATGGCAATGTTTTTCTTTGCTTGGTGGAACAATTAGTTTGATAAGGAAGAAGCAAGCAGTTTCTAATCTTCCAACTACAAAATAAAGTACAATGTAGCTACTCGAGCCTATAGAAGCAATGTTTAAATGACTATATTTAAATGATGACCTCTTGTAGAAGACTGTAACAATAGATATGGCAATTTTGACAAAGCATCACATGTTTCATACCTAATAAAGCACATTAATGTTCAATGCCATTATGCTTGTGACATGGTGGGTAACAAGAAGGTAATGGTGAAGAGCTAAGCTAATCTACGCTTCATAAATGCATTTCATTACAAGGCATGGTGAGTCTGGTCTAGTCTAGTGAGTGATGCCAATGAGATCTAATATGTTTCATTCGTGTACGATGGTTATTGGCATTTCTAGCCCTAGTTCTTAGTTTTTGTTTGTTTGTCTGTGCCTTATGCAATCTTAATTACAAGAGGGAGATTATTAGAAATGTGCATTATAAACCTATACTAAAAATATTTTAATATGATTATAATTGTGCTCCCTAAGGACTAGTGTGTCACCTTAGAGAGTAAACTTAAGATTCCTATAGTATGATGAATCCTACCATTAGGAGAGTTCTGTATGATGTGTAAGAGGAGTTCCATCATGCAATCACTTTAGGGTTACAACAAACCTTGTGATGCATCTTTGACCAACTACTAATAGTAGTGTATAAGTAATTAATTTCTCCAAAATCAAGTACCTGGTCTGCCTAGATGGAATTCTTGATTGTAGGGGTTAGGAACTATCATGGAGGAGCTACAATCTATTTGTATTTTTTGGGAGTGCATTCAAAAGATGCAGCACATGGGTTTAACTAGAGAGGTGTTGAACACTTTGGGATCATAAATTTAGACCCCTAGTACTCGAAACCTAAGTTACCCATGATGGTTTTGATGTTGATGCGAGTGCTAGGTGCTAATGCGCTAATTTTATTGAGGGGGATTTTGGATGCATTTGGGTGCGTCAATATATATATATACACACTATAGTTTATGTATGCAAAGAAATGCAAGAAATATACAAAAATATACCATTCCATAGCAATTAGCATAATATTTCACCATTAATAATTCAAACTAAAATAACCGTAATGTCTAATTAGTAAATTACTCAAGTTCAAGATTCCAATGCAATTCAAATTACAAAATAAAAACATAATTCATGATTCAATGTTGATCAACCAAGAGTCAAGGCTCAAGATTCACAAATAAAATTCAGTCAATCTTAATCATAAGGATTCTCAAAAAATTCCACATTCTCATCATCTCCTTTTGCTGCAACACTTGCAAGTTCATTTGAACCAAACATGGTTCCACTTGTGCTAGATGCATGTGTCATGATGTTATCAACATCATCATCTGTCATTACAGTAAAATCTTGAAGTGTTGCATCCAAGTTTGCACATTCAGGGGCTACATCCCAAAGCTTGGTTGACCATTCCTTGTATCCATCCTCCTTACGTGACAAAAGACACAAGTTGGTATGTATATAAACGATAGTAACGAGAATTGCTATGAAATTGCTTGAATCGCCAATTTGGAGATTTGATTCATGGTTCTTGATTTTTTTGGAACCGGTGAATCAATTCAACGATTTCATGGCATGAACTGCATGAATCGTTGATTCATGCAATTCATGCAAAAAATCGCATGAATCACCTCTATGAATCAGGAAAAATCAACCACGCAAGTAGGGAAAAAGTCAAGTCAAATTTTAATAAAAACACATTTTTTAAATTTATTTTTTTGCCTCTCCTCTTTGTTTTAACCCTAAAGGGCCTTATAATTGTTTAGCATGAGTAGAAGAGAAGAAAAGTGAGAGAGAGAAGAAGAGAAAAGAAAAACCACAAGTTTGCAACTAGCAAGAAGGAAGAGCACCAAAAAAAAGAAACATTTACAGATACTAATATACATACATTTACAAATACTAATAAACATACATTTCATGGATCTTGATTCTTCATCTTACATACATTTATGATTTGATGTCTTATGGATCTTCATCTTAGATGCATTCTATGATTTGCCTCATTATGATCCTATGATTTCTATTTACTTCAACTACAATTTACATTTTATGTGTAACGTAATTAAATGTGTGATGGATCTATCATTTATGTTCCATGTTTATGCATGTTGGCTTCTATTTAATGATATTATAGTGTTTTAAGTTATATTCAATATAGGGTGCATGAAACAAGCTTTAAATTGTTAAAATCTCTAAATTTCAAGGGTCTTTAAATTTATTGCTTCATGACCAATTTGCAATTCGATTTGGCCTTGCCAATTCCCATTCTTGTTAGTTTGATATAAACCAAGTCCTTAGATTTTTTTGAGCCAAACTAGTTGCGCTTCACTGAATGGATATAGGAGTATGTACTCCAACTCTGTTCAGCAACAGAAGAACTTGCAACCTAGATAGTGTTCATAAAATTAAACATAAAATGAAAAGCAAATTAAAGAATGTTGAACACTAAATTGTAGAATACAATTGTTAAATCAAAAATAAATGAAAACTTACTTGTGAGAGGATCTCGATTGCAAGAGGTTGTAGACTCTTGAATGATTGACCATACATGTACCACCATGTGATAGCTCCCATGTCATTTTGGTCTTTTATTGCATATGGAGTAAGTTTTGATCCAAAAGCAAATAAGCCAAATTCTAGCCTCACCTTTTTGTGCATTTCATCATCTGGGAAGAGTCTTGCAAATGCAGTGTAGCACCTAGTAGCATCTTCTTCATCCGCATATGGTGCAACTCTATCTGGCATAGCAAGTATTTCCTAGCTATAGGGCATATGCAAGGAGGTGCAATGGGGTAGTCATCTTCTCCCAACGATGATGAATGATTGCCTCTACCTTATTGCACAAGGCTTCACATTCTGTGGGGTTAGTCTCATATGCTTCTATGCGATGGAACTCTAAATTTTGGCAAATTTAGAGTCCCAAACACCATGTCAAGGGGCTAGTTTTCAGATCTTATGCACTACTTATGTTCAAACAAATATGCTAAAAAGCACCAAGAGTCATGATCAGGAGAATGTAGAAAAGAAAATGGTTCATATATGTATGCATTTCAGCACTTTACAAAAGTATCCGATATCAAACATATCATGGAAATGTTCTAAATCACTGTCTGAGATGCAAATGAATATTTCAGAACGGAAGGATTTACATTTATGCATCAAATTGTTTGAACAGTTCAAATCTTATGAAGCTCATTATTTCTTTTTTGGACGAAAATGGAGTCAAACTTCTAAGAGACTGCAAACTAGTCTATATGTTGAAATTTTAATGTCAAAGTTGAGTTCCGAGGAGAGATTGATCCACTTCAGAATGCATTGAAAAGATTACAATAAAGATGTGAAATTCTAAAAAAAGAAAACATCATCTCCAAGAAACATATTAATATGAATGCATCTATTGAACCGGCCACATGAGTAATAGGGATGAGTGGCTATAAAGAGATGGAAGTGACAGTCATATAATTATATCAGCCACTATAAATATGCAAACTGTTATTGGCAGAAGGCTATGTGGTGATCTAGAGAGAACAAGTATGATATTGACGAGTATTGATCATATATATACAGAAATGTACGAAAACATTGTGAAGCATATATGATTGTACAGGAAATAATGAACTAGAGCATAAATTGACTAGTAGCAAACTCAGAAATATGTATATCACAAAGATGTGAAGATTGGGCAAAAATCATCATCATTAATCACGATAAGTCCATGTCAGCAGTGCCATTGGGAGTAGTCAAAATCTGAATACAGTATATTCAAACATGCAAGTCAACAAATGATATGAAAGACATGAACATTCACTGATAATGATTTCTACAGCAGCTAACAAACATATAGAGGATGCGATATATCGATGCATTTGGAAGGTCCATATGCAGTTCAGATTGCGTAGACTTATGGCTCTTGTTGGAAGCCACAAGTATTCTTCTCACCCACAATGTAAACATTGTGATGCCATCCAGGATTATGAACGCTGAAGACATACAGAGGGGCAATAATGAAAGGAGCCGTCAAAATATAGAGAGCAATCACAGGAACAGAGTTGAATATCTAATATTAGATACCCAGCGAATAGCAGATGAAAATTCCGAGGAAAAAAGTGCTTAGAGGCCCATGGACAATGGTCTTCTGTAGCAGATATTGTTGAGAAGAAGCCACAAAGTTATCAAGTGACAAGATTTTTATACTGGTGATTGCATAGCAGTTCTGGCAAGTTCAAACTTTTATAAGAAATGGCACCTAGGGCATCGAAGTGTCAGAACACTCGCAAGTTAGTTTGGCCGTTGAGGAGATGAAGCATTTCCAAAAAAATCATACCCGATAAATGAAATAAAGGAATGAACAATTAAACAAACTGCGATCCCAGTCAGAAATTGTGTGCTGCAAAACTCAAAAAAATTCTTCATCACAGGACCGCAAGATATGGTAGACGAAGAGCATCAATGGAGTGATTTTTAATAAAAACGGAATAGTAAGAATGTTTAGAGCAATCAAACGTTGATAATAAAAGTTCCACAAGTCATTTCTTTTATCAAATATGCGATTAAGAGTATGTCCAAGCACGGGTGACAAAAATTATTTAATTTGAAGAGGTGCCATTTAACTAAAAAATTATTTAAACCAGTGTGATTAAACCACCAATTATGTTTATTAATAAACAAAGAAGTGTGACTTTTCATATGATGGAGGTGCTTCTTCATGAAATTTGAAGATATAAATAGAAAAGAATATATTTGGACAATCATCTATATTCAGATATTCACAAGAAGTATTTTATAATATTTTGTATGGAGGTATAAGGAGCTCATTATGACTTTGTAATAAAAATTCTATTATTTGATTTCAATAATAAAATAAAATGTTCTTTGTTTATTATTGAAGGCATGGAGATTTAAACTACAGGTGAATTGTCCTTTGTAATTAATTTTTGAAATTTTGTATACAATTTAAATGTCGGATAAGTGGACATGGTCATTTAGCATTTTAAATTGGATCATTACAGATATTGTGAAATATTAAATCATTTTCGTATTTCTATCGAGTTTGTCTCCCTGCCAAAGGAGTTAAAATTCAATCTGGACTAATTTAAGATTGTATTAATATTTGATTTGTCACATTTTGATTATTTAAATTGTTGGCAATAAAGTGTGTAAAACATTATAAAGTTGTATGTAATAATTCACTGAAGTTGACTCTAATGCCTGGATGAGCCGAAGCACTGGTCTTTCTACTATTGAAGTCAGAAAATCTATATATTCCTTCTACAAGCATAAAATTCATTATTGACAAACATTATACAATTCTTTCAGTTATTTCAAAAACTCAACATTCAATTTCAGTGAGATCAAGTTCAAGAGATTTGCCAACCGAAGAACTCCAGAAGTTTAAATTTGCTATAGAAAAGCCTTGAACCAGACAATCAATGTTTGAGGTGAAAGTTTACCCGCCTAGGTGTAGCGAAGCCTGAAGTGCACAGGAATTGAGAAGTATTCCCATTCGTTGGCCAAAACTGATTGAGAAGTCCTATCGGAGAAGTGGTAGGCTCTTGGATTTCCAATCTGCGGTTTTAGGAACCAACACTATGGAAGGCATTACCTTTTCTACCATGGTGTCCATGTCATTGTACACATCCCCCAAGCAAGGTGCATCTATATCAGCAAAGTGTAGCATAGTCATGATAGGCTTGGTGAAATCCAATACAAATTGTACACAAGCCCACCAATGCTCATCCAAGACCATACCCCTAACCTTCAAGGCTCTCTCTGAATTTGAAGACTTCCATACACCCCATTGGTTACAAATAACCATTTGTCTCAATGTCGTTCACGCCTTGAGGAGTCGTCTCATAACAACAGTATGAGATGCAAATCTAGTCTCAGCAACCTAAGAAAGTTGACAATATGACAAAAAATATAAAGCAGAGTTATAAACAAGTAATAATTTGATAATTGAACATGAATATAAAACTTATTCAAAAAATAAATAAAAATGAAACTAACTAATTACAATTTTAAATTTACTTTCAACAACTCCAACTTGGAGAATTTGCTTCACCCAATCTATTTACGTGCCAATTTGTTGCGTGGCCAAGTTGAGAGAGTGTACAGTGCATGGCGTCCAAAAAATATGGTTGTATCTATTACGGAAGTAATTGGTAAATACTTGCTTATTATTAACAAAGATCGAGAGGTCTATATATACAAAAGAATAAAGCGATGTTTCCTTAGGAAATTATCAAAAAGAATAGAAATATTCTATTCTAACAAATAAAGCTAAAAAAGCAAAAGCTAACTAAAGTTAACTAGATATTTACAATAGATTACCATTAACTAATAATAGACAATTATTTATTATTGCAATACCCTCCCTTAATGGTTAATCTATCTAGAACACAAAGCTGTCCTCTGAATTTGACAAACTTATCAGGACCAAGAGGCTTGGTGAGAATGTTTGCAGTTTAATCTATGGTAGGAACATACTGCAAATCTATAGTCTCGTCTTCAACCAGCTGTCATATGTAATGATAGTGAACATCCACATGCTTGGTTTGTTCATGGAAGATTGGATTTCGTGCTAATTTGAAAATGCCTTCATTATCAACAAACAAAGTAGTCGGTCCTACCAGTGACATCTGCATATCCCCAAGCATCCAACGAAGCCAAACAACTTCACATCCTGTCTTAGCAGTCCCTCTGTATTGGACCTTTGTAGAGGAGAGAGAAACTGCCTATTGCTTCTTACTGGTCCATGTGACTGCATTGGATCCCAAACTGAACACATATCCAAAAGTTGACTTTTTATCATCAACAAAGCCTGCCCAATATGAATCTGCGAACCCACTAAGTTTAGGATTAGAACTTCGAGAGTACAGAAGTCCATAATTTGAAGTGCCCTTCACATAACGAAGCACACGCTTTGCTGCCATCCAATGATCAGCCTTAGAAGCATAAATTCTATTTGATTCCTTGAATCAAAGATGTCGAACTGCCAATGATGATCAAATCATTCACATAAATGACCAGAAGGATGATGTCACTGTCAGTAGTCTTGATGTACAGATTTGAATTTAAAGAACTCCTCTTGAAGCCTTGATCACTGAGGTACTTATCAATTTTTATGTACCATGCTCGAGGGGTCTACTTCAAGCCATAGAGGGCTTTTACCAATCTAAGAACCTGATGGTCTTTACCAACAACCTTGAAACCAAGAGATTGTATCATGTAGACCTCTTCATGGAGATCACGATTCAGGAAAGCACTCTTGACGTCCATCTAATGAACCTTCTAGCCAAACTATGCTGCTGTGGCTAGGACTAATCTGATGGTGCTCATCTTTGCACTAGGAGCAAAGGTCTCCTCATAATTAATGCCCTGACTCTGAGAAAAGCCCTTTGCCACTAAACAAGCTTTGTACTTGTCCAAAGTACAATCCGATTTGTATTTGATTTTGCAAACCCATTTGTAGCCAATGGGTTTCTTCCCTGGTGGAAGATCAGAAAGGACCTAGGTGTTGTTCTTCAAAAGGCTCTGGTATTCAGATTGCATGGCCCGTTCCCACTCTGGAATTCCTTTAGCCTCGGAATATGTTTGAGGTTCAAACACACTGTAAATGTTGGCCATGAGAGCAAAGTTAACAGAATCTGTAGTTGTGCTCTTTTTCCGAGCAATTCTCCCATCAATCAGCTCATCATCACAAAGATTAGCAAGTGTCTTAGCCCACCACTTAGGCCAGACAGGAGAATGACCAACATGAGTATCAAGAGATGCATCATGATTAGGTTCCTCAATAGAAGAATCTCGATCAAACTTAGGTGAAGCATCTACAAAGCGAGGTGATCCTGCAGGAGAAGCCGGAGGTGTCTGTACAGGTATCATTGGTATAACTAGAGCTATAGGAGCTATTGGTGCCCTCCCATCAGGTGGACCTAATGGAAGCCGAACTCCCAAAACATGAGCCATCATAGGATGGTCTGCTAGATCAAGAACAGTAGAAATAGGCATGAAGGGTCATCATTGCTCATCAAAGACTACATCTCGACTATAGATGAGATGAGATGTCTCAACATCGATCAGGCGATGGGCTTTGTGAAGATTGTTATATCCAGCAAGCATGAGTTTCTAACTCTTGGCATCCAACTTGGTGCGTGAAACATCAGGGATCCAACAAAAGCAAGGGAGCCAAAAACCTTCAGGTGATTGATTCTAGGCTTGCGATCTAACCAAGCCTCTTCCAGAGTTTTACCTTTGACTGCCACTATGGGTGACTGGTTCAATAGATAAACAGCAGTGTTAACTGCTTCTGCCCAACACTGCTTCGGAGCATGTCTGTGTTTGAGCATGGATCAAGCCATCTCAGTGATTGTCCTATTTTGACATTCAACTACACCGTTTTGTTGTGGCGTGTGGGGTGTGGTTTACTAGCGTCTGATGCCATGTGTATCCAAGAAGTTGGAGAAAACATTAGAACAAAATTCCCCCCGCATTGTCTAATCTAAGAGTAATAATAGATTTCCCAGACTCTTTTCAACTAAAGGTTTAAACTTCTGAAATACAGGAAATGCATCTGATTTCTTTTTAAGGAAATACACCTACATTTTTCTATTGAAATCATCAACAAACAACAGAAAATATATGGACCCAAGAACAAAAGGAGTGGCCATAGGGCCACAAATATCGGCATGTACAAGTTGAAGTACCTGAGAAGCTCGCCATGAGTCGCCACTAGTGAAAGGTGTGCGATGTTGCTTCCCAGCCTGGCATGTGTCACAAACTCCAAGCTGTTGAGTTTGAATCTCTGGCAATCCAAAAACAAGCTCATCCCGAGCAAGTTGAGAGAGATAATGCACATTTAAGTGCCTATATCGCTTATGCAAAAGGGTGCTGACAGAAGACCACCGAGCAGTCATAGCTAAGTCTTGAGAATCACCAGAATCAGTAAGTCTGAAAAGATCATGATCCTCAAGACCCACTGCAACAGTAGACTTAGTGGCCCGATCAGTGATGGTGCACTGATGTGAACTGAAGGTGACTACCAAGTGTGGAGAATGTCGTAGCAACTGACTAACTGAGAGTAGATTTAGTTTCATCCCTGGAACATAGTACACATCAAGGAATATGAGATTCCTCCCAATAGACTAAATCTGAATGTTGCCTTTACCGACAACCGTGTACTCTTCTCCGCCACCAAAAATAACAGAATCTGAATAAGGTTGGTAGTCAGTAAACCAGTCTTTGCGGGGAGTGAAATGACGAGAGGCACCCAAATCAATGTACTAGGCAAACGACTTCACATGATCTGCAGGTCTTTTAGCCATGAAGGCGTAAAAGGCAAATTTTGCCTGCTCAATGTGCTTTGCACTGTTCGCTTTGGGCTACGAATCTAATTGCTTAAACTGTGCAGCTAGGCATTTCTAACATTCAACCTTCATGTGTCTAAACTTGTGGCAGTAGTTGCATTGAATGTTCTTTTGAGAACCATCTGATGCTGGAGCAGAAGACTTCTGTTGAGATGGCTGCTAAAACTTGTCTTTATCCTTCTGAAAGGATTTTGCAGAAAAGGCTTGCTTTGTAGAGGTGGAACTGGAGCTACTACCAAACTATTGTTTCCACCGATCTTGCTAAAGCAGCAAGGTGCATAAATCAGTGAACTTCAAATCAACGAAAATGTGATGTTAAGAGTCTCGATAAAATGCTCATAGGATTTTGGTAAACTTTGAAGAGTGATAACCACAATATCCTCTTCCTCCATCTTGCGACCGATGGGAAGTACCTGATCACAAATTTCCTGAATTCGATTCAAGTGTGCCTAGAATGAGGTGTGCTCATCCATGACAATAGAAAACAAAGTGTTTTTCAAAAAGAAAGCTCGGCTCTTGTCGGAATACTCATGAAGACCTTTGAGATGTGTCCAGATCTCGGCAGCTGTCTAATCGAATGGAATTTGAGAAAGTCGATCATCAGCCACAGATAATTTGAGAAGCATCACTGCCTCTCGATTATTTAGATCCCATGTATCTTGATCAAGACCAAGAGAAGTCAGACGCTTCGTAACATCCAAAACAAGTTGATCGCTATTCTGATATTCAAAAATTGCGAAAATCCGTTGCTTGCAAGTGCCATAATTTTAACCACTGAATTTGGAGTTGTGCTCAAGAAAAATGTCTCTATAATGCCATGGCATGTTTTTCAAAGAAACTGTGAAAATCTATGAAGGCACGTTCTTTGAGGCAAAAAAACACGGAAGACCCGGAAAATGGAGACTGACCCAAAAGAGAGCTCAAAAAACCCAAAAGGAATATGCTATCATTTTTTGGATCCGCTGGCTCAAAAATTGAGGCACGAAAAACGATGCACCCAAAAAAACGGACGATCAACCCAGTTGAGCTCTCGAAAAACCCAAGAATCTGTGATCAAAATTTTTTTCAAGCCCAAAAATTAGGGTTTTGAAGAAAACCCTAGCTGGCGGCCATTAATGGTCGAAATTGCAGAACTAAGGTTTTGCAGGCAAAAAAATAACTAATTTTGTTCATAACAGAGGCATTTTGACTGAGACAGTAGGGAGGATGAGGAAACAACACCAAAAACATCTCAAGAAATCACTGATTTGCAGATTTTCGATTTTTAGAAAAAACGACCACGAAAAATACGCCTCTTTTTAAGGCAAATCCGCAAATCTATCTCTGAAACCCTAACCATGACTAGGTATTACGAAGCACATTAAAGACTTCAAAATGAATTTCGAAATTTTTTTGGAGTAGATAATTTCAAAAGAAATTCGAAAAAATTTGAAGTCTAGGCTTTGATACCATATTACGGAAGTAATTGGTAAATACTTGCTTATTATTAACAAAGACCGAGAGGTCTAATATATAGAAAAGAATAAAGCGATGTTTCCTTAGGAAACTATCAAAAAGAATAGAAATATTCTATTCTAACAGATAAAGCTAAAAAAGCGAAAGCTAACTAGATATTTACAATAGATTACCATTAACTAATAATAGAGAATTATCTATTATTGTAATAGTATCAAGAGTTAACCAAAGTACCTGCACACTAACATTATTGGCATTATCTATGACCACCTGGACCACATTCCCACTACCCACCATCTGCTCAATGAGAATTCTAGAAATGAAGTGTGAATCCTTAACTTGTCCTTCACAATCAAGCGCCCTCAAAAACATTGCCCCTGTGGAGGACATTGCAATCACATTAATCAATGGTCAATTTCTTGTGTCTTTCCATCCATCAGACAACATAGTTATACCGGAAGTTTTCCAAGAAGTCCTAATTGGTTGAAGAGCTTTGTCTATAGAAATCTTTTCTTTTTGCAAAAGAGTAGTACGCACTTTTTCAAGCCCAAGGCTAATGTAATCAGTTGGCGCTTTAAGGATGGTTGCGACCATTTCCTTCCAATATGGCGATCTTACCAAATTGAAAGGAAGACCATTGGCATAAAGGCAACGTGTAGTTGCTTCACCAGCAAGCTCTCTTGCCTCCATTTTGAACGCTTGATCCAACGGACCTCTTTTGCGGATAATAACTTCTACTTCTTCATCTTCCTCTCCCACTTCCAAGAATGGATATTTGGAGGATGCAACATGATCAGTGGGCACATTCACTTTGCTCTTTGTGGATAAAGGTTTATACAAATTTGATTTTTATTTGCTCACTAAACGATCAGCAACTTCTTTTTCTTTTATAAATCTGGCTAATTGTGCATCGCTCATCCTCTTTCCATCTTTGCTTCCCTTGCATAATGTTATTCCTTTACTAGCAAGGCCCATTTAATGAGCTTTGACCCGAGAATATGAGTTGTTGAATGGTTTACTATGACATACATTGCATTTCCAAATGTATGACCCACCTCCTGAAACCTGTGATAATCTTGTGGTGTGTCTCCATAATGGAGATGCTACATCAATCTTGAAGTTATCACTTCGTTCACCTTGTTCTGCTTTTGAACTTCGACTACTAGTAATGGCCATTCTTGCACAATACAAACTATGAATCTAATAAGAAATTTAAAAAATTAAATTAGAAATATTTAAATTAACTATGAACATCATGTTACATCCCAATTTTTGACCTAATTTGAAAAATAGTCGTTGAGGTTCACATGACAGTTGGCAGTTTAATTTGTTATAAGCTGGCGAAATGGTAAGATAGTTAGTTGTTATGATTTCAAGTGAAGGTAACACGCTAGTTGATTGTTAATCACGAATTCATGGAATTGAGAAGATGGTTAACTGTTATGATTAATTATGATTAAATAATTCATTATGATAATATAATTTAACTACGGGGAATTTCCTTGCAGGAAACACGTCAAAGGGCGTGGAAACATTGTCCGAAAAGAATTAGGCAGGAGCATCACCATCACTGGGCAGATGGATAGAGGATCTAGCAACTTGAAAACAGGATACATCTGTGGAACCACATGAGTTATTTAATTAATTAATTTAATTAAAATAATTGAGTTAAAATATAAAACATATCTCAAAGGATTTTAATTTATCTTCCATCATATTATTTTAATAATAATTTATATACGTGCATATAATATAAAAATGATTTGGAATCATTGTAATTTAATAATAAAGTGACGTTCTCATGTAAATATAAATATAAGATTATAATAATGTTCAAATTATAATCTTCCAATTCTATTCTTTCTTTTTAATATTTTTGCTTTTAATTGATTAACACTAGGCATAATTAATCAATTTAATATTTGGCAATTTGAGTTGTCTTTTAATCTTTCCAACTTCTCTTCCAACTCTAATCTTTCTTTTTAATATTCTTTTCTTTTTAACCAATTAGGTTTATAATCTTGTAAACCGGCGGAAGCCAAGAAGTCACGCCTTCTCTTGTTTATTTGAAGTTGTGAGTGGAAGGGGATATCTGGGAAGCATCCAACTACCTTATTCAAGCGCAGCTCCCTTCTTACATTTCCGACTACTCCATCTTTCCGCACTTCCTCTGCTCATAGTCCGGCTTCACACCCATTCGAACGTCTGCAATCTCAGATTTGTGGATTGTCTATCAGGATATATGGTCATTGTTTTCTTAACTTCATTTGGTATTTGTTATCCCAAATTGATGGTGACTGCTGCTTATATAAATGTTATTATGTAATTGCTGTTTGATGAAATCGATCAATACTCATGTAGAATAAGCACTGATCACTTTGGTTTGAATGATTCTTACTTAAGCCTGTCACATAACAGTCTCTAGTTGCCGTCTTTGTCTTCCAAAAGTCACCGTTCAAATCCATTGTTGAGGCTGGAAACTTCAACATTCATGAGTCGATCAAAATTATGTGCAACCGTATTCTGATTGTGTTATTCCTTGACAGGCCTGAGATGCATATTCTGCAGATAATTTCCTTATCATGGATTAACCAATGATATTTGATTTACATCTCTGTATATTATAATTTCCATCGGCATGTAAAGGAAGATGTAGTGTCACCCTGGTTTCTATTTTACTAGGTCCTTGTCATATATATATATATTAATTCTTTTTCAAATTAAACATAGGTGCAAATTCTTCCTTATTTACTTCATGCATTACACAGATTATTGTAGTATAGTATTGTTGTTGCAGAAGTTGTTGGCAGTGTCCAAGATATGGAAACATGATTTATTTTTGCCAATGGAAATCAGAATTCGAATGACCTTTTATTTCTGCAAACCCTAATCACAGATTGTGAAACGCTGGTGGTATTTAATCAATCATGCTCCAAGTGTTGCTGCATGTTCTTATCAATTGTTACTGGGTTCTGTTTTCCATAACAGCTAAATTGTAAGATGTAATCATTAGATAGAACCTCTTGAGAAATAGTTATTTAAGATGCAATAGAATCATGATTTAAATATATAATATGGAAATCAGAATTAATGATATTTCCACTAGTTTTAAAGAACATATTCTTTCAAGTCACAGTTTGTGATAAGCCGGAAACTTATAATATTCTTTACCAAGTTATGGATCAATAGAAAGAGAGGGTTGCACTGAGACTTCCAACACCTGGGAATTCACCGGCAAAAGTGCCATGGAATGGTGAGAAGAAATCTGCAATGACTTAAAAAATAAAGTTTAGATATGAAACAATAAATCTAGAATAATAAATAAATAATAGCTCATGCATAATCTTGGTATGTAATATCCTGCTGCCAAGTCAATTACCAGGATGCCCAGTGTATGGCAAGATGACCCCTGTTTGTTCGGGGTAGGGAGGACCTTTCTCGTTAGAGATCGTGTGGGGATAAGATTTGTCCAAGGTTGGGTAGTTAAGCCCCTGACAATGTTTCACCTCTCCATAAGTTGTCGGACGTGCGTCAAACAAAGATAAGTTGTGTATCCGATTGTTTATATCGAAACAAGTAACTTTAGTTTTATGATTAATATGCAAGAAGGTAAGAAAAATTGAGTTATTTCATCGTTACACCTAGATGCAAGAGATAAATTCATGGATTGTTTTTCATTTATATGAATATCGTATATAAGTAAATTTCTAATCTTGAGTTACTGTCACAGTTAAGTAAATCGGAAGGAAAGGAATCTGAAACCCTAATTGATTGAGTGATAGCTGGAACCCTAAATGTTACAGCAGTATCAAAAGCCCTATTTGAATTAGTGGTATCGGAAGCCCTAATTGATTCAATAGTATGAGAAGCCCTAAGTGATACAACGGTATCAAAAGCCCTAAATGAACCGATGGCAAACAATGCCCTAATTGATACAGTGGTATGTGATGTGATGCCCTAATTTTAAATATAGTACTATTTAATTATAATCATCATTTGATTTTGAGATAGCAATTTTTAGATGATAGTCGTCATGTGATCTTAGAGCTATCAGATTTCCACAATCCATCAGTGTTGTTGTTTGATTTTAGGATTTGATTGTGATTTTGAGATAGCAATTTTTAGATGATAGTCATCATGTGATATTAGAGCTATCAGATTTCCACAATCCATTAGTGTTGTTTGATTTCTGGATTTGATAGTCGTCATGTGATATTGTTATAGTGGTATTTGTGGATTAACCCGAGTGGTTGCAGAAGCATCCCTAGTTTTGATTTCGATCTCAATTTCCGAGGTTTGTGGTTTTAAATTTCTGTAGTAATTTCATTTGATGGTGTTTCAAGCTTTTAGTTAAGAAATTTTGTCTAATTGATTTTAACGGTAAATCTTATTCACATGAACATGAATGATATAACTATCTTCCTATGAAACGAAGTGATAACTATATTTCTTTGAGTATGTTATTTGTTAATTAAGACCCGGGAAATCGGGATGTTACACATCAAACATACAAGTGCAAATATAAGATACAAAAATACTAAAAAGAGATAGCTACACTTATTCCTTCATTTCTTTAAAAAAAGGGAAAAACTTGAAAAAATTCTTCCAAAACTTGAAAAACTCACGAACATCTCAAAAAAATCACTAAAAAAGCTCATGGAAGGGATCAAATATTTACCTTAGATGCATAGATGTGTCCTTTGTAGAAGCTATTAGACACCCTACGAATGATCCTCTTCAAAAATAATGACCTTACTTTCAAAATGCCAAAATGGAGACCAAATGAGAAGAAAGCCCAGATGCAAACAAAATGAGAAGAATGAGCAATGAATGGCCTCTTTTAATGCCATTTTAGGGTTTTGGGGCAAAAAAGAGCAAAAATATAATAAAACAAATCAATTAAACACATGTTTTTTAAAGTCACTTAAGTGACTAGGCACACAAAATTTTGGATGTTCTCCAGATGCATCCAGATGCTCTTTGGATTCTCTTTGGATGCTCTCCAACGCATCCGCAGGCAGGGAATGTGCGTCCTGCCAGCATCCGTGCAAGCCCCAAACGCATCTACGCATCATGGCACATTCGCACCCCCATCCGTATAATTCCCTGGCGCATCGGTATCTTAGCTCGAAACCAGTCCTTGTTCCCTAGTTGGCCAAATGCCTATAAATCAAGTGACCGGCATTGTGTTTGGACATGATTTTATTCATGGGTACATCTATCAAAATTGGATAAGACAGAGATTGAAAAAACTGATGACACCTTCAAAATGAGAAACTTTCAGTGTGTTGTGTTGATAATACATCGATTGGTATTGTGTTCTTGTTTGATTTTCCCAAAAGGGTTTCTTGGTGTAAATCTAACATTTCTATGTGTGAATCGATCTAACACAACTGCTCTTGTTTAAGTATTCAGCACTATATTCTTCCAAATGAAGCATAGCACATTCATCAACGGTAATGAAATCTATCAAAATAAAGGATTTCAAGCAATATTTACAGGCTTATGTTTACAAGAAAACCAAGGACAAAGTTGTTATCAAAAGGAAGGAAACTAGAGAAGGGTTGCCAATGTGAAAACTACAATGAAGATATCTTCTTTGAAATTCAAATTGGTTAACACTACCGGGATGCAAGGGAGGAGATTAATCAGATAGAGTGGTCATTTGTTACTCTCCAAATGCGGCACTGCAAATGCAATAGCCCTGTATGGTATTTACTATCATGTAGTATAATGACTCAAATCAGCTTTTTCTCAATCCATCATCCACATTGAGATATTTCATTGGACAAAATTTAATGTAAATCAACAAACCTTAGATTGCAGGCAGTTGCCCCTGTTCACGACAGGCAACTTTTAAATTGCACCATTGAGTAGAGAGGGAAATTGTAGCTATGAAGAAATTGACATTATTGCCTCTTCACCAAGCTCAAAAGTAGGCCCCACTTCTAGTGCTCCTCCTCAACAAGCAGAAGTTGTCGAGATTGTACCACAAGATGCTGCAATCAATAATTCCCAGCAACATAAGCAATTGGAATTTGAATTTAGCCGACTAAATAAAGAATGAAGGGAGACTGTTGAAGAGAAGTATCTATTAAAGGCAAAAAAGGAGTCTTTTAAGACTCAAAAATATTTAAGGGTGTTGTTGGCCAACAAGCTCAAACCATATATATATTATCAGTTTACCGTGTGAAATAGCATAAGCTATACCCAAAAGAGCCTATTGCGTGAAATCCCTGTCAAAATAAGATCCATATAATTATAATATAGAAAAATAAGAAATAAGTAAAATGATAATAATAGTATAATATTGCATAATATATTAATATTAAATATGAGAATTAAATATTATTATATGAAACAATAAAATATAATATTCAGGTTAATAATTATAATCATAATATATAAAGTAAATATATTATGCATATAGTAATATTAATAATACAATATTACTAATATTAATAATAAATATAATCCATATAATCCATATTATTAATACAACTAATATAACATATGTATTATTAATATAAATATATTATTAAATATAATATGCTATTATTTATGAAACAGCATGACTCTAAGAATTAAAATATATATATATATATAGAGTATTAACATGGAAAAAAAGATATAGAGAAATACGGAAGGAAAAATGAGGTACATAAATTTTTGGTCTGTAAAAGCATAATGGAAATATATATAATAAATTATTTAGTATCCTACTAGGGGACATTACAATTGGTATCAAACAAAACATTCTGCCAGCCTGTGGAGGAAATTTTGGGAGTACCAAAACCAAGAAAAACAACTCTATGTATATATGAAACACCGGCAATCCCGCCTAAAGTCTTCAGTTATGGAATTATAATTTAAATATCAAGTTCAAGTGAATTATGGGACTGGAGTAAACTGACAGACAATTTGATAGCATCAGACTAATACCATCGATATCTTTCCTAAGCAATGTTTAGGGCAGTGATCAACTTGTAAGTACCTTTGAAAGCGCGTGAGCTATAATTCACTCCTTCCTTAATGAGGACTAAGATCGGGTTGCTAATATCATATACAAATTAACAGACACAATTTCTACTTAGAATGTATAATCAACCAAGTTAACATCGATAAGGCCAAAGAGGAAAAACATGCTGATAATAATACAAATTCAGATACACATACATTCCTTAACCTCACAGACGTTTTATTAGTATATAACTAATGTCATGAAAGCATAACAGGCTGATTGGGACATTCGTTCAATAATTAAAATCACAGGTCATCCGACATCAACTCAAACTAGAGTCACAACACACCCAGGCAGGTTGAGAAGTAATGTCAGAGGTGATAAGTGAAGCTATTTGTCTTCTAGTCAGTTCAATTAAAGACAAACTATTGGTAATGCTGAACAAAACACAATGGATGTCTTCACAGCTTCATCAAAAATGAAATGGCAGCAGTGTATTATATGTGTATATATATATATATAACAATTTTTACTGTGTAAGGAGGAGTTTGAATGGTTCTACCACATCGGACAAGAAGTGTCGTTTCACACTTGTTTAGTTTAACATTGAAAACAGATTATTTGTTTGACAGGAGTGTTGAAACTTATTGAGTAGATTATCAAGAGTTTTAAATTAAGTCAAAGTTTCTTATGTGGTTTGGTTGTTTGGTAGTAGTGTCCACACTCGAGGTAGGTGATGGTTGTAACCAAACACAAACTTCTCAGCCTACGGTTCATCAGATTATTACTTTATGAATCATTCTTATTCTTTGAGGTATTGCAGAGAAGATGATCTGAAAAGAAAATTTCGAAGACAATCCCGGATAAATGGAACTACCAAAATTTGAACGTTAATACCACTGTAGAATAAATTGAAGAAATCGGCTGGTGGTCAAATATTTGATCTGGAAGTGAGTTGTTTGGATTACTACAATAGACTGAAAAAGCACAGTAATCAGTTTTGAATTATCAGAGATGATTGACAGAAATATGAAATTGTGGTTTTAAACAGAAACAATATTTTGTGACTGGCAGTCTAAACTTGTTTCTTAAGAACACTTGAAGTTGTTTCAGTTTACAGTTGCAGAGCTTCTCAGAGTCAGTTTGGGATTAACACAATATCAATCAGTTCATAGTTTGTCTAGCTATCAGGCATACAACTTTGCTTCAGTTGCAATATTGGTCATTATATGTTCTGAGTCTTACGCCTGCAAGAAAGTTTAATGTAAAACAAAACATATTACAGGCTGTTAGTAAACAGATTCGTCCTTCAAAGAAATAACGAAATAAAATGACTCTCAAATGCCCAGAAAGAAGAACTAACAGACTAACAGTCGGATGAGCTATCATAGGCTGATAACCCTCCTCTGAATTGATAGGTACAGCTCCCTCATTGAAAGATTGACAACAAATTGAATAATAGGATGTATCTTTAACCTGAAGATACCAAGGGTTTCTGACATTCATTCATAAACATGAAGTGAATGCGATAGCTAGATTTATAGGTTAGAATAAAGAGAGAAAGATCAGCAAACAGCCACACAACCATTCATTCAATCCTTCCTTAAATAGCAGAGAAATGAAAGATTATGTTATTCATTCTACAAACTATAAGCGACCACAGGACTGCATCCAAAACACGAAAGATGTGACCACACAATCAGTATCAATCCAAGAAAGATATAATCAGACTACACGGTCTGATAGATATAAACTTCTCTTCGCTTTCAACACAAAACAAAAGAAAACACATGATTTTCTTGTCCCTGTGATTACAATCAGCATTTGCAGAAAAATAAATAGCCTTCTCCTATCTCCCTATTACAAACAAAAAATGTGCCCCCGCTTTCTGGTAGCCACACAGCATACAGGAAAAGAAGCCCCCCATTTCTTACATCATTCAATTTCCTATTTAACATCCCTTTTCTATCTGTGACCCTTCGGTTCCTGACAAAACTGATTCTTGATTCATAATATTATTGGGCCCCTGATTTCTCGTAATACTCTCCTCTCTTAATCTATTTGTGACAGATGGATCAACTGATTGACAGATGTCTTCTGGAGAAGGAATCGTGGCCTACACATACTATTCATAATATACTTAGCATTCCACTCTTCATTCGAGCATCACCAAAAGATACTCAACCACCTGGAAATCACTTTTCTAGTTTATATCATCATTTCCTCCTATTTTGATGCCAATCCATGCATTTGCAACACACCATGAGAAGATTGTCATCGAGAGAGACTTCATAGGTTGACTACAAGCAGAGTAATATTCAGAGCTTCTTCAGATTACATCTCATAAACAAAGCCTTCACATTCATCTTACCAACCAATCCCACTGTGAAAATTAAGCATACCAGATTGACATTGCACTCTCACATCTCACCATGGTCATCTTTACGTTCTTGACCGGAAGTTCTAGAGCATTCGGTTTGCCAATCTCATTGACATGAATTTTTAAGACACACGGTATTGTGACTGCCCGAAGGCTTATACAAGCGACCACAATTGGTGAATCACCAATAATTGAGGGCCTTTCCCACTAAACACACAGCAGCAAGAAATATCTATGTCTTCAAAATTTCAACACTTAGACTATCCTCGATGAAGTCCCAATATGCATAATGCTTCTTGAGATTACAACACCACTCTTTTACCTATCGAAAGATACACTTGTGGGGAGAAGTTTCGGTGGTAATGTTGGAACTCGGTGTTGGGTGTACGGAGCCTTGGCTCTTTGCTACTGTCATTTTTTATGGCATCTGCATGGGTATTTCCCTGTGTGATGCTCTGCGCCTTTGAAAACAAGTCATTTACCTTTTTACTTGTTTGGGGGTTCTGTCAAGCAGTTTGCTTGTATAGTTCGAATGAAGCTTCGGTGATATTATAAGGGCCGGCTATGACATCAAGAACAGGCCCAGAATATCCTTGTAAAGAAAAGCTTCTTGTGTCCGTTGATTGATACATTACTAACAAGATCTTTCTTTATCTGATTCACTAATCAGATCTCCTCTGCATTTAACTATGGCATTTTATTGGTGTCGCGACTTTAATGTTCCTGACTCAGAATTCGGCTTGGACAATTGTTAGGAACCTGTGTGTTCCTTCTGTTTATTTTGTTAGAGTAGTGTTGTTGGACGCATATGCTTTGTAAGTCGTCCCGTGAGTATATTTTATTATCCCACATGCATAGGTAGTATTACTTTTCTAGATCGTACCCAGTATATAAGAATAGGTTGAGGCCCTTGATGGGCACGGACGAATTTATTGTATTGAGCTTGCTCAAAGGAGGTTACCCCCTCGAAGTGGCCTGCGATCAGTAGATTCATTCTGAGTTCTGCTATCACTTTGTATTCTGTTATTTCGAGCATTCTCACGATATTGCTATAAGGAGGGTCTTCACATCTGGTATCAAAGCACTCTCTTGGGCTCGCTGGGTGGAAATTACATCAAATTTTTTTTTCTGTCGTGGCCTTCAGGTTCCTCTCACTTCTAATATCTCTTGTTATTGCAATAACTCTTTTCAGTTGTTCTGTCTGTGAGTGAATTTTTTCTAAGTCGACTGTTCAAAATTTTAAAAAAAAAAAGAGTAAAAATTTTTCTGTTTTTTAGTCGTAGCTTCCTTGTTTGCTTTCTGTTTCTGCTCATACTTCCGCAGAACGTCTGCAATATCATTTCGCATACTTCCTTCCTTGGCGACCCAACCCCAAATTTTACATATCAAAGCCCTAAATCCCTCATTTATCTAATTTTAGGGTTTGCCCTATTTTTTTCACCTCTCATCCAATCGCCACCAAACTGAGCCACAAGATTCAATTCCTCATTTTGCTCCCTTATCCCTCTTGGACTGTTCGCCTCATTTCGCCTCCCTACCCTTGAAACCCTCATTTTTCTTTTTCCCTTGTCCCCAGATAGTCTCCCACCACCCGTCAAACACCCATTTCCTATATGAGTTTTACCCAAATCCAAGTTTGCCGTAACTAAAAAAGTTTTTGTTTCTCATCTTCTACCCATTCCAAAAAAAAAAAAAAAAAAACCTTGTTTTATGGTTGTTACGCGTACAGGAGCAAAAATCATGGAAGAGGAAATTGCATCCCTCAAAACCAAACTTCAAGATCTGGATGACAAAATTCTGGGTCTTAACTTTCAGCAGTCAGCCATGAGCCGAAACCATTCAGGAGATACTGGGTCCTCTTCTGGCAATTTCCGTGGACCAAAGCTTGATTTTCCACGCTTCGATGGTTCTGATCCGACTGGATGGATCTATAGGGCAGAGCAGTATTTCAGCTTGCATAATACTTTGGATAACCACAAAGTCTCCCTTGCATCTTTTCATTTGGAACATGAAGCTCTTCAATGGTTCCGTTGGTACATCAAGGCTAATGTAGGCCCAACGTGGAGAGAATTGTGCACCCTCATTTTGGAGCGCTTTGGCCCTAGTTCCTTTGATGATTTCACAGGAGCACTCACTAAACTGCGTCAAACAGGCACTGTAAGAGAATACCAGACAGAGTTTGAAAAATTAGCTAATTACACAGAGGGCTTGTCTGATGAATTCTTCCGTAGTTGTTTTGTCAGTGGTCTGAAGGATGCACTTCGCTCAGAAGTCAAAATGTTTCGACCTACTACAATGATGGAAGCCCTTGGGTTGGCTAAGTTAGCGGAAGACAAGATTAGTGCTCTACAACGCTCCAGATCTAATTTTGTTCCATTCAGAAATACAGGTTCTCACAACCCTCCAGTCATACCAGCTCCCAGAACTACTCCGATCAAGCACTTGTCTGAAACAGAGATGCGAGTCAGGCGAGACAAAGGGCTTTGTTATAATTGTGATGAGAAATGGTCTCGGGGCCATAGATGTGTTCAGCAAAAGCTCTATCTCTTGGATGTGGATTCTCCACCGGAACTGGAAGAATATGTAGATGCTCAGGAAACAGTGGATGATGAGGTTGAGCCTCACCAGCCTGAACCTCCTTCACCAGAAGCTCCACCAGAGATATCTGTCCATGCTTTGGCAGGAGTCACTACTCCACAAACCATGCGGGTCCAGGGTTTCTTCAAGAAGATCCCTCTTACTATACTCATTGATTCTGGTAGCACTCATAACTTCATTGATCCATGAATAGCCAAACAGGCTGATTGCTTTATCCATCCCTGCTCTAGCTTTGAAGTCATGATTGCCAATGGGGGCACTTTACCTTGTAAAGGGAAATGTCGCAATGTGCGTCTCTCTATTGGAGATTATAACATGCGCTCTGACATGTTTGCCTTACCCTTAGGTGGCTGTGATGTGGTTTTGGGTGCCCAATGGTTACGCACTCTTGGCCCCATTCTCTGGGATTTTGCTGAACTTTGGATGCAGTTTTCCGCCGAGGGGCACCAACACACTTTGAAAGGCTTACAACCAGGGTCTCTCAGCATCATCAGTTCACACCGTATGGAAAAACTTCTTAAGAAGAATTCACATGGTGTCATCGCTCAGCTCCATTCCATTCAGATGCAGCCATCAGCAGTCTCTAGCACTCCTGCCGATCTCCAACACATTTTGGACAAGTATTCTGGTATATTTGCTGAACCTGTGGGATTACCTCCTTCTCGTCCAGAGGACCACCGTATTCAGCTCCTTCCTGGCAGTGTTCCGCCCAACATCAGGCCCTACCGCTACCCATTTCATCAAAAGACCGAAATCGAGATACTTGTCTGTGACTTACTGAAGCAAGGTATTATTCGCCCTAGTACCAGTTCCTTTTCTTCTCCAGTTCTGCTTGTTCGCAAAAAAGATGGGTCATGGCGACTCTGCATTGATTTCCGAGCACTTAATCATCTCACTATAAAGGACAAGTTTCCCATTCCAGTTGTTGATGAACTTCTTGATGAACTTCATGGGGCTCATTTTTTCTCCAAGTTAGATCTTCGTTCTGGGTATCATCAAATTCGGGTTAATGAGGAGGATATACCTAAAACTGCCTTCCGCACACATGATGGTCACTATGAATTTTTAGTCATGCCCTTTGGCCTCACGAATGCTCCTTCAACATTTCAGGCAGTGATGAATAACATATTTCGACCATACCTCCGGAAATTCATTCTGGTCTTCTTTGATGATATCCTCATATATAGCAAAACTTGGGCTGAGCATCTCCATCATCTGGAGCTTGTCTTGCAACTTCTCTCTGATCATCAACTCTGTGCAAAACTATCTAAATGTGTGTTTGGCCAGGAGGAAGTGGAGTATCTCGGGCATATTGTTGCACACCATGGAGTGCGGGTGGATCCTACAAAAATAGATGCCATGAAAACTTGGCCGCATCCTAAAACTCTCAAGAGCCTTCGGGGTTTTTTGGGGTTGACTGGCTACTACCGCAAGTTTGTCAAAGATTACGGGAAAATTGCAGCACCATTGACAGCTCTGTTAAAAAAGGATGCCTTCTCCTGGAACCCTGTTGCTGAGACTGCATTTGAACAACTGAAACAGGCTATGTGCAGTACACCTGTTCTCGCGATGCCAGATTTTTCCAAACCCTTCACTATTGAGAGTGATGCTTGCGGCAATGGATTGGGTGCTGTTCTCCTGCAAGATGACCATCCTATTGCGTTCACTAGCAAAGCCCTCTCTGGTAAGAATCTAGCCCTCTCTACTTATGAAAAAGAAATGATGGCTATTTTGCATGCTGTACAGAAGTGGCGGCCATACCTCTTAGGGAGTCATTTTTGCATCAGAACCGATCACCAAAGTCTGAAATACTTCCTGGAACAACGGGTATCCTCTCCTACACAACAAAAATGGGTCAGCAAACTCATGGGGTATGATTATGAGATCACCTACAAGAAGGGTAAGGAGAATATTGTGGCAGATGCTCTTTCTCGCACATTTGATAATCAAGCTTCCCTTTCCGCTATTTCTATGCCCATTCCCAATTGGTTAGCGTCTGTTCAGCAGGGCTATGACAGTGACTCTTCTTTATCTCAAATCATTCACCAGCTAGCCAATAATCCTTCTGCTATACCACATTACTCTTGGGATGGTGCTTCTCTTCGATACAAGGGTCGGCTAGTGCTTCCTCAGAACCCAGCTCTACATCAGGCTATTTTTTATGAACTCCATGCTTCTCCTTCAGCAGGGCACTCAGGCTTCCTCAAAACTTATGAGCGAGCAAGGAGAAACTTCTTTTGGAAAGGGATGAAACAGACGATTCAACAGATGGTGGCTGAATGTGATACTTGCCAACGCCACAAGGGTGAAACGACCCTCCTTCCTGGCTTGCTCGAACCATTGCCCATCCCTACACGGATTTGGACTGATATTTCTATGGATTTCATTGAAGGGCTTCCTAAATCCGGTGGCAAGACAGTGATCTTGGTTGTGGTTGATCGTCTCTCGAAATATAGTCATTTTTGTGCCCTCAGCCACCCCTATACTGCCTCCTCTGTTGCACAAATCTTCATGGACCAGATATTTCGTCTTCATGGACTCCCTTCTTCCATTATCTCTGATCGTGATGCAACTTTTACCAGTCATTTTTGGACTGAACTGTTTCAGAAAACTGGCACCAAACTGAAGATGAGTTCGGGCTATCACCCACAAACTGATGGTCAAACTGAAATTGTCAATAAATGCTTGGAAACTTATCTTCGTTGCTTCACTTCCGAACAGCAACATCAGTGGGCCAAGTGGCTCCCTTTAGCTGAATGGTGGTACAATACCTCTTACCACACTGCCTCTAAAATGACTCCATATGAAGCAGTCTATGGTCAAGCACCTCCAGTGCTCCTTCCCTACACTCCCAACAGCTCACCAGTCCAGGCAGTTGACATAGTTCTCCGCAGCAGGGATCAGATTCTTCGTACCTTACAGGATAATCTTCACATGGCCCGTAATCGGATGAAACAGCAAGCAGATCAACACCGTTCTGAGCGCTCATTTCAAGTTGGGGATATGGTTTTTCTTCGTCTACAGCCATACAAACAATCCTCCCTAAAGCTGAAAGGGCGTCATAAGCTGGCCCCAAAATTTTATGGGCCTTATAAGGTTCTGTAGAAGATTGGTTCAGTTGCTTATAAACTGGAACTTCCTCCTTCTTCCCGCATTCATCCAGTCTTTCATGTTTCTTGTCTAAAGAAAGTTCTGGGTACCACTGTCAGAGCACAAACTACTCTCCCTGAAATGGATACGAAAGGATCCATTATCCTGGAGCCGGTGGCAATCATTGACCAGCGCACTCGCCAGCTTCGCTCTCGCTCCATCTCTGAGGTCTTGATTCAGTGGCATGGCATGCAACCAGAGGATGCTACCTGGGAACCCCTTCTTCAGATTCAACAACAATTTCCACACCTTAAGCTTTGAGGACAAAGCTTTTTTCTAAGGGAGAGGGGATGTTAGGAACCTGTGTGTTCCTTCTGTTTATTTTGTTAGAGTAGTGTTGTTGGACGCATATGCTTTGTAAGTCGTCCCGTGAGTATATTTTATTATCCCACATGCATAGGTAGTATTACTTTTCTAGATCGTACCCAGTATATAAGAATAGGTTGAGGCCCTTGATGGGCACGGACGAATTTATTGTATTGAGCTTGCTCAAAGGAGGTTACCCCCTCGAAGTGGCCTGCGATCAGTAGATTCATTCTGAGTTCTGCTATCACTTTGTATTCTGTTATTTCGAGCATTCTCACGATATTGCTATAAGGAGGGTCTTCACAACAATGGCTCTGTGGTATTTGGCACAGCTCGATTATGATTTAGTTGATGTTTGTTAATCATAAGACATGCTAAAACCCATGGATTTTACAACTGTAGTATTTTATTCATGATCATCTGTATCCCAAATGAGAGTTGTCGTACTAGTCGATTACCCAAAGTGTAGTTCCAAGAAAGCGATGGTTAGGGCTATATGAACCCGATATCACATAAATGGATCCAGCTATGGTGTAGAGCTTATATTGATAAAGTAAATTTGCACCTTCTTCTTGAATGTCAACAAGGACTATCGACACATGGAATTTGAGTTACGTGGGAAGGAGATTTGAAAGTATAATGACCTGATTTGAAAAGTGTCTTCACCTTCTGCATCGTGAGGTCATACCGATGCCTCGGTTGGCTTCATCATATGATTTGGTATTTATTTTTGCTAGTAGGGGCTTATGGGGTAAGGTGTTGTTCTTTTAATCCATTTGATGCCTTTGAGCAACTTGTAAGCTGAACCAGATAATGAGTGATTTGAGCATAAAAACACAATTTAGTGGCCCATTCTCAAAACCTTTATACTTTCATAGTCTTGTGTTCTATTTTGGGGTTTTGCAATAGCCACTCATAGGAGCATAATAAGACAGGCAATACCAAATGGGTCGATCCCTTATACATGGAATAAGTAGTATTAATGAGATGGAAAGAAAAACAAGAATATTGCCACAGAAGATCAGAAACAGACAAAAGGAAGATAGAAAAGAACTGCGAATACCGTTAGCCTAAGCAGCATATATTATGTCAGCATAAACGGCAGATATAACCCATATCCAATAGACATCTTATTTCGCACAGTACCTAGAAAGGGTGTAAAACTAATAAGAACCATTCTAAAATCTATGTTTGATACAATCAGACTTAAATTACACCATCAGCAGAGAAGGATGGATTGTGTTGCATATTTGAGGTAAGTATGTTATTTATTAATCAATTCATTTAAATAATATCCATGCTCAATCCCATTATAAGTCTAAGCTAGAAGGAATAAGTAGGGATACATATGGGTAAAGCTTGTATAAATCCAGCCAACAGGTTATATCAAGATAGGTAAGGGTCAGCATCCCCAAACGCCTTGAGGACATGTCCAAGAGAGGCTAAAGGACTTGGATCCACAAACACCTTGAGAGAGACCATTGAGTTTGGTCTTTAAAGCGACTTATTGTATCTCATCATTCCTTCTAGGTCAGAGTTATAACCCAGATAGCATGACCTTTTCAATTCACATATAGTTTGTTACTTATCTACAAGGGTAGCCTCAAGAGAGAGAACAAAATTGTATTTAGGGGGAGGCTAGTGTAAATACATCCAATCAGTTATTCCAAGAAAGGATAAGATTTGCGTCCCCAAGAACCTTGCGGACATTTCCAAGAAAGCCTTAAGGATTTGGATCCATACAGCCTTGAAAGAAACTATTGAGTTTGGTCCCGAAGCAATCTATTTACATCCTAAGTGTTCTTCTTGACTAAGAACAATAATAAGAACAAAACAAAACAAGCATCCTGCTAAGTAGGCCACCTCATGTGGATGCGTAAACACTACCACCGAGGTCAAGGGAGGCCAAAGTTCTGCCCTTGGACTTAGTATGGGATTGGCTTGGAGTAATTTATCATGACTCACATTTTCTTTGAAACATAGACATATGTATTAATGATCACTTGTGGGTGTCTATTGAAGAAGTAAATTTTGTAAAGCATCTTCTTGACTCTAGTAAATTGTAAGGCATTAATCAAGAATGCATGTATTATGTGTCAGCTCTGTGTTTTCATGCATTCATGTGTTTGCTTGGTGTTCTTGTGCATTCATGTGTTTGTTTCATGTTTTCATGCATTCATGTGTCTACTTTGTGTATGCTTTGTGTTTTATTGCATTATGATATATACTCCCTAAATCTCTTACATCTACTTGTATCCAATTATATGCTTCGTATGATATTTCTACAAGAAAAGTTATGTATAAATGATTTTTGCTCGAGTACAACCAAAATCTGAGAGGGGAGGACTGAAATCCCCGTCAAAATAAGATCTATATTATTAAAATATAGATAAATAAGAAATAAATAATATAATATAATATTGCATAATATATTAATATTAAATATGAGAATTAAATATTATTATATTAAACGATAAAGTATAATATTTAGATTGAAAATCACAATATATAAAGTAAATATATTATGCATATAATAATATTAATATTAAAAATAATATTATGAATATTAATATTAAATATTATTGATATAATCTACATTATTAATATTATTAATATAATTATATTATTTAAATATAATATAATTATTATTTATGAAAGGATGTGACTCTAAGAATGAAATATTATATATAGAGAGTATTAACATAGAAAAAAAGATATGGAGAAATACGGAAGGACAAATGAGATATATAAATTTTTGATCCGTAAAAGCCTAATGGAAAAATATATATGAAATTATTTAATGTCCTAGCAGGGGACATTACATATTGTACATATCTACCACAAATACCAACAGGAAATTTTAAAATTGCATATTAACAGGATTCTTACAGACCTTACAGCATTTAGTAATAAAAGTTGGCCACACAATCCAAATTCATTTAATCTTTTTCATACCAATTTTCAAATGAGCAATTTTAGTCCAAAGAAAGAATTCTTATATAGACTGGAGGGAGATGAAACAAAACCGGAAAATGCTTCTCAACATCCTCGACATCATTAACTAGTGAAGCTCTTGGATCATCAATAGAAATAGCCACAATTTTCCAATCTAGTTCGCCTTCATCAATCATCGCTAAAGCAGCTAATGGTTTCACTTTCAGTAATTCTCCGATTCTAGCTCTTCTTTCTCCAATCTCAACAACATCAACTGTTCAAAAACATTTGCAGAGAATAGGTTTGTACACATCAACTTTGACTAGCGACATAGAGTTAAACCACAAAAGTAAGTTATGAGAAACTATAATTAAACCTGGATCATTGTCACCAAAAGCTCCTTCAACTTCTGTGTTTGCAAGAGATGGATCCTCCCATGTTTGTGGAAGCAATCCATAATTCCAATTTATGTTATATCTGTGTATCTCACAATGCAATACAAATGAACAATTAACAAGACACCTGAAAAACTAAAGCATATAACAAATTAAATTGATCTTATTCATCCATGAACAAGTCACAGTAATCACCAAAAGATAATAATGTTTCCTTAAGTCTGAAGAAACATCACTGTAGCAAGTGCCAAAATTTGCACTATAATGTAGTGTCGAATTCACAAAGATGTCTCTAAGAGTAAAAATAAGATGGAGACGGAGGAGTAAGAATAATCCTAAGAAAAAGAAATTTCAAATTCGTTAGCTTTATGTGCATTCCAGTAATGCACTGCACCACATCAAAATTGAAGCATGGCAGTAATATATCCTACCATATATGAGTCTCACTAAAAATGAAAATAAACAATTGATAAACACCTGAAAAACTGAAGCATGCAAAAAATTATGTTGATCTTATTCATTCACTGACAAGTTACAGAGATCGCCAAAAGTAATAAAAATTTCTCCAATCCAAAGGCATCACTGTAGCAATTACGAAACTTTGCATTTAATATAGTCTCAAACAGAGGAACCATGGGTAGATATAAACTTGATTCATGAAGATGTGTCAAAGAATATAACTAAGTAGGAAATTAAGGATTGTAATTTAGTACGCAGAAATTACAAAATGGAACTTTGGTTCCAGTATTTTGACATTATCACTGTTGATCAATGATACTTATTTGAACAAAAAACCAGAGCCAGCAACTCTCCTAAAAAACACAATTATTACGAGAAATGAACAAAAATGGAAAACATAAGACGAAAGCAGACAGACATCAATGATGATACTACATGGCTTTATTCTTCTCAGGGAATTGGCCTATATAAGGGGACCACTGGGTAGTATAACTCCAACTAGATAAAATGTGAACAAACTCTAAGAGATAACAGACACACATAGCCTAACAAGATAACTCATTGAGACCACAACGACAATATTATTGAGCCCAAAATGAAAATAATCCCACCTGACTACATAATTATGTCTCCCCAAAGATTATATCCCATTTAGTGTTTTTTTTCTGTGCATTTGCAATTTCTGGTTCCAACATCTAGCGTTTGAGATTTTCAATGTCTTTAAAACCTTCAACAATTTTTCCTATAACAATCTTCTGAGAATTTTGAACACCAAGCAAGTTTTCCATAATATTTCATTTTGCATTTTCATTTAGAGTTTTTTTTGCTAGTACTGTGCCCCTGCTCCAAGGGTGACATTATGTTTTAAATGAAAAGTATCTTTTGCATTAATTTTCTTTTTGTTAACTGAAACATTTTTTTCACCAAATTACTACCACGGGTGTCACTCCCATTCCTATTTATATTAAAGAAAATATTGTGTTCACAGTTAACTAATATTAAATATAGTAATATATGTTTTTAACTTTTCTTTTAAGGTTTTCAAGTTCATTTAAGATTTTTTTTGGTTTCTAATTTTATATATAAAACAAATTACTAGATTATTTATTTATTTTGAATTGTAATATTAAATAATTTTTATAATTTTAATTAAAGCAAATAAGGACTCATGTATGTGCTGTCATGTCCCCTTTCCTATAAGCAGGACTTATTTCCAATATTCGCCTATGACCTCATATATGTATCGGTCTTCCTGGAGCAATGTTCATCATCAATCAACTCATTTATTTTTTAGTACTTGCAGTTTCAGAGGTGCAAGACCCTGCGTTGTCTGCCTAGCCAATTTGGTGAAGTCCCCTTTGAAGACCAAATTGGTCAGATCAAAGGGCTGCAATCTCGGAGACAAAATATCCTTCAGTCTGTCAGCAATCTAGCAGACAGCAATATACTGATCTAAATTGTATATCACAGCGATCATATATTTTGACAATCTAAGGCACATTATTGTTGAAGACAACAATAAATTGTGAGCAGTGATCATTGCTTATTCACGGGGGCAGCAATCAGTAGATCTGCTTACTCATTCTTGGTGATAGCAATCTATTTGTCAGTAGCGATCATTGTCTTGGCAGCAAGGTGCTACAATCTTAATTGCATACTCAGGGCGGCGAAACATTCATTGCATATCACATAGCAATCAGAATCACTATTCATGTCAGAATGATCTACACTGATTTAGTATTACATCTCTGCATATAGTGGTCAGCATTTACATTGAGCTTGACAGCGACACAGATTCTACTCTTTTCCAGTGCTACTTGTAAGGCGGCAAAATCTTTTGCTTGTTGTCAACTATTCCGCACATCACAATGTGAAATAATCAGTCACGGAGAAGGTCCAAATTCCTCTCAATTGCACTCAAGTATATATGGATATCGTATTTTATAAGCACTCTTTAATCTGCTATTGCTTAAGAGCCTATTATTTGTCCATCATTAGGTTAATGATTAGGAGAAGACAAAACTCTATTGTCTATTAAAGGAGAAGACACTGCTACCAAGATAGAATGGGAGATGCGCAAACAGATTTTATCACCATCTTGGGCAGATTGGCAAGAGCGCAGCAAAAGATAGATGAGACTCTCAACCGCTTAGTGGAAATAAGGGTTAATGATACCAACGAAGAGAACAACAGCCATGGTGAGAATTCAGTTAATGGGAGGTCCCAAATTCATCAATCCAGTCCAACGTAAATGACACTTACTTACTTTTGCAGACCAAGTAACAAAAGAATCACAGACATTTTTTGGTGGAGTTGAAAGAACATTTCAAGCAAGATTGGCTCAATGGAGAATTGCAGCCAGATGTGTCTCTAAAAGACTACATGGACCTGATGATGAGGCATTTACCCACCAGGGGTAATAGGGTCTACAATAGTGACTTGACCTGGAAGATTGGCATGCTAAGCCTCCCCTTATTCGATGGGTCCAGAAGATCAACAATATGAATTGGAGTGCAACGGGCGGACTTATATTTTTTGCTCAATCCAATGCTCGAAGATGAAGCGATTAAGTATGCAGTGCTACATCTTGATGGATTTTTTCACGAATGGTGTCACCATGGAGCGGTACCATCAAGGAATGATCAAACCACATCCTACACCAACTTCATAGAGAAACTTGTCGATAGATTTGATGGAAAGGACTCCAAACTCAATTTCAAGAAGTTAGCACAGCCAAGGCAAGGAGGATCCATCAATAGCATATTCTCAAGTTCCGAAGGCTTTATGTCTTGGTGACTAGCATATCAGGGACAAAGTCAATAGCTCTTTTCATGGATGGTTTGATGGGTCCCTAGGTTGGGTGAAGTCCTTACCCCTATTACACTCACTAAAGCAATCAAGAAGGCTTGTAACATGTCCACATCTACCTCAAGAAATCAAACTTTCCCTAAGGCCCCATTACATAGAAGGACAGAGGCATGAAACTATTTCAAAAGGATTGGCCCAAGAAGACTTTGATGGAAGATGCAATAGGCAAGAACTAAGGATAAAGAAGCTTTGTTTCGGCTACAAGGAACCATAGTAGCCCGGTGACACATTCCTTGGTAAGGGTAAGATCCATTAAATTGAGGTCGTATCCAAAAGCGAGGAGGTCAAGGAGCACAATCAGGAGCAACCAAATGTGGAGAAGATAGCAACAATCATAAGGAAAGGAGGCACCATTGCTGCCCTTTTGAGTACTCTATGATGCAACATATTTTGAGCCCATGGCACTCTTCAAGGACAACAGATCATCGTCATGCTCGACAATGGGGCTACTTTCCACTTCATCAACACCTATGTAGTAGCCAAGAGAGGATTGCATACAAGGGAGTAAGAAGGATTTGATATCAAAGACTGAGAGGCTAGCTCCTAGCATGCACGCATTTGGTGCCACAAATGAGAAAAACCATGGGGAACTACAACATCATGGGCGACTTCTTCATAGTGGACTTGGATGATACCGATGTCATTATGGGCATCCTATTGATGAAGACTCTTAAAAAATACACCTAGAGTTTCGAGCATTGGGAGTTCATACTTAAGGTAGATAGGAAGAAGATGGTTTTGCAAGGAATGTCTGACAAAGGGCCTGGAGTAATTTCAGCCAAGCGCATGGAGGCAATTTTCAGAAATAATGATGTCGTATGGGCAGCACAATGCTTGCTTTCTTCCATACCATTGGACAAACAACATACACATTATAAAAATGATGAGCTATAGATAGTTTTGGGCAGGCATAGTTTGGTTTTCAATGACATTCCCCTCGAGGTACCACCGGATAGAGGCTTTGAGGACATGATAGAGCTGGAGGAGAGAGTCAAACCAGTCATCACGACTACATACAAACATCCCAACAAGTTCATGGATGAGATCAAGAAGATCATTCAAGATCTTCTTGACATGGGACACATCAGGCCCAACTTAAACTCTTTTGCATCTACAGTGGTCTTGGTGAAGGATGAGACTCTAAGTATGTGCATCGACTATCAAGCTCTGAACAAAAAGACAATCAAGAATTAGTACCCCATCCCATGGATTAATGAGTTGTTCAACGAGCTTCATGAAGCAGTCCACTTCTCAAAGATAGATTTCAAATCCTGATATCACCAAATTTGAGCAAGGGAGCAAGATGTTCACAAGAGAGCCTTCTCATGCCACTACATTCATTATGAGTTCTTGATCAAACCATCTAGATTGACCAATATGTCTGCTACATTTGAGTCCTACATGAATCACATCTTCAACAAATAGCTACGGAAGTTTCTATTGGTGTTCTTTGATGATATATACAGCAAGACATGGGAGGATCACTTGAGGTATTTGAATGAGGCTTTGGGAATCATGAAGGTATAGTCATGGTATACAAAGAAGTCCAAGTGTGAGTTTTGCATGACAGATTTCCTATACTTAGGCCACATCATTAGTACACATGGAGTGCAGGTGCAACAAGGAAAGACCCAAGGAATTCTTGATTTGACAATTATTTGATCTATTCATCTATTACAGAAGATTTGTGAGGGGATTCTCATAGCTTGGAGCCTCGACTAACCTCACAAAGAGGGGTTCTTTAGTAGGACAAAGATGGCACACCATCCATTCAACAAGTTAAAGGAGACTTCTGCAATTCATCCTTGAGTGCAACACACTAGGGGAGGGATTTGGAACAATGTTGATGCATAAATGTTACCCATTGGATTTGAGAGGTAGAAACTCAAGGATACCAAGAGATTGTACTAAATATATGACGGGATGCCAACAATCATGCATACATTGGCTTTAGGCAGTACTTTGCCAAGGGGAAGTTTGTGGTTAGGATTGACCATCACAATCTCCAATACCTTATGGAGCAAAAGGATTTGAACAAGAGACAACATAAGTGGGTGAGCTAGATCTAGGCTTATGATTTTTATGTTGAGTATGTGAAGTGGAAGAAGAATATGATTGTCAATGCTTTCTCTGGGAGGCCTTCCATATGCTTCTTGGTCCCATGTATCGGTTGATAGGAAAGTACCTTCGCTTACTAGTTGACAAGTGCACAAATTCACAACTATAGGTATAAGGTGGTGGATGGTGTCATCTACAAGGACAATCTTCTTGGTTCCAAAGTTCAAGCTTAAAAATTCTTAAGGGTGATTCATGAATCACTATTGGTAGGACACACAGATACTTCAAGACATATAGGCAAATACGTGAGGTTCTCATGGAAGCGACTCGAGGGTTATGTGCTGCAATTTGTCAAGGAGTGTGCTACGTACTAGCAAAACAAATCAGACCATACCTTTTCAATGGGGTTGTTGCAACCCTTGCCCATTTAAAATCAGAAATAGGAGTGCATCTCAATGGATTTCATCACTAGACTTCCCAAGGTAAAAGGCAAGGACTGCACCTTCATAGTGGTAGAACATTTGACCAAAATGCTCGCTTTCTCACCATTCTAACAGAGTTCTTAGCAATGCAAGTTGAGGAGTTGTTCCTTCAAGAGATTTTCAAGTTACATGAGCTTCCAAAGAAAATTTTCACCGATAGAAATAGTAGGTTTTTCAATGTCTCTGCATGGATCTCTTTAGTTTGGCAAGCACCGAGTTGACTTTGGGCAGCAATTAACACCCTCAAATAGATGGGCATATTATGATTCTAAACAGGTGGGTTGTGGGCTACTTGCAAAACTACTTGGAAGAACAACAGAAAGCGTGGATTTGTTGGCTACATTTATTAAAGTATTGCTACAACACCACTTATCACGTGTCAATTGACATGTCACCTACAAGGCACTTTATGGCTATGAGGCTACTTCATTGTGGATTTGGCATAGCCCAAGGATAAGTGTTAGCTTTAGGAGAGCCAAAATATCCTTGGATCCCTCAAGGATAATTTGCAGCATGCACAAAATCAGCAGAAAGTGTATGTTGACCAATGTCGAATTAAACAAAGTTTCAAGCTAGGAGATTTGGTCTATCTTATCTTACAGTCATAGATGTGATCTTCTTTGAAGAGAGTGGCACGAAGAAGCTTAAACGCCACTTTTATGGTCCTTATAAGGTGATTAAGAGGATTGAAGAGGTGGCATATGAGTTGGAGGTTCAAAACAAAATCAGGATACATAGTGTGTTTCATGTCTCTTGCCTTAAGAAAACTTTTGGGTAACAAGTTATGGTTTCAAAGGAGCTTCCGCCACTTGATGATGAAGGCAAGCTTGCATTGGAGCTAGTTGAGATCACAGATTTCAGATAGAGGAAGATCACGTCCCTTACGATCAAAGAGCATCTTGTCAAATGTATGGACTTACAGGTTTAAAAAGCCGCATGGGAGAGAGACCAGATTTTGGAGCATCCTAATCTAAAATTGCTTGTGGGTGAGCAATTTTGGGAAGGGGAGATTATCATGTCCCCTTTCCTATACCCGAGACCTATTTCAAAGATTCATCTTATAGCTCATTTGGTCCCCTATGAGCTATCAAGGGAAAGCTAAAGGGTCATATTTGTGGCACGATTTTGGAGCCACCTTGGCGCAAACCTATTTTTTATTTCAAACTTAGGCACCTACCTTGATGTGTAGCAACCTACTTGTTTCCAGAGGTGTATGGCCTCATGTATGCATCGGCCTTCTTGGAGCATGGCCTCATAAATGTCCTAGCCTTCATGGAGGAATATCCATCATTGACAACTCATTTATTTTCCATTACTTGCAATTCTGGTATGGAATTAGCTCTCCAGGCTTGCAGTTTTGGAGGTGGAAGACCCTCCCTAGTCTACCTAGCCAACTTGGGGAAGTCTCCTTTGGAGACCGAGTTGTTGTGATAACAGGGCTGTGATTCTGGCAACAAAATATCCTTCAGACCATCAACGATCTAGCGGACAGCAATATACTGATCTGAATTATATATCACATCGATCATATATTTTGACAGTCTCAAGCACATCATTCTTGGTGGCAGCAATACATTGTGAGCAGCCAACACTGAGTATTCACAGTGGCAGCAATTACTAGATCAGCTTACTCATTCTTGGTGACAGCAATAAAACTGTGAGCAGTGACCATTGTCTTAGCAGCACAGTACCACAACCTTCATTGCATGCTATAGGGTGGTGGCATACTCATTGCATATCAATAGCAATCAGAACAACTATTCATGCCAAAACAATCTACACAAGTGTTTACATCTCTGCATATAGCAATTAGTGCTCACATTGAGCTTGACAGTGACATAGATTCTGTAATTTTTGCCACTGCTGCTTGTAAGGCAGCAATATATTTTCTTTGGTGTCAACAATTCTACAAGTCATAACGCAGAATCATTGTTTGGAGATGAGTAAACACTTGTCGAATCAGATTTTGTGTGCATTGTTGAATTCTGCTACTGCATGCCTGTCGTTTGTCTATCGTTTGCTTGTATATGCTGTTTGGGATATATTTCATATGCCTAATTTCAGGGAAAAGGTAAATGGCATTTTTTGGTGACATTTCTGAGCGGAGGATGCTGGAGATTTCAAAACCAGAGCAGGGATGGGAATAGCAAGTTCAGAGTGATTTCGGATGTGGCATTGATTACATATGCAATGCTATTGGATGCAAGGGAGGCACAAAAACTAGTGGGAGCTCTTATGCCAAAGTTGGTTTGGAAGAGGTAGTGTGGAGGTTTGAAGGGATACATCCAAAGGCTATCCCCCAATGTGGACTGATCCCTGATGACAGTATGCAGCCAAGACTAGGTGGGAAGGACCACGACCCTCTTGAGCCATTCACGGAATGAGGAGTTAAAATAAAGATTGCAAAGCTTATTCTTGAACACGAGTTTCCAAAGAAATTTTGGGCTGAAGCAGTCCACACTACCGTCTATCTTCTCAACCGCTCTCCTACAGTGGTTGTCAAGAAGCAAACTCCAGAAGTGGCCCAATGAAGCTCTAAGCCCAGAATCAGTCATCTCTAAACTTTTGGCACCACTACTTTTGTCTAGATCCAAAATGCTAAACACGCCAAGTTGCATGCCAAAAACAAGGAACTCGTGCTAACCAGCTACAATGATAATCATAAAGCCTAACGACTGCTTGACATCAAGACTGATTGTCTCATCCTTAGTTGTATTGTGGTCTTTGATGAGGAACGGGGGCCATTTCAGCTCTCTCCTTCTGTTATGGATTTCAAGATCAATCTCTCAAACCTCAAGATTTTGGGTGTCCATCTTTCATTAGGTCCACCTAATGGGAACGCTCCAGCTAGGAAGACTCCATTCGTTTATGTTCCTACTTCTACACCAATTCCTTCTCTTGCAGGATCACCCAAACATGCAACTAAACCACCTAATTTTCCTCGGGATTCGTCCAATCTTATGTTTGATGATGATGATGACCCTGTTGCACCTCCTGCTCTTGATATTGGCAATTCTACTCTCCGACCTAAATGGTGGCTAAGACGATTGGTAATCTTCATGATGATGACCTCATTGAGGATAAACTGCTCAAAAGAAGAGCAAACCTTCAAACTCAATAAATTTTGCTCTCAAGGCCAAAATTCACAGTGTGTATGAGCCTCAAACATACTTAGAGGAGAAAGGGATACTTGAGCGGTAAGATGTTATCAAGATTGAGCATCATAATCTATTGAAAAATAACACTTAAGTTTTGTCAAATCTTCCTTCAAGAAAGGATCCCATCAGATGCAAATGGGTCTACAAAGTCAAATACAAGGTTGATGGTACTTTATATAAGTACAAAGATTGTCTTGTTGCCAAAGGCTTCTCTCAGCATAAAGGAATTGATTATAAAATGACATTTTCTCTTACAACAAAGATGAGCACCATCAGATTAGTTCTAGCCATGGCAATTCTGTGTGGTAGGAAGGTTCATCAAATGGAAATCAAGAGTCCCTTCCAAAATGGTCAATTACACAAAGAGGTTTACATGACACAACCTCATAAATTTAAGGTTGCCAGAAAAGAGCACCGAGTACTTCAACTAGTGAAAGCGGCCTCAAACATGCTCCTTGGGCAGGGTACGTGAGAATTGATAAGTACTTCACAGATCAAGGTTTCCAAGGAGTCCTTCTGAGTTGAATCTATATGTCAAGACTACTGGAAATGACATCAACATTTTGGTTGTTTATCTTAATAATATGATCCTCACTTGCAGTTTAGCTCTTTGATTCGTGAAATCAAATTGAATTTATGCCAGAACTTTGACATGACCGACCTTGGGCTTCTGCACTAATACCTAGGTGTCAAGGTATGACAAGAGTTACATGGCATCTCATTTCTCAGTCTAAGTATGCACGAGCTTTGCTTGACAAAGTCAAAAGATCTGAATCTACACCTATGGAATTTGATCTAAAGTTGTCAACCAAGTCTGGTTCTCTTATTGAGAATGAATTTGCATTCAGGCAACTAGTGGACAGTTTGGCCTACGTCACCCCGACTAGACTTGATCTTAGCTTTGCAATGAGTTATATATCCCACTTCATGACAGCTACTACTTCATATCATTGGGCAACAGTGAACCACATCCTGCACTATGTCAAGGGCACTAAAAACTTTGGCATCTTCTATGGATGAACCAGAGATCCTCAATTCATCAATTACATAGATTCATATTGAGGAGGCTCTATTGATGACAAAAAGTCCAGTTCCAGTTATCTCTTTAGTTTGGGTATATTTGCTATCACTTGGAGCAGTAAAAAGTAAGAAGTTGCATCTCTTTCCTTGACAGAAATTGAATACCAAGGATAATCAAAGCAGATTGTGAGGTAGTTTGGCTTCGAAGGATGCTTTCCAACATCCATTTGTCTCGAGCAAGCCTTTCACCCCTCTTCTACGATGATAAAGGGATCCTCAAACTTGCCAAAAATCCAATCTTTCATGAGCGAACCAAGCATATTGATGTTCATTTTCACTCCATCAATCAATTGGTTGAAGATGGATCCATGGATTTCCAATATGTCACTTCAGCTGACTAGACTACGGATATTGTCACCAAGTTGCTCCTTCCCGATAAGTCTGTTAAGTTCAGGGGGCTCCTTCGTAATTGGCAGATTGAACATTAAGGAAGGGCATTAGAATAATATCTCTGAATATCATGTTTATTATAATATTTTATTTTAATGGTCAATAATGTGAATCTTTGGAAAAACCTTGTCTAGTTCCCTGTTGCTATGCTGATGAAATAAAATGATTTTTTGCATTTTGTGTTTTTCTACTTTTTTTGTGTTTTGAGGGAATATAAGGTTGTTTTGGTTTTTCTAAATTTTGAATACAAATGAATGCAATGCTAAGGAAATAACTCAAACTGATCATGGCTTCTTATTGATGTAATTCTGATTATTTACATAACAGACAAAAACTAAGAAATGAGATTGCATAAATTTGATATGAATGCAATGTAACCTGGAAGTAATTAGCATATCTTGTAAGCTTGATGATGCAACCACTTGCTGCAGCAATTCTCTTCTCAACCCTCGTTCCTATCAGCCTCCCCTAGGATCAACGTCAGGCAGTCACGTTGAACAAAATGGTGTTTGGCTTCCCAAATTCAAATCGCAGCCTCAAAAGATGACCGTGTGAGTTGCAGCAGGTGATGTGGCCTCCTAATTGCAGATCACAAACCATAGATAAGGTAACACAGGCTGGCCCTTCTAGAAAAAAGGCAGGCCTCCTTTGGATGTTCACAGCCCTCAATTTGACCAAACCCCTGCCTTAGTATGGACAACAACCTCTGTTGGCATGAATGCCTTATGGAGATTGTCAATATGCTTTGGGAGATGATTGAGTGCTTATGTGTTGCATTCATGACTCGGTTTGTCATTGATGTCAACACATCATCTTTCTAGACAGTTCTAGCAGAGTTGCAGGAAAAAATATCTCAGCAAGGTTTTTGGTTGTCGAGTTGCTTTCAATGAGGTTAGCAGCATATTCGTGGATGCTTATAGATGCTATGTCTAAGTGCAGGGAAAGAATTATAAAGTTTTGTTGAAGACTGGTTGCAGGACAGTTTGCAGGAAACTATATGTTGTTGTTCCTATTGTATCTTTCTGGTGAAATTGAGGCTTGTTCAGCGGGCTTGGATTTTGGTCAGAGACATGTTTGTGATGCTATGTTCGAGGTGGTGGAATTTGGTTTTCATTTTATGAAGACTTGTGAAGGATAACGTGTGAGTTAAGACCAATTGTATTGTAATATTGATGTAATATGTTTTGTAACGTGTGGAGCCTAAATGTAATATCTTATGATGGTCCTATATTATTCATTGTACATTGGGAAGGCCTCAAGGTCGACTCAATTAATTATTAGAACTCGATATAAAGGAAAGATGTTTCCTTGGTTGTAAGTATCATTTTTTGGTCAGTGAGATCATATACGGTCATATGTTATGTTATGCAAGCTTTGGATGCAAATTTGTGAAGGTTAGAGAAGTCTTTGATGCTGGGGATAAGTTGTGGACTTCAAAGGAACTATATTGGCAAAGATAAGATGTTGTTTCAGTCAATTCATCTTTCTTGGATAAGTTATCCTGAATTGTTTAGTGAGAACAATTCTCAAGCAATTTGAACAGTGGGTTTAGTTGTCTTCCTTTCAACTCCTAACAAGGTTGGCACAGCTCCTAATAGGGTTGGAATCTTCTGACGGAGATTCAAGGTCTCCTAATAGGGACTCATATGTACTGATTATAATTATTTGACTCCTAACAAGGTCACATCCTTTCACAGGAACATTTATATTAGTACATCATCTTGTGGTCATCATTCCCACTGGGGTTTTCCCTCAGATCAAGGGTTTCCCTAGTTAACATATCTTGTGTCACATTGCATGGTTGTTATCTCCTGGTTGCTATATCTTTTGATTACATGTTTCAGATTTGTTAAAGTTGATAAAAGTTGTTTAAAGCCGATAACTGATTCACCCCCCTCTCCCCTCTTAGTTATATTAGTGGATTTTGCTTTCTAACAATTGGTATCAAAGCATCAAGTCCTTGAAGAGAAAGTTTGACAGCTTAAGGAGATCCATGGCTACATTCAAGAAAGAAAATCTAAAATTTGAAGGAGTTAACTATGACAACTGGAAAAATAGGATGAAGACTCACTTGCTATGCATGGGAGCAGATTATTGGTTGGTTAAAAGGGAAAGCAAGAATGTTTTTGAGGAGAAAGACTTCAAGAACTGCACACCGAAAGACAAGGATCTATTCATGTATAATGCATATGCAAGAGAAGCATTGTTATCAACTCTTTCTCAAATAGAGTATGTTGAGGTAAAAGGTTTATATCTTGTTAATGGAATTTGAGTTAAGTTACAAAATCTATTTGAAGGAGATAAATTTGCAAAGAAATCTAGATTACAGAATTGGAAGAATATGTTAGGTAATGCTTAGATGAATCTATTAGAGCATATTTTGGTAGAATTGTTGAGATTGTTGCAAAAATCAAGAGTTGTAGAGGAATTGTAACTGAAGATGCAGTTGTAAGGAAGATATTGAAATCTTTGACCCCGGATTATGCACACAAAGTTGAGATCATTGAAGAGACTATCTTTGTGACACCAAATTTTACAAGAGAGACTTTACTTAGGAAGTTTCAAACTTTTGAAACTTTTGAACAGACTTTGAAGCAAAACCAAGGAGTGACAAGGACAAAATCATCTTTTAGAGTACAGAAAGGCAGAGCTAAACTTACAAGTATTGCAAGCACCGGTGGAGATTATGCTAGAGATTGGGCGACTAAGCAAGAAGAAGACAAGAAGATTGATGAAGGACTTGCATTAATTATGAAGAGAAAACCTAAAGGTAGGAAAGCTTGAGCTTGTTGGACTTGTAAAGATTTTGGTCATTTTTCATATGAATGACCTAAGAGCATAAAGAAGACAAAACCTAGGAAGCCTTATAAGTCAAAGCTTACACAAGATTGTTTCTATGTTGATGAGGATGATGAATTCAATTTTAAGATGGTAAATTTCTTAGAAAGTGATGATGAAGATGATGAGCTTGGATTTGTTGCTATTAAAGAAGAAAGACCTAAGAAAGAAGAGGCAATAGAAGAAAAAGCTTTAGTATCACATGTTGAAAATAAGAAGTCTGATTGGATTATAGATAGTGGTTGTTCTCATCATATGACAGGAGATATGCATAAATTTGTTGAGTTTAACAATTATGATGGAGTAGTTAGAGTTGGAAATAATGTGCCTTGTCAGATTAAAGGAAATTACATTTGATGGAAATAATAACACTGAGGATGTTTACTTTGTTGATAGTTTGAAACATAATCTTTTGAGTGTTGGACAGTTTGTGGATAAGGGATATCTATTGCAATTCACAAAGAAGACTTGTATTATCAAGGATAAGGATGATAAGTTGATTGGTACGAGCACAAGGACAAGAGGTAACATTTTTCAATTGAATCCTACTGAGATGACATGTTTGGTTGCAAAGGTTGATGATAGTTGGTTATGGCATAAGAGATTTTGTCACATTAACTTTGATAACATTGTAAAGATAATACTACACATGCAGTTAGAGATTCGCCTAAGATTGTGAAACCTTCTAACATGGTTTGTAAGGAATATGTAATGGCAAAGCAAAAGAAGAGTTCATTCCCAAGTAAGATGTTTACTACTACAGTAAAATTGAAGATTGTGCACACAAATTTGAGTGATCCTACAAGAACAGGAGCATCTCATGGTGAAAGGTACTTTATGCTTCTTATTGATGATTTTACAAGGATGGTGTGGGTAGCATTTCTTAAAGATAAATCTAAAGCTTTTGAGAAGTTCAAGATGTTTAAGAATAGAGTAGAAAAATGAGTTTGGTTTAGAGATTTAATGTCTAAGATAAGATAAAGGAGGAGAATTTATTTCAAATGAGTTTAACAGATTTTGTGAAAATAGTGGAATTAAGAGGCAACTTCCAGCTCCTAAGACACCACAGTAGAATGGGATAGCAGAAAGGAGGAATAGATCAGTAAGTGAAACAGCTAGAGCAATGACGTTTGACAATAATGTAACACATATCTTTTGGAAAGAAGCAGTGAACACTGCAGTATACACAATGAACAAAGTGCAAATAGGGCAAGGCATTAGTAAGACACCCTATGAACTTTGGTTTGGACATACACCTAGTGTGAAGTACTTTAGAAACTTTGGAAGTAAATGTTATATCAAAAGGGATGATGATATTGGGAAGTTTGACTCTAGAAGTGATGCAAGTATGTTTCTTGGATATTCATTGTTGAGTAAGGCATATAGATGTTTTAATCAAAGATTGAAAACTATTGTTGAGAGTGCTAATGTGAAAATTGATGAAAATTTCAGAATTCATGAAAGAATACTTGATTATGATTCTGGTGAAAATACTAATCAAAGGACTAACAAACAAAATGTTGAACAGGAATTGTTTTATGAAACTGACACTGATTTGCAGACTGAAATACAACAAGAAGAATAGAGAGAAGAACCTAGATCAGAACCAAGAGGAGAAATCAGGAGAGCAGAGAATGCCTAATAGATATGTTGCAAAGAATCACCCTGTGGATCGAATCATTGGAAGTACAAACAAAGGAGTGATGACAAGAAACAAGGTGAGTGAAGAATTATGTTTAATATCTCAAGTTGGACCTAAGATTGCAGATGAAGCTTGCAAAGATGAGTTTCGGATTAAGGCTTAATAGAGAAATTAGAGCAAATTGAGAAGAAGACATGAGAATTGGTTCCTAGATCTAAAGATAAAAATGTTATTGGAACTAAGTGGGTATTCAAAAACAAGAGGAATGAGCAAGGAGAAGTGGTAAGAAACAGAGTAAGGTTAGTATGCAAAGGTTATTCACAACAAAAAGGAATTGACTTTCAAGAAACTTTTGCCCAAGTTGCTAGACTTGAAGCAATATGAATGTTTTTGGCATATGCAGCTAACAAGAACTTTAAGGCTTATTAGATGGATGTTAAGTCAGCTTTTCTTAATGAAGATCTAGAGGAAGTTTACATTGAACAACCTGATGGATTTCCCCTAACAGAAGATAGAGACATGGTTTATAGATTGAAGAAAGCATTGTATGGATTAAAGCAAGCACCCAGAGCTTGGTATGCAAGATTGGATAAGCATATACAGAATTTATGATTTAAGAAAGGTAATGTAGACAGTAACATGTATTTGAGAAAGAGTGAAGATGGTTTATTGATTATTGTTGTATTTGTTGATGACATTGTTTTTGGAGGAAATGATGAAGCTAGCAAAAAAATTTCAAAGGAAATGAAGAATGAATTAGAGATGAGTATGATTGGTGAGATGAAATATTTCTTGGGATTGCAAATAAATTAGAATGAGGATGGCATTTTCATATCACAAACTAAATATCTTAAGGATTTATTGGCAAAGTTTGGTTTGGAGAATTGTAAAACGATTGGGACACCTATGGTTACAAGATGCAAATTATCAAGGATAATCCCCTAGTGCAAAACAAAAAAGATACATAATCCATGATAGGAGGATTGCAGTATTTGACTCATACAAGACCTAATATATCTCATGCAATTGGAATTGTGGCAAGATTTCAAGCAGATCTTAAAGAGACACATTTAACAACAATAGAAAGAATTTTCAAATATTTGAAGGGTACACCTGCTTATGCTTGTGGTATGACAGATCACATGACTTTACTTATGTGCATATACATATACAGATTGGGTAGGAAATGTTGATGATGGGAAAAGCACCAGAAGTGGAGCATTCTCTTTGGGAGGAAGACTGGTTTCATGGATAAATAAGAAACAAAATTGCATATCACAAACTACAGTAGAAGCAGAGCATATAGCAGCAACAAATAATTGTAATCAAATTATTTGGATGAAACAGATGTTGCAAGAAATTGGTATTGAATTTTCAGAACCTATTATCATTCACTGTGATAACACCAACACAACGAATATATCAAAGAATCTAGTGTTACATTCAAAGACTAAGCACATTGCAATAAGGTGTCATTTTTTGAGAGAAAAGGTAGTAGAGAAAGAGATCAAATTGGAATATGTTAGCACAAAGGAGCAAATAGCAGACATTTTCACAAAACCTTTGGCTAAAGATACTTTTGAGTACGTGTGAGGTATGCTTGGGGTTATGCCCCAACCTTCTTCAGAGTTATTGTCAATTGATGCAGGATTGCATCAATTCGGTATATTCAAAACTTATTCTTACATTCGGACTATGTGTTGGTAATGCTTCCTTTGGGGAGTAGTCACCTTTGGGCAGAGTTGTTGAGAACTCTTGTGCATTGATTAATTGTGTCTTTTGACACATGGTGAGCTTTTTCAAATTGTATTGGAGATTATTAAATTTCGAGAGTTGGCATAATGGCACCTTTGTCATTGATGTCAATGGGAGTGAGGTATACATGAAAAACATTGTTGATCACTGGGGGGAGATTAGAACATGAAAAACATTGTTGATCAATGCGGGAGATTAGAACATGAAAAACTCTTCAGTCTTCACAACCTATCTATATCTTGAGGGAGAGATATGTTTATACATTCATGGAGCAGCATGAATGGGGGAATAAAGGCAGATAAGGAAGAAATATATTTTGGTATTTTCGGAACTTTGATGTTTTTCATCATATGTTGCAATCAATGCCAAAGGGGGAGATTTTTGGCAAGAATTCCTTATTGAGATTGTTAGCATGCTTCAAGAGATGCTTGAGTGCTTATGTGTTGCATTCATGACTTGGTTTGTCATTGATGTCAACATATCATCTTTCTGGACAGTTTTGGCAGAGTTGAAAAGATAGTTTTGTTTGGCAAGATTTCGGCTTCTTGAGTTGCTTTCACGAAGTCAGAAATATGTTTGTGGATGCTTATAGATGTCATGTTTAAGTGTGCGGAAAGAATTATGAATTTTTGCGTGAGTTACAAAAATTTTGTTGAAGACTAGTCGCAGGACAGGTTGCGGGAAATTGTATGTTGTTGTTCATGTTGTAACTTTTTGGCAAAGTTCATGCTTGTTCAACGGGCTTGGATTTTGGTCAGAGACATGTTCATGATGCTATGCTCGAGGTGGTAGAATTTGGTTTCATTCTATGAAGACTTGTGAAGGATAATGTGTAGATTATTCCTTGGAGGTTGATTGTGTTGTAGTGTTGATGTAATATGCTTTGTAACGTGTGGAACCTAAATGTAACATCTTATGATAGTCCTATATTATTCATTGTACATTGGGAAAGCCTCAAGACCGACACAATTAGTTATTAGGACTTGGTATAAAGGAAAGATGTTTCCTTGGTTGTATCATTTTTTGGTCAATGAGATCATATGTGGTCATATGTTATGTTATGCAAGCTTTGGATGCAAATTTGTGAAGGTTAAAGAAGTGCTTGATGTTGAGGATAAGTTGTGGATTTCAAAGAAACTATATTGGCAAAGATAAGTTGTTGTTTCAATCAGTTCATCTTTCTTAGATAAGTTATCCTGAATTGTTTAGTGAGAACAATTCTCAAGCAATTTGAACAGTGGGTTCAATTGTCTTCCTTTCCACTCCTAACAAGGTTGGCACAGCTCCTAACAGGGTTGGAATCTTTTGACAAAGATTCAAAATCTCCTAAGAGGGACTCATATGTACTGATTGTAATTATTTGACAACTAAAAAGGTCACATCATTTCACAAGGAACATTTATATTAGTACATCATCTTATGGGCAACATTCCCATTGGGGTTTTCCCTCTGATCAAGGGTTTCCCTAGTTAACATATCTTGCGTCACATTGCATGGTTGTTATTTTGTGGTTGCTATATCTTTTGATTACATGTTTCAGATTTGTTAAAGTTGATTAAAGTTGTTTAAAGCATATAATTGATTCACCCCCGCACCCCAGTTATATTGGTGGACTTTACTTTCTAACAGCCTCACCAATGCCCAGAATTTATCCCGGACCAGAATAGCAAGCACTTATTTAATTTATTAGCAGCAAATACTCTTTCCCAAACCAATCGATTTCTTCAACATTAATTGGCCTCTCAATTACAATAGAAACATAGGAGAAGCAAATGCAAATTGTTATACCTAGGCAACAATTTGCACACAATTCCTGGAACAATCTTCAAAACTCAAAACCCTCTGCAATATATCAAAAGTTAAAAATATTCAATGGATGTCAATTCTCAAAATGAGTCATTTATAATCTCTTTTGCACAACTTAGCTTCAACATTACACCTTTCACTAAAGAGGCTTCAACTACACAGCATCACTTTATAACATAAAGTGCATTAATAATTATAAAGCCTCATAACTAAAGCAATAATTATGACTCCCCATTAAATAATCTCATCTTGTACAGAAGACTGAACCAATGACAATCACCATTGTGCCAACTCTGCACTGCCAAAATTAGCAACTAACCAAAAATAGCAAGTCTACAACTGAGACCCTCAAATACAACTGTCAACTCACGAGAGTCGTGATGATGAGATGACCAACCCTAGCTCCTGGATCCTGCTAAATTGGGGACATTACAATCTTGTACATATTAGAATTTTTCTAATATTGTTTATATTCTTTCGTTTTTAGAATGTTTCTAATAACAATGATTGTTTCATAAAGGAAACATCTTCTTTGTAAACTATAAATGAGTGTCTTGCTCATTCATTATTTTATTCAATACTTTGCAATACTTTTACCAATTACCTGTGTAATATAAGCTATTGGTTTTCATGGATCATTGCAAATGTATTGACACTACCTGTAAGGTATGTGTTTTCCAAATGCAACAATCACTTACATTTATATTGAGTAGAAGCCATGAGTAGACATGTCCCTTCATGGGACATGTCTATTCATTAATCAGATAATATATATATATATCTCAATTATATAATTATATATATGCTTATCTGACCAAAGCTATCAAACATCAACGCTCCCTCTTAGCTAGGGAGGATAAACATGTATTACCTAAGTAATATCAAGTTAGCAAGATTAAGGATATCTTTGATCAGAAGATATATATCACATTTGATATCAAGAGTATTGGCCTCCCAAAATATCAACATATGATATTCACAAAATACTCAATAAGGTTTGATATCATAACTAATATCATGAGTATTGATCTCCCAAAATATATGATATTCACCAATTACTCAAAAATGTTTGATATCACATCTGATATCAAGAGTATTGGTCTTCCAGAATATCAATAATACTCACCAATTACTCAAAATAAGGTTTGATATCACATCTATTGGCCTCCCAGAATATTAATGATATTCACCAAGTACTCTTTGAGTATTGGTCTCCTAGAATGTTAAGATGCAAGACATTCACCATATACTCAGATTGTTTGATCTCATAATACAAGTTACTGTAAGATCGTCACCTTATAGTAACTTCTACAAATACAAGTGACATCATTTGGAAGTCGCCACTTCCTCATGATGTACACAGGGTGGTAGGCCCATTAAAATCACATATTCACAAGGTATATTCATGAAACATAATCCTCTTGACTACTATAATTTATTGATTGCTGGAGAATTCATCTCAACATGGTTTACTCCCTTTGAATCAACATGATCAAGATCAGCGAAGGTTGACTAAGTCATATCCTCTATCTTATCCCTCTCTTTCAAGGTTTCCTCTAATGAAATGTTAATCTCCCTCTTTCTTTTTCTCCTGCAAGAACATTCTTGGAAAAGATCAAGGCAAAATACTCTTATAGTATACATTGAATCAATATAAGATATTTTTCCAATAGAATATAGATAATTATAAAATGTCATCATTTGAAAATGATCTCCATTGTTCCAATATAATTTATCATTTTTTTTTATAATTATAAATCCTCATTATAATCTCATTAATTATCAATCTTCTTAATTAAAACAATATAATATATTCATAAGAAAATAAACATTATTATAATATGTTCATCATGCTTACCTTGCGGCAAAGGTGACATGGCTCTAATGTCATTGTCGGCTACTCGTTGAAAAACATATATCAAGAATACACCAAATTGCAATATTCATATTCTCGTGATTCATCAAATGCCTATGAACTGACGCAATATTTTCTATTGGTTATAGAACTGTGACGGAAGCCTTTAGTCAAACATAGCAAGATTGGAAACCCTAATTACAGTCATGTTGTAGACCAAGCACATGCCAAAGATACAAGATGTTTCCGCTCAAAGCAGAGCACAAACGCTTGGAATTTTAGGGTAATGGTGCAACACTTACCAAGTTCCACCAGTCTTCCTCTCACTACTCTTTGATGGTGATTTTGTCGAGCTTGTGATCTTATGACTAGATTCCTTTGTGAAGTGTGGTGGAGGAATGAGGAAAGCATGAGTGAAACTTCAGACACTGATGGCCATAGATAGGGATCACCTTGAATGCACCAAATCGCTATCAACATACTCTTTAATGCACTTTCCTCTTCAAACCCTCCTATTTTTTCTTACTCGAGATCTATTAATTCAACAAGCCTCTTCTCTTTGTGCAATTTGAGCACTTCTATTGTTAGATTATACACACCTTCATCTAAACTTGAAATTTCTATTGATTTTTGTTTTTTTATTGGCTAAGACCAAATTCAACGGTAGCACTCCAATTGTAAATGTTCGTTTCTCTTATTACATGACCATTATACACTCAGGTGTTATGTAACCATGTGTTCCACAAGATCTGGGTAGAATACTCTTAATCAGAAAGATATTCTGTAACTATGGCATCCAAAGAAGCGATTCGTTCGTGGGCTCCAAAAGTAGAGGCAGATTTCATGCTGGGAAGAACTATTGCAAGTCCAAAATCTGAAATCTTAGCATTAAAGTTTTCATCCAAAAGGATGTGTGATAGTTTAATGTCTCTGTGCATGATACATACATCTGCACCCTCCTGAAGATAAAGCAGTGCATTGATCACTCCCTCTATAATCTTCCATCTAGTGGGCTAGTCAAGAGCTTGAGTGTTTGTTGGATCTCACCATGTCATCGTGTCGATCCAATCCATCCAACTTGGCATCCACACTGCATAACCAAGCACAAGTCTGTTTGCTGAACACATAGTGACATTGTATTTTGGTGCCATTGTTCTTTGTGCCCTTCAGCAGAGACCATCCGCATTATAGATCGATACCACGCACCCATACTAAGAGGAGCCCTTCTAGTGTCTAATTTCTTTGCTATAGCAGATAATAAGAGGATAATTTGCCTTCAAAACAATAATCATTGCCAATTTTCATTTGCAACCTGGCTCTGATACCATGTTTTTTTTTTTTGAGGATCGCTTGTATAATTGTCTTCGATATATTTCAGTGTCTGTTGCAGAATTCATTCTCCTAATATGGACACTTTCTCTTATTCTATCTGCTCGCATGAATATATGGGTATTCCTCCCGATTGGTTTAGAATTCTCTTGTCTTTATATGTTTTTGTCTGGCATAGCATAAATGCCTCAGCAAGGTCTCTAACCCATCCATGTACTGTCATAAATGTATCTTCAGTACATGTTGATCTACCTTCAAGTTGTTAGGCTTTATAGAAGGAACTTGGCTCTGATACCATGTTGGTTTTCATGGATCATTGCAAATGTATTGGCACTGCTTGTAAGGTATGTGTTTACCAAATGCAACAATCACTTACATTTATATTGAGTAGAAGCCATGAATAGACATGTCCCTTCATTGGACATGTCCATTCGTTAATCAGATAATTAATATAATGATATATATATATATGTTTCTCTAAAATATTTATATCTCAATTATATAATTATATATATGTTTATCTGAAAAAAGCTATCAAACATCAACAGTAGTTTCCTTATGTTCTAGGGTTTTATTAGAAAGGAGCTTCTCCTTTAAATTCAAAGAAAAGATTATCCTTACAAATTGTCCCATTTGTGTTGTATCAAAAGGTGTAAATTAAAACACTAACACTCATCATGTTGTTGGCTTGGGAATTAGAAATTAGAAAATGCAATTGGAGATTTCTAGGGAAATGCAATCAGCAGTTAAAATGCCAAAATTAGATATCTTTGACAATATCTTAGGAAAAGGAAGTAGGTTCCATCAAAATACTGAGCAGATTTTGTTTCTTGAGTTTGTGAATAGCTCGTTAGATTTGTTTTCAAAATATCACAGCACCACAAGGCCGGTGATTTGATTGACAAATTTATTATTACAGGTGTGGCATAAAAGACTTGAAAGACGGTAAAATACACAAGGCACTACTGCTGCCAGATGCTCCTGATGATTGGTTTTGGCGGGTCTTGAAAATTACCAAACCTTCTAGTTTAGATAAACAGTAGGAGCTGACTTTGATAGATGATATGTGAATTACTAGGCTTATTTTTTTGGGCATCCATGGGTCCCAAAATGTGTGTTCACGTTCTCAATCTGTTGTTTTTCATCCTTATCCCATTCACCTATCATTAAAAACTGTATCGGTTGAGGATTGGATCAACGGTAGGCTCACGTTCCTAGCAGTTCTCGTGGTATTTGTAGCATTCTTTAGTATTAATATAAACTAAAAATCTAACTCATGCAGTCCAAGCTCTCTAAAAGATCCTCTAAAGGATTGAATTTCAATCTTAGAGTGATCTTGATTTTCCTTCCACCAAACTCTGTAACAAGATTATATTTTATTCAAAAACTGTCAGTATTATAACTTTGAATTTCTTATAAAATTAAATGTGAATAATAAATAGAGCACATTACAATTAAATCTATTGATTGGTTTTAGATACAGTGAAGTAATTTTATATAACCCCTCCACTATATCAGATATTTATAAACCTGCGAGGCAAACACAAACAATGTTGCTCATGCCAAAATTCACTCTAACTATTTTTTAAACATTGAACTAACCTGAATAAGCCATTATATAAGAACCATAAACATATGATCGAACATTGCAAAAGGATAATAAAGTTGCCTACATTATATAAGAATCATAAACATATCATCGAACATTGCAAAAGGATAATAAAGTTGCCTACGGGTAGTAACGAAGCTTGCCCTTTTTAGTGTCTTGCTTGATTGGTGTGTATGGCTCATCAGTTGCCACTTCCATCTTTGCACTTGACTCTTTAGGTATTTCAGCTATACAGTTGAAAATGCCATCCCCTAGTTGCAAGGGAATATCATGCCAAGGTGATATCTGTAAATTCCAAAGTGCAATAACAGTATAAACTGTATGTATGATAAAGGAAAGTAGTGAAAACAGATGTAGAATGCATTCAATTGTCATAATAGATATGAAAATCAATATTCAGAAAGAGAATAGTGATGTATAAATAACAGCATGCTATGCAGTTAGGAGATTGTGAAGTACAAGGCACTCAGTTTCAAGGGGATTGTAAAGAGAAAAATCAAAACTTCCAGCTTCTAATGAAGAAGATAAATACGATGAGATAAATTTATCAATGTTCAACAAAAGATGGTCCAAGAGACTGCCTAAACAAAGAAGAAGGCCAACCCACAAAAGGAACAACAAATGGTGCCCAAGGGAGAAAATGAAACAAGTAAAGCAGGAAGCAACAGAAAACAACCAACTAGCTGCTCCAAGCAGCCAAGAAAAAATCAAGAACCGAAGGATAGGCCCTAGGGCGAGGGACCCCAAGCCGTCTCAGAAGACCTCTAGAAGAAGAAGAAGGCCGCAGCTGTGTTGAATTCCTGCAAGGCCTCACAGATCTGATATGTCCAGAGGGGGGGACCAAGCAGCTGCTTGGTACCACATGGAAGTGAAACCACCACGAAGGAAGTGATGAGCTGATCGGGGTGCTGTCTTGTGGGGAGCTGATGCTGTAGAGAGTGGTCCCAAAACCTCTACAGGGAAAAGGCATCAAAGTATGACCCTAGCAGCAAGGTTTTATGAGCTCGACTAGCAATGAGATAGCCTAGCAGGACAAAAATAACAAAAATCATTTGTTTTATGATTGGTTAGTCCATGCATTTGAACTTCTGTCCTCCGTCATTTTGCTGTTATAATATCAACTGGATATTTATTTTAACTTTTGTCCCATGCCACTACGTACACCACTGCAGAGTTGATGTTTTCCGTTCAGACCTTAAGGACAAATGTGTGTCAAGTATTTAAATTTCCATGATAACATTTTGCCAATATTGATCTGATTATTTAATTGCATGCTGTGTGCTGCTGTCTTCAGGCTTAAATATTAATGATTGAATAGAAGATGCGGTATAAAGGTAACCCAGGCATCATTTCAAAACAGGGTATAGTACTTACAACCAGGGTGTCTGAATCTCTAGGGAAGAATCTGCCAAATGGATCTTTGATTAGCCTGGATAAACTGGTGGCAGCGAAGTAGACAGAGCTCATGTAGTTTGGCCTGACTTGCCATGAGGATTATGATTAGAGCAGTGACACATTAGCTTAAGGATGAACCTTGATGCCCAACCTTAAGATTGTCCAGGATTTCAATGGACAGAATAAGACATTAAAGGAGATTAACAAAAATAATAATCAAAGCAGTAAAGAAACAAGACCTCTCTAATCGGAGACTCAGAAGTAAAATCTTGGGCATTGTCAAAATTCTAAAGAGCTTCCCAAATTCTAAGCTTGGTCGGGTTAGAAGAAACAGCAAGAGATCAACTGATCAATAAGACAATGAAAATAAAAATTAGCTAAATGTTATAAACTAGAAAGATGACAATATTCTTCTTAGAATTCTTACCCAAGGGAAGGGGCTATGGAGTCTGGATTCCCTTTACCATATTGCTTATGAACACTTCTGATTTATTTTTAACCTCTAAATGATCTTAATGGGTTTTAATTTCACCAGCATCATCGCCAATAAAGTAATTTTTATAGAAGGGACCCCAACACATTTGTCCTTAATGGCTGCCACCCCAACCCCTTCTCGTGTGAGTAAGATTGTAATGCATTTAACTTATGCCTCCCACCCCACTCTAGTCTCTCATTTTTACCCAGGTCACTGTCATGGCTCTGCAGCAAATCAATGCAGATTGTTTCTTTGCCAAGGCCCTGTGAGAAAATTATGTTCCCCAACTCTTCCCTGTGGTATATTTGCTCTTTGAGAGTATTTTCATTTTTCAGTTGAATCCAGGAAGGCATTTCTGACAACTTGAGGATTTTCAATTCTTAGCTCTGAAGGTATGTTTTTACTCTCTTTTCTAAGGTGTATTACTGTGCTTATATTAATAATTCAGATATTTTACTCTTCTAAACGTCTCTCATCATTTATCTTCGCAATTTCTTAAATTACCCTCCTTTTCCTATAAACCTATACATAAGTCCTGCAATTTGTTTTTGGTTCTGTCTACTCTCTCTCTCTCAATGGCAAGCCCATGGAGAAGGATAAAGCCTCTTAGCATAAGAAAGAAGAATTCTCCGATTTTTGGGAGGATGGCAACAATGCAAAAACATTTACAGTGAAAAGATCAAGAAGGTAATTTATATGTAGACCATGTGAAAAATCAAACTATTGCAGTCACTGATTATTAATCTCCTATCACAAATGATTATTAAACTGCTGAAAATAAATTCCCAGCTAATATCGAAAAATAACACAACTGCAACTTCACTTAAAATACGGAAAGAAATGCGCAACAGAATCAACACAATATTTCCGGACAAATTGTCCCTGGAAAAACCCCTAAGGGAAAACCAGTTCTACAGATGAGAAATTATATTAAACTTCAGCAAATCAAGAGATACAAAATTCCTTGCCTCACACTGGCAGAACTCCGACAACCTCCTAATTTCTCCCGCTGATATTTCTCACTGCTATCCCTGCGCTAACACTGCGCCCTTGCTAACACTGCAAGACTGTTTGCTAACACTGCAAACTCCTTCTCCAAAACGCTTCTGCTCAAATCCAAATGACCCAATGACCCCTTTCTATACTACACCTGTTGGTAAACCAACGACCGAGATTAAATCTAACCAACGGCTGAGATTAAGACAACTCGACAGCCAATAATAGAATTGGTTGCAAAGTGTCCAAAAGGAATCACTAAAATTAGTAAATAATAACCATTTACTAATTTTTTGGCAAGTGGACAAACAGCTGTCCAAACCACCCATAAATACAACCGCTATTCATAGATAAGGACGAACAGCTGTCCAAGCTACCCATAAATAGTGCTGCTATTTCCGGGTCAGAAATAACAGCTGTCCAACTAACAATAATTAACACTCCCTCTTAGCGAGGAAGCTGTTCTACATGACACCCATCTTATCTCTGAAGAAGATAAATTTGGCCTTTCCCAAAGCCTTCGTCAGAATGTCTGCTACCTGCTCATCTGTAGGTATGTATTGTAGTCGAACAACTCCCCTTTGTACACAATCTCTGATGAAGTGATATCTGATATCTATATGTTTAGACCTATCATGAAACACTGGATTTTCAGACAACTTGATGCAACTCTGATTGTCACAATGTATCATAGTAGTCTCAACCTTCTGACCAAACAAGGCTACTAACAACTTCCGAAGCCATATAGCTTCACATGTCGCCATGCTAGCTGCTATGTATTCTGCTTCTGCTGAACTTAGAGCCACAGACTTCTGCTTCCTGCTGAACCAAGATACAACTCCTGATCCCAAGCTGAAACAACACCCTGAAGTGCTCCTTTTGTCTGTTGTACTTCCTGCCCAATCTGCGTCTGTATAGCCTATCAACCTGATACCTTCACCTCGAACATATCTGATCCCATACTCGACTGTACCACACAAGTAACGTAGCACATGCTTAGCCGCTATCCAATGCATTCTCTTTGGTTCAACCATGAACTGACTAAGAGAGTTTACTGCAAATGCTATATCTGGTCTAGTGTTGACCAAATACATAAGCGAACCAATCAACTGTCTATATAAAGTGGGATCTACATCTTTCTCCTTAGATGTATCTACCTTCCTCCAATTCGTGATCATGGGTGTAGACATGGCTTTGCAATCCTCCATCCCAAATTTCTTCAAGATTTCAATGCAATATTTCCCTTGACCAAGGAAAATCTCCCCATCTATCTGCAACACTTCCATGCCTAGAAAGTAGTGCATAAATCCTAAATCCTTCATCTCGAACTCTTCTGCAAGGTTCCTCTTGCAATCCACTATGAGCCCTAGTGAACCTGTAAGAAATAGGTCGTCCACATAAAGAACAAGAATGAGAATCTCACCCCTAACCATCAAGTAGTAGAGGTTAGCATCTGCTTCACTCTTCACAAAGCCCATTTTCTGCAAGTATGTATCAATGCGCTCATACCACGCTCTAGGAGCCTGCTTGAGTCCGTACAATGCTTTCTTCAATCTGCACACGTGGGTCTCTTTGCTGTGTGCTACAAAGCCTTCTGGTTGTTCTATGTATACCTCCTCCTTCAACTCACCATTGAGGAATGCTGTCTTGACATCCATTTGATGGATCTGCCATCCCATCTGTGCTGCAAGTGAGATTACAGCTCGTATAGAAGTATACCTGGCAACTGGAGCAAATGTCTCCTCATAGTCTATTCCCTCCTTCTGAGAGAACCCCTTTGCCACAAACCTAGCCTTGTATTTCTCGATGCTACCATCTGCACCGTGCTTTATCTTATAGATCCAGCGTGATCCAACTACAGCCCTATCTGTTGGTCTAGATACTACCTCCCACACATCATTCTGCATTATTGAAGAATATTCCTCAACCATAGCATCTCGCCATACCTGATGTTCTGCAGCTTCCTGATAGCTAGAAGGCTCACTATCTACCAACTGACTAACTAATGCCACATAGTCATTGAACTTGGTTGGTTGTCTTCGCTGTCTAGTACTCTTCCTAGGAGCTCCCACAAACTCCTGAGTATCCCTTTGTGTATCTGGAACCACATGGTTCCTGCTGCCAACTGTAGAGGATGAAATGTCAACCTCTAAATCTTCCAAATGCATTTCCTGTTGCACCTGTTGCTCCATACTCTGTGAATCTTCACTAACTGAGTCTACACTCGTACTGGTAACTGTACTTGAGCTTTGATGCCCTTGACTTGGTCTTGGAGCTTCTGTTGGCTGCTCACTCTGATCATCTGCTGGCAAATCTCTGGATCTCTTGAATGCCTTGTCCTCCAAGAACTTGACATCCCGTCTGACAATAACTCTTTTAGTCCCCGGAATGAAAACCCTGTATGCCTTTGAGGTCTCACTGTACCCAACAAAGTACCCCCTCTCTGCAGTCTGATCTAACTTTGTACGTGTATCTCTAGGAATATGACAATATGCCAAACTCCCGAATATCCTGAAGTGACTAACATCTGGCTTCTTCCCTGTGAAAGCCTCCTCTGGTGTCATCTTCCCTAACACCTTGTGTGGAACTCTATTCTGAATGTAGACTGTTGTATTACACGCCTCTGCCCATAAGTAACGGGGCATGTCCTGGTCATGTAGCATAGCTCTTGCTGCCTCCGATATAGAACGGTTCTTCCTCTCAGCAACTCCATTCTGCTGTGGATTGTAAGGAACAGTCCATTCTCTCTTGATTCCTTCTCTGGTGCAAAACTCCTGGAAGACATTTCCTTTGTACTCGCCTCCATTGTCTGACCGAAGAACCTTTATCTTCTTTCCTGTCGAGTTCTCCACAAGAGCCTTGAACTCTTGGAATCGACTGAAAACCTCATCTTTAGTCTTCAAGAAGAATATCCAGGTCTTTCTAGAGAAGTCATCAATAAAAGTAACATAGTACTCATATCCTCTGAGAGATTTCGTTGACATTGGTCCACAAACATCTGAATGTACTAGATCAAGAACACCCTTAGATCTGGTGTCACTCCTTGGAAAAGATGCTTTCGCAAACTTCCCCAACACACATCCCTTACATACATCATCATGCTCTGTGCTCACCTCTGGAACACCTGTCACGGTCTCACGAAGCAATCTAAGTGCTCCATGATGAATATGGCCCAACCTCCTATGCCATAGCTCTCCAAGATCTCTAGGATTATTGTTGCTCATAAGTGCCTTAGGAGTATCAAACTGCAATCTATAAAGGCGACCACTCCTAACTCCAATAGTTATGGGTGATTTCCAATCCTTGTGCTTAATCAACACATGTGTCCCTCTAAAGAGTACATTATACCCTTTATCCTGAAGAACAGATACAGAAATCAAATTCATACCTAAGCCCGGCACATATAACACATCATGAAGAGGAATTATCTTTCCATTCTCCCTCTGAAACTGAACAGTCCCTTTCCCAACAGGGTTGAGTTTGGACAAGTTTCCCATAGAAATCTGGATGTTGGTGTCCTCCTCCTTGTAACTGGAGAAGTACTCTCTAACTCCTGTCATATGAAATGACGCCCCACTATCTATATACCAAACACACTGTGAGGTTGAGCTAACCATACAAGCTATGAGTGCAAACTCATCTTCCATTCTGCTGGAGAGTTCTTCTGCACTTGCTGAAGCTGCCACCTGCTTCTTACCCTTTTTCCTCTCTGGGCAATCACTGACATAGTGGCCAAACTCGTGACATCCAAAGCACTTAACCTTAAAAAGGTCCTTCTTCTTCTTTTCACTTTGTGAATTTGATCCTTTGCTAGATCCCTTCTTTGCTTTCCCTTTACCCGCTAGGGCAACGTTCTCTTGTTCCACCTCATTTTTCTGACTCTTGTTGGCCCCATTGACAAGACTTAGTCTAAACTCCTCCTGAGTGAAATCAGTCCATAGTCGATCCCAACTCGGTAAAGTATCTCGTCCACTGACAACTTGAACAAAGACACTCCATTGTTTAGTAAACCCATTTAGGGCTATTCTCACTAGCTCATCATCACTAGGGCTATCTCCAACAGCTGCTAACTCATCCTTGACAAGTCTGAGCCTGGTGAGGTAACTTGTGACGTCTTCTCCCTGATTCATCCGGGTATTCTTTAGCTTCTCTCTGAGAATCAACTTCCTGTTAGTGGTAGCATTCTGGTACAGATTTAGAATGGCGTCCCACATCTTCTTTGCTGTATCTAGCTCCGAGATATGTGGAACAATATGATCCTTGACACCATCAAGGATAATCCTCCTCGCTTTGGCATCGTCCTTCCTATATGCTGCAAGCTGTGTTGCATCCGTTGGTACAGGTACACCACTGGTAGCATAATCCTTGATACCATTCTCTTCCAACAATAAAGAAATTCTGGCCTTCCAGACACCAAAATTTGAGGCACCATCCAATCTATCCTGATCTCTCAAACCAGCTGAAGCCATCTCAAGGGTTTAAAGCAATAATAAATCTAAAGAGATCAAAATTTCTTTCCTAGGGCAAAACTCTTCTACCCTTAACAATGCTCTGATACCATGTGAAAAATCAAACTATTGCAGTCACTGATTATTAATCTCCTATCACAAATGATTATTAAACTGCTGAAAATAAATTCCCAGCTAATATCGAAAAATAACACAACTGCAACTTCACTTAAAATACGGAAAGAAATGCGCAACAGAATCAACACAATATTTCCGGACAAATTGTCCCTGGAAAAACCCCTAAGGGAAAACCAGTTCTACAGATGAGAAATTATATTAAACTTCAGCAAATCAAGAGATACAAAATTCCTTGCCTCACACTGGTAGAACTCCGACAACCTCCTAATTTCTCCCGCTGATATTTCTCACTGCTATCCCTGCACTAACACTGCGCCCTTGCTAACACTGCAAGACTGTTTGCTAACACTGCAAACTCCTTCTCCAAAACGCTTCTGCTCAAATCCAAATGACCCAATGACCCCTTTCTATACTACACCTGTTGGTAAACCAACGACCGAGATTAAATCTAACCAACGGCTGAGATTAAGACAACTCGACAGCCAATAATAGAATTGGTTGCAAAGTGTCTAAAAGGAATCACTAAAATTAGTAAATAATAACCATTTACTAATTTTTTGGCAAGTGGACAAACAGCTGTCCAAACCACCCATAAATACAACCGCTATTCATAGATAAGGACGAACAGCTGTCCAAGCTACCCATAAATAGTGCTGCTATTTCCGGGTCAGAAATAACAGCTGTCCAACTAACAATAATTAACAGACCAAACATCTTCTTCCATGGTTTATGACCTCTTTCAAATAATTTTCACTTAAAATTAGGAAGTGAGCTCTGAAACGTTTATGAATTTTTAATTTTTAACTATGGAAATCTGTTCTTACTCCTCTAATGGAGACGAAATATTGGTGCTTAAAAATACCAAATGAATTACCGATGGTAAGATTTCACCCTGCTAGAAGTTTTCTACCTTTAACCTTGTCGATTTCTAAAATAGCTCTTTTTTCTCCAGCAAACTCCTTCACAAATCCCGCAATTCGGTTTTATTTTTGTCTATTCTTTCTTTTAATAGCAATCCCCGTGGAGAAGGATAAACCCTACTAGCATGCGAAAGTTGAATGCTTTGGTTTCTGGAAGGGCGTCGGAATTGCAAAAGCCAAGGGCACTGAAAATATCAAAGAGGTACTTAAGGTGGAGACCAAAAGCTTTCTTCACTTAGATAGTATGGAGGATCTTCAGAAAGCTTATAATGGCATGGTGGAACATTTATGCAATTTTGTTAAGCAAAATAGAAAGATAACACTGGCGTTATTAGAATCAGTTTGGAGGTTATTATGATCGCTTGAAAGAGAGTTTTGAAAGAAGGCATTGGGGATCCTGAGTTACTGAAAAGAATTTCCAAAAAATGATTCAGGTCTGAGCATTCCTGGAGGTTGGGACCTTTTATGGCTATGGGGCCGTAACTCAGGCCAGGTGGGACCTAAGCCAGTCATATTCCTACTTGAATATGATTAAAAGCACTCTACGTTTTTCTTGTGTACACTGCTGATAAACGCCAGCAACACATTGGCTATCCATGAGAACAAAAAGCGGAAAATTGTTGATAAATTTAAACAACTTGACAGTATTCAAAAGCTGACAAAAGTTATTGCAGCGGACATAATTGGTCAAGATAAGAAGATTGATATTATATAAGTGTTAGAAAACATAGACCTGTAGGAAGAACAGGATGGCAATGGTGTGGCTGAGCTACCGAAGAACTTACAACAAGAAAGGGAGGATTTTGTGTATAATTCAAAGGCTAATGAAAAATAAATGTTACCTTCTTCCCAGATTTATCATGGAAAAAGACTCTGTACTCAAGCGTTTCAGGAGCGCCCTCCTCCTTAATCTCGACCTCTGGTCTGTAGAGAGCAGTGCAGGTGAAAGCCCTTGGAGTGGGAGAGCAAAGCCATCTCTGCTGCTTCAATGCATGATGTCTCAAAGGCCGGATTCGTAGGGTAGCAAAGCCACCTGCTCCTGCTCCTCTTCCTCCCACAACAGAGTTGTATGGAAAAGAACAAATCGGAGACAGAACGGCACTCACTGTTGCAGCTCTCAGGATCGCCATTAACCTTAGAAAAATTGTTCACCAGAGGCTTCTCTCCCTACTTCAGTGATCCTTATTCCTCTTGCCTCCCAACAGTGGGGAGACGATGCCTGGATCGTTAGTTGTACCTGGATTGAATTTTGGACTGTATGAAGATGCTACCAAAATATTCTGACATGAAAATTAGATGCTTATAACACTCATCGAGGACAAAGAAAAAGAATTAAACACTGACAAAACACATACTCTTGCATGGTGTAGCTTCTGATTTTATTTTATTTTTATCTTTTAATTGTAGTCAAAGTTATTTAGTCTCCAAAATGTTAAAAGTGAATTTTAATTTAGTGGACGGTTCAAAATTATTCATCATTCTTGTTTTATTCATGTGTGTATTTTTTCAAATAAAAAAAAATTATTCATTGCTTATTTCACGGGGCTCACATGATAAGGACATAAAGGCTAGCATTTGTGTACATGTGGTTGTCCAGTCAATAGTTGATAGGTTTCATATTTTAAAGGGTTGTGAATAACTACGGTGAAAATGATTTTAATTGTTTATTTGGATGAGTCATCGGAGTTATGCAAAGTTTGAAAACAAGGTTGGGTTCTCAAAGCAATGTCGTAATGAAGTTAATAACTAGCACTTTTGTGCTTGCAATAAGTTGATAGGTGTTTGAGAATTAAATTATTTTTATTAAAATATTTTAAATAGATTAATAATTAGTTTATATATATCTATATATAATATTTGAGACAGTTATTTTAATTTAAATAGAATATATATATATATATATATATAGCTAGTAGAAGTCGTTGTGCACCATGGAAGACATTTTTAAAGAAATCTAGATGGTTATGGTTAGGAGCAAACAATGTAGTATTTTAATTTTAAACTATTTTCATGTTGAAGAAAATTGGATTATAATATTTTTATTTAAAATTTTAATTTCTATATATATAAGGATTTTTCTATTTTCTATTTTGATAAAGTTAGTATCAAATTATTTATTTATTTTAAATATAGTTGTATAAATTTACTATAAAATTGTAGTTTTATTAAATTATTAAATCATTAAATAATTTTTTATTATAGTTGTATGAAGTTACCTCAAAATTATTCTTCAATATTTTAAATTTAAATTCTATATATGGTGTTTAACTTGCATAACTTTAATTTGTTTTAATTTTAAGGATATTGTTACGTAAAATGTTAGAATCATGAGTAGAGTTAGGGTTAGGGTTAGGGTTAGGGTTAGTTTTAGGGTAAGAGTTAAGGTTAGGGTTAGTGTTAGGATTAGGGTTACAATTAGAGTTAGAGTTAGAGTTAGAGTTAGGGTTAGAGTTAGAAGTAGAGTTAGAGTTAGAGTTAGAGTTAGGGTTAGGGTTAGGGTTGGAAATTTTGATTTAGTTAGGATTGGGAGGTAGAATTAGGGTTAGAGTAAGGGTTATATATAGGGTTAGGGTTAGGAGTAGAATTAGAGTTAGAGTTAGGGTTAGAGTTAGGGTTAGATTTAGGGTTAGAGTTAGGATTAGGTTTATGTTTAGAATTAAGGTTAGGGTTAGGGTTAGAATTAGAGTTAGAGTTAGGGTTAGAGCTAGAGTTGTTTTTAGAGTTAAGAGTTAGGGTTAGCATTAGGGTTAGGGTTAGGGTTACAATTTGAGTTAGAGTTGAGGTTAGGATAAGATATTGTTAGTGTAAATAATTATTATTTATGCTTTACCTAAGTTTGCTTAGGATAAATCCATTATTTTATTATTTCTTAGGTTGGACACTTAGGAGTTTGTGTACTCATATAAGTTGTCATGTTGACAACACAAGAGTAAGCAACTCTAATTATGCACATGGTGTCTACAACACTGGAGTTTGCATGATTATCTAAGTTTCCATGTTGACAATACAGTTATTGGCACTCTTATTTTAGCACATGGTGTCTACAACATAATTTTACGTGACACACATTTGTAGGCTTATCCTCTCATCATCGCACTAACTCGTGTGCTTAATGGAGGATAACCTATTCCTAGTGGACATGTGCTTAGTTGTAAGACTTATCAGTGTGCTGACTCCTAGTCAGTCTAGAGGCCTTTATATACAGGCACTCCTAGTGTACTTTATATCAATTACAATGAATTGAATATCATATTGTTATTCTGATCATACTCTATTGGTCTATTTTGTGCTAGTTATTGTGCTTTTTGGTCTTGGGTGATTTTTCCCTAAGGCAAATTCTTACATGTTATAAGAGCCATAGAGGTGTCATTTCATAGCCATTGGAGACCGATCTTGCTTCACCTCTCTAAGGACACCTCAATTCAAATATGGAGTATCTACAACTATTGGGAGTGTCTAGAGCCAAAGCGAACCTCATCATTGCATCTAGAGCATCGATTCAGTGAAAATTGAGTATAAATTTGCCTATATTCAGCTATAATCAAATTTGAGACAAAAAATTTGCAAACTTGCACCTGAAGGCTAGATTTATAGAATTTGGTGTGATCATTTCAGATCTTTGAATTTAATTTTCAGATCTACATATTTTATTATTTCAGTCTCTGCAATTTCTCTACATTTTTTTTCCAGATCTACATTATTTTCTAGAAAAAATTTGGCCATCAAGCTAGTAGGAGAAATTTTTTGCAGGACAAGATTGGTGCTTGTTGGTGCAAATCAGATATTCGCATCATATTCTGAAGGTCAAAAACCCCCAAATTGACTTTTGTTTCACTAAAATTAGACATCTGAGGTGAAATCTAGAGTCAATCGATTTTTGGAGGCGCGACAGCAGCGATTCAAGAAAATTAATTACAGAGGATGTTTGATACCTCTATTCCTGAATTTTTTCTGCAAGTTGCAAATCCTAATTTTTGCAACCTCAAATGCTTAGTATAGGCTCATCTAGACACATTTATACTTCTTCTTTTTTGAAAGTGAGTAATTTTTTGTCTATTTCCAAATCTACAATCAGATTATAGGCTTATGTGGATAGAAATATCACTTTTAGAAATAGGTCATTTCTTTGCATTTTATTGCTTCAAAGCTATTGTATTTTTGAGATACATTGTAAAGTTCTAGATTTGAACTATAAGAGCAGGTTGTAAACAAAAAATAGAAGTCCACTAAGGTCAAAATTGACAAAGTGGCCCATTTTAATCGCACTACCTATAAAGTGCCAAATCATGTATTAAGGGGGGGTTGATTGATTATTTTTGCATTTTGGAGGGCGCATACATACATTGATCTCATGGAGATTTGTTTCATATGTCAGGGTGGTCTTAGACCACGGTTGACAAAGAGGAACTATCAGAAATGGAGTGCCTTAATCATTGATCATCTAAGAAGAGAGCATAAGGAAGTATCCTTATTTATGTTTCAACAAACTGATCTCTTCCATTGATCAACCACCTATTGCAAGACTTTTCGACATCATTTATTTCAGTATCACTTCTGATTTCTTTAAAGTCATTGATAAGTTTTGGTATCCTTATGACATTTGGATAGGTCTTTGGGAAGCATATGGAGATCCAAATATTCCTCCTTTTCCAAAAGACATTATATCTTTGGTCACTTCAGTTATGGTACCTCCAACTCCATATGAGATCACACATTCTGATACTTTTGTTGATTCTACTGATCTAGTTCCAACCATAGATGCTCTTGATTCAGTGCAATAGGTATTACCATGTCTTCCTACTTCAACTTCATGGGATGACTTCCTTCTAGACATTGTAGGGTTGTTTGTGGAGTCTCACACTGATGATGTGGGAGACATCATCGATGACATCAGTCTTCTCTTTGTTGAGGAGACTTCTTCACTCATTGCGAGGGCACACTCTGACCCTCAACCACTTGATCATTCTAACATGATTGTGGATATTTCTTTACAACAGATGGAGAAGGACTCTTTCACTTATGAGGAGTCATATCAGTCTTTGGAGATTGTCTTTCAGTTTCCTCAGACATCATATCTTCTGAGGATTATTCCTACCAATTGGGGAACGTTCTCTACCACAGCTATGGCACCATTTCTTCCTACAGGGAAGACCATCATTCATCTTTCATGGTGTAGCTTCTTCAGTCATCAAGGAGCTTTAATCATGGGTGTACATTCATCATTGAAGGAAGGTCCTACATCTTCCTATCTGGATGCTTATTGTCTTTGGAGGTTGATACAACTTCATACATGGACATGTTACCTTGCTTGCCATCATCTTTTGGGCATCCACCAGATTGGTTTGTGGCATTTTCATTCGTCAAGGACTTGACTTCAGAGGCAAAATCCATATCATACTACATATGGTTCCCTCTTCCATCTTCCTATCCACAGTGGGAGGCATATTTGCACATATAATTGTTGTATCTTCTTCCTAAAGGGAGAAATGTTGTTTGTCAACATTGCATTCTCTTTTGTCTTCAAGCACCTATCATTATGAGATCCTTCACTAAGAGGGGGATTTCATGCAGGGATTCTCTATTGTATATGCATGATGTATGTCATAATGAAGGGGTCTTGATTACTCCATCCCTACATGCATTTTTCTATATTGTATGTATCTCTCTTTTTGAGGGAGGGTTTTCCCCATGAGGTTTTCCCTCTTTCTTCATTTGCAGAGAGATTCCATTGTATTTCAATATTTCATTTGTACTTGGGTACCTAACATGGCCTAGTAGCTAGGACCCATTATGCATTTCATCATAGCTTTTGTGAGCTTAAGTACATTCCCCTAAGTTGCACTTAAGGGGAGGTGTTAGTGTAAAAAATTATTATTTACACTTTAATTAAGTTTACATAGGATAAATGCATTATTTTATTATTTCTTAGGTTAGACACTCAGGAGTTTGCGTACTCATATGAGTTGTCATGTTGACAACACAAGAGTAAGCAACTCTAATTAAGCACATGGTGTCTACAATATAATTTTATGTGACACACCTTTGTAGGCTTATCCTCTCATCGTCACACTAACTCCTGTACTTAATGGAGGATAACCCATTCCTGGTGGACATGTGCTTAGTTGTAAGACTTATCAATGTGTTGACTCTGAGTCAGTATAGAGGCCTTTATATACAGGCACTTCTAGTGTACTTTATATCAATTAAAATGAATTGAATTGAATATTGTTATTTTGATCATACTCTATTGGTCTATTTTGTGCTAGTTATTGTGCTTCTTGGTCTTGGGTGACTTTTTCCTAAGACAAATACTTACAAATATTTAGTTAGGGTTGTGTATTATTGTGATTAAGATTATTTTTTGGGTTACTACTCCTATCAAAGTAGGCGTTAGTGTTATTATTATACTTTAAGTTAGTGTTATGGTAATTGTTAGGTTAATTTTTTATCTGGCTTAGCTATATAAAAATGCTCACGAATGGGAATATTGTGACACATATTATTATATATTTTTATAATGTACCCACTCCTTCTCCCATCCCTTCCCACTCTCTCTAGAGATTTCCTTTAATGATCTTTCTCTCTCTCTCTCTCTCTCTCTCTCTCTCTCTCTCTCACTCACTCACACACACACACACACACACACACACACACACACACACACACACACACACCTTTCATTCCCTCATCTCTCTCACATTATATCCATCCCTCTACTATCCACTACCTTTCTTTCTATATACCCCCTAATCATCGTCTCTACCCCTGTCTCTAAGTTCTCTTTTTATTAAAAATACAATAGGATCCCTCACCTCTCTCTCTCTCTCTCTCTCTCTCTCTCTCTCTCTCTCTCTCTCTCTCTCTCTCTCTCACACACACACACACACACACACACACACACACACACACACACACACATCCCTTATCTCACCATAATATTCATCTCTCTACCCATATCTCTAAGCTTTCTCTCTCTATAAAAACATAATAGGATCCTTTGATCATCTCTCTAAATATGCCCCCTAATCACCTTCTCTCTCTCATCCTCTCTCATTCTCTCTCTCTCTCTCTCTCTCTCTCTCTCTCTCTCTCTCTCTCTCTCTCTCTCTTCTCTCTCTCTCTCTCTCTCTCTCTCTCTCTCTGTATATATATATATATATATATATATATATATCCCTAATTACCCTCTCTCTCCCCCTCTTTATATATGCCTTCCTGATTATTTATCTATCTATCTTAGATATAGGCCCCTTGACTCTCTATCATTCTCTCCCCCCCCCCCCCAATCTCAATGATTTGCACCTTCTCTTTCTCTCTCTCAAACTTAATTAAATGTGAATTGTAATATCTAATAATTAGGTAAATGATGATTAATATTTAATTAAGATTAGAGTTGGACATATAATTAAATTTATATTTCAACTTAATTTAGTATTATAGCTAACTCTCAATTTTATTTGGTAAGATTCAATTTATTTAGGGTGATATTGTTATTTGAAGAATTAATTGAAAAAGATAACATAATTAGATTTGAAAAAGAATTTAAAAGAATTATATATAATAAAATTTTGTAAACATCAATAGAGTCTAGTAGAAGAAATTATGAGTGTGTTCATTAAATATTTTTGCTTCAAATCTCTTTTGCTTTAAATCTAAATGTTTTGAGGCCCGTTCATGGGCATATTGGGGCTAATCCAATTTCAAAAATGGAGACAACGTTATGGATACCTCTAGAGGAGGGATGGGTAAAAATTAATTTTGACGGGGTGGCAAGGGGAAACCCAAGTGTATGAGGGTGTGGATGCATGGCAAGAGACCATAAGGGCAACATACTTGTGTGTACAACTAAATGCTTGTAGGATGGTACAAATAGCATGGAAAAATGTTTTGCTGCCAAGGAAGCTTTGGAATTAGGAGCAAAAATTGGATGTAAACGTATACATCTAGAAGGAGACTCGGAGATCATTATAAATGGCATTAAGAGAGGAAAGACGGAGGCATGGCATCTAGATCAAAGTATACGACAAATCAAGGAGTTTCTTCTGGACTTTGATGATTTTAAGGTTTCACATTGCTTCTGAGAAGTGAATAGAGTGGCGGATCGATTAGCCAATTTAGGTGCCAATTCAACATTGTGCCCTCAATATAAAAATTTTGAGGACTTTTATCACCTTGGTGATTAAATAAAGAAAGCAAATTTGTTTGGTAATTATACTTAATAATTCACTCATGGTACTTCAATTTGGAGTCTGAAAGGAATGACATCATGAGTTTGACTTACAATGATATTAATCATTCCATGGCAAGTAGAGATCTCCATGTTATCAATGTATCCCTCACACACATTAAAGGAGTGTATGGCTTGCTTCAGTACTTCATTCCAAAGAGTTTTAAGGCAGTTATATTCAGGTTGAAGGTAGGGAAAGTTCATTTGTTTTCTTTGAGTTAGAAATAGAGGCGAATTTTGCTCTTAACTTAGATTCTCAAATATAGACCTATGAAGGCCAGATATCCATGTGGTGCCTGAAACTTTTTTTTTTTTTTGATGACCCAAGCTTTTTGAAAGGCATTCAATAGTTTTTAGGGCTAGAGTATTTGGAGGCATTCTAGAAGAGGAGATCAAATTTAGATGTGGCATCGTTGTTTGTCGTACTCACGTTGATGGTGGGGGGATCGAAAGAAGAGGTTCATCGGGTCATGGATGTAAGTGTGGATAAGCAATGGCTTCTAGGGTTGGATGACATTATTGAGAGAGTTGTTTTGGGTGTTGGAATTGAGATGGGTACATAACCTTGGAGACTAACTGGTAGAGGGGACTCTTCCATTCAACCACTAGTGGTGTGGCCTTCTTCAAATCCACAAGGTGCTCATATCCCCAAAGTAGAACAGGGTTGGAAAATGATCATGGAATACCTGACTGGGCACATTTGGGTGATGAAGGAGGATGAATGAGGCTTTATGAAGGCCACATCGAGGAAGAGCACGCTAGCCCCTAGACAAAAAATTCACCATCAGATTGCGAAGAAATCACACTTGCATGAGGGCATGTCCACAACATAGGGAGTTTGGGTAGATGCCTCTCTACTTACTGATGAGGGAAGGGCAGTGGAAAGCGCCACAAGGTGAGTGAGGGGTTCTTGATGTTGGATGAACACTCAACCCCAACTTTTACTCATGAGGAAGTGGCAAATTGGTTCAAGAAGTAGCTAGCAATGGGGGTGGTGGTGGGCTCTTTTTGTCTTGGTAGATCAGTTTAATGTATGGGTGGGTGGTTTGTACTTTTATAGTGTTTATACTTTATTTTTTGCTTATCTAATGGTATATGTAAGCGTAGGACAAGGGCAATTTAAGTTGTAAGGCTCTTAGCCATATTGCCATAATGTACTCTCTTTATCAATATCAATACAAATCAAATATTACCTCTCAAAAAAATCTAAATTTTTTGCTTTAAATTATGAATTTTTTCTTTCTATTAATTGTCATATTAATAGAAATAATAAATTCATAATCTAGGTATATATAATTTATTTTTATTTTTAAAAAATCATTAATTAAAATGTTTCTATATTTTCTTTTTCCTTTTCTAACTGAAAATATGATGTTTATAATTACCACAATATAAATTTATTCATAGAAACATATATTATCAATTAGAAAAATAACATATGATGTTTTTAATATCTTATTATTATAAATTCTTCACCTTATTAATAAATTTTTATATAACTTTTATAATTTGTTTATGGAAATTAGAAAATAAATAATTGATATAAAATTTTGATTTTTCACAAATCGTGTGTATAAGTTGAAAATAGGTTTTACATATAGTGTGATCACACTTAGTTTGTGGATTTAACAAAAAAAAAATTTAATGATTATATAATCTATTATCAAATTAAATACCATTTATATGCCAATCTCAAAAAAATTAAGTTCAGAGTTTTCTACGATTAAAAAGAAAACATATAATCCTTTCGAAAATAATATATGTGGACTTACCTGCCTTAAATTTTTTTAATGACTTTAATGTGAACATTTATTACAATATTCTGCAAAATTGGAAGTTGTCTAAGCTTCTATTTGACATCACAATAGCAAACAAATTTGTTGATAGTATGAAGGAGAGATCAAGTTTTGCTCTTTTATGTATAGCATACATGTTGTTCATTAGTGAATTATTAGAAGGAGGATTACAAATGTCCAAAGATTACTAATGCCTTATAAAATAGAGACATCGACATGTTGAACAACATCATATACCTACACACATGAGAGAATGCATATGGCCCATGCTCATACATAGAAGGGACATGGATTAAATAGGGAAGAGGATTAAAATTTCCAAGTTCTTAAATTCACAACAACAAAAAGCTTTTAATCTATGCAAACGATAAGTCTTATGCTAACATGTATCAAAGATATATGTAATTGATGTCAAATAAGCAAAATTATCCACCTAAAATCTAATGAAGACATTTGGCAATGACAGACACAAATTGGGGAATCTCTGAGGCCTAATCTCATAAGCTTTTAGCTAGTGCACCCATTTCCAATATGCCTAAAACCATTTGTTTGATTGAAGTTAAAAGTTACTCATAATTCATCCTCCTCATATCTTTGTAACTAAAGAGTTACTTATGTGCGCTTCATATTCTCCATGTAATTGTCTTTCAAAAAATAATTGTGCAAGAATTTATTAATGGTGTTGACAATTGAAATGGCATGAAGGAAATCAAGCTGAATAGATATCGATTAAGAATTGAAGATGTTCAAATAGAATTTGGTATTTAGCATCGATTATAAGAATCTGTTACAATATGAGTTTCATTGGTATTGGATGATTGAGATTTTTAGGAAGATAGAGAATACAGATTGTGATTGGGATTTTCATTAATCAGTCACCACCAAAAGATCATGAGGGGTGCACGATTCAGACTCACCCACCGCAAACTTCAACTCTATTCTACATCGAGGCAAGGTGGGGCATCTATTATGATGGCCTTCCTTAGCAACTCTTATTATATAAAGTAATAAAACAAACATAAGATGAAATTGGTACCAAGTAAGTTAAAAGAATTTTTTAAAATCCCTCATAAACTCTTTCCACAATAGATAATTGATTCAAGCAATTAGAACTCCATGTAATCACATAATAATGATTTATTGAAACCAAATTATTTCAATAGAAAATTATTCAATAAATCAACTTATTTCAACAAAACCAAGACTAGAACGTTTATTCAAAAATCCTACATCAGGAAATATGAATTTATTATTGCAAAGAACAACAAGATACCTGTGTCCAAGAAAAAATATGAGCAACTCTTTCACAAATTAGGAAAATATTATGCACTTTGGCCCTTAGCAAGGGCCTATCTGTTGAAGGCGTGATACTTAGTAGCAAGACAAGACCTTGGATTTTGAAAGGGGGAAACGTAATGACTGGCCTTCATCATAAATCTTCAACCTTCATCATATGAGTGGAGTCTAATGAATGTTGGTTGAACTCTATTCTCCTTCATACTTGATGAGATGAGGGGCATATGGGTGCAAAGAGGGAAAATAACAAATAAAATGGCGATACTGCTATATTCCTATTTTATAAGTAGAAAAAATGACGCTTTCTCTTCCAATTGCTAGTTGATTTTAATTATTTTCCACTTTGTGTAATAGTTTTTTTCTTTTTTAATTTTCTTTTGTAAAAACTTCTCAATCTTTTTTCCTTACACATATTATTCCTTGGAATATCTCGTGCTAGGAATTGTTTCTCCCATTGTATATGCCTCTCGGCATAAAGATTATTTATTTAAATTCATTTTGTCAAATAAAAATAATAATAATCATTAAAAAAACCCCATCAAAAAACATATTATAAAAAATTAATAAGAGAAATACTAAAAAATATATGAAAAAATAGTGACGTCTCTAACAAATATTCTATTGACTAAATAAATTATAGAAACTTAAATTTAGTATTTAAAGAAAAAACTAAACTAATATTAAAAAAAATTTTGGAAAACTAAAACCTAAATCAATTTTAAAAATCAAAAGTTAAATAAATAGAGATCACAAAATGCTAATGTGGAGATCACAAGTAATTATTTTTTAAATAAATAGGAAAAGAAAAACAATAGTAAAAATAGAGATTTAAAATATAATCTTATGTGAAAAAATTAGATTATTAGTAATTTATAAATTAAATAACATAATATTTAAGAATGAACTAATTTGGGCCACTAGAGATGTGATCAGGACTGAGAAAATGCTAAGAAGGATCAATAAAACCTTTATTGTTCTTGTGCCTAAGATACAAACTCCCAGAACAATAAGGGATTTTAGACCGTTCAACCTTTGTAATACCATATATAAAGTGTGTTCTCTAAGGTGTTGGTTAACAGGATTAAACCCCTCCTGAATAGGGTTATTGGGAGCCCCTAGAAGGGGTTTGTCCTAGGTCACCAAATTCTGGATGTTGTGACTACTACCCATGAAATCATCCACTCCATGGAGAAAAGTCGAAGACCAAGCATGGCCCTTAAACTTGATATCTCAAAGGCTTACAATAGAGTCAATTGGACTTTCTGTATGAAGTTCTGGAACAGGTGGGGTTCAGATGGGACATGGTGAAAGTCATAAAATGCATGGTGGAAACCACACATTATGAGGTGTTGCTCAATGGGACCCCCTAGGGAAACTTTGATGATGGTTGTGGCCTAAGAAAGGGTGACCCCCTCTCCCCTTACCTCTTCATCATGATGGCTAAAGTGTTAGGAAGGTTTGTTTGCAGATTGGTTGAGTTGGGTGACCTAAAAGGTATCAAACCTACAACTCTACCACTAGAGGTTATCTAGCAATTTGTGGATGATACTTTCCTCTTTGGTGATTCATCCATCTAGGAGGCTAGAGCTTGGAGAACCCTACTCACCAACCATGGGAATTGTTCAGGTCAACAAATTAATCTGGTTAAGAGCAAGGTCTATTTTTTAACACCCTTGAGGTTTTGCATGTTAAAGTGAAAAATATTTTGGGTTGCCACTCTTAGCTCCTCCTAAACACTTATCTTGGGCTTCCCTTGACAATCAAGGATGTATCTAACACTTATTGGAACACTATACTGGAAAGAATGCAAAAAAAAGCTTTCTCGGTGGAAGGGAAAATTACTTAGCAATGTGGAAAAACTACAACTACTGGTGGTGGCTCTCTAGGGAATACTTATCTATTTTATCTCCCTATTTAAGATTAGTCAGTGTATGACAGAAAAAACTTGAAATATTGCAAAGAAATTTCCTTTGGTCTAGTACGAAGGAGAGAAAAAAATGGAACCTTGTTAATTGGGAAACTGTTTGCAAACCCAAGGATAAAGGTGTTGATCTCAGATTGGTTTTGACAAGTGAGTGTCAACACACTTAAGCCATTTACTTAGTTCATGTTGAACTAGTAATACATGTTGGACACAACATGTAAATATTAGACCATGCTAAGTTGCAATGAGTGTTGAGTCACTCATGTGCCAAGTCACTCGAGTGTTGAGCAAATAAACCATGCCGAGTGATTCAGAAGTCGAGTAAACAGTGGATGTTGAGTAATGCAGGTGTCGAGTCACGGTATAAGGAATAGTGCATGTTGAGCATCAGAGACTTCATATGTTGAGTGACACAGTTTTGACATATTTTTTTGTAATGGCACAAAAAAATATGTAAACCATTTTTTAGCCAACTTAATATTGTATTGTGATATTTTGAAGATAAGGATGAATCTCTATTTGGATTCCCTATGCAATTGCATGTAGCCAATCAAAAAATAGAAAGGATTAAGTGATAAAATGGATGAATCTCAGCCATAGATTCATACCTAACCCTAAGCCACCAAAGTCTTCTTAAGGAGGATGAAGCCCTAAACTCTTTATGGAGAGATTATGGAATGTTTGAGGAATTGAAGGAGTAAACAAGATAGTTTGCATGCAGAGCATTCAAGGTGACTTAGAAGTTACGAAAGAGTGAATTGCATAATTAGTTAGAGAAGAACAAAGGATAAAGAAAAGGACACAACATTGAGACATCTGATCATGAAGGATCAATTAGATATTGTTTAGAGGTGATATGTTATCAGACAAGCAAGTGTCAACCGCAGGATCTATGTTGAGACATTTTAACAGGTGATTTCAGTTAAATCTCTTAAGCAGAGTAGTACTAATAGGCTGTATAAAATCCTTTAATAGGGTGTTTACTTAGTTGTAAGTTGAAGTCCTCTAACAAGGCACACTTCTAACAAGGTGTTGAAATCTTCTAACAAGGTGAGACCTAATAGTCTTTGTAAGCCTTTAACAGGGTAGACCTTTTATAGGGTAGATAATGTTTCATGGTCAAAACATTGTAACCTTCATTGGATACACTTTATTACTGCAGTAGTGAAGATTTATGGGTGTCATCCCCACCCCAATTTTACCTTCTCACTTGGAGGGTTTCTGGGTAATCATATCTAGTGTTATGTGTGTGAATGCTTATATGATTTAGATGCATATGCTTTACATTTCAACTTACTTATAAATGCATGTGATGAATGAATGGTGAAAGTTTTATTGGTCCAAGTTTAAACTACTTATTCAAACACCCCCCCCTAGAAGTTTACCTTTCTCTTGTAATTCCAACAAAAAGGAGGTTGGGAATTAGAAGAATAGCTTATATGAATAATGCTCTACTCGCTAAAATGGGTTAGCAATTAGTGGAAAACAAGATAGGTTGGGGAAGAATCATGAGGACCAAATACCTGGCCAATGCCCATTTTAGATATAACCTCCTCAGTATTGATCTACCTAGTGGCTCTAAGTTTTGGAACAACATCCTCAAGAATAGGTCTCTCCTAAGGAAAGGAGTTAGATGACTAGTAGGCAATGGTAAAAAAAAAATATTCTGGGAGGACAACTGGCTAGGGGGAAACCACTAATTTACAACAAATTTAGCGGCCTTTAAGAACCAGTAAAAAATATAGTGGGGGTGAAGGTAGAGGACTACATTGATGACCAAAGGAAGTGGAAACTCTCATCTGCTATGAATCTTCTTAATAGTGAGGACCCTCTGGTTAAAGAGTTGGAGGCTATGATAAGTCACCACCTACTCTCCTTGCATAATCAACCTGATGACGTGGTTTGGGATAGGAAGACTAATGGTTGTTTCTTAGTTAAATTTTCTTATTAGCTTATATTTGAAAATGATCTAACTTCCATCAGCTAGAGAAAGATCTGGAATTATTAGTCATTGCCAAAAGTTAACTTCTTCTGGTGGATGATCATGCATGACAAGATCCTAACTACTAACAAACTAAGAATGAGAAGCATACCAATTACTAATAGATGCTACCTTTGTAAGGAGGAATAAGAAAGCATCGTACATCTCTTTCTTGAATGTCCCTACAATTTAAAGGTTTGGTCCTACATCTGGAATATGTTTATGTTGGCTTGGGTCATGAATAGAGGCATGTAACAATTCATGGAAAACTAGAATTTCCCATTCTACCAGCCTCATCCTAGAACCTTTTGGAACCTCCTCCCCTTACATGTTTGTTGGGGTGTTTAGAAGGAGAGGAAAAATTGGGTGTTCTGGGAGGAGGAAACAAGAGAGGAGGTTGTGGGAGAGATATTGAGAAAACTTATCACAGAGAATGTGTTGGTGGCTAAGTACAAAGTGCCACAGGAACCCCTGAGCAGGAAGGAGGAGAAAATTGTTGGGAACTTGAATACTATCCCTAACTTTTGGATATTTGACAACTCAAAATTGTTAGCTAGAAAAATTACCCATTGGGTCCCACCCACATTGTCTACTATTAACTCAAATTCGATGGCACAACCCTTGGCGGTCAGGTGACAGCAAGAGGTGTGCTACAAAATGAAAAGGGTGATGTGTTGTTAGCCTTCTTAGGGAATGCGGGCAAGGGTGCCAATAATGTGGTGGAGGCCATTGCCTTACTTTGGGGTCTAAAACTTGTCATGAAATTGAAAGTTAGTAAATTAACCATTGAAGGTGACTCTAAACTCATCATAGATTCATTCAAAGGGAGAGCTAAACTAGGTTGGGTTGTACACGACATCATGGGGGACATCTGGCATCTCCTGATGGCCCTTGACCATTATGACTTACAACACACTTATAGGGAAGGCAATGCGGTGGCTGATGTAGACACCTAAATTTGATTACACCGCTTTAGTAATCCTATTTAGTTATCTCTAAAGGCATCATTAATTAAATTTTTATTTAATTAATCCTTTGCCATCCCTAGTTGATTAATTTAATTAATCATCTATAGTCCTAATTGATAAATCAAATAACCTATTATTTATCAATTAAATCCTATTCTTCTATCTAATTCTAAAAATCCCCATTTATTAAATAAATTTATTTGATAAATAAAATCTCCAAATCCAAAAACTCCTAACTTATCCCTAATCCTCCATTTAGCCTAATCCACCCCATCCACCCATACTAACCTAGCTTAGCCACTAACTCACCCACCCTCATTAATGTCATCCACTTGCACATCTCTAACATCCTTAATCTAATCCTAAACCCAAGCCTAATCCACCCCCTAATGTTGTCACATTCCCTAAACAAGTTTAAGACTTTCCTAAACCAAATCAAAGTCTCCCCTCAAAAATCCCAACCACCAAGTCATGAGTGCTCTTACAAAACATAAAAGACTCTTACAAGCCCACTCATGACTCTTACATCCATCTTCCACACTCTTCCCTCTTCCACACTCATTCCTCTTACATCTCTCTTACATACTCAACCCCACTCATCATGCCTTTAACCAACCCTTTACCCTACCCTCTCACACTCATCCTCCTTGTGACAAGTGTCACCTTCCCATTGGTGCTAAACAAGCACAATCCATGTGCTCTCTTTTGAGTGCATCCTAGCTCTCCTTAAGCCTTCATCTCTCCTTGCATCTTAGCCCTCCATCCCTCAAGCCCTTAGCCTATAAATTGGATCCCCTCCCAAGCCATTTCATCAACAATCTTTGAGCTAAAGTTACCATGCTATTTTGAGAACCAAAGCCATCAATCTTACCCTTATAATGCCAAATTGAGAGCTCACAAAGCTACCAATTTTCCATTACCCACCTCCATTGAAGCAACTTTTGAGCATCTTGAGCATACATCCACATCAAAAGGACACATCTACAGAATCAAGAAAGCATGGAGTGTTTTCTCTTGTGAGGTTTGCACTTTTTTTTTTTGTTTTTCTTTGTCTAAACATATATGTGAATTTAGCTTTTGGTTTGTGAATGTTTACTTTATTTGTTAATGTTCTTTGTATACTAAATCTTGTTCTACATTTTGGCACGCTCGGTGGGACCCCACTATGGGTCATTTAATCATCAATTTCTATCTATATGTTATTTTTCTAACAATCTAATGTTTCTTCTTGTTTGAGTGAGTTGTAGGGTGTTTTTCTTATTTTTGTAGGTTAAAGAACGCACTTAGGAAGAAGACATACCCTCAAAAATTTTGAAAATAACCCAAAAAAAAAAAAATTTGGAAAAAATCCGCATTTTTCAGCTCTCTTTTTTCGTGTAGTGTCATCTCCGCAGTTTGGCGTCTGCGCCTGCAAACTGTCGTCTTCGCAACCAAATTATCGTCTGTGCAGTTTTGCGTCTTTGACTGTCGTCTACGCATCCTAGATTGTTGTCTCTGCAGATCAGCGCCTCTATTGGCTACTCTGTCGTCTCTGCAACCTGAACCGTCATCTCCACTGCTGCCATCGTCTCGGCAGATTAGCGTCTCTGCAGTTTGGCATCTACGCCTAATGAACTGTCGCCTTCGCCTATCTCTGTTGCACTTCTGTTTTAAAATCCTTATTTCTGCACTTTGTAATTTTTTTTTAATTTTTAAAAAGAGTATAAATCAAAATTTGACTTTTAGTGGTTCCGTAGGATTTAGACCATTTTGAGCATTTTTACGCGTAGGAAAAACAACAAAAAAAGTTGAATTTTTTTTTTTCATAGTTAAGCTCTCATTTTTGAAGATTTTGAGTAACTAACTAAATTTCTTTTTTTTGTCTCATTGCAGGTTGGAGCACATATGGAACCACTAACCATGTTTCTTGCAGGTTCTCATGTTGCTAAAATATGAACTTGAATGTTTAACCATTTGTCTTTGAATGCATGTTGCTAAAAAATGAACTTGAATGGTTAAACACATTTTCCATTGAATGAATGTTGCTCAAAACACACTCTTGAATGCCATGGATTAAAATCAATTTTTATTGGAATGCATGCTTAAAACAACAAATCCAATCTTGAATGCCAAGGATCAATTAACCATTGCAATATCAAACACTTCATTTGGAGCTTCTAAAATTGAACAAAACAAATCTCTCTTTCACATGCAATTTAGGTAAAGTTTAATTTTTGGACAATTAAGAAACTTTGTTAAGTTAAATACAAATTTGCAAGAATCAATTTGAGTAGTTCTTTGGACTCACCTCTTTTCTAATCACCAATCAATTCAACCATTGGTTGCAATCTCAGCGCCATTTATGGGGATGGGTCTACTTGAAAAAGGTGTTAAATGTTCCACAATCTAACTAACTCACTTGGTCTTTGAACGTTTGCTTTAACTTTATCAAAATTCTTAAATGACCAAAATTCTAAATTAAATCGATCACACTTCAAGTTTGGACACTAAAATTGAACAACAACTGACGTGGAGAGCCTCCGGGCGCGCGCTTGAAATCGAATCTCACACACTTTTGTTTTGGGCTTAAAACAAACTCACACTCAATCTTGAATGCCTTAAAGAAAATTAATCGATACTTGACGTGGAGGGCCTCCAGACACGCGAGTTTGCTTTTGTTGACCCTAACTCTTCTTATTGTTTGCATTCTTCGATCGATTTACTTTTGTTGGCGCTTCAAGTTGGAATTGAACATTGTCTCTTAAACATGAGTGCTTGCAAAGTCTAGATTAGCACACATAAGAGTCCGTTGGTAAAAGAACAAGCATGTTTTTTAGCCCAAGGTCATCGAAGTCTTCTCTCCCCTTGTCGTCTTTCGAGGCCATCTTGGGTGCATAAGATTAGGATCCAAAATCTTGTTTCTTTTTAGGAGGCCTACTTGGGGATTTCATCACCCCTTTGACGACCTCAACTCCAGCGTTCCGACAGAGTATAAGAATCGGGAGGTGAATCAAAAGACACCTCTCTTGGGATCAAGATTTTGTCATTCGGGCTAAGCCTCAAGGAACTTTATACCCTTGAGAAGTGAAAGAGGAGAAGTGGGTTACCACTCCTCTCGGCTGTCTAACATCTTTTTGGTCTCATCTACAGATTTGGGCCTCACTTACCTTGTGTATATCGAGGACTCTCTAGCTAAACCAACTGTTAGCCTTGCAGAAAACCATTTAGGGTGTTAATGTGTTTGGAGTGACTGATCAAAATATTTGTAGAACATACACACTCCTCGGTGCAAGTATCACATTCTGAGAACCACAAACTTCTATCTGGGTGTTCCTATCTATTGCTTGATTTTATTTTACTTGTTGAATGAATGTTTGCCAAACTTGGTTAATCCTAGCTTAGGACACACTTAGCGTAGTCATTGCCTATTCTGGAAGTTGAACAAGTTGAAGCAAAACAACTGAGATCTCTCAAAGCCAAGCAAATTCAAGAATTTATGTCAGAACAACCCAAACCCAAATAGAAGTTTCACAAAGTCAAAATCAAGCCATCTTTGGCATACCAAGAACTTTCAGCCAAGAGAAAAGAAATAACACCAAGCCCGCAAGTTGCCAAACTCCACAAAGTAGAGGACAAAGCTATTGACGAAGTACTTCAAGAGGCCTGGTTAGAGCGCACCATTAAATTTAGCCAACATCCAAGAGTCAATCATGCTTATGCCTTACCCACAAGGCATGATTTCTATGATTAGACACCCTTGTTTCTCCACATCTTCTTGGATAAGCTTCACTTTAGAGTCATCTTTTTAGAAAAGCCAACCATCTTAGGTTATCCCCTTAAGCATTATTAGCTCATCCATCTCATTTAGGATCAAACCATCTAGCTAGCAATCCAAAAACATTTGCATCCAAGACTTCAAAATTGTTGTCACCTTGCCAAAAGTTTGCCATTCCTAAAATCTTTCAAATCCACCAATCTCACCAAGGTTATCCCTTTGACAGAGCTTTGTCTAAATCTAGCTTTGTCACTTGTTATCCCTCATCACCTTGAGCTAAAGGTTGGGATCCACAAGTGGTCAATCTCGTGTTCTTCCTAAAGGATCATCAGTCTATCCTTAAGTTGACACAATCACCACCAAGCTTGCACATAGGAAAGCAGACCTTTTGTGCTTTGGCAACATATCTTTGAAGTTAGAATCCCCAACCCAATCCTCCTTAGGTTTTGTCATATAGCTTTGCCTCAACCTAGGAAATCATTTGCATAGAGAAGCCTTCCCCCTTTTGCATCCATCATCATTATTGCATCTCCTCCCTAGGAGCATTTTTCATGCCACCCGTCACTCGCTTAACCAAGAAGAAAGAAACAATGGAGCCCTATCATTTGGATCGAACAGCCTCACCCCCCTTCAACATTCAGCCATCCTTCAGCCCAGAGAAAGCTATGCCATCACCTACTGACATTGAAGCTTTCATGAACCAACCAGGAAATGTAGTATTGGTAAATGCCATTATAGACAAGAACAAAGAGACAATCATGGCTAATTTTCGAAGGGACAATGTAGGAACCTTTGACTTTGGAAGACCCCCTCCATTATTAGATCCATCTCACCCATTGTTTGGGTAGCTGCCACCACCCATAGGTTCTTATGATCCAAATTATCCTCAATATATGCCAAAAGAAGAGCCTCAAGCCAATCCATATGATCCAACAGACCCAAACATACCATCATCCACCCAAGTTGAAATCTCCTTGCCGCAAGCCAACCCAGCCACCACCACTCCATCCTTGGTTCATACCTCTCCACTCCAAACCCCCTTTACCCAAAACACCTCACCATTCACTCCCTTCACTATTGTTGTTGCTGCTCCCCATCCCAGCCTTCCAAATCCACCCATCTCCCAAATTAGTGCTAGCATCTTTGGCCAAACTCAGCAATATACAACAGGGATGCCACCCATGGGGCCAAGTAATCAACCTTTCATCACCCCCAGCTTGTTCACCACAGCCCAAAGCACAATCCCATCATTTCCATTAGGTCTTGGGAGATCAATACCATCAGCCACAAATCCACAAGCTACTACCCTCACTTCACAAAGCTATCAAATCCCACAAGCTACTGCCAATCTTCTGCCAAGCTCGCAAGTGACCCCAACTCCCGCCACCACTCTACCAAGCTTCCAAATCTAGCCACAAAGCTATCAAACCCCATCAGTTCCATTCCCAAGCTTTTAATTCCCACCACCTCCAACACCAACTAATCCATTACCTCCTATTACCAACTACTTTTCAATGCCACTTCTAGGAGGTAATCCACCACCCCAGCCAACCACCAATTATTTGCAGATACCATCCCAAATGGGGGCACAACCCACATATATTGGTCAAACCCCACAAGCCCCCCAATCCTTTCCCCAAGCCTCACAACCATCTTATATCTTACCTCCACAAAGCAATCCATTTATCCCACAGTCAGCTTATGTTCCTCAAATCCCATATCAACAGCAAGCCTCGCAACACATGTAGCAATATGTACCACCTCCCCCTCAGCAACCCGTTATCCACCATGCAGCTGCCCAAACAATGTACAATCCCTATCAGCAAATCCCTCACAGCCATCCATATTCAGTGGCCCCATCTAGCACATACCTACCTCAAGGCACTCCTACATTGGGGGCACCCCATCCATCACCTATCAATTTAGAATGGGAGCAAATGAAGATAGCTCTAAAAGCCATCCAAGAAGGGAATGATCCAAAGACATTCAAGTTTGAGAATGTGTGTCCTTACCCATTTGATAGAGTCATTACCATGACACCATTTCCCAAACACTTTGAGGTACCCAAATTTGACAAATTCAGAGGAAAAGGAGACCCTGTCACACATATCAAAGAATTTTACATGCACTACCAAGACGTGGCATACAATGATGTCTTCCTCTTGCGCCTTTTTCCCAAAAGCTTGGTTGGACCAGCTCTTGAATGGTTTTACAGAGTCCCCTATGGCACAATTAAAAACTTTGCTGAATTATCTGAGGCATTTGTAGCCCAATATGCTCATCTTGTTGAAACGGAGCTATCAATAGTTGATCTTGTCCACACCAAGAAAAAAGGTGGAGAAAGCCTTGTTGAATACCTGCAAAGATGGCAAACCCTTACCACCCACATATCCTGCACCTTGCTAGAACGCCATGTGGTGAAAATGTTTATTGATAATGCACATCCCAGCTTGGCTCACCACATGACCATGAACTATTTGCAGACTTATAAGGATATCAAAGAGAAAGGAATGATCCTTGAGCAAGGACTCATCAAAGATGGTGTGGTCAAGATTTACAAAGAGGCCAACCAAAATCAATCACATTCCAATGACAAGTCTAGGTATTGGAACAAAAACAAGCATGTTGCAACAGATGGGGTTACTGACACTAGACATGTGAATATTGTCGGTCCTTCTCAAAACCAGTCTAACCCACCATATCAACCAAACAACCAACAAGCTATCAATTACCAACAACGGAATAACCAAAGCTATCAAAACCACAATACAAGACCCAACTTTCAAGGGTCTAACAACCAAGCTAATGCCATCAATGTAGCTACAGGGCAAAAACCCAGATTCCAACCTGCACCTAGAAACTATACACCCCTTGGTGAGCCATTGGATGTCATTTTTGAGAAATTGGCTAAGGAAAACCTCATCAAATTTCCTCCTACCCAGAAAATTGATCCAAGCCAATCCAAAGTTGCATGGTACAAGGACAATGAGTATTGCAAGTTCCATAGGGTAAACGGTCACACCACCCTCAGATGCATGCAACTGAAAGATTATGTGCAGGACCTCATTGATCAGAAAGAAATCACCTTTGGTGCCCAAACCTCTCCCAATGCAGGCTTACAGATTTATCAAAATGCTTTTCCTCCACACAACAACCAAAATCTTGGAAAAGCACCTGTCCAAAACAACACCAACAACCGCCAGCCAAACCAGCAGCATGGGAAGAACAATGACCACACTTCATCCTATATAGACTATGGTAGCCTTATAGGTTGTATATCTGAGAAAGAGTCTTCTGTCAATGTTATCAATATCCGAGGACCAGACAATGAGTGTGCAGTCACCACTCGAAGAATGCGATATAACATCGCAGGCCCACCAGTTTCATCAGCACCATCAGCTCCATAAAAAAGTTGGTACAATATCTTGGAACACCTTGGGAACATGCTAGCCCAAATCTCCATTTTAGACCTTCTCCGCACTAGCCCTGTGTACAAAGACATCCTTGACAATGCCCTCATTGAATCTTGTGTCCCTTCTGATATCAATGTTATTGGTTTTCGTAATCTCGTCAGACACCTATCCTCCTCATGTGCCCTATCATTCAAACCCACTGACATACCCATGGTCGAGCCAGATCACACCCTTTCGCTTCGCATAGCCATCATGGTATCCAATTTTGCCGTGAAAAGAGTAATGATAGATAATGGATCAGCCTTGAATATTTGCACCCTAAAATTCATAAAACAAGCTGGGTATACCGAGGCAGATATGATCAGTGAGGTTATCACCATCAAAGCTTATGACAACTTGGAAAGAACCACAGAAGGGACTATTTTGCTACCAATCAAGGTTGGGCCAGTCATCCAAGAGACAGTTTGCCATGTTGTTGATCTAAACCTACCATTTAACATCCTCCTCAGTCGCCCATGGATTCACGCTATGAAGGCCGTTCCATCCACCTACCATCAGTGCATCAAATTTTCGCATCAGGGCACTAAGGTAACCATCCATGCTGATCCAAAACCCTTTGCTTACTGCAATGCGGTTGAAGCCTCATATACAAATCATTGTCCTGGAATAGACATCGGCACAACCATCACCAGCTCATCCCACACTTGTAATGACGCAGAAACCATCCTTGCCTCCACCCTATCTACCGTAAAGATCAACAACAAAGGCTGTGGAGAATATAGTCTGTCAGATGCATTTGCTGTCGGAGCAATCCCACTTGATCCACATACCCATGGACGACCGACATATCACAAAGCTAAGGAGATTCCATCTCCTCGATATAAATAGTTTGGCCCAACAACCTTTGTATCCTCAAAAACCCCTCTTCATGAGGAGCTCACTCCAGATATCAACAATTGGTTACATAAGGATGCACCTCCAAGAAATCAAGCACACCTTGATCACTTCAGCTAGAAGTATCCCCAAGAACATAAGCTCATCACTGAAAAATGGAACTATCAAGGTGGTGGACTAGGACCAGAAGAAAGGGGCATGCAATGTCCCATTGAAGCACATAAGTGGGAAACGAAGTCAGGTCTTGGCTTTGGCATACCCACAACTGGGGGCACCAGCGAGAATGGTCATGCTTTTTCGAACATCCACCGTGACCTTGTCAAAATCAAAGACATTCCTGAGGAAGTTGAAAAGAGAGCCTATGATGATATCCTAGACCAAATCTTCCTAGGAGACTCTGTTCTCCGAGAACTATCCATCCATCTCATTGACCTACCACTCGCTCATCCACAACTCATAGATTGGGACCAACCAAGCATCATACACATTGATGAGTTCGCATCAGAGGAAGCACTTCTAAGATTCATGGGAGCTGAAACACCTCACAAGCAGACAAAGCCAGATTCTGCCTATATCTATAAGCTAGATCCCAAGGGGTATTTTGGAGAAAATCCCCAACCTAGTTCTGATACACCCAAAACTGGAACTAAGGTGAAACCAGGACTAGCTAAGGTAACGAAGAAAGCCCCTCAGCAAGAAAATCCAGAGCCACAAGCAGAACATGAGGATTTAGTATTACCTCCTCAAGATAATCGACCAGAGGTGTCATCTATTCTAATAGAGGATACTAGAGAAGTCAACATTGGTTCTTCAGAGATCCCTAGACTTGTTCACATTGTTGCATCCCTATCACAAGACCAAGCTAACCTCCTCTTTAAGGTCTTAAGAGAGAATATTGGCCGATTTGCATGGTCATATCAGGACATGCCAGGACTTGATCCAAAGCTTGTAGCTCATCATCTTGCAGTCGATCCAAAGATCAAGCCCGTCAGACAAAAGCTTAGAAAAATGCACCCCAAGGTGGAAATATTGGTCAAAGCTGAACTAGAAAGAATGTTAGCTACTACGGTTATTTAACCTATCGACTACTCAGAGTGGATCTCCAACATGGTCCCTGTCACTAAGCCTTCCGATGACATCAAAATTTGCACTGATTTTAGAGATCTTAACAAAGCTTGTCTAAAGGATGATTTTCCCTTGCCCAACATAGATATGATTATAGATCTTACAGCTGGACATGAAATTCTGTCCCTTATGGATGGATTTTTTGGGTATAATCAGATCAAGATTGCAAAAGAGGATCAACATAAGACAACATTCACTACCCCTTGGGGAACCTTTTGCTACACCATGATGCCTTTTGGCCTAAAGAATGCTGGGGCTACCTATCAAAGAGCTATGACAGCCATTTTCCATGATCTTATCCATAGCATTTTGGAGGATTATGTGGACGATATCCTAGTCAAATCTCACACCTTCATGGATCATCTCGCTGACCTGGAGAAAGTCTTTGATAGGTTAGCCCAATATCATCTCATGTTGAATCCCAAGAAGTGTGTCTTTGGGGTCACATCTGGCAAGTTTCTAGGCTTCATAGTCTCTAAACGAGGTATAGAGATCGACCCCAAGAAGGTCAAGGCTATCTTAGACATGCCTCCTCCCCAAACACTGCGACAGATTCACTCTCTTCAAGGAAAGCTCCAATCCATTCAACGCTTCATCTCCCAGCTTGCAGATAAGTGTACACCATTTTCACATTTACTAAAGAAGGATGAGAACTTCAAGTGGGATCCTTTATGTCAGTGCAGCTTCGATCAGCTCAAGCAGTATCTCACCAATCCCCCTATCTTGGTTCCACCAGTTCCTGGTCGTCCCTTGATCTTATACATATCAGCAACACCTACTGCTCTAGGGGCACTTCTAGCATAGCTTGATGACTACGGCAGAGAAAGAGCCATCTACTATATCAGTAGAACCCTAGTTGGTTATGAACTCAATTATACTCCTATGGAAAAAGCTTGTTTAGCAGTTGTTTTCTCAACTCAAAAGCTTCGCCACTACATGCTAAGTCATACCATCCAACTAGTCTCCAAAATTGATCCTCTCAAGTATATGCTCTTTAGAACAGCACTCACAGGACGGCTAGCAAAATGGGTTATGCTACTAAGTGAGTTTGACATCCAGTATGTGGACAAAAAGGCAATCAAAGGGCAAGCTATAACAGATCACCTAGCTGATGCACCTCTAATAGATGCATGTCCTTTGATCATAGAATTTCCAGATGAGCATATCTGTCTAATTGAAGAACAACCCCCATGGAAACTTTATTTTGATGGCTCATACACCTCTCATGGATCAGGGGCAGGAATATTGTTGGTTACACCTCAAGGAGATTACATTCCAAAAGCCTTCAAGCTACAATTCCCTAGCACCAACAATATAGCAGAATATGAAGCTCTTGTAGCAGGATTAAAGATAGCTGCAGAATGGAATATCACTAAGTTACAAGTCTTTGGTGATTATGAACTCATCATCAAGCAAGTCCTAAATGAATATCAAACCAAAGATGAAAAGCTATTACCCTACAAAGAGCTAGTTGGTCAACTGACCCAACATTTTACAAAGCTTCAGTTTACACAAGTGCCACGAATGTAGAATAAGGCAGCAGATGCCATGGCCACTATCGGCTCACTCTTGGAAATTCCCCAAGAAGCTACGCAGTAAGAGTTTTTAGTTGAGCAGCTCCTCACACCTGCCTATGCGAATGAGGATTCAAATCGTGTTTGTATCTTGGTTGGTCCCCAATCCCCTTGGTACCATGAAATTCACGCTTACCTTAACGATGCTATCATATCCCCTCACCTCACACGTACCCAATGCCAGAACCTCATCCGAAAATCATCCTGCTATGTTATCATAGCCAATACCCTATATCGTCGAGGTTATCATGATACTCTCTCTTGATGTTTAGATGAAAACGAGGCCGCAATGGCGTTAAAAGAAGTACACTCTGGACTTTGCGGTGCCCACACGAGTGGTATTGTCCTAGCACGACAAATCCTTGGAGCAAGTTACTATTGGCCTACCATTGAAGAAGACTCCTGTGAGTTTGTCAGAAAGTGTCTCCCATGTCAGCAACACGCAAATCTTGTGACGCTCTAGCACAGGATCTCCAGTCTATTGCACCACCTTGGCCTTTCGCTTGTTGGGGCCTTGATCTAGTTGGAACTATCACACCTCTCTCATATGATGGACATAAATGGATAATAACAGCTACAGACTATTTCACTAAGTGGGTGGAAGCAGTCCCCCTAGTCTCAGCTACAGGAGTTCAGGTCTCCAAGTTCATCTTGTACCACATTGTTTGCCGCTTCGGTATCCCATCCACCATCTTCACCGATCACGGAGGTAACTTTGAAAATCTCAACATGAAAGAATTATGCACTTCCCTCTACATCCATCACCGTTTTTCTAGCCCATATTTCCCACAAGGTAACGGCCAGGCAGAGGCAACTAATAAAACCCTCCTCAAAATCCTAAAGAAAGTTGTCAATGATTCTGGCCGTGATTGGCACCTTCAAATAAATTCGGCTCTATGGGCCTATCGAACTTCCTTCTGTACATCCACAGGCACAACTCCATACTCCCTAGTCTATGGTGCCGACGCGGTATTACCTATAGAAGTTGAACTTCCCTCACTACGCATATCTTTGCAAGGGCAAATATCAAATGAAGAATACAGAGTAGCTCGACTCACCTAGCTAAATCTCTTAGACGAGAAGCGACAACAAGCCTACGACCATCTCACAGTCTACCAAACTCATCTCAAAAGGAATTTCAACGAGAAGGTGCTCCCACAACATTTTCAGCCAGGTGACATGGTCCTCAAAGAAAACATGAAAGTCCAAGCAGATCGAGAAAAGAAAGGCAAGTTTGAACCTACATGGCTTGGTCCCTATGTGGTTACCCCCTCCTTTGGCTCTGGAGCCTATCAATTATCTACACCAGAAGGAGAACTCTTGAATGATCCTACTAACATCATTCATCTCAAGAAGTTCTATGCTTGAAGATCCTTGGTATACCCAGCTTTTGAAAAATAAAAATAAAATAAAAATAGTAAAGAGAAATAAGCATCCAATGGTGAAAATTTGGCAATTCAGGCGCCTTGGATAGGTACCTTGGTGAAAACCTGGTAATTCAGGCACCTTGTGTACTAAAGACTAATCCATTATCTATCACTATCCTATCCCTCCTCCATCCACCTACCATCCCATAAAACACCTGCTTGTTCCCTTGGTGTTCCAACCAAATATCCAAAATCTGATGGAACTTGTAAATACCTCCTGTATAGCTTGTAAAATCTTGTACCTCAGCTTGTAAAAACTTGTACCAAAGCTTGTATTATACCTTGTAAATCTTGTACCATACCTTGTATGTCCAAATCTTGTACCATATTCCAGCTTGTAAATAATCTTGTATCCTAGCTTGTATCCTATCACGTGCACACACAAAACCCCATTTTCACCTAAGCTTTTCACAAACCATCTACCTATCCACCTATCAACTATTGCAAGCATCCCACCCTTCATAAACATTTCCATCTCAGAAAACCAAAACATGAACACAAACTTGTACATTTGTAACATATCTTGGTCCATTAGCTTGTACATCCTCTTTAGCTTAGTACCATTGTATCTACCTAGCTTTCGTGTCAGTTCATCCTTGATCAGCATCTTGCACACATTGCACATCTTGGTTAGCTATTCCAATGCATCTTTTAGCTAGATTTCCTATCACCAAAGTGTTATCCTTCTTAGTTCAGCTTGCCAGATGCATCCCTCATCCAAATCCACCAGCTTAGGTGCTCTCCGATAGGTCCTTGCAGGATATAGCTTTCCTCATGTCTAATCTTGGTCCGTTAGTACCTCGTCCTACCCATCTCGTTGGCAAACGGTTCTCTTTTGGATTTTCACTTTCTGTTGATTCGGGATCTTCCCTTTTGGGTCTTGAAATATCTTTTCCAAGCAATCTCCTTGTGCCCTCCTCAAGGTTGCCACGATCTTCCATATCATGGTATGCTGCGAATGGGGCAATCAGAGCGTAAGGTCTTGATCAAGTCTTTTGCTTGTTTTCTTTTTCTACTTGTGAGTTACCTAGTGTCATTTCCACGCTGCTTCCTCTGGGATTCATGTGTGATACTGGGGCAATCCTTGCGTGTTTGTTTCGAGTCAGTTCGTTAGTCCTTTGGACAGTTAGTGAAAAGGCCTTGATGTTCTTGGTAACCTTGGAAATTAACCAACAGTCCTATAGCAAATCTAGTGCTCAACTACATGGTGGTACTTCTTTTTGAAGTATCTCCCCACTCAAAAAGCTTCAATGGATTCCCTTCATCTCCATTATCTTCCATCCATATCCTACATCTTTCGCTCCTACCCCAGCTTATGCATCAATATCTCTTTGAATCACTCCTCACGCTTAGCTTTAGGGATCCACAATCCTAGTCTTAGGGATCCACCAATCAAATCAATCCACCAAGCCTCATCTTTCGAGATCCACAATCCTAGTCCTAGGGATCTCCAAAACCCATCTTTCGCCAATCTAACTCTTTGAAATCCTATTGCATCAGCTTTATCATTCTATCATCCATCTCTCTACCATGGATTCCTTTTATAGCGCTCCGCTCCTCCATCCTCCCCCCCCTAATCCTGGAAAGTCTTAATCTTGCTTTACTTTTGTGCCTCTGATTTCCCTTTATCATTCTCCCGTAGTGAGAGTTTGAGCTAATTCAGCCCCTTCTCTTCGCCAACCTATGTCTCAGCTCGTCTCAATTTCTTGTACTTTTCAAGAAGTCGTCGAGCCTCATTTCTCTCTCCGCTACCTTCTTGAGGGGGCATCATCTAAGTCTAGTCTCTCCTCTTCTTATCTGAGACTGGGGCAACCTCGTTGCTAAAACATCTTTCTCGTGTCGTCTTCATTCGAACTTCTTTGAAATAGTGTTGTCTCAACACTATGTCAAAGAGGGGCAAAATGTAGACACCTAAATTTGATTACACCGCTTTAGTAATCCTATTTAGTTATCTCTAAAGGCATCATTAATTAAATTTTATTTAATTAATCCTTTGCCATCCCTAGTTGATTAATTTAATTAATCATCTATAGTCCTAATTGATAAATCAAATAACCTATTATTTATCAATTAAATCCTATTCTTCTATCTAATTCCAAAAATCCCCATTTATTAAATAAATCTATTTGATAAATAAAATCCTCAAATCCAAAAACCCCTAACTTATCCCTAATCCTCCATTTAGCCTAATCCACCCCATCCACCCATACTAACCTAGCTTAGCCACTAACTCACCCACCCTCATTAATACCATCCACTTGCACATCTCTAACATCCTTAATCTAATCCTAAACCCAAGCCTAATCCACCCCCTAATGTTGTCACATTCCCTAAACAAGTTTAAGACTTTCCTAAACCAAATCAAAGTCTCCCCTCAAAAATCCCAACCACCAAGTCATGAGTGCTCTTACAAAACATAAAAGACTCTTACAAGCCCACTCATGACTCTTACATCCATCTTCCACACTCTTCCCTCTTCCACACTCATTCCTCTTACATCTCTCTTACATACTCAACCCCACTCATCATGCCTTTAATCAACCCTTTACCCTACCCTCTCACACTCATCCTCCTTGTGACAAGTGTCACCTTCCCATTGGTGCTAAACAAGCACAATCCATGTGCTCTCCTTTGAGTGCATCCTAGCCCTCCTTAAGCCTTCATCTCTCCTTGCATCTTAGCCCTCCATCCCTCAAGCCCTTAGCCTATAAATTGGATCCCCTCCCAAGCCATTTCATCAACAATCTTTGAGCTAAAGTTACCATGCTATTTTGAGAACCAAAGCCATCAATCTTACCCTTATAATGCCAAATTGAGAGCTCACAAAGCTACCAATTTGCCATTACCCACCTCCATTGAAGCAGCTTTTGAGCATCTTGAGCATACATCCACATCAAAAGGACACATCTACAGAATCAAGAAAGCATGAAGTGTTTTCTCTTGTGAGGTTTGCACTTTTTTTTTTGCTTTTCTTTGTCTAAACATATATGTGAATTTAGTTTTTGGTTTGTGAATGTTTACTTTATTTGTTAATATTCTTTGCATACTAAATCTTGTTCTACAGCTGACACTTTGGTAGGGTTGGGCTTTGATCTCATGAGCATAAAAAGATGGAAGAGTACTGAATTGTTACTAGATCATGTAAATTCCCTTATTAATAGGGAAAAGACTACTCTAAACTATGCTTCATGACTATCCAATTTTGGAGAATGGGAAAATTTAGTAGCCTTGCTATAATTATGCTAGTTAAGATCACTTTGAATTTGACAAGACATTTTGCGATGATCAAACTTGTGGTTTGTTTCATGCATGGGCATGAAAAAGCGTATGAAATTAATAACCATGGCTTCAAATTTAGTGTCATCATTTTTTGGTGGTATGAGATGATTATGGCAAAAGTTTCCTTTATTATTATTGCCAAATCATTAAGATATTACATGCAAATTATTCGCATTCCCTGTATTGATGCTTTAAGTTGGATAATACATTCTGGATTTTACATCCCCATAAAGAGTAAGGAGAAAGGAATTTTAACTGCTAGATATAAAAAAAATAGCTCTGCCTTTGTGATTTTCTTGGTGCAAATGAAAATTACCGAGATTGTGGAAGAAGAGATTTTTGAGAAAAGAGTAATCATGGGTGGGGACCTTAATAGACTGGAGCCCATGAAGATGGAGAATTTTTCTAAAAGACAAGCTACTTGGATAATGTTGGAGGAAGGGTTTGTCCCTTACATGCAGGCCATGGGTGGTTACAATGAAAAAAATGTTCCTATCAATGGCATCACCATCAATGGCAAGATAGGTGGGTTACTATCAATAGTTTCGTCTTTTAGGTGAATGAGGAATCCATTTCTATGGAAAAAGGCTTGAAAATAAGTGGCAGGAAATGACAGAAGGTCATGAAGGTAGTAGATGGAGCTAGCCTGGCTAGTTTCTTCAAAGGCAATGAGGCCCTAGACAAGTACCGTGGTGGTTTTAGGAGATATAAGCTATCAAAGCCCTAGGATGATGTGTGCCTGATAATTATGAAGTATCTTACCCTAGAAGGCTGACATGGTGTGTATTATTTTTACCATTTCCCTTTACTTAACCACTTTTGTAATAGGGAATTTATATGCATTCCTTTCTTTTTAATGCATGCCCTCGAGGAGACTATGATGGATGTTAGGGAGAGAAAGAAGAAAGGGGATAATTTCACTATCTTATACCAAGGGCTAATGTTTCATATTTTTTAGTTTCACCTAGCCCTTTGCCCTCTTTGTGTGATTGTCATTTATAATCTCCTTCCCTCTAGGGCCCCTCTTCATCTAGAGTTTGTTGGGGGTGGTTGTGCCCCTACTCCTCAACCCTCACCAAGCCAAAACTGAGTTATGGATAGGAAAAATAAAACCCTAGCCTTGGAGCCAACTATCAGTAGAAAGATTAAAACTAATAAGAGAGTGGAGGTGGAAACTAGGGATTTCAATGATGAAATATGTGAGAGCAGAAGTAGGTCAGGAAGATTAGCTAAGACCCGTGGTAAATATAAATAAAAGGTCAATCACTCTTAGGAGGAAGAGGAGGAAGACACCAATTCGAAGGAGAGTGATAAGCTCTCGGGTGATGGTTAGGAGAAGGGGAAGGATGGGACTGATAAAGAGGTGGAGAAGTGGGACAACATGATCGATGAAACTTGGGATTTTAAGGTAGAGAACCCTACCATAGATCTCTCCCAAGATCCCATGCATATTTCTACTACCATCACCATGCCTTCTGTTGTTAACCAGGGTAACCCCAAACTTGAAAGAGCCTCCCCATATACTATCTCTTCGCCTATAAGGAAAGATGGCCTAGAAACTTTTAGGACCCCACTAATAATCTGGATGCACAAGACAAAAGAAACTCTTCAGTGAACTGTAGTAGGACCCTAAAGTTGGGTGTTGCAGAGGATGGGGCTATTACTTATAAAGACTTGGAAGAGATGAAGGATAGGTGCATTGTATTGGAGGAGGGCTTCACCTTGTTCTCTAAGTTCACTCTAAAGGTGACCCATGCATTTGTGACCACTCACCAACTTTTGGCTCACGAGTCAAAGGAGGAGGGTTTGGGGAGGAGCATTCAAAGATTCTATACAACTTCCTCACCAAAGATTGGGCTAACATCCTCATTGCTAGGAAAGGAAAGAAAAAAAATGTCAGTTAGTAGCCTCCTGCTGATTGGTGTTTTTTGGTTTTTTGCTAGTTTTTCTCTCCATCCTATGGTGATGGTGTTAGAAATATAAGAGGAGCAACTGAGAGGGGAGGGTTGAATCAGTTACCACTAAAATAAATTCTAGATCCCTTAGATGTCAACACTGAACATAAACTTCACTTGAAAATATTGATGCTTAGTAAATACATAGGCATTCAGTTTACACTAGAAAATGTTGTAACTCGACAAATGCTTAACATGAAAATATTAAGATATTATCTATGATTAACCTTACTTAACTTAGTTGCATAGACATAAAAGAAATAGAATGAACACAAGTGACACCAAGATTTAATGTGGAAACCTAATTTGGGAAAAACCACCAATTACAACTAGTTATTGATTTTCACTCTTTTGAAGTGAGCCTTGTTTGGAGCTAACCCTATTAAAGGTTACAAAACACATTGTTAGGCATGACCCTATTAGAGGATTTAATCACCCGGTTAGGAGTGGCCTTGTTAGAGGTCTTTAGACACTTCAATCTAGAAATGCCACCTTGTTAGAGGATTTACAAATAGTTGTTCAGCCAACTCTGTTAAGAGATTTAGATCACTGCTACAATGGTTAGAGAGTAAATATGCGATGACCTAATTTCTTATGCAATTGAATTTTTGATTACAGATCTCAATTATGGCTTGTATACTTGATCCTTTATGATCAAATGTATCTTTGTAGCTCCACAAGGATATTATGCTTATCCTTCTAGTTTGCTTCCTCTTAGCATCTTCAATTCTCTTTTTCTTGCCCACATTCAATCCTCAACTTGACCTTATATGTATACCTTACACATTATCAAGTCAACATGAATACAACTTATAATAATTAATATTCATCTCCTTAGTCAGCTAGAACCAACAAATAAATCTATTTAACTCAATATTCCAGAAGAAGAAAATCCTTCGTTAGTTGATCCTACTCGGTAGACACTAATTCATAAATGATTTTCCTATGTAAACCAAGTGAGCTCAGTTAACACTGCATGTTCACAAAGTTCCTTTGGTAACCAAGTGAGCTTGGTTAACACTAGTTCCATCCAACCTTTCCTTCATTAATCGAGTGAGCTCGATTAACACTCAATCTTCTGTAAACTTCTCTCTGTCTCTCAAGTGAATTTGGTTGACACTGTCTTCTGAACTTGGCAAACTCTAGAATGCTTAGCAGACATAGGAAACTATCTTTAATGCCTAAGTGAGCTCAACATACATTGACTAGTAAAGATGTGACATTTTGTGTAACATCAAAGACAATATAGAATTAACCAATTATATTCAACAATCTTCCTCTTTGGTATTGATGGCAACACAATATGTCATAATACAATGAAAATTTTAGAGGAAAATAAATTAAGGAAAATATCCTTAGTTTAATTCTGATTCTCATCCTTTAGAACTCCCTCTATTAGTGTGAACTCCCTTTGCCTTCAGTTTCTCCCTCTGTTAACAAATTCTATCTTCAACATCTTTTTTAGATAGAAAACTTCACCTCTTTGATATCAGACCAAGTTCATTCTCTTTCTAACATCTCTACAAATAATTCTCCCTCATCACAAAACTCTCCCTTTATAAAATTTCTGTGAATATGACAACAAACTCTCCCTCTTTGACATCTCATGCCAAAGACAATATTCAGTGAATATTAATGTACCTAATATACTGATTCATATGCAATATGCCTTTTCAATATTGCATCAACCGATTGATCTTCAACATGCTCTGGTTGATGCATCACAAAACTTCATTTAGTGAGCTCCAGATAGGGGAATGACCCCTAACTTGCCTCTTAGATACAAAAATGCATCCTTAGGTGATGACTTAGTGAATATGTCTACAATTTGTTCTTTAGCATTCACATATTCCAATCTTACCTCTTTATCTTGCATCAATCCTCTCAGAAAATGATATTTTATAGCAATCTGCTTGGTCTTGGTATGCATCACAGGATTCTTTGATATATTAATTGCACTGGTGTATCACAAAAGATAACCACTGGATCCTTGATCTTTACCTTCATACCTGCCAACAGTTGCTTGAACCAAACAACATTGGAATAATTAACTATTGTTGCCACATACTATGCTTTTGTTGTAGACTGAGAAATACAATTCTGCTTCTTACTTGTCCAAGACACTAGTCTTTTACCAAGAAAGAATGCTCCACCACTCATGCTCTTCCTATCATCAACACTTCCTGCCCAATGAGCATATGTGAAGGCTTTTAAATCAAGATTGCCTCCTTTCTTGTACCATAATCCATAATCTTCAGCACCCTTCAAATACCTCATGATTCTCTCAAATTCCATCATGTGATTTTCTTTAGGATTTGCTAAGAATCTTGCTACCATACCAATTGCTAATGCAATATCAGGCCTTGTGTGCACTACACATTGAAAATTTTCAATCATTGATCTATATGTGGTCTGTGTTGGATACAATTGTTAATTTTGTATTGTCTTTGATGTTACACAAATTTCATATCAGCCATCAGACAGAGTCTACCGAGCTCAGATGGTTAGCGAAGCAATTTATAGTGACTACCGAGCGTTCCTGAACATTACACAATAAGTTAACTCTTACCGAGCTCACTCGAGCATCAAAGGATTTTACAGCAGAAAGTTAATGTTAATCGAGCTCCCAAGGTTAACAAAGGGAAATTCAATGTCTACCAAGTTCACTCAGCCATCGAAGAGAAAGTTAGCTTTTATCGAGCTCACTTAGTAAGCGAAGGAAGGTCAGTGTTTACCGAGTTAACTCAGTCTCCAAAGGAAGTTGCAAGGTTTGCAGTGTTTATCGAGCTTCACTTGGTTAACACTGGGGAAACCATTCTGGAGCAGTGGTCACCGAGCTGGGTTGGGCAGCGAAGAATTTTATTGTTCTAAAGAATTAAGTTTAATTGTTTTGTGCAATGTTTGTAGCCGACTGATTTAATATTTTTCAGTTGTTGTAACTTGTAATTGAGTCGACTTGACAATCTATAAGGTATATATGAAAGGCCAAGTTGTGAATTCATGAATATGTAAGAGTATGGATGCATAAGAGTGCGAATGTATGGATGTAAATGGAATGAGCGAATATTGAATATATGAGCAAATGTTGTGGAAAGATTAGATATCCTTATGGAGCTGCAAAGTTGTATTTGATCAGTGAGGATCTAGTAAAGCAGAACAAAGATCTGTATTCAACAAAGATAAGTTGCATATATTTCAGATCACTTCATTGTTGCTTTCTAATCATTGTAACAGTGATTCAAAATCTCTTAACAGAGTTGGTTTAACAATAATTTTGTAAATCCTCTAACAAGGTGACAATTCAGTTGAATTGTTCTTAAGACCTCCAACTAGGCCACTCCTAACAGGGTGATTAAATCCTCTAACAGGGTCACACCTAACAGTGTGTTTTGTAACCTTTAACAGGGTTGGCTCCTAACAGGGCTCACTTCAAAAGAGTGAAAATTGGTGACTAGTTACTTGGTGGTTTTTTCCAAATTGGGTTTCCATGTTAAATCTGGCGTCTCTTGTGTTCATGTTATTTCCTTTATGCATGCATGTTAATCACTTTAAATGCTTAATAAGTTAATAGAACATCTATCAAGTTTCAACATTTATTTGTGTGGTTACCAAGTGTTAGCAACAACTATATTTTAAGACATCTAGGGATCTGGGGATTTATTTTTGTGGTAACTGATTCACCCCTCCCCTCTCAGTTACTCCATCTCTATTTCCAATAGTCTGATCTACTTCCTTGGAATCATCATTCTTGGAAATCTTATGTCGAGTAGACATAGGTGTTCTAATTGGTGTTGAATCTTCCATTCCAAATTTCTTCAGTATATCCTTGATATATTTGGATTGAGTAATGTAGATACCATCTTTCTTCTACTGAATCTATGATCCAACAAATAATTTTATCTCTCCAAACATGGACATCTCAAATTCTTTACTCATCTCTTCTGAAAAAGCTTTGCACAAGTCATCATTTCCAATAAATAGTGTGTCATCCACAAAGATTTCTGCCAATACAATTCTATTGTCTAGTCCTTCTTTAATATATAGGCTATTGTTATCATTTGTTCTTTAAAAACCAATCTTTATCAAGTAGTTATGAAGTCTTTCATACCAAGCTCTAGGAGCTTGCTTGTGTCCATACAATGCTTTGTGGAGTTTATAAACCATATCCTTCTTGCTATGATCTACAAAAACTTCTGGTTGTTCTATGTAAACTTCCTCTTCAAGAATACCATTCAAGAATACAAATCTTACATCCATTTGATAAACTTTAAAACCTTTATGTACAACATAAGCAAGTAAAGTTTTAACTATTGAAATCTGATTGAGAAGATCATTATTGAGAAAGGAAGATTGTCGATGAAAGAATGTTTTCAACCATTGTTTTACCACTGATGTCAAACCTGCAATTTGTTAGAATGATAATTGCTTACAAGATCCAAGTACTATCACTTAGTTGATTGATGAAGAGGATTTAATCAATAAGATGTAACAAAAACACCTAGAAGAAAGGTTGAGTTAAGATTTTGTAATGAGGTACAAGGATTAGTTAAGACAATGGTGAAATGATGTATTGATAATCTACTTGAAGGTACAAACGTTGGCTACACTTAGAAATTCTAGAAGAAAAAGTTGTAATAAAACTATCTGCAAGGCTTGACTAAATTCATTAGTGGGTGTCGAGCAAAGTTAGTTCATGCTGAGTAGAAAATCAATAGATGTCGAGTAAAAGCAAATTCTAGTGTATGCCGAGTGAAGTAGTTGGTGTCAAGCAAGTTCAGGTGTTGAGCTAGACAAATGTAATAGGTGTTAAGCATCAATGAAATTTAGTAGATGTCGAGTGAATTCACAGTTGATGCCGAGTAACACAGTATGTGTTGAGCATCAAAAAGTAAATAGTGCCAAACTGTTGCATTATTTGAAAATCAAAGATTCACCAAATTTGAGCCGACAAGTTTATTATCTCAAATTTTGTGAACCAAGTGGAAGATAAGGATGATGAGCTGGTGGTACAGAATTTGAGGTTAATTGTTTTTGGGCGATTGCAAATGGACTCTACATGAAGTTTCTAGAAGAAACAAGATGAACAGTAGATACATTGTATCTGACCTAATCAATTCAAACCTTAATCTAAGGGAGGGAAATAAGAGCAAAAAAAAATTCCAAAATTCCTACTTAAGGAGTTGTTGGTCACGAAGAAAAGTGTGGTTGGATAGAGTGTGTGGTGTTAAGAAGAAGGCATTAAGAAGGAAGAACAGAGTACAGAGACTCTACTTCAATAAGCGACCACTGAGGTGACTACATTGGCATAATGAGCAGGGCGACTCATGGAGATAGAAGCTTGATGAGCGGACAAGCTGTCAAAGTTGTAGAGACTGAAAGCTAAGCAGAGTTGTGATTTGAATTGAGATATCAAATCAACAAGTTAAGTTGTAAGTTGTATAAGGTCAAAATCCCTTATTGAATACTCTCTAGCAATTGTATCAGTTATGAAAAATCCTTTGGACTAAGGTTGGTCTAACAGCCATTGAAAAATCCTTTAATAGGGTGGCATTCCAAATGAATGTTCTAAAATCCTTTAACTAGGCTCACTTCTAACAGGGTGATTGAAATCCCTTAACTAGGTCACATTTAATAGTGTGTGTTGTAGCCTTTAACAAGGCAAGCCTTTCATAGGGCATCACTTCAGAAGAGTGAGAAAGTAGTAGCATGTTACTAGTGGTTTTTCCCAAATTGGGTTTCCACATAAATGACTGTATTATGTCTTGATTTTTCATGTCTTATTGCTGCATGTTGATTTAACAATAATTTACTAGTTAGAATTCTTAGCTTGGATGCATGAAATGTTTAATGGGTTCACTACACTTAGTGAAAAAGTTTTATTGGGACATCTAGATCTTGAATAATTGATTCACACCCCCCCCAAGTTATTCTAAAGCATTTCTAACACTAACACCTTATAATCTTGCAATAGGAGAAAACGTTTCATCATAATCCATACCTTCTTCTTGAGAATAACCTTTGCATACTAACCTTGCTTTGTTTCTGGAAACTTCTCCATTGACATTCAACTTATTTATGAAAACTCACTTTGTGCCAATTACATTTTTATCCTTGGATCTAGGAACAAGAGTCCAGATCTTATTCCTCTCTATTTGATCTATCTCTTTATTCATGGCTACAATCCAACTTTCATTATCCAAAGCATCTTTAACTAGTCTAGGTTCAAACTCAGTAAGAAAACATATAACTTTCAATTTGTCTATTGACATTGTTTCATCTGACTTGTTTCCAATGATCTGATTAGGTTCATGTTGCCTTCTGACATATCTTGCTAACGTAGGTACTTTGGATTTAGAACATGTTCCACTATCCTTGTTATGATCTTTTTTATCAAGCTCGAGTCCCATTATCTGTGACTTGGTTTTCTCTGGCAACAACTTAGTAGCTTCTAAGTACAACTTGGGTTCTTTAGACTATGACTTGGGTTGCATTGTTTGCAACTTGGTAGACTATAGAGATTTTGGGGACTCAGGAGGTGAAGTCTACTGACTTCCAATTAGATTTGGAAATGTATTATGTTCAAAGTCGATAAACTTTCTGTAATCCTCAAGTTCTTTGTTGCTTTCTTCTTCACTCTTTTCTACAAACTCATCAATTCTCACATGTGCACTTTCTATGATCTTATGAGTGGATAGATTCAAACATTTATATGTTTTACTTTTGTAGGAGTATCCTAGGAATATTCTTTTATCACCTTTGACATCAAATTTACCTTTCCTAGATTCTTTTAAGATATAACATTTGCTACCAAATACTTTCAAGTAACTTACATTAGGTTTGTAGCCATACCATAGTTCACAAGGAGTTTGATTTGAGTCTTTCTTCAGCTGTATGGACTATAGTACTGATTGCTTCCTTCCAGTATTTGATTGCAACATTCTTTTCTATCATCCAAGTTGTATAATCCATGATGGATCTGTTCCTTCTTTCAACTATATCATTCTATTGTGGTGTACCAGGGGTTGATACTTGTCTTTTAATTCCTCTTTCAATGCAAAATTCATCAAATTCATTGGAAATAAATTCACCACCTTTGTCTAACATTGAACACTTCAACATCTTTCTAGTTTTTTCTCTACTCTTGCCAAATACCAGTTAAACTTTTGAAATGTTTCAGACTTATCTTTCAGATACATTACAGTCATCATTTTAAAATAATTATTAACAAAAAGAATTAAATATTTATCTCCACCATAGCTCTCTATTCTAATGTTTCCACATAAGTCTCTATGAACTAGCTCCAAGACTTCTTCATAATGATAGTTCTTGCTTTTGAAACTTATCTTGTCCATCTTACCAAATTGACAATTTTTGCATAGGCCCATATCAGGTTTCCTTAAACTAGGAATACCTCTTACTCTTTTGTTTTTGCTTATTTTGATCAGACTATCAAAGTTCACATGACATAGCCTTTTATGCCATAACTAACTTTGTACTACTTGAGTAATGAAACATGAACTTTCATTGAGATCTAGGTAGAATAGATTACCTTTGGTTTGCTTACGAGACCCAACCAAATTTCCTTTTCCATCCAATAGCTTGGCCCTTCCATTCATGAATTCTACCTAATGTTATTCAACTATGCCATACTCAATAGATTATGCTTTAGTCCTTAACCTAATAAGAATTATCACATTTAAGTTCATTGGTTAGTGAGATACATCCTTTTTCTTTTATGCAACGTGGTTCATTTTTCCAAATCTCACACTTCAACCATCTTAATGTTCCATATGTTCAAAATTTGTTTTGTCACCAGTCATATGATGTGAGCAACCACTATCAATAATCCATGTATCATTTTTGCTAACACAAGAGATAAGTGCCATTTTATCTTCTTCATCATCAGATTCATCTTTTACAATAATATATACCATTTCATCATCTTCACTGCTATCCAAATCTTTATCCATAAACAAGATTTCTTACCTTTGTCCTTGTAGTCCTTAAAGTTCTTGAAATCCTTCTTTCCTTTGTACTTTCTGTGCTTCTTTTCATCTTTGTCTTCTCTATTTGGATATCTTGCAACAATGTGTCCAACTTCTTCACAAGAGAAACATATCAAAAGAATTTTACCTTTGTACTTCCCTTTGCCTTTGGGATACCTCCTTGGAAGTAATGCCTCAATAGTTTTGAGATCACTGTTAGAACTATCTTCCTCTTCACTTTTAGATTGTTTGGCTTTTGACTTTTTAGCTTTCTTCTTGAGTGAAAACTTGGCTTCAAATGCAGACTCAAGATTTCTAGAACTAGGAACATAATTATCATAGTTATCTAGCTCAGATGTTAATCTTCCAAATACTACATCCAATGTTATATCATTCTTTGGGTTGCATCTCATTTATTGAATTGCTGATACTGTAATTTCATATATAGGAAGAAGTGTTCTGAGAAACTTACCACCATCTCATCTTCAATCTTTCCTCTGGAAGCTTTGATTGCACAAACACTGGCTTTGATTCTGTCACTGTACTTTGCAATGTTTCCATCTTCTCTCATCTTTATTTGATCAAATTGTCCTCTGAGACTTTCATTTTTAGCTCTTCTTACATTATCATCTCCTCCATAGATGACTTTTAGCTTGATCCACATTTCATAAGTAGTTCCACATTCTTTGACTTCCTCAAATTTAGCATACTTGAGAGATAAACTAATATTAATCATCATAATTTTATGATTCTTCTTTTCTATAAATTCTTCAACAGTCATAGTTCCAACAGGTATCGTGTATTTGGTGTCTAGGTACTTTAGTTCTGAATCTGCAATGATTGCCAAGAATAGCCTCATGAGTTCCTATCATGCCTTGAAGTTATCTCTATTCATCTTGGGGATCTCCCTTTTGTAAGACATCTTAATCTTTAGCTTAGGTCCTTAAAACCTTCTCTGTAAGCACCAAGAAGCTCTGATACCAATTTTTGGAAATATAAGAGGAGTAACTGAGAGGGGAGGGGTGAATTAGTTACCACTAAAATAAATCCCAGATTCCTTAGATGTCAACATGAATTATAAACTTCACTTGAAAATACTGATGCTCGGTAAACACACAGGCACTCGATTTACACTACTTGTAACTTGGCAAATGCTTAACATGCAAATCTTAAGATATTATCTATGATTAACCTTACTTAAATAGTTTCATACACATAAAAGAAATAGCATGAACACAAGTGACACCAAGATTTAATGTGGAATCCCAAGTTGGGAAAAACCACCAAATGCAATTAGTTATAGATTTTCACTCTTCTGAAGTGAGCCCTGTTAGGAGCCAACCTTGTTAAAGTTTACAAAACACACTGTTAGGTGTGATCTTATTAGAGGATTTAATCACCCTATTAGGAGTGGCCTTGTTAGAGGTCTTTACACACTTCAATCTAGAAATACCACCTTGTTGGAAGATTTACAAATAGCTATTAAGCCAAATCTGTTAAGAGATTTAGATCACTACTAAAATGGTTAGAGAGTAACAATGAGTTGACTTGATTTCTTATGCAACTAAATTACTGATTATAGGTCTCAATTATCACTTGTATACTTGATCCTTTCTGATTGAATGTATCTATGTAGCTCCACAAGGATATTCTGCTTATCCTTCTAATTCGCTTACTCTTAGCAGCTTCAATTTTCTTTTTCTTGCATACATTCAATCCTCAACTTGACCTTGTATTTATACCTTACATATTGTCAAGTTGGCTTGAATACAACTTAGAATAATTAGTATTCATCTCCTTAGTCAGCTAGAACCAATAAACAAATCTATTGAACTCAATATGCCAAAAAAGAAAATCCTTTGTTAGCCAACCCTGCTCGGTAGACACTAACTTAGAAATAATTTTCCTATGTTAACCAAGTGAACTTGGTCAACACTACATCTTCACAAAGTTCCTTTGGTAACTGAGTGAGCTTGATTAACACTCAATCTTCTGCGAACTTCTCTTTGTCTCTTAAGTGAACTCGGTTGACATTGTCTTCCAAACTTGGTAAACTCTGGAATGCTCGACAGACACAAGAAACTGTTTTCAATGCCCAAGTGAGCTCGACATACACTGAGTGGTAAAGATATGACATTTTGTGTAACATCAAAGACAATACACAATTAACCAATTGTATTTAATAGATGGTTTTTTTTTTTTTGTTAAACTTGGATATTAGTTGTAGGGGTACGATGCGATAACCACCTATATGCCCTCAGTTAACTTGATAAACCTTGTTGTTAAGAGTAGAAACTCTAGCACTATTAATTTATGTTATATTAATACTTTTTTTAATGTAAATCATTGGGGATCTGTGTGGTTGTTTGTTGGTTGTTCGATGGTTGTTCACCAATGTTATAAAGGGCCAACCCCCTAGTTTTGGCTATTTTTATATAAAAAACATGATATTTACTAAAATATTTTAAATAGATAAATAAATGTTATTTATTTAAATTCAATTTATCAAATATGAAAAAAATAATTTAAAAAACCTAATCAAAAATCTATTATGAAAAATTAATAAGAGAAATACAAAAAAATAATATGAAAAGATAACATCTCTAACAACAAAATAAATTATAGAAACCAAAAAATAATATTTAAATAAATAACTAAATAAATAGGAAAAGTAAAACATGTTAGGAATAAGGTGTCTCAACCTTGGATAATTCCTATTCTTATTATTTGTTTTTGTAAAATGTATTTCTTGCAAATAATGTTGATGTGTCGACATCTTGAATTGTGTATAAGGAGATCATCACTAAAATGGTTATGACGGATTCCTATGACACGTAAGAGCTATGTTAGGAAGATTCAATGATTTTAATAGGATTTGCACCATACTTCTCTTAAGAGATTAGTGTAGGAAGTTGTTTCCGCACCTGAGTTTCCTTACAAAACAATAGTTAAAAGTGGAGATTTAAAATATAATCTTATGTGAAAAAATTAGATTATTAATAGTTTTTAATTTAAACAATATAATATTTACTAAAATATTTTAAATAGATTAATAAATATTATTCTTTTAAATAGATTACTAAATATTATTGATTTAAATTCAATTTATCAAATAGAAAATAGATCATTTAAAAAAATCTCATCAAAAAATCTATGATGAAAAATTAATAAGAGAAATACAAAAAAATAATATGGAAAAACAACGTCTCTAACAAATATTCTATTGACTAAATAAATTAAAGAAACTAAAAAACAATAGTTAAAGGAAAAACTAAACTAATTAATGTCGATAAGCAGTCTAATGGGTGGAGTGGGATGGTGTGAGCATGTTAATGTTAACTTTTATTCTTCAAGGTTAAATTTGACAACCATCTACATGTTAAAAATTTAAATATTATTATAAATAGAATATACTTTTTAAAATAATTTAATAAATATCACTTAAAATATTTGTTTAAATTTTAATATTTGGAGATATAAATCATCCATTTTTTTGATAAATTAAAATCAAAAGCTTAAGTTAGTAAAAACCTAAATAAATGGAGATGTAGTAAATTAGATTATAATTATTTTTTAGTGGATATCTATCACCATTTCTTTAGATAGATTTATTTAAGATATCTATACTAGTATTAAAAATAAATAAATAATTTAAAAACTAAAATCTAAATCAATTTTAATAATCAAAAGTTAAATAAATAGAGATCACAACATGAGCTAATGTGAGATCACAAGTAATTTTTTAACAAATAGAAAAAAATAATCAAAATTGGAGATAACAACTAATAAATATCAAAAGAAGAGTTAAAAGTGGAGTGAGATAAAAACTAGCTGGTAAATAATTAACGGGAAGGATTTACAATTTTCTGGCTAAACTGACAACTTTTCCATCCAACTCAACCTTTCTAGCCAACCGACAGCTTTTCTGTCAAAAATTCTACTTCCGGGAACAAAGTTCCCACAAATAGCCTATCAGCTAAATTATTTAGTTTACATGAAGTGGTTGTTTTTTAAGTTTTGATCATGGTATATCCATTTGGTTGGATTGTTAATGAGCAATAATCCTCAACAGTACAATTTGTAATTCAAAAATACTTGTCACACTCTAATATTAGTTGGAGGATCAAAGTCACAACTCAACAAAGGATGAAGAACATATACAACTTATTCACCACATTGTCACAAGTAGAAACTTATCTCACATGCTAGTGCATCAAAAAGAAAATGATGAAAGTGAAATCATCTATTTACTTTTTCAAGAAGCATGGATTCCACTGTGTACTCTTATGTTAAATTTTGGGGTTAATTTAATAAATGTTCCTAGAATTGCACAGAAAACCTAGTTGGTGCTTTGGTAGCTTTTTGAACCCTTGAACCGGATTGAGGACTTTAATGGTTCAAGAATCATGTTGAGTAAGTTAGCGGATAAAAGTTGTAGCTCGACAAATGAAGAGGATGGAATTTATTGTGCATGTCTTGGTTGAAGCCTAGTGTGTCAAAAATGAAGATGACAAAGGTGAAATCATATGTTTCATTTTTCAACAAGCATGTATTTCATTACACTTTCATCTTAAATTTTAAGGTATGTTTAACATCTATTTGTAGAAATGCACACAAAACCAAGTCAATGATTTAGTAGTATATGGAATCCTTAACTAAGTCAAAAAAATTATGGTTCAAGAACCATGTTGAGTAGTCAAAAAAAGAACAAATTGGAAACTATTTTAAATAGATTTTTAATGTCAACCAATTCTAGAAGATAATGGATAGGATTGAGTGAAAAACTTAAGTAGACTTAAAGAATGATGATAACTCCATTGGATAAATAAATTTTAATATTTTTTTCAAATGGTAGAATTTGCACTTAAAAATGTATGATCATGTCAATTGAATTGCACTGCACATTGTCTTACATCTTACTATATTTTTCCTATATGAAATTTAATATTAAAATAATTTTGACTAGAACTTCAATAACTAAAATAATGGAGATTAAAAAGAGAGTGCACATCAACAAATTAGAGTGTTACATTGTACATATTACATGAGTTTTAATAATTGAAATTTAGAAAGAATAGCGATGGAAAGATTGCATAATTAAATATAGATAATAAGAAATGCAAGAAGGAAAAACTCGAATATTATAATGAAGTATGGAAAATTTACAATGTAGAAAATGGTAAGGAGTGATATGTGGATTATATACAATTTTGGAAGCATATCTAAACAATTGTGACTTAAACTATTGCAATGTTCATACTCTTTCCAATTCATCCCATTCTACTTCACTATCTGGTCAAGCCTTGGAATGTGGTATGTCAATAATAAATATGACATGTTTAGGGATATTCATAGAATGTCTATGGCTAAAAATGATAGCAAGTACCAACTTAATACCCTTCTTGCCTCAAATTCTTTCTGACACTTATGACAGTTGCATGTCAAAGTCTCAATGCAATTTGATTTATCAAGAGTAACTGACTTTGTTTGGTAGTGAAAATTAAGGCCAAGAGTACAATGGTATTGTCCCTTTTAACCTAAGAAAGAAATCATAAGAAATAAAAGAGAGAGAATTGAAAGTAGTACATTACAAAGCTCCCTTTTTCTTAAGCCTTCGCGATGAAGGGTACTCCCCTTATTAACACAAACACAAACAAGAATAGAGAAATAAAAAAAATTGCAAGAATGAAAGTTTTTCTTTCTAATTTCTTCAATTAAATGGAATTACAATATTCATAAATATGACATGTAAAGCCACATGGTCATTTTACTTACAATATTTTGCAACCTAGAGCCAACGTATACATCCTCAAAACTATCTTTGACAACCCTACGGGCCTTCCTTATATAGGTAATTTTTAGCATCCAAGAAGGTTCTAGAGATTTAACCCTAAAATTTGAGGTTGACCATCCCCACAATATTATTGTTCATAATTTATTACATTAGAGTAGACCCCAACAACTTTTAGAATTCAAAAAGAAATTTTGAAGGAAATTCATTTTCTTTGATTTTAGGTACCATAATATTTAGATACCATAACTCTTTGTTAGTTGACTCGATAGGTTATTATAACCCCATTTAAAAATTGGCATGAATTGCTCTATAATGCTCGACTTGTTCAACCTCCAACCAATCAAGATTTGACCCCTTAAAGACTTCAAAACAAAGTTTAAAGTTTTTGTACCCTGCTACCAACACTGAAAATTTCAATATCAAGTGGTTATATCCAAAGTGAATCTCTAGGAAATAAATTAGAATATTATGTGCCCCAACAAAAAACTTGCTAAAAAAAGTTTGCTTCCTTAAATAACAACTTTGCACTAAGATGGCCCTTATTGACAAGACAAACTAGATAATATTATTAGGTGATGGAAGATTGGCCTTACAACCCAGGATGTTCCTAGATTAAGCACCTAGGGTAATTTGAGAGATTACCTTGTCACATCTTAGGTGTTCAAAGGAAAACCAAGATGGTTAACCTTCTCCCTTGATAGCCATGATGAATCTTCAACAAGCATTTCTTTCCATTTGACTAGATATTCTTTATATGTCTTGTTTCTTTTGCTCCTGCCAACATGATTATCTAAAATTTCTCCAATCTCTTATATAGGTGAAGAAGTTGCCAGAATATTCCACTATGCTTATCTGACCTCATCCTCAAACCTCCATCATGATACTCTATCAAATCTAAAATATTTAGTTCACTGGATAATTCTACTTCATAGGCATTTCCTGAATTGTGCTTCTTCAGTATCTTGCATGGTCCAAACTTATTCATCTTCAACTTATTATATGTTCCTAGTTGTAAAATATCCTTTCTCAAATACCATGAATTTATCTCCAATCTAAAATATCCTTATGCATCATTTTCTCATTTTCCTTGGCCTTGTATTATGTATTAATTTTAGTAATGTGTTTTATTACCACCTCATGCAAGTTCTTCAAGTGTTTAGAAAAGTGTTCATCTTTAGCACTACGTGTTTCTCCTTTTTCCAACTTTCTTAATTCAAAACTATTCTAGAGACTACTTCTATATACTATCTAGAATGCTCATTTACTCATATTGATAAAATTATTGTATACAAGTTCATCTTGTGTTAAAATCAAATCTCATCTCATTGGTTTATCTAGACAACTAGAATGTTACAATGGGTTTCCCAAACTCCTATTCACCACTATGCCTTTCCATTAGATTCCAGAAGATGTGTTGAACATAAAAAAAATTAGATTCTTCCATAATGTTCTCTAAAAGTATCTATTGTACTTGGTTTCTTGATCTAAAACTATGTTCTTTGGTATGCCATAGAATGTCATCACTTCTCTAAAAAACAATTCTTCCATATGAACAACATCATTAGATTTCTTGCAAGGAATGAAACGTGTCATTTTTTGAAAACTTTTCTACCACCACAAAAATTGAATCATGTCCTCCCCAAGTCCTTAGAAAACAAAGAAAAAAATCCATGCTAATATCCTCCGATGGTTTCTTTAGTACTGATAGTGGTTGATATAACCCTATATTCTGCTCGACTCATTTTCCCATTTGAGATATCATGCAAATATATTTAAATTTCTTAACATATTTTTGTAATTGTGGTGACTAACAATTCTCTTTGACTAGAGGATTGGCTTTATGTCAACCAAAATGTCCAACTCAACCCTCCACTATACTTCTCTTTGATGAGATTCTCTCTCATGGAATTCTTTGGAAAGCATGATTGACTACCTCTAAATAACATACCATCATGAATTATGAAGTACAACCATCTATTATATCTAAAGTAATAGGTTTGTTACAAGTTATCCAAGATTTTTTCAAAATCAAGATCCTCTAAGTACAAACTCTTGAGTTCCTTGAACCCAACAACTCCACTCTACATCTATGCAATAAATATTCATCTTCTACTAAGGGCATATACAACTTTAAAATTCCTATTCTTGTATTTCAAAAAAATGTTACCTCTTCAAAAAATCAACCAATTTCAATTGCCTTTGATTCAAATTTTATTGACTATTCAAATATTGCAAAGCTTGATGATCAATAAATAAAACAAACTCTTAGGTAAAAGTTAAAATATCCACCTCTTCAATACCTAAACTATGCCATAGAACTCCTAATCATGAACAAAATGTTTTCTTTTGACATCATTCAACTTCTTAATAGAATAAACAACAAGTTTACCTTCCTAACTCAAAAAAACTCCAGTCACATTACCACTGGCATCATAGCCTACTTGAAACACCTTATTGAAATCTAGGAGTGCTAAGACGGGTTGTTTGTAACTTTCTTTTTCAACAATTCAAAACTTTTGTTAGTTCTTGTACTCCACTTAGATTCTTTTCTATCACGTCTGTCTAATCAATATAACACCTTTTTAGTTACAGGATTGGACATCCCTTACTACCAAAGTACTATGCTGATCTTCATTAAATGTCAATCCGGGAGCGTGAACTTGAGATGATGTCTGCAAAGTATATGCTCTAGTTTTCGCTAAAAGTCACTACTACCTCGAATGCAATAACCATTAAGGAAATCTAGTTTATCCAAAGGAAAGACAACTATCAAAAACTTGGAAGAGAATTCTAATTATTTAATCATACATCTATGCACCTACTGTTGTAGGAATAGTGACTGGTTCTGTTTCCAGTGGCTGCAGGAATGACAATTCTAAAGTAAACTTCACCTTCCACGTGGGCCCCCACAGAAGAATGAAGGAAAAGATCGACTGAAACAAAAGTATAGAAACTTAGCAAAGTCATGTATTCATTCAAATATGCAATATTACAATAACTTGGGAAAATAACAAGATGTCTATCAACTCTATCTGTCTGCTCACTACTTAACCTCATAGATACAAATGAGGTCTTATTTAAAAGGAAGGAAAACAAAAAACTCCTATAATTACGACTTCCTCATGAAGGAAAGCTAGTTACAATTTAAGACTGCAAGCATGCAATTGTAAAGACATTAGTTATCCCTTAAATTTCCCACAAATATAGATCATAGAAAATGCTAGATCTGCTCTTTTATCTGATTTTAAATAGCTTCCAGGAATCTAGGTATCGTGCTTTGCATGTTTAATTGATCGCTTTGATGCTTGCTTCCTTGCTCAACCACTTTATCAGGTCCCTCTTTGTTATTCATTAAAACAAGTCCCTTCTGACTTTGCTGCCAAGTCTCCAGCTGCAACGGTGTCATAATGCTTCTCATTAATACCATCAATGCCTTAGCGCTATTCCTTCACAGTTTGTTTTGGATTAACTCCAACTTAGCTTGTATTCCTGAGATCAACATTTAATGCACACAAAACTTTCTGCAAATATTTATTTGCATTATTAGTTTACAAAGAAAAGGCATTAATTATTCAACTAATAGTTTTTGCAATCTCTTCGGCTACAGGAAGATCTATCCATATCAAACATTTATGAAGAAAGATTTTTACCATAAAATGAACCCCTTTTTAGATATAATTCCAATTATCATTTTTATGCCTTATGTCCATACTTTATACATCAAAATTTCAAAACACTTATACTAAAAGATGATAAAGTTCAGTATGTTATAGATAAATGTTCACAAAAAGGGCCAAAAGGACTTCTATTTCTTCATGTCATCAACATCTCAATATTTTAGGTAAGGGTTCATGGACACTAGTGAATTTTTTAATAAAATTCTTGTAAATCTAGCCAAACCATGAGTAGGTCATTCAAGGATATCCTTCTCCTTCTTTTGGTCTAATTTTAGACCTTCTACTCAAATTACGAACCCTAGATACACTAACACCTTCTTCACAAAATTGCCCTTCTTTAGATTAATCAATAACTTTTCTTCCCTTAACCTCTCAAACACCCTGTAAATATGTATTATATATTATTTTAATATCTTTTTGAATATTAAAATGTCATTAAAATAAACAATGACAAACTTACCTAGAAATTTTTTCAATACCCGATTCATGAGTAGCATGACTGTACTTGTTGCATTGGTTGGCCTGAAAGACATGACTAAGCACTCATACAAGACCTCATTTGTCTCAAATTTTATCTTCCCTTTATCTTGTTCTCTAGTTTAGATTTGGCGATATCCACCCTTTGGATCTATCTTTATGAAATTCACATATCCATTCAAATAATCCATAATATCATCTATCCTTGGCAAGAGAAATTTGTACTTGATAGTGATTGTATTGATAGCTCGAGAGTTTGTAAAAATCCTTTAGTCTAATTTTTCTTTAGTGATAATATTATTAGTGCATCACATGGACTCAAACTCTCTCGAATCAACCCCTTTTGCAAAAACTCATATACCTATATGTTCAACTCTTCACTTTCTATTGAATTTGTTCTATCAAATGCCCTATTTGGCAACCTGGCTCTTGGAATCAAGTCTAACTGAAGATAGATCTTTCTCACAAGTGGAAATCCATCAGGTAAATCATTAGATACAATATCCTTAAATGCACCCAATAGATCTACAATTCTATAGGTACATCTTCTACTTCCTTTTTACCAGCATTTGGAAGTAAATCAAAATACATATGCTCATGCCTTGTATCTTCTACAAACTTCCTTCCATCAACTAAATATGTTCTGGGAAAGTTTGGAGAAAAATACAAGAGGGCAACATTAGAGGGCTAATTAGGCTAATAGACCTAGTTGAAGGTCAAAGTTGAATTTGCATACTTATGAAGTGCTTGGGGTTTTGAAACTTGTTGTTTTAGACCAAATTAGGTTGGAAGAAGTGATTTGTTGTCCTAGAATCATTGAAATAAGGTGCGTTTGAGTTTTGACCCTTTGGAACACTTAGCAAGTACAAGGAGTTTAAAGCATTTTATAAAGATATTTATCTAAATCTTATAGTCCACCAATTCCTATGCATCATGAAATGTACCCACATCTCAATTATATTCAATGCGAAAAGATTTTATTGTAAGTTTGATGTTTTAAAATTGGCACATGAAAATATTGTGTTGTTGCTCTTATAAGGTTTTGATGATGTTTTGAATATTGTGTTTCTACTCTTACCAATCCAATGCCTAATTGCTTCCTAATTAGCACATGATATTCACTCACAAAAAACACTAGTACTTGCATAGATATGTAGACTGTTATGAAGGGATCTTTAACTATTTCAAGTATTAATTTGTTGATAGGACAAATTTGACTTAATTAATATTTGTAATTTATTCTCATTGGGAATTACACATTCTTTGCTTTTAAATTCTTGGTCTTCTTACATCATGATGGTATTTTAATGATCATATCATTGTAGCTTAAATACTAAAAGCACAAACGCCAAAATCAACCCTTTAGGCCTTGTCTTACCTATATGGCAATTATTATCACTTTTGCAATCACATTGTTAATTACCCTCATCATAGTTGTTAACATTTGTTATTATCATGGATAGGGATTGAAGATATTGCATGAGTGATAAATCTTGTTTGAATAGGACTTGGAGACTTTTGAAAAGGTGGGCAAGGAATTCATAGTTTTTTGTAAAGAATTTGAAGTTGGTGAGGCCTCTACAATAAATCCAAAGGTAATTCAAAACACAAAAAAAATGTGCATATTTTATTTTGATTAGGTTAATGTAAAATAAATGTAAAATATATCTTAGGAAAAATCATAATGTCACCTTCTTTTTATCATGCTCTCTACTAAAAAGTGGATACTTTCAACAATGATTTTGCATCTCTATTTTGAGATTTATGTGTCTTTTCTTTAAATCAGAAACTAAATTAATATTGAAATTCATAACATTACAAAAGGATCAGTGTCAAAGGTTGACTATAGGTCAATATCATTCATGTGATGAAAGAATATCCACTAAGGGTGATGCAAGGGCATCTGAGGTTCCTGAAGATTTTGGTAGTTTTCACCGAGTTTCAACATTAACCTATAGTGTTAACTAAGTTACAATGTTAACTAGATATTAACCTGCCATGTTAATCAAATTTTAGTTTTAACTGAGTGTTAACCAATAAGGTTAACAGAGTTCACAATTTTAACTAGGTTTTCCTTCATGTGTCAAGTGAACTTAATAGTTATTGATACTTAGAAGTAGTTTTTTGATGCTCGATCATGTCTTGGTTCTAGCTTTTCCTGAGTTGTTTGTGTTTGGTTTCTAGTGTGATCCTACGTTGGCATTTAATTTGGTTGTATGTATTTAATTTCTGTTGTAAGCCAACTTGAGGTTTAAATGTGCATTTAATACAAGGGTCTATTTAATTTGTAACATACTAGGTTGACCCATGACTTAGTTGGGAATAAATAGCGGGTCTTGTGGAGTCTTGAGTCATTATTTAGTTTGGGATCCAACATGGAGAAGATGGAGTAGCTAAGTGAGCAAAGTTTTCTTGAGTGTGTGGGTAGAGCACCGAATGTGAGGAAGTTTATGTTGACATATCAGTCAAGTTTTTTATTAGTGACACACACTTATTTAGATTCTGTATAGCCATCAAGCTCATTGAATAGTTTACAGTGTTTGTCATGTAATTTAGTAGCCACCAAGTTCTATAGTTGCTATCAAGTCTTTTGGACTAATCCTATTGGTTACCGAGCAGATTCAGTCAGTGTGAAGTCCAATAGTTCAAACCGTGCATTTTAGTATACACTGAGTTTATCAATGGTTATTGAGCATTGTAGTGTCTACCGAGTTCACAGTTCATGTGATGTGAAGCCAATGTTAACTGAGCTACTTCTTTCCAACCAAGTGATTTAGTGTTTACCAAGTTGCACAATATCTATTGAGTCACCAATGCAGACAGAGTTCAAGACTACTTGAAAGAGATCAGTATGGACCGAGCTTCTACATCTACCAAGTGCATGATGATGCCAAGCAGTGATAGTGGATGTCGTGTATGAGAACCTCATGGAGTCAGTCTTCAAAACTCGAGTATCTTCATGTGGGTCAACTTTGTAATATTTGTGTTTACTTGTGTCATGGCTGACTTTGTAATTTTGTAATTTGGATTGATATATATATGTAATGTATTGTATCATATCCAATGTAAGAAAAAGAATGTGAATGTGTAAACATATGTATTGTAACGTGAATGTGAAAAGTTCAAGTTATGAATACAATAGATAAAGAGCGAATTGTGAAGGCCATGTTAGTATAAGGAGCAATAGAGGCATATCTATCACAGAAAGGTGATCAATACACTAAGGAAGCTCTATCAACAAATTTAGTTGCAAGTTAGAGATCTACTACTTCATCCTAATAGGTGAACTAGTCAAAATCCTTTAACAAGGTAGACCTAACAGTCTTTTATAAATCTCTTTACCAAGTGCATACTTCATTGTATGTTTGTAAATCCTCTCACAAGGTGGACCTAGCAGTCCTAATTGCTCCTAACAGGGCAGATCATCAGAAGTGATCAATGTAAGCCTTAACAGGCCAACTTTATGTTGTAGTACTAAAGTTTGTGGGTATCATCCCCACCCCAATTTTACTTTCTATTTGGAAGGTTTCTAGGTCAGCAAAATCTTTGTGTTCAAGTGTTATGGATGATTTCATGTTTTCAATTTCTCATGCATGCAATTAGATCAGATGTAATGAACTAAGTGCTAATTGATTTATTGGATTAAAATTGAAATTGGTAGAAGTTTTAGAAGTTACTAATTCACCCGTCCCCTCTCAGTAAGTTAGCATAGTCTTGAATATTACCAACAATTGGTATCAAAGCTTTGTGGTTCTCAGGAGAAAGTTTAACAACTTGAGCAAATATCAAGGAGATCGAGATATTTAGACTTGACAAAGCTATTGACAATGAAAAGTTGGATCTAGAAATGGCCATTAGCCAACTCAAGAAAGCTAAGGAGCAACTTTCCCAATCCCTAAAAAGAAGAAAGGAACTTGCAAATCAAATGAATGATCATCTTTACATTGAAGAAAGAATTGAAGAATTTCACCCTTTAAGTAGCTCAAATGAATCAAATGATGCAATCAAAGAACTCCTAGAGAAGAATAATTCCCTACAAGAAGAAGTAAGAAAGCTAAAAAGAGAACAAGAAATTTAATTAGTAAGGTTGTGTGAAGTTTTGGAATAGAGAAACGAGATAAAAAAAGAGATGGATGGAAGGAACAATAAAATCCAGAACCAATTCCTTCAACAAGTAGACCTTATTGATTAGCTCTCCAATGCAAATGAGGAAATCATGAGCCTAAGATTTGAAAATGAAAGAATGAGAAATGATCTAAATTCTAAAAGGAAAATCAATGAAAGAATAAAAAATGAGCTAAGATCTGAAAGACAAATCAATGAAAGATTGAGAAATGACCTAAACACTAAGAAGCAAATCAATGAGAGAATGATGAAACCTTAAGTAGACATGGATCAACTGAATGAGCAAAAACTCTATAGGAAAAAAGGAAAAGCAGGAATTGGATACAAAGAAGAAGGTGAATCCTCCAAATAAGGTGCTTAAAAGAATCAAAGGCCTACTTGTAATCACTGTGGCAAGATAGGTCATACATCAAAAAAATGTTGGAGTAATGGAAAAGAAAAATTTAATGGAAAATGTTACAATTGCAATTAGCATGGTCATAGGGCTAATGAATGCAAAGAGAAACCAAGATTTGAAGGCAACTATCATAAATGTAAGAAACATGGACACAAGGCATCAGAATGCAAAACAAAGACATTGAATCCTGCAGAACAGATTGTGAAAGCAATATTTTGGTTGGGACTACAATACCTAGTGTAGATGTCATTACTATAGAGAATTTGGAAACATTGGTATGAATTGTGTTAAACATCATATGAGGAAAAGAGATACCACTAAAAGATGTTTCATTTCTACAAAACTTGGTCATCTTGCCAAGAATTGTATGAATACTAGTAAAATTGAAGATGAGAAGAAAGAAAACATTGATAACATATGAAAGCAGATGAGATAGCAATGGATTTCTAAGTCTACTAGGGATACTAGTCCGAGCAATGATGGTCAAGTCACTCAAGAATTGGGTGACTACCATTTCTAATTAAGTTCTCGAGGAAGAACTAGAACTAGGCTATCAAAGAAGACATCTTAATCAGTTCTAGTTGAAAGGTGACAAAGATCCAAATCTATTTACAAGATACAAAAGGGATCACTGAGCAAGATCAGTATCAGTTATTATTGAGTTACCTTCTCTACTAAGTAAGGTCGGGTCATAGACTCTACCGAGCAAAGTTGGGAGTAATAAAGGCACTTATGGTTATTGAATTGTGGAGACATTTTCGAGTAATCAATACCATATTGTGGATGATAGTTTATCAACTTATCTACCTCCATACCAAGCTTTAATGGTGAGGTTTTTAACAAAAGGCATGGAATCAAATTCATTTCTTACCATGAATTTTTGAGTGCTATTACGAAGAGCTATTTTTAGTGTGATCAAAGTGACTTCAGCAAATTTCCTACAAATGTTTTTGAAGTTCTCTCAAGCTACCGAGTGAAAATGGAATCCAACAGTGACAAGGTCAAGAAAGGGTCTGACATGTTGGTTTAAGGAGTTGAATCAAAAGTGTCAGATTTCAAGATCGCGCCTACAGTTGTTGAAACCCTAGACCCAAGCAGAGTTCAATCCCAAATCCCTCCTAAGGTAATTCTTGTTAACAACATTTATACTCATTTTAAATGTACTATTCAAGAAATTGGTACTCTAGAGATGGATGATGCCCTAGGTTAGTTATGTGTTGGTGGAACCCTAAAACCTGAGCATCAACATTTGAAAGCAAAAGGTTTGACACATATTCCCCATATGCCCTGAGAATTTCAAATTAAATGGATTAGGTTTATTCTTGTGGTTAGAACAACCAATTTTGATAACCAAAAAGATGATTGATCGAATCACTGGCCTTCCTATGCTTGCCAAAGCCAAAATAACTAAAACCCTAGGTTGGGCAAAGTTGGAGAAGAAAACCCTAGCCGAGTGGGATGATAGAGGTATGAAAATAAGCAGTATTATAGATGCAAAATTGAAATTTGGAATTCATGTTATTGCACATAAAATATATAGTTCAAGCCATTTTAACAGTGTGTCATGTGAAGTAGTGGATTTGGTGTATAAAGTGGTTAAAAACAACCTATCATATGACCTTGCCGACTTATTGTTGAAGCAATTCGACAAAAATATGGAAAGCATTAGAACATCCAAGAACAACCCATCCAAATTTGGTTCACTGTTAACCTGTCTATTCTTTTATGTTCAAAAATTCTTCCCTTCTAAAGGCACTGTAGTCTGGAGAAAAGATGTGCCTATGCTTTATCAAATAATTGAATATATTGCAGAAATGGGTGAGAACTATGGTAGCATCATGGACAACTACTTTTATGTGTGAAAAGAGAAAATGAATAATAGGTTTAGAATTTCAAAGAAGTTAGTTGAAGACTACAAGGATGATGTGTGCTTCATGGTGGACTATGACAAGATATATATCCAAGTAGTTAAGCCTAGAGTTGTGTGGGTCAAGCCTCTTGGCTATGAGGCGATTATTCATGAGACTAAGGACATCATTGAAGCCCTTGTCAATGAACTTATTGATCCCAAGGCCCATTATTTTGGAACTTATGATGAAGCTAAGGCCAAAATTGAGCTAGAGTAAAGCTCCCACATGCGGTTAACAAAGGGAAGAGAAGGATAGTTTAACTGAAATCAAGTGCACCTCTCTTGCTAACCAAGGGAAAAGGTTAGGATGTGGAACAATTAGAGGATGAGGAAGAATCTAAGAAAGAAGAAGAAGAACCTTTGAAGAAAAAGGGCAAGGTGATCATCAAGGGCAAGGTGATCATCACCAAGCCTGTAAAGTCATCTACTATAGTTTTCACAAGGAGGTCACAGAAGAAAGGAAGTGACATTTTATTCAACAAACCTCCACCCACCTTCTAGGATAGATTTAAGCAATTGGAAGAAGGAGTAGGAATAACAAAATTTAAATCTTTGAAATATGAGATCAATACTGAGGTAGAGTAGAAGAAAGTTGAAGAACCGGTGTTGAGCAAAGTGGGTAAGTGGAAGTACTCACCAGACCAGATCGGTTCTCAAGTCTCTAGTAAATTACTAGAGAAGATAAAGCTAAGATGGGATTTTGCTATGCAAACAGTCAAAGACATATATGCACAAACCCTAAGGCAGTTACTAGCGAGCATATCAAATGCTGAGGTGAAAGAGTCTTTCAAGAAAAATGAAGAAAAAATGACTCTAATGTTTAATACTTGTTTGGTTTTGATTAAGGACATAGAGCATGTTGTTAAAAATTCTACAAACACTTGGAAAAATATTTATCATCTTCATAAACCAAGTGAATTCCTAGTTGAAGTAAATGATGATGATGAAGAAGAAGATAAGGAGAAAGATGAGGAGGAAAATGTTGAAGAAGTGAATCATTTTGATAATGAAGAAGATGAAGAGGATCAAGGTCTAGAAGCTACCGAGGAATAAAAACAAGATGATGAGGAGACTACTCCAGTCAAGATAGCTGCTGTAGTCATTGCCTCACTTCCTCACTCCCTGAGCAAACCATTGACTACATCAACTACGGAGACAACTTTAGCAAGTTTGGTTGTGACTACTACTGATACATCACATGTCCAATCACTCTTTGCCCCAACTTAGCTTAGCATATCATTGATAGAAGTGACTTCCACTTCATCCACTGAGCTACAAACTCCTTCTTCATCTACCAAGTTGAGTTTTTCAATCTTCAATTCTACAATTTTTACTTCTTCAAATTTTAGTACATCTGTGGTAAGTTCTCCAGTTTTTTCTACTTGAGTTTTGGATTCTACAATTTTGACTTCATCAATTTTGGATTCTTCAAGCATCTTTGTAAGTATTCAATTAGTCAGTATAGTATCAATTTTTACTACAAGCTCGAATATGTCACCATTGTTTCCATTTCAGGTACAAAAGCAATAAGTACAAGGATAGTTGAGCCTAAGGCTCAACCAAGTACAAAATTTTTGGGAAAAGGAAAGGAGATAGAGGAAGAAATAGATTTGGATGAGGAAATAGTAATTCCCAAATGGGATATTTACAATCTTTCTACAAACCAAATGTACATATTTGGTGGACTCCTTCAGAAAAAGGCCAAATAGCAAAGATTAAGAGAGCAAAGAGACGAAGAATATAATATAATTGATGATGCCAAGAATATCTTGATCGAGGCAATAGGAATTGAGGTTGATTCTTCTCAACCTATTCTGTATCAGCTAGGAGAGGCAATCCAAAAATTTAATGAGGACAGTAAAGGTGAAGAAAAGCTGGTTGAAAAGGTTGAAAAGAAATTCAACAATAAAGTGTTGGAGCACATCGCTCAGTAAGTAGCCATTTATCAAGTTGAGCTTTCAACAATTTTGGTCAATCTTGAGGTGTCCTATTCAAATGTGTCATCACTTTTTGGGAAACTATGTGATGTCCCAGAGTATACAAAGGAAGTAATAGACAAATTGTCCAAAATTGGTATAGATATTAAAGTAGGTGCTTAGTAGCTACAACTTGACCCTAGTTTAAGCTCTGCACATTTCAAGAAGATCAAATTTTTGTCAGACATGCAACTTGAATCGCTAAGAGAAGAAGCAAGGATCCACTCAACATTGATTGACATACAAAATATGATCCTTCTAGTCATGGATGCTATGCAAAAACATATTGTATATTCAAAAACTTTGATTCATGATAATAACTTCTTTGTTGTGGATCACATGATTGAACTATCAATAAAAGTGCAAATTGCAATTCATACATGCAAGGTCTTGCAAGGAAATTGGGATAAAACCTTGGCAATCACTCTCAAGATAAATTTTGAATTCTTATCCCATTTTGGTGTCTCTATGTAAATATGCTAGAATAAATATTTGGCATTACAATAAAAAAGGTGGAGATATGTTATTATATGGGAGATATGGGAGAAAAGTTAGATTTAAGAAATGTCATATGTATATAAGAGAAAAGTTATATGTTATGAGGAAGCAAGACATGTACATAGAGGAACACATAGTATGGAGGAGAAATATGCTATGGTGGAGAACTACTTTGCATGTACCTTACAAAGATCAATTTTGAAAAATCTAAAAAAAAAATACCGAGCTAGTATCACGTGGTGATGAATACAAGGTATTCAGTTTTGGGCTAATAAGTGTTTTTGATACTAATTCCAACGGGGGAGATTGTTGACATATCAGTCAAGTTTGTTATTAGTGACACACACTTATTTATATTCTACATAGCCACCAAGCTCATTAAATAGTTTATAGTGTTTTCCATGTAATTCAGTTGCCACCAAGTTCTACAGTTGCTACCGAGTCTTTTGAACTAATCTTAGTGGTTACCAAGAAAATTTAGTCAGTGTGAAGTCTAGTAGTTCAAATCATGCATTTTAGTATACACCAAGTTTATCAATGGTTAACGAGCATTGTAGTGTCTATCAAGCTCACAGTTCATGTGATGCGAAGCCAATGTTAACTGAGCTACTTCTTGCTAACCAAGTGATTCAATGTTTGTTGAGTTGCACAATATCCACCGAGTCACTAGTGCAGACCAAGTTCAAGACTACTTGAAAGTGATTAGTATGGACTGAGCTTCTACATCTACTGAGTGCATGATGATGCCAAGCAGTGATAGTGGATGCCGTGTATCAAAACCTCACCAAGTCAATCTTTAGAACCCAAGTATCTTCATGTGGGCTAACTTTGTAATATTTGTGTTAACTTGTGTCATGGCCGACTTTGTAATTTTGTAATTTGGATTGGTATATATTGTATCATATCCAATGTAAGAAAAAGAATGCGAATGTGAAAGCATATGTATTGTAATGTGGATGCGAAAATTTCAAGTTATGAATAGAATAGATAAATAGCGAATTGTGAAGGCCATGTCAATATAAGGAGCATCAAAGACATATCTATCACAGAAAGGTGATCAATACACTAAGGAATCTCTTTCAACAAACTTAGTTGCAAGTTAGATATCTACTACTTCATCCTAATAGGTGAACCAGTCAAAATCCTTTAACAAGGTAGACCTAATAGTCTTTTATAAATCTCTTTATCGAGTGCACACTTCATTGTATGTTTGTAAATCCTCTCACAAGGTGGACCTAGCAGTCCTAACTGCTCCTAATAGGGCAGATCATCAAAAGTGATCAATGAAAGCCTTAACAGGCCAACTTTATGCTGCAGTACTAAAGTTTTTGGGTATCATCCCCACCCTAGTTTTACTTTCTATTTGGAAGGTTTCTGGGTCACCATAATCTTTGTGTTCAAGTGTTATGGATGCTTTCATGTTTTTAGTTTCTCATGCATGCAATTAGATCAGATGTGATGGACTAGGTGCTAATTGATTTATTGGATTAAAATTGAAATTGGTAGAAGTTTTAGAAGTTACTGATTCACCCATCCCCTCTCAGTAACTTAACATAGTCTTGAATATTTCCAACAGTTTACACCTAGATATTGGTTAAAGTTTGAAAAGAGCTAGTAGCTAAGGCTTGGGAAACAAGGAGATTGCTTGGTGGGTTTGTGAGCACAAGTTTAGGTCTTCCTTGAAGGTTTCTACTAGAGTGTGGATCTGGACTAGCTATGGTTTGGATTGGATCTTAAGGGATTTTATAGAACTCTTTTTGCAATTACTTTTGTATTTGGCCAAAAACTAGAATGTCTTATAGTCAGGCACATTGCATGTAAATAGTTATTTTATAAATAAAGTATTGTAATTGGTATCAGATCTTGTATTGTTGTTTTGTTTCCACTGTATAGTTAATTATTGGGGGATAAGACACCTCCTTTAAGGATTCTCCTGCCTTGCACAACATCAGATGTATCATAGCACAATTATTCCTAAGTGTGTAGATAGATCACTAAAGTTGAGGCAGTTTGCACCAAGACCTTGGATTGGGAGAAGTTGATAAGAGAAGATCTTGATCTTGTGGTGGATAGTTCTTTTTGGAGTCCTAAATAACTTAGTTGTTAGGTTGCAAGTTGTGGTTCTGACTTGCAACTATAGAGGACTTGCAGATGGATCGATGGTTGCAAAGAGGGAAGGTTGATGTTGTTGAAGGATGATCAAAGAGAGTTTGTGTGATTTATGTTGTAAATCTGTGTTCCTGGACTTGTGATTTGTTCCTAGTTGTTCATTTGAGGTGACATGTTGTGATCTGACTTGCAAATAATTCAAGTTGTCACAAGGTGCATGGGAAAGATTTGTTGCAAAGGGTTTGCAAAAATATCAGAAGATGTTTTTGAGAATATTAGACCTTGGGTTGATTGTGAATATTTATAATAGAGTGGAGACAAAGATGATTGCTCTGGTGTATGATATTTTTGATGCTACTTTTTCTAAAAGAGTTGAGAAACAAAAGATGGAAGTTGTATACTACTAGAGTTTGAGTCTACTGATCCAAAAGAGATTTGTCATGTCAATTAGAAGACTTGTTTGAGAATGTAGACAACATGATAAGGTCAAAGAAGAGGTTGGTTTTGTTGATCAAAATGTGGAGTTTGATGTGAAACCTATAGAGCAACTTGTGGTTGTTGCTAAAAAGGTTCCTAACCTTGTTGATGTTGGGATGGAGATTTGTTTTCATGATTAGTTGGATAGATCTAACATGGAAATTGTAGAGCACTTGGTCGTGGATAATTAGGTTATTATGGGTGATGATTTAGATGTTGCAGAGCATTTTGTTGTGACCAATGAGATTGATGGTGTTGGGAGTTTGACATTTGTGAGTGATGCTCCTAATGTAAAATTTGGTTTTGGATTTGCATGGTACTATAGATCTTGATTTATTGATGCTTGACATGGATGAGAATTTACTTGTAAAGCATTATGTTCAACTTGTTCCTGAGAGTGTGCATACTAATTGGGTTGTTGAGATTCAAAAGATTCTAGTGTTTGGATGGATGCTGTAGGTGTGGGTGATATGTAGATTTGTTCTTTTGTTAGTATGGATTGGTAAGCCTTGCATGGAGATGAAGTGAAAGTCTATTTCTCATAAAGTAACAAAGTGTGGGACACACTTTTCTTTGTACCCTAGGAGTCTAATGTAGGGGCATTTAAGGTTCTTGAAGATTTTGGCAGTTTTCATCAAGTTTCAATGTTAATCGAGCTACAGTGTTAACCCAACATTAACTTGTCGTGTTAATGGAGTTACAGGGTTAACTGAGTATTAACCTATAGAGTTAATTGAGTTATAGTATTAACTGAGTGTTAATCAAGTTTAGTGTTAACTGAGTGTTAACCAACATTTTTAACCGAGTTCAGTGTTAACCAGCAGTGTTAATCAAGTTCACAGTGTTAATCGAGTTTTCCTTCATGTGTCAAGTGAACCTAATAGTTGTTGATACTTGGAAGTGGTTTTCTGATGCTTGATAATGTCTTGGTTCTGGCTTTGCTCAAGTTGTCTATGTTTAGTTTCCAGTGTGAGCCAACCTTGGCATTTAATTTGGTTGTATGTATTTAATTTATGTTGTAAGCTTACTTGTGGCTTAAATGTGCATTTAATGCAAGGGTTATTTAATTTGTAATAGACTGGGCTAACCTATGGCTTAGTTTGGTATAATTAGGGGGTTTTGTGGAGTCTTCTATCATTATTCAACATGGGATCCAACATGGAGAAGATGGGGTAGCTAAGTGAGTGAAGTTTTCCTAAGTGTGTGGACGAAGCAACAATGTGAGGTAGTTTACACCTAGATCTTGGGTAAAGTTTGAAAAGAGCTAGTAGTCGAGGCTTGGGAAATACAAAGATTTCTTGGTGGGCTTATGAGAACAAGTTTAGATCTTCCATGAAATTTTCTACCAAAGTGTGGATTTGGACTAGCTAGGGTTTGGATTGGATCTTGAGGGATCTTGTAGAACTATTTTTGTAATTGCTATTGTATTTGGCCAAAACCTTGAAGGCCTTATAGTTGGGCACATTGCATATAAATAGTTATTTTATGAATAAAGTGTTGTAATTGGTATTAGATTTTGCATTTTTTTTTTTTTTCATTGTGTGGTTAATTTCTAGGGGCTAGGACACCTCCTTTGGGGATTCTCCTACCTTGCATTGCATTAGAGGGGAACATTGACAAATACCAATGTATATGCAAAATATGTCTTGGTGGGTGAAAAAGAAATGTGATATATAATCATATGATCAGGTATGGACATAGTGGTATAAGCCATTAGGCTGATAATTATTATGAAGATATGATAGAATTGTAGCTCGTGAGAGATAAAGAGGTAACAAACATAGAAAAAGTGACACCAAATGTAAATGAAGAGGTAACAAACATAGATGAAGGGGAATAACTATTTGACAAAGGGCTTGAAGTGGATAGAATGTTGGATGAGGGTCTAAATGATGATTGGGCCAAGTCAATGGGGGATGTTTTAAAGCCTATTTATGTTAATTGTTGGTTAAGTCATTTGAACAATACTTCAAATTCTTAACTTGAAAGTGGTACATGGTTGGACAAATAAGAGAATAGATCAATTATTGGCCTTATTAAGTTCATTGCTTCTAGCTAACTCTACATTGGCAACAAAAAAAAGTCAATGTAAAAATTAAATCAATTAGGTTGGCATGGTGTACAAGAATATCCGCACATGCATGAATGATTGTGTATTGTTTAACAAAACTTTTGAAAATGAGAGTGAGTGTCCAAAATTTCATGAATCTAGGTATAAAAAAGGGATGAAATCATCTATAGTTCCTAGAAATGTTCTTCAATACTTTCCAATAATCTCATGATTACTCAGAATCTATAGATGTAGAGACATTGTTGAACTTATGCAATGTCATGATAAAAATAAAAGCATTGATGTAAAACAACATGTGTTTGATTCTAAGATATGGATGAAATTTGACAATAGGTGGCCTAAATTTTCTCAAGATCCTTGTAATGTAAGGTTGGGTTTGGCTCTATATGGGGTGAACCAATGTTCGGATCAAAATACTAAATGGTCAACTTGGCCAGTATTTCTAATAAATTATAACTTGCCTCCATGGTTAGCAACTAATTTTTTTAAATAAAAATGTTAACATTGATTATACTAGGAAAGAAAAGTGTGACTTTATAAATAATAGATGCTTATCTAGAGCATTATATGATGAGCTAATTGAATTGCGGAAAGGAATTGAGTCAATTCAATCTTTAATAGATGGTCATACAATCAAATTCAATTTAAGAGCTTCCTTATTATTTATGAGTCATGACCTTCCTACATATGGAACATTATCTAGTCTCTCTATTCATGGATACCATGGATGTCCTGCTTGCAATTTTAAGCATTTTGTGAGGCACTCAAGAAGTTTGCACAAGTCTATTTATTATGGACATCGTTCTTACCTTACAATGGATCATCCATATCATCAACAAAAATTACATTTCAATGGTCAAGAAGAGAATCATGAAGCACCATTACTAATAACAAGTGTTTATGTTATTGAGAATAGACAAAATGAATGGCATTTATTGAGAATGATGGGATTATTGATAGGAGGTATGATCCATGTAATGAAAGTGGTGTAAAATGATTGTGCATATTGCATAAGTTACCATACTTCAAGGATATATCCACTAGGCATATTGTTGATTTTATGCATACCAAGAAAAATATAGCTTGTGCTATTCTAGAAACTCTTTTTGGTGCTCTTAATACCATTTCATCATATAAATACTTTAGATAAATAATTATTCATCAAAATCTTTGGGTTGAGAAAAATGATAATGAAACATATAGAAAGCCTAATCCTCCTTATGTCTAGACCAGGGAACACCATGCATACTTATTATACTTAATGTCTCAAACTCGCTATCCTATAGGATTTGTAACATCATAAAAAGTCAAAATGGCATTAATAGCTTCAAAGGCCTCAACACTCATGACTATCATGTCATAATTGAGAATATTTTACCTATTATGGTAAATATATCAAGACCAACAAAGGGACCAAGATTGGAAATTATAAGGTTGGGCCTTGTATTAAAGAGAATGAGTTTACATATATTAGATTCTTCAAACTTTGATAGTTTGAGGGAGGAGGTTGTTGAAGTCCTTTGTTTATAGGAACAAGAATTTCCACTAGCAAGATCTTTAACTTTTTTATGTGTCTTTTGATACATCTACAATATGAACTCAAGCATTGCAACCCTATAAAAATGAGATGGATGTATCCCATAGAAAAATATATGAAGGTTTTGAAAAAAAATGTTTGTACTAGGGCATAACTAGAAGGTAGCATGCCTGAGGGATAGTCAATGCAAGAGGCCATGGGTTTTTATACAAAATATATGGAGAATTTTAAAAATGTCAATCAACATGTATGGGATGATGATAAACATGAGAGAGTTGTAGATGAAGTATTAGAAGTAAATGGATTTCTCTTCAAGTTATCATATCAAGAAAGAAGTGCAATACACGTGTTTGTTATTCAGAAGACATCTTTGTTTGATAAGTGGCATAGGTAGAAAAAAACTTGAAAATTTTATTTATTCAATTGATTTACATATTTATGTTATTTATCTTACTATTTGTATTCTATTATTCCATGTAGAAAATATGAAGAAGACTATCAAGTTTGGGTGCAACACTGACCTCAAAAGAACAAGTGTCATAGTTTGATTAGAGGTGATTCTTTTCCAAACTATATAGAATGAATTGCTAATGCAATCAATGATGCAAAAAAAGAAGGTGAAGATATAACAACAAAGGAAAGTGATCTCTCACAATGTACACATATATGGGTTACACATTTTGGTGGAATGTGGGCCTATGATAATCATTTAAGAGTGGAAGGAAAAGACAAAGGGAAGATAAATTGTGATTGTGTTGTTAGTGCTAATTTTTTTCATGATATTTGAAAAGAAATTTTATGTTGGATTCATTCAAGAAATTATTTAAGTGGATTTTGGTGAAAATAGTCCTATATTATTAAAATGCAAGTGGATCTGATCATTAACAATACAATTTGATGAGTATGGACTTATACATGCACATACACAATAATTCTTATCTGAGATAGACGATCCATATGTTTCTCCTCTTCAAATCAACTAATCATTTTGTATTGATGATTGTAGAAGCCCACGTTGGTCATATGCCAATCAAGAAGAGCCTCATTCCAAATAAAAATTCATGTAAGCTATCAATGGGTTACCTGATGGACACTATGTTAATTTATAAGAAACATTTAAAAAAGTGGATGAAGAGAATGAGATACTTCATGAAGAAGAGATTTTAATTAGCAATGAAGAAATTGGGAGAGAGAATGTAATACATATTATAGATGAGGATGGTGAATAAAATCAAGAAAATACAAATATGAGTAATGAGGATTTTGGTGTTGTTGGAAAAGCTGATGATTTTTGACAAGCCTCGCTTCTTTATGACCCTTTTATTTAATTTTTTTATATTGTTTAATGTTTGTTTTATATTTTGAGGACACAATCCTTCAAAATTTAAATATTTTCTATATAGATACATGAAATTAATGTTGAACATATTATGGGTCAAAATATTTCATGTTGAGTTTCATCTTAAATTACTGTAGAAGATAAAAGTAATGAATCAAAAAAATTATGGTTATTTAATATTCTAGTGGTATTTGAAGATATTTTGGAATCTTTTCCTATTTTTGTGGCATTTGAAATTATCTTGGAATCCTCATCTTCTTGATTTGTTTGATTTTTTGTATAACACATATAATTATTATTTGTGCATTGTCTACAAATTTTGGTTGAAGTCTACCATATCTAATGTTATTTCTTCCATCATTTCTTCAAAACTGACATATATAAATTGGGCTTCATCTACATATGTAATTGTAGCATTGTATATATATACTTCTATATAAACATATACATCTTTTTGTTTGTAACAATGTTCCTTTTTCATTCATATATATACTCATCTATAGTTTATTCATTTATGATATACTTTTCTTTAGGATAATTCAAAATACTGTTATGAATCTTAATGCATGACGTGCTTCTTGGATAGTACTAGATTTTTTTTACTTTCTGATTTTCATGATTATATTCTCCATTTCTATCACAAGGGTTATCTTTTTTATCATTTTTTGATTAAGTAAAAGAAAGTTTTAAAGTACCCAAAACTTGTACAACAACAGAGTTCTAGAAACAAGCAAGAGAAAAGAACTATAGAGAAAAGAAGCCAAGACCAAGCATGAAACAGACCTCAGACAACAAAAAAGAGGTCACAGAGGACAGTGATGGAAAAAATAGCAAAATTCCAGCAAAGGAATAACAACCAACTACCTAAGGAGTATTGATCAAATTCACAGCCTGGTCCACCAGAGAATGCATGGTTTTGGCAACAACTTTGACCTCGTCTTTCCCACTGGTTTCCTCAATCTTCATCAAATGGGCCTGGGTATGCATACTTGGTCCTTGAGAATCAGCCCCCAAGGGAGAATCCTTGTCTTTACTTGCCTCATTCTTCTTGAGGAAGGTAGAAACATTTTCCACCATCTGCTTAAGCTATTTGTCCATGTTGCCTAGTCTAGATTCAAGTTTTGACACCTTCCCCTGGACACTACTAGTATCCTTGTCCATAACCCTTTGTTTAGCTTCCAACACAGGAATCTTATGCATCAATTTTTTAACTTCTTCAGCATTTCCTATGACCTCCAAGAGCTTGTCAATATGTTTTCCTAGGGTTCTTTCCCCTCTCACCATTTTGGAAAATTGTTTCATTTCCTTGTTTAGTAGAAACATTTTATGCTTTAAGATGACAATGTCCTTCCGAATAGAGCCCAAGTTTCCAAACATACTTTTAGAAAATCGTAACCCACTATCACCCCCTTCAGATTTGGAACCCCGCTCATCAATATCAACATCATAATCATCTTTAACTTTCTTAGCATTTTTATTGACCTGATACTGCATAGGCTTCCTTTTCCTCTCTAGGCATTGAGCCAAAGGCTCATCATCAGAATGCATAGACACTCTCTCATCTAGACAACCCTTACCTTTAGCTTTACTACCTCCCCTATTTTTGATGTGCTCGTGAACAATTTCTTCAACAAAATCACTTTCCCTCTCCTGGTCAGAATCCTCCTTCTCAATATTCTTCTTCTTTTTTATTGCTACCACCAGAACTAACTTTAGGGCTAGCTAGACCTCCTTCAGCCTCATCTTGTGTATCCGAGTCATAGCCTTTTTCTTTAATACTCCCTTTAGTATCTTGATCTTCCACTTTAAAATTCCTTGGTTTATGGATTTTTTTTTATTTGAGCACATTCATGATCAAAAGCATAAGCCCTTCATGGCATACATGTTCAGCAGTTGGGTCACACTGAATGGATTGAGTAAAAATGGCAAGAGATTGCAATAGGTAGGAAGGAAAATTCACCCTAATATTATGTCGAAAATGGTTTGCAAGCATAAAGTGATAACCATACAATTTGGTATATTTACCATCCAAAGTTAAATAATCCATAATGACAAAGAAAATAAACTGCCACGGACAAGACACAGAAGCTGGGTTAAAGTAAGAAGTACCTATCTTAACCAGACGATTTCTTTCCTGTTCGGTCTCAACAAAATCATCAATTGCCTTGTTTGATATCTTCCTTTCCCTATAGAAATTCATCCCGTCCAAATCCCACCCAGTAGCCTCTGCAATGGTCTCAACCATAACCTCCATCCTCTGATTCCTGACCAAAATCGAGCCATCCTTCCAAGATTTTACAAATTGGTGTGTGATAGCAGGATTATTTCCTTTAAGTCTCTCCATGTAGCTAGTAAAATTTCCATGCCTGAGGATATCCCAACCTCTAGTTTATTCTTCCATTCCGCACAACTAGGCAGTTTGACCCATTTTTGCTTTTCCCCCCATAATCTCTGCAACAAACACCCTAAATCGCTCTCATGTTGTCAATCTATAAATAAATATATTTTTTGTCATTAGAAAAAGAGGAAAAATAAATCAAGGTGTACACTAAATGATAATGACAAGAATCGTACCATTCCAATAACAAATTATGAACTCCTTCATGAAGAACGAATGGCAAAGAATAATAAATTTTTATCACATCTTGGCTTGACAAACATGTATGTTTTAAATCTACTCTGTTAACCTATCAGATGTACAATTTTATCTACATTCAGATTGTCATATGATAATATCTTTCCCCTTTTTCTAAATATGAGATACTATGCCAGAATTTAGACAATTTCTATTTGAACAATTGATCTATTAATCTAAGCTAAAACTTATAATCAAGTAAATAATGCAATTAATTCAATTGTATGACAATTCTACCATCTCCATATTTATTCAAGTTTAGTTTTTGTTAAAGGCATGGATGCGATTTTGTTTCAATGAGATGAGATAATAGTTGGATGCATGGAGGGGATAATTATAAAGATTTACAAAAAAAATAAAATAAAATCTCTTACTAGTTATATTTCCAAAAAGAAAATTGCAATGAAGACACTTAGTTTTGATGTTCTATTCATTTGCAATTCAATTCTAAATAGCATGTAAAAATTTGCCTGATAAAACAAAAATCCACTAACTTGGTTCAAAAATCCAACTCTTTGCCAAATTAAAAATGGTATATCAAAAGTGCTTGGATAGTTTAAGTATGCAAAGAATTTAAAATACTATATATAAATTGTGTCTCTTATTTGATTTTACATCCCCTATTTATAAAGGATGGAGGGGTACTCATTCTTTCATAAAATAACACATCCTTTCATTAATCAGGATTATATGTTTCAATATTTTCCAAATAACACTTCATTCGGTAATTATTTGTTAGCTTCTCAAAATGCTTATTGCAACAATACATTTTTAATATATAACAACTTTAATAGAATAACTGTCCAGGTGATCTTAATATTCTGGTGTCACTTCACTTGATATTATCCATCATATAGTCATGATAAAATCAAACACATCTTCCTATCATGGGATGCTTCTAAAATTTTTTAGTCTATCAAAATGCAAAGGTGACTTCCAACACATATTCCACAAACCTGCAAAAATACACAATACATTTGACACTAATTGCTAAATAATTATTAATATTGGTTTGCATATAAGTCCTTGATTGGGAGGTTACCTATCTTGAGCATTCCCCAAAATTATCTTGGTAGGCTACCACTCATTCATGGAAGCTTATACATATTAAACTCATGCCATTTTCATTTCTAGCCAATGATGCTCATGGGAACACTAGATAAATTTGCATAATAGTACTATGAGTGTTTATATTTGTCATTGCTTTCCAAAAGTAAATCACTTAATATTTTATCAGGAATGTATTTTCCATTTTTTAATATTTTAATTCCCTATAGATATCCAATGGTGAATGAACAATGATGCAACACTACGACAAGGTCGTGCTCAACCATCCTGAGTAAACTACAAGATGCATGTAATTTTAATATGAAACCTAGGAATATACCTTTTGTGTTTGATATTCTCTTCCACTACTGAAAACATATTGGAGAATTATATATAATTCGAATGGTATGTATAAGCTTTTCCTCATATATATACTTTTGATAGCTACAATAGTACAATACACGACAAAGTTAGAAATTTGTTTTGTATGAGATATAAATTGATTATGAATAACAAGCAACATAAAACTTTATTCCTCTAGTAAATTATTAAGTGTTGTACAATAGGAGCGAGAGGTATTGAATGTTTTAAAATGATGTTGCAATGAACATCTAACATTTAACCTTATATCATGATTAAATAAATTCCATTTTCTGTGTACATCTCCCAAGTTTGTGGTAATGGAGGAGTATTTCTAGAAGTTACTTTTGAACCCCCTTTTCATCATGTATTTCATGCACTCGACTCCTTTAATTATATAGGGTCCCACGGTTTTTGTAATTTCCACACTCCAGATCTACATGGGGTCTAACTGCAATAAATACAAAATGATGTTAGACACCAATCATCCAATAATGATATGTGAAAATTCCTTGCTTGGAATAATTTTATAGGATAAGGCCACTAAGACTTCAATCATTATTCTTATTGCTTCAGATTGTAAAAATCTCATAGTCAATGCTAGAATTAAATGATAATAATTTATTTCCTAAACATGTGCCATTTTGAATGTAAGCATATTAATCATATGTAACTTCTTCATGCTAGATACTTTGGAACTATGCCATATTTCACATATATGTTGGAAATATAAATGGGAAAGTAAGTTTTGGGAGGGGTAGGGGGGTTGAATAAGTACTTAAAACTTTTACCACTAAAACATTTCACCATTGATCCATCTCATAACTTTACATGTAGACTGAAATATATAAGCATGCATCACATCCATAGCATAACGTAAATACATAATACAAAAGATTTGGTTACCAAAAAACTCTACAATGAGAAGGTAAAACTAGGGTGAGGATGACACCCACAACTCTTCAATAATATAGTAACGTGTCGCCAATTATGGCTACAAAATTTTGATCATAAACTATGATCTACCCTATGAAAGGTTTTCCCTATTAAAGGCTTACAAGACTGTTATGTCTCACCTTGACTAAAGGATTTAAACTTACAATTAAGAAAGCACTCTGTTAGGAGATTTACAAAAGTTCGTCAGGACTACTCTGTTAAGAGATTTACCTTGTATCACCTATCAAAATGATTCAGTACCTAATTCTTCAATTAGCACTTTCTACTAGATAATAGATCTCATCTTTACTATATGTATCTTGATCCTCCTAATCTAATATATCTTCTCTGACCTCTCACTGCTTGTCTTCACAACTAACTCTATTATTATCAACTAGTTCTACAATGCTAAAATATCTTCTCCATCACGAATGCTTTCTCACCTTCACATGTGATACTTCTCTTTGCATCATGATCACTCACTCTTAGGATTTACCTCTTAAATAGGCATCTAGAAAATGGTTTAGGTCATAATCAATAGCTCTGGTTGATTGCTATTGCTGTCTAATGTTTCCCTTTATTTGATTGGCTACATGTATTGCATAGAGATGCATAATATGGCTTGATCCATATCTCTTCATATCAAAAATTCATGTTCATGTAAGCCAAAAATGGTTTACATAGAAGTTTGTGCCATTACAAACATCTATGTCATTGACTAGTAACTCAACATCAATAGGATTTTGATGCTTTCCCTTAATTGTGTTTTGTCTATTGTAACTCTGATTTTGAATGGCTTGACACATACTATTGCTCAACACTTGAATCACTCAATACATCTTGTTTTCTCAGCACCTGAGTGACTCAACACACACTAATTGCTTGACACCTACTAGTGCTCACCACTAATTGTCATATCACTTGGCATGCTCTATCTAGACACTTATGCTTGACATGTTCTATACACTTGGCCTAAGTAGTGGCTCAGTCACAGTGATGACCAACCAATTATGGTTTATAATAACTAAGTGTTTTGTCACTAGTTTGTCAAAACCATAATCAAATTAACATCTCCCCCTTTGACATGAGTGGTAAAAACACTTTATCATGGCATACATAATCTTATCTCATGCATACATTAGACAATATATAATCTATGGCTCGGTCTCTATGCAAAATTTCAAAATCTCAAAATTTGCAAAAATTTTTCTCATTACCTTACTCTGTTACCCCCCCTAAGTAAATACTTCATTCTAGTTCTATGACTCCCTTTGAGTAGATAGCTGCCTTGAAAAAATTCTTCAAAATTCTCAAAATTTACAAAATCCCCTTTTTTTTGACACTTATGTTTGTGAGGGTGGTACATTCAAAGTATATTTATCCAAAAATGTCTTGTGTACTTCCATAATTATTCCTAGGGTGGAATCCCAATTATCTTTGGCTGCATCTAGTGATTGAATATGTATTTCCAAATTTGCTACCAATTCAAGTAGACCTTCTTGTGTTGAAAGATTAGAATCTTTCTTTAACAATGTCTCTGTAAATGCTAGTTCCTTCTACAAAACTTCCATGTGTGGGGTCAACATGGCCTAAATGATGATCAAAGTTGATCTTATATTTGCATCCTTTACTTGCAACTCGACAAGCCTACTTTGTGTCAACAATAATCTCTGAAAATGTCTCTAACTAGTGCCAGGAGATGTCTTCAATGTAGATCCTATAGTCATAAGATCTCCTTATAGTAGATTGATAGTTCGTTGAGTTTCTTGAGTAAAGAAATCAACATTACATAATTTACTATATAGAGAGTAAATATTATCCAAAAATTTCTTCACACTGTCTATCTTAGTTGACAAATCAACTTGTCTCAGTTCAATAACACTTGATATCTTATTCATGACCTTTATGTGAAACTTCCTTTTAAATCATTCTAATAACTTTACATTAATCTCTATATGTTCATATTTTATCCTATCAATTATATGTACACGTTATTCTATGATAGGCTTATTAGACAATGAATTTGAAATATCAAAAGCATCAGTAAAATGTCTTTGATCTCATGCAAAACCTATTTTTTCTTGTGCTCTCTCCCGAGCTTCTCTTGGCTTGATTTCCTTTGTAGAGTCTCTTGGAGTATCTCCATCTCTTTTAGTGTGATTTTTGTGGGATTTAATTATGGTAAAACAACCACCTCATCCAAACTAATATTCTCTAGTGATGTAGTTTTAACACTCTTAGCTGGGATAGTACTCTAAGATTGATATCTACAATGGTGTGACTTGAAGAGTTTGGCTACTAGGAGAAGTTGTAATAACTAGAAAAGTAACCAGTGTCTAAATAGCTACCTGCTCCTCTGAAGCATTAGTTATATTATCCCCTTAAGCTTAATCATCCTTCTTTTGATCTTCAATATGTTTTGGGAGGTAGGTTTAGGACTATCTTCCTTTCCCTCATTCACATCATCGCCTTCCTTATCAATTATTACAAGTGCTAGAAATCTTGAGCTTTGTAGACTTGGTAGTAATGTATCTGATATATCTACCTCCTTCTCCTTCATCTCAATGACAATAGTAGGTATTAAAGATGGTACAATTGTAAGCTCATCTTGCTTCTCCAAAACCTTATGTTTTGATTGATCATTTGATTCTTTATCTTTTTCCTTTGCAACAAGTGAGGGCACAATGGATGTGTCTTGTTGTTGTTCACCAGTGGATAAAATCCCAACCTTTTGAGATTCATTAATCCTTTCCAATATAGGATTTGAGAATGTATTTTTCATATCAGTGGATTGTTTTTGCAACTTTTGTATATCCTTTTCACTTAGTGGATCCACATTTTGTGTAGAATTATCAAGAATATCTTCAATAGTCATAGAGTCTTGTTGACTCTCTTTCTCTCCTTATGGAGGACCAGTGCTCAACTCATTGACATATGTGGTATCTTGTATGTCACCTTATTCTATTTCATCCTTTTTAAGATCTTCCTTCTCTTCCTCTGTTCCTTTCTCCTCTCCCACAATTTCCATTATCTTTTTGGTCAACCCATAATTTGGTTTTCCAAGTAGCTTACTTTGGGTTAATGCCTCTTCTACTTGATTCCTTAGAATATGAAATGCTTAGTATTTAGGAGTAAATATCGCTTTTTATTTTTCCACAACCTTAGTAATCATTATAGTGTCAAGTTCAGGCATAACTTGAGCTAAAGTAGCCTCTCTAATTTGCAACCGAACTTCCATTTATGCCCAACTCTCTCATATAGAGTCAAAAATATCAAATGGAGTAGTCTTAAAAGTAGACATCATACCATAAACAACTTCTTCTACATTATTCTTATCTCCATTATCCAACTTATCAAAATCAATATGTGAAAATCCAAACAAATCTACATTATTCTATATATTTTCACATAGATTATCAATATTAGATGAGGGATTATGACTTACCACTTTGAATTGAATAATGTCATCAAATTTAGTCTTCTCATCATTTGAATCCTCTTGGGGCTTGAACTTCCTCTTTAATCTCCTAGCAGGCACACTCAACTTTGTTTTATCAATCTTCTTTTTACCTGTGTACATTGAGCTTCCTTAGCTTGTGCAGTGACAACCCTTGTGCTTGACCTTGTCAAAGGTGCAACTAGCTTTTGTTGTTCCTTCTTTGCCACTTTATTTGGTTTCTCAACTTTCTTCTATTGTGCCTTCCTCTTCTTTTCAGTTTTCTTAGGTTCTTGCTTGGATGCCTCTTCATCCTCTAAAGCTTGATCTTCACCTTGTTGTTGTGTAATTTTCATAGGTCCTTGACCTTCTTCTTCTTCACCTTCAACAAATTTCTCTTTCAGTTTCTTTACCATTTGTTCTTCTTTCTAATAACTGTAGCAGTTTGCAAGTTTATAGTTATCCTTGATTTGGCTTCATCATAGTTCTCAAAGGAAGTAGCATCCTTGTCAATCTCTTCTGCCAATAGTGCAATGATGGTTGTTGATGCCTCATCAACATATATCTCATAAGGTAATGGTCTTAACCATCTAACCCTTGGAATAGTTTCTTGAACATAGGTATAGTCAACATCTACTAGGAAACAAATATCATTATAATGTTACTCCACTAGAGACACATGAATTATTGATCTCTCCTTCATTGATTTCTTGAAATCTTCAAAGTAACTAGTCATTACTGAATACAAAATTTCACCTAATTGCTCAATGAATTCACCTATTTTCTAAGTAACAGACTGACTAGAATTCCATACTACCTTGCCAAATGTAGGAAATGTGTTTTGTACATTAAATAATATGCAAATGATAAGTGATCCAAACTTACATGAATAACTCTTTGCCTTTCTGACAGCTTCTAGGTTTTCTAACAATTGTTGAAGCTATAGCTTGGCTAGGTCATATATATGATCTTTCTTAATGAGTTTATGATTGGCTAGGTCAATAGAAATGCATGACACACTATTTAGTTAAGTTGATTGGTAGAATCTATGTGCTATCACTCTCACTACAAATGCAATAATATGGTCTTCAATTGTATTGATTGACATTCCCCTCTTGTTCCATACGACTCTTTTATTCTTCTCAATTATGCTTCTCAATATCTTCGGCCTATCTAGGGTAGGATACCTTATCACTCTATGAATGATCCTCTTTGATATTATGATAGGTCCATTCTCTAACCATATTTGATTATAGTGTATTTTTCTCAATACAATCTTAATCCATTCTATTTTGAAAACTTGGGGAAAATCTGGGGTGTGTGTTAACCCGTTTCACTCTACAAATTTGTTTTCTTTCCCCAAAACTCCATTTTCACACAAAATCTAATAGGCCTCTCTACTTTCTAAGTCTCCAACCTTGCATGTATAACAACATCTTACATCTTGGATCATTAAAACCTTTGGCATAATAGTTGACAATGCACTAGATGGATCTCCTTTGTATGCAATCTCAAGAATAGCTCAAAATGGTGGTTGACAAACATCATTGCTAATTAAATGTACATTGGTAATCTCTCTACCTTCCTTCCTTACTCTCACTGATGAACTCACTACCATTTTTCACTTGCTATGGTTTGCAAAATGAAAAACAATATAATTCGACACAAGTGAAATCCCTTTGAAATTGATGTAAAACATTGTGTGGTAGTTGAATCTAGGAAATCAATGGAATCTCTTTCTCAAATATTTTTCACACTCTTTGATCTTCTAGTAAATGAAAATGACTCAAAAAATCATGTATATACCCTTCAAATTCTTGCAATTAATTCTTAGTGCATACACAACTATAAGCTTGGTCGATATAGGATTTTTCAATTACACTTGGCCATCATAACTAACTCGACACTTACTACAATACTTCCAATACTTGGAAACAACACAGAAAACAACAAAATGATAGATTTTCTCTTTCTTCTAATATTTTCATTGCATCTTAATAGATGCCAATAGATCCTTTTCATTACTCAAATTCTTGGAACTAATGCAAAATATATCATTTCAGATGTCAGTTCCACACATACCTTTGATTGCATAGTTGGGGATGATGTGATCACCTAATCCATTAGATAAAGTGACCTCATTTGGGCTTGATGTGCTAAAATATTCTTTCTTCTTCTATGTCTTGTTCATTTGCATCTTTACCTTCTAACATCTACCTTTTCTTTACCTTTGCAAAATTCATTGTCCAGTGCAGGTGACCAAGTTGGATAGTTTCTACTTACATGACCAATCTTAAGACAACTAAACCATACAATCTCGTTCAAACATCTATTGTAATTACCTCTGAAGTGTGTCCTAATCTAGTTTTAAATGATATGACCATATTCTTGGCAATAGTAAAAACTATACCTTGCGTTGTAATCCTAGTTGTAACAATTTGCATTATGATGTACCTTTGTTTTCTTGTTTGATGTCCACTTGGATTTAGATTTGCATTCATATGCCTTGTGTCCATACTTTTGATAGTTGTAACAATATCCTTCAAATCTCTGAGTGTTGATGGTCTTGGTCCTACATTCATGTGCCTAATGTCCTTGCTTCTAGTAGTTATGGTAATGCCCCTTGAATTTTTGCATAGGGTTTTGATTTCTAGTGTTGCTCTTGTGGACATTTGTTGTGTGACCCAATTTTCCATAGTGATGATAAGTGGGTTTGATGTTATTTCCCTTATTGTTCCTTTGTTCACCACCCCTAGATGATTCTCCTTTCTCAGTACTAGAATATCTCAATCCAGTAGTACCATTTCTTGATCTTGGTGCTTCCATCAATTTTTCAAAGTACTCAATGGCTTCACTAGGCTTGTTAAAATTTTCCTTCTCCATCTTCAATTCATTCTAAAATATCTTATTTCATGATTCTAAAGTTTTAATCTCAATATCTTTCCTATTCAGTTCTTGATTTGCAATCATCATCTAATTCATCAAATCCAGTTGAATGCTTGACAATCTTTGCACATCTGATGACTTCTCCTCAAGTCTATTAGCCAATAGTCTTTTGTCTTCTTTAATCATGACTCTATCTTCTTCAACTTTATTTTTTAGTTTAGTTGTCTCACACAACACTACTGACTATGTTTCTTGTTCCCTTTCAGATTCTCAACTTCTTCATTTAGGGATCTATTCTTTTCCATTAGATCTATAATTGCTAAATCAAATTCATTTTAGTTTCTATCCTCAAATAATCTAGTAGTGTCTTCTTCTTGATATTGAGTGTCATTTTCTTGAATGGCCAATTTCTTTATTCTTTTCAAAGACTATTGCAGTTCATCTCTTGCTTCCTTGAGTTGATGTAGGGAAAACTGTATTTCAATCTTCTAGTTCTCAATAGTCTTTCCCAGTTTGTAGAATTCCATCTTTAAGATCTTACCTCTAAAGCTGTCAAACTTTTCTTTCTAGAGAGAAAAACTTTGATGCTAATTGTTGGAAATATAAATAGGAAAGTAAGTTCTGAGGGGGGGGGGGGGGGGGGGGGGGTGAATCAGTACTTAAATTTTTTACCACTAAAACATTTCACCATTAGTCCATCTCATAACTTAACATATAAACTGAAATATATATGCATACATCACATCCATAGCATAATGTAAACACATAACACAAAATATTTGGTTACCCAGAAACCCTCCAATGAGAAGGTAAAACTAGGGTGGGGATGACACCCACAACTCTTCACTACCACAACAATAAAGTGTGGCCAATTATGGCTACAAATTTTTAATCATAAAAAATTATCTACCCTATTAAAGGTCTACCTTATTAAAGCCTTAAAAGACTATTAGGTCCCACCTTGACTAAAGGATTTAAACTTACAACTAAGTAAGAACTTTTTTAGGAGATTTACAAAAGTTTGTTAGGATTACCCTATTAAGAGATTTACCCTGTATCACCTATCAAAATGATTCAGTACCTAATCCTCCAGTTAGCACTTTTTTCTAGATCAAAAATTTTCTAGATTATGGTGACTAATCAGGAAAGTACTGTACATAAATTTTTTTGGGCCGTGGCTGATGTTGTAGCCGACATATTATGGCCGACATATGGCCAACATGTTGTAACCCTAAAATGGATAAAATACTTTTATAAAAGGGTTTAGGGTTAGGTATTTTCATTATGTTGTGATGCAAAATTTCTTCTTGCGGTGGTATTGAGCTATAAGGGATTACAGACTGTAATCAGGTTGTAATCACTGGATTGTAATAAGATCGAACTTGCTGTTTGGTGGACATAGCCTAGGGATTGGGTGAATCACGTTAAATCTTGGTGCCTTGTGTTCATTTCTATGTGATCTATTATTTTTCTGTTATTGGTTATATTTGCATGTAGTTTTTATTTCTGTCCGTGGTTTATCCTAACAAAAATATCCTCTTTACTATATGTATCTTGATCCTCCTGATCTAATATATATTCTTTGACTTCTCACTGCTTGTCTTCACAACTAACTCTATTATGATCAACTGGTTCTGCAATGCTAAAACATCTTCTCCATCATGAATGGCTTCTCACCTTTACATGTGATACTTATGTTCACATCATGATCACTCCTTCTTAGGGTTTACCTCCTTAAATAGGTATTTGGAAAATGGTTTAGGTCATAATAAATGACTTTGGTTGATCACTATTGCTGCCTAATGTTTCCCTTTATCTAATTGACTGCATGCATTGCATAGGGATGCATAATATGACTTGATCCTTATCTCTTCATATCAAAAATTCATATTCATGTCAGCCAAAAATGGTTTATATAGAAGTTTGTGCCATTATAAACATCTATGTCATTGACTGGTAACTCGACATCAATAGGCCTCTGATGCTCAACCTTAATTGTGCTCTCTAGTATAACTCAAATTTTGAATGGCTCAACACATACTGTTGCTTGACATTGAATCACTCGACATGTATTGTTTTTTTGGAACTTGAGTGACTTGGCACACACTAATTTCTTGACACCTACTAGTGCTTGATACTATCATATCACTCAACATGTTCTATCTAGACACTTATGCTCAACATGTCCTATGCACTCAACCTAAGTAGTGGCTTGGTCATAGTGATGACCAACCAACTATGCTAGATAATGACTAAGTGTTTTGTCACTACTTTGTCAAAACCATAATGAGATTAATAGAAAACTCTTATGGAAAGAGCATAGAATTTCCATATGCCTAGTTGGAGAAAGCTTTCATTTGGACATTTCTTGATATATTTTATGCATCGTCAAGTTTATACTAGGTGTACTATACTTTATTTTGACTTCACCATAAATAAAATTTTGGTATCTGCACATTACATGTCCAAGCTGATTGATTGTTGCTAGAGTCTATGACACATCAATTATTTATTCATTGTCAATTTATGTTAAAGGACAAAGATGCACATTTCTTTTTATAGATCATATTGCTTTATAGTTGTAACAAGGTAGGATATGTAGTGTTGATATCAATATAGTCACTGTGTATGTTAAATTTTCTCCTTTTCATCTGCAATACAAGTATATTGCTCATGTCACCATGATGTAGAAGTAAATCAAATTCCACCATTTGCTACAAAGAAAACATGTCTAGAAGTGACATTCCAAAAATATTATATCCTATTTAGAAATCATTATTATAGTAGTAGCTATGGTTATCAATGAGCATCTTCAAATCTACTACAAAAACTCTCAAAATTTATTGGTAATCCTTCAACATGCTTACAAATTCATCTCAAATAAGCTTAGATCTCATTAAGAGTGTAGCAAAAAACTCCTTGAATATCTTTCAAAAATGTGCTCAGTCACTGTAGTGTTTATTGTTTACATGTTATTATAGTAGCTAAAAGCTTGAATAACTTAGTTTGCAAAGCCTATGAATATATTCTTGCATATATAGTGTGCAAAACATGGACATAAATTATCAAAGCATCAAAAGAACAATTCAATTTCTATATTCTAAGTAAATCTTCACAACTAGCTTGGGTTTTACAATAACAATTTTACTGTCACAATCATCCTTAATGTTTCCATTTTCCTATATTTTTAAATTAGTTTCAAATACATCAACATCTATCTTGGAACACATAGAAATTACATCTTTTTTGTCATGGTATTTGGGACCTTAAATATTTCCAAAATTTAATGTACCATCATAAGGGAAACTTTTTATTATTCTATCTTCAAATTGTTTATAAACAACAAATTGTTACATGTTTGTGACACAAAAAAGACCATCCAAAAAGGTATTCCATTCTTATAATCTTTGGTTGAATGTTAAGGCTTTTGACATTTGTAATTTTTCTATTTTGGAACAGATTTTACTCCAAAGCACTATAAATGACATCATGACACAACAACCATTAATATATCCTGTATTGGTGATAGAGCAGCCAATAGTTTATTTTTGAAGAGAATTTTAAGTAACTCTATTAATATTTTAACTAAGGACACTATACTAAACAATTGGGTTGGGTTAGTGGGCACCATATCTCATAACAATAAGCATTGCATTGATAGGTTTGGTGTAGTTGTTACTCTTCATATTCATGGAGTAGCCTTTGACAATCCCATGTATTTATTATCTTGCTAAGACAAGCCAATTGAAAGAATGACAACATAAAAAATTAGAAATTAACTAATCAAGAGCTATCATTTGAAAGTAAATATTACCATTATTGAAACCCAAATTAAGAAGGTACACACCAAGATCCAAGGATACATGAGACTTGAAAGGGAAAATAACAAAGAAAAAAAACTATACTATGTAGATGGTAAAAGCCTTGAGAAACTATAATGATGGAAGGAGGAAAAACAATCATACAAAATGCTTAATCTGGTATGATTAAATAAAATAAAATAAAATCTAATGTAATCACATCTTAAATGATTACAATCATCATTTAATGGAAACTACTTTGTGTATTACTTTAATTTGATCCATCTATTTTTTATTATAGGTGAGCAGAAAAGCACAAAGAAAATGCAACAAAAAAAATAAAAACAAATGAACACAAACATACAATGTTGGTAGCTTGTAGAAGGAAATGATTTTTTGATATAGAAAATGTTGATGAGCAAATGGATATAGCACATATGATGTGCAGATGGATATGACAAATCATATGTGAAGATTGATATAACTTCTACTTTTTTGTTGCTTGATATAGAACATTCTAATGGGCAGTCTGATGAACATCACAAAGAGAATCCATTTGAATCTAATGTGCCACCTCATACTACAGTCATTGGATCTATAATTTTGGATGAATTTGGTGGATCAACCATAAATATTGATGGTGGTTCAAGAGAAGATGTTCCTACTACTATTAAAAGACAAAGATTGATCTAAACTCTATACAAATATATAGAGAAGAAAGCAAAAGAAAGAGTAGTAGAAGATAAGAAGCCATTCTTGGTTGAGGTATCTAGAGATGGTGAGCCTATTGGGTATAATGTTGCAAGGTGGGCTATTGAGTTGGGCATAATATGTAGAGCCCATTTGGATATTTGCAAATCAAATTTTATAGAGCAAGATCCACAAAACATGGATTTTTTTATAAAAAAAATGGAAAATTAATTTGACACTATTGGTGGTCAAATATCTAGAAAAAGCTACAAGAGAAAGATGAGACTTCTCATGAACAATTTCAGATACCATTGCCAAAAGAATAGTCATAGAGGGAAAAGAGAAGCCATATTCTACTTTATCTCTAAAGTAGTGGGAGGCATTGAAAGAAAGTATGTGTTCTAAGGAATATTTGACTAAGAGTAATAGAGGCAAGAGAGAAATAGATAGTGTGAGGATTGAATATACATTTGGTAGAGGTGGGTTGCAGGCTAAAATGGAAAAAATTGGAGTAATTGTGAAATTTTGTTAAATTTACATTGTGGTTGACATTTACATTCTATTTTAGGTGGAGAATACTAGTAAGAGCCTCTTTAATCCATGTCAACATGAAGGGTTGCAATACATAATGGATTCCTTACATAGTCTCATTAAGAAAGTTTCCTAGTTAAGTTCCTCGGTTCAACCTATACATAGTCTCACTGAGAAAGTTTCCCAGTTGACTGCCTTAGCTCAACCTATAGTTTTTGCATGGAAGGAGCATAATTCCATGGATTTGAATCAGGTAAGAGGTTCTAATTTGTCTCCAATTTGATTAAAGTAAATTCAAATGCTATCTTCCTTTACGGTCAACTAAATTCAATTATTATTTTGTTCTATAATTTTTGATTAGTCTGATTACAAAATTTTTATTTGCTCTTCTTCAAATGTGGAATGTATAAATTGGGCTTCATCTACATATATAGATGTAGCAGTCAATATATATATACCTCTATATCGACATATACATCTTTTTTTGTTATACAAACCTTCTTTTTACATCCTTATATAGACTCATCTATATTTTATTTACTGCTGATATAATTTTCTCTAAGATAATTCAAAATAGTGTTGTGAATCTTAATGCATGGCGTGCTTGTTGGATACTGCTGAAAATGTCACTAGAGTATACTAATGAATTATCATAATTCCTTATCATTGTTCATCTCACATCTATGGATGACTTACATGGTCTTCTTTAATTTAGGATAAGGTTTAGTCAATGTGTATTTCTCTTAAGCATTAGTAGATTTATGATTATATGCATACTGATCTTAACATTCCATCATCTCCTATGTCATTTGCATGTGTAATGGAACACTTATAAATCTTCTATACTTGGTACAAAGCTTGATAATTGTCTCATGATTATGTATTTTTTTATAAATATTCTATCCTTGAGTGATTCATTGACATGTTTTCTCATACAATGGGTAAAGGAAAAGCTTGGGTAAATGATCTGATTATTGGATTGTACTAACATTGGTGTCAATATTTGCAAGTATCTTTCATTATAAATTACTTGAAATCAAGTTAGGAAGCATAGTTTGTCGTCTATTGAAATTTCATAATTTGATTTCCTTTTATTGTTAATTATTGTCAAAAAAATATAAAAAGGAAATGTTAAAAAAAAACACCAAAAAAATATTTATCATTGAAAAATCCCAATAAAATATTTCAATCACTTGGGTGTTTGGAGTCATAGACAACATAACTCTTACATAATTCTAATAGTTTGTATCATCTAATTTGGAATTTATTTTTATTATTTAGCCATATCTTATTAACATTCATTACCCTTATCAATTACATGAAGCTGGTAATAATATTTCATGTTTTTATTTTTGACAATTTACTTCCATATTAAAATAAGATATAGAATGCAAAAATTATAGAGCTTTATGTGTTGTTTCAAGTAGCTAATTTAGTATGCCTGCAAGTGGATCAGCCATGTGTAAATATGTAAGAATCCTTCACGTGACTAACCACCCAATTAGTCCCACAACCACATCAATTGTCTATTAACTTCTTACAAATTGACGATAACTAGTTATATGTTGTAAAGTAGTTGTCAGTTCTTGATATTTACTTAATACTATATTTTTGCACCTTGAAGATAAAGAATTTGAAATATCATGATTTTTCATTCCTTTCCAAAATATCTGACCATTTTTTCTTGATGTTTCAACTACATGTAGAATAGAGTTGTTGGTATTGATGTTGATCATGATGAACTATTTGACAAGAACGTGCAACATAAAAGTGCTTTTGATGAGGTTTAGGTAATATAATAGTTCTTATGGAATATTTGTCTTCATCATTTGCATTCTTTATTTGAATTTATACGTTATCTTAACTTGATTTTTAAATTGCACGTGGAGCAATCATATGAAAGCAAAATAAAAAAGAGAAGACATTGTTGATAGTGATTATGCTAAATATGAACTTGAAGGTGATTTATATTCATTACTTTTAATTTTATTAAAAATTTCCATCATTCTTATATTAGTTGATAGTTTTTTTGTAGTACACTCTTTTCCCTCATGTAATTAGGGAAAGTTTAGCACAACACTTTGACCAAATTCCTACTTTAAAATTAATCATCTTTGACTTTTATTGACAAAAAAATGCATACATGATCAATTCACATATATGACTACATGTTCCTTTTGTTAATCACCTAGTAAGAAAATTCATCAATATTTCACTTTATCATTTACCAAAATCAATGGGATTGGTCTTATTTGAAAGATAACTAATAATCCCAAACACAAGATGACTTCATATATGAATGTAAAAATATTTGCAACAACAAAAAATCAAAAAAATTCAAAAAATCTTAATACTTTCATTCATTTTTCTCATACTATGTATGCTGGAAACTATAATTGGAACAATTGTTATGTCATCATTGATGTCAAACCTTATTGGTAAGAAACTTGCTATATGAGTAGAGTGTCATATCAAGATTATTAATGAAGAAGATTTGAGAAGAAGAGATAGAAAAATGACCTAGAGGAGAGCTTGAGTTATGAGAAACTATAATGGGCATGATGTAAAGGACAAGTCTTGCTCCTTAACCCTAACTTCTCCTCGGGTCTTCTCTAGGCCTCTTCTCTAGCCTAACAACCCAATTCTTGCACTAACCCTACTTACAAGGATCACAACTCCAATCCTTCCCCTTTTCAACTTGTCCACATCAATGTAGAACTTAGCTTCATCCTAACATTACCTCTTTGATGCTTTAATGGCTCACCTACACAAAATACCCAAATATGGTCACAATATACTCAACATGAAGGAAGAGGATTATCCCTAGGGTTTTTAGGCCATTACAATGCTTACCCACCAAAAATCCATTTAAATCTATATTGATTTCAAGAAATTTTTCCAATTTAGGCCTAGAAGGGCTACATGAAATTAGGCCTCCAAAGTCACCTTTTGCCTCTTAACTTTGAAAAATGATTAATAAAGTGGATTACTAACTTCATATCTAGATACCCTTTTGGAAGACCTTTGAGATTCACTTGGTCTTACTTCCCCACATGTTCATAGAGTGGGATGCTAATTTTAAGCCTAAAATCAAGGGTTTGCTAATTTGTAGACAAAGATTACAAGGGTTTGTTCAAATACCCATTTAAACATGTCACCAAGGGGTCTACTTTAGCATAGGGCCTCTCCACTCTCATGTCATTCTCTCCATCCACTTGGATTGAAGCATTCATTGTATTTAATCCCCTCATTTTCTATTTCAATCTCTATGATCCTTAACCATGCTCTCTTGGCTTGCTTAGGGCATCATTGAAGCTTGGCCAAACTTGCATTCTAGGGCCCAAGAAATTTTATTCCTATACTAAAAGGAAAATTTTCATACATTCTAAGAGATTGTACCATTTCCTTAGTGGAAAGGTGAGTTAAGACTCCATTTCCCAAACTGTTTGGTTCAGGACAACAACTAAGTAAAAACCAAAATATTTACGGAAAAGAACAAAAATGGATTCAACAACCTACCTAATCACACACACAACTAGCTAATAAAATTTACCAACACATGAACAAGGTATAGTATGGAAATTAATCCATATAATACCCTCAAGAAGCAAAAATGACGTATTGTGGTCAAAATAACACTAAAATATCCTTGCTAATCAGGCTGCTGATATACTGAAGACCCTATAGTTGTCTGGGTGTTGTCTTTTTGCTAGCTTTTTGCTTTTTTTTCCTATCCATTATTTTATGGCTTCTATCTTAGTTTGTTTTTTAGTTTTGGTGCTGATTCATGGTTCCTTGTGGGCTTTCTTAGCTGTTTCTATTTGATACTTTGTATAAGGTTTTGGGTCCTTTAAAACCTATTTTTACTTAATCAAAACACTAAAATATGCTTGATCATTACATAAAACTCTTCCACATTGCTATCCAACCCTTGTTCCAAATTGAGAGAGGCCTTATATGGACTAATTCCCCATGTTCCAACCATTTTGAGGTGGTTATACAATCTCTTGCTCAAAATAACAATTTTTGCAATAAATGTTGTCATGAAAACTTTTACAATTTTTGCAAAGTTGTCGTGCAACTTGAATTTTTTTTGTTTACATGGAGTAGGCTTGTTTAAAGACTTTAGAAACTTTGAAAAATGTTTGAATATGTCACTTAGGACATGAAAACACCATTCCACCTCTTCCTTTCCCAATCTAGCCCTCCAAATGCACAAATGTCACTTTTAGCAAGAATGATAAAAATTGCATTTCACCTAGCAACTTTGGATAAGTAAGTAATATTGCATGGTCCTAAGGACTTAATTTTACCTCCTAATGGATAAGACACACTCCAGGACTCATGAGACCCTTTATTATCTAAGTGGCTTGGCTAAGGCCACTACAAGCCAAAACTCAAAAAGGAACCCTAGGTTGTTAGATGGCCTTACCTAGGTGCTCCTGCACTAGGGCACTTAATCAATTAGACTTTGACAAGATAATATGATTGATTAATCATAACCCAAGCAGAGAAGAAAATTATTGGAAAGTATGCTAAATAGAATAGATAGTATTGATCGAGTAATTAAGTGATGATTGAGCGTCAAAACCCAATGTTAATTGAGTGACATCATTTTTTAGTTTGTGAAGAAATCTTGATTTCTAGCTGACACAATTGAATTATTGGAATATGGAAAGCATTTTGAAGATAAGGATGGATGAATTGGAATATTTAATTAAAGAGAAGTCACATTTGAGTGTCTCTATGCATGGATTCAAAGAGAAGTTTGGAGAAGTTTCTAGAAGAGAGTGAAGGAAAAAAATTAATGGAAGGATTGGATGAATCTAACCAAATCCTAAGATGTACGGTGATAGTTAAGCAGAAAAAGATTAGAACTACCTATTTAAGGAGGCATAATGGAGACATAATAAAAGGTTAACAAGTAGATGTTTTTTTATGCTATTGATAGGAAAACTTAAGTAGGAGGCTTAGAAGAGTTGAAGTGTGATCACTTGAAAAAGTGCCAATAAGATCAGAGACAAAAATGATAATGGAGGTCAGTTAGTGGATCAACATATGAGCTACATTGTGACTTGTATTTGAAAAGTGAGTTGTATTTATTAGTTCAAACTCCTATTTTCTAACCATTATATCATATTGAAATCCTTTGATCAAGGTTGACCTAAGAGTCATTTGTAATTCCTTTAATCAAGGTGACATTCTAATGGAATGTTATAAATCCCTCTAAAAAGGATACTCCTACTAGGGTAATTAAATCCTTTAACAAGGTCACATTTAATAATGTATTTTGTAACCTTTTATAGGGTTGGCTCCTAACAGAGCTCACTTTAGAGGAGTGAAAATTGGTAGCATGTTATTGGTGGTTTTTCCCAAATTGGTTTCCATGTTAAATCCTGGTATCAGACTTGTGTGATTGTTATCTGAGATGCATTTTAGTGTTAGTGTTTTACATTCTACAAGTTTGTTACTATTAGTATAGTGGATTGCAAGTTTTATGTTATTAATTATTTTCTATAGAGACTGAGCTACTAAATATTTAGATCTAAAGTATTCAAAGTGATCAAAATTTGAATTATAGGTACATCTACATTTGAGGATAACTGATTTACCCCCCCATCCTCATGTAAAATCATTCAAAAAATTGGTATCAGAGCATTTATGCTTGAACATAAAAGTTTGAAGGTACTTGAAGCTAAAGATCAAGATGTACAAAAAGGAGGTGCCAAGGTTGAACAAGGAGAAATTCCCTACATGGTAGAGTTTGATGAAGTTGCATCAAGAAGGAATTGGAGGAGTAATACACTATGTGGAACATGCATATGTAGAGATACCAAGACCTCTGATATCTCAACAGATGAAAGAGAAGCAAGAACATAATTAACCAATGTTGGAGATTGCATCAGCCCTAAGCTATATTGAATTTGATGACATAAAGGAGTGCACTAATGATAGAAAATATGGGATACACTATAGACTATCTATGGAGGAGAAAGAAATGTTTTAAGAGAAAAAATCAGCAAGCTTGAGAGGCAAGTTTGATGAGATGAGAATGATGGAAAGTGAAACCATTACTCAATATTGTGGACACATCAAAGAAGTGGTAAATGCTATAAGATAATCCAATCGAAAGATTGATGATGAAAATGTAATCAACAAGGTACTGAGAACCCTACTTCTTATTTACGATATTAGAGCTTCTATAATACAAGAACTCAGATATACACATGGTAACAATTTGACTCTAGGAGGATTAGTTGGCAGGCTCACTACTTTTGAATTGTCAAACTTTGATAATTTTACTCCTACTACTATTGAATTGTATTTCAAATCTCAACTAGCTCTTAATAAGAAAGGAAAAGGAAAGTGTGTGAATAGTAATAGCGATACATTTGATGATGATCTTGATGATATTGAAGCATTAATGGCTAGAAGACTTCTAAGAGGCAAAGGAAAATTCAAAGATAAACTTCCTACAATATTTTTTTTCATGTAACGAAGTTGGTCATATTGTTGCAAGATGTCTTCATAGAGAAGATAAGGATTAAAGAAGGGAAAAAAAATATAAAGGCAAAAGAGATGATCAAGACAATAGAAGAAACAATAACTAAAAAGATAAAGGCAAGAAATATTGTTATATTTCTAAAGAAGAAACTGCTAATAAATCTAATAACTTAATTATAAAGAAGTTATCTATGTTGCTATAAGAGAAGATTTTGATGAAGATGAGAAAACTAAATTAATTTCATATGTGAGTAAAGATGATAGATGGATAATTGATAGTGGCTTCTCACATCACATGATTGGTGATAAACGTAAGTTTGAAACCTTGGAACAACATAAAGGTAGTTGTGTTAAGTTTGGTAATCATGCACCATGTCTTGTGAAAGGTAAAGGATCAATATAATTAACTAATAAGATCAAGTGTGACAATATTTATTGGGTTGAAGGACTTAACTATAATTTTTTGAGTGTTTTACAATTGAAAAAATTAGAATACATAGATGACATTCATCACAAGAAGGCCAAGATATTTGATTCTACTGGTGAACTAATTGGAAGTGGAGAAAAAATAAGATGTAATTTATTCTATCTATATTTATCTAATGACACATGCTTGTTTACACAATATAATGATATATGGTTATGGAATAAGAGGTTATGTCATGTGAACTTTGATAATTTGGTAAGCATTAGTAAGATTAAAAGAGTAAGAGAATTGCCAAGATTAAAGAAACCCGACTATGTGTAAACAATGTCAGTTGGAAAAAAATGACAAAGTCTAGTTTCAAGAGCAAGACATATTCATCTAATGATATTTTAGAATTGGTTCATATTGACCTTTGTGGACCTATTGGAGTGCAAATCTATTGGGGTGATAAATATTTCATTCTATTTGTTGATGACTACTCTAGAATGATGATTGTGATGTTTCATAAAGAAAAATATGATGCTTTCTTGAAAAAGAAGCAAGTAAAATTATAAAATGCTTGAGATTTGATAGAGGAGGAGAGTTTATCTCTAATGAATTCAACATATTCTACAATAATAGAGAAATCAAGAGACATATGTCAGCACCTAGCACCCCTCCACATAATGGAATAGGTAAAATAAGGAACAAATCAATCATGGTTTGTGCTAGAACACTAATGATGGAGAAGAATGCATCATAAAAATACTAGAGAGAAGGTGTGAGTATAGTAGTCTATACTTTGAACCAAGTATAAGTCAAGAGAGATACAAATATTAAATCCTTGAGTTATGGTATGGGCATGCACCTCATGTGAAGTATTTTAAAATTTTTGGAAGCAAATGTTATATACTAAAGGACAATAGAAATGGAAAACTTGACACTAAAAGTGATGAAGACATATTCCTAGGATATTCTACTAAGAGAGAAGCTTATATGTGTTTGAATTATAACATTAACAAAGTAGTAGAAAGTGAAAATGTAAAAGTTGATGAATATGCAGAAAGGAATGAAATAGAATATGAAAAGGAATCTAAAGATCACAACACATTCATATATGTTAATGAAGGTGTGCCCTGCACCTTACCTAAGCCAGAGAACAAGGCTACTAATCAACAACAACAAATAGTGAATGCTGAGTTACAACAATAGGCTGCTATGAAACAAACTGTAGATGTCAAACACCAATAGAATGATGCTAAGATACAAGAATAAGCTGCCAAGCACTAGGAAGCCAATGTAAAGAAAATAGAAATAGAATAAGAGATACAAGATGAACCTAAAATAAATTTTCAAGATGAACCCAAAGAAGAAGAGAGAAGAAAAGAGCCTATACTAGAAAAATATGTGAGAAGACACCATGCACCTAAATAGACAGTGGAAATAAAGTCTCTAGAGCTATGAAAAGGAAAAGAGTAAGAAGCAATACATGTTTAATTTGTGAATTTGAGCCTAAAATAGCAAAGGATGCTTTGGATAATGAATATTGGATTCAAGCAATGCATTAAGAAATTGAACAAATAAAAAAGAACAAAACTTGGTCATTGGTACTTATACCAAAGGACAAGAATGTTATTGGAACCAAGTGGATATCTAGGAAGTTGAATGAGAAACGAGAAGTCACAAGGAACAAAGCTAGATTAGTATGAAAAGTATATGTATAAGAAGAAGGCATTAACTATGGGGAAACATTTTCCCCAATTGTAAATTGGAAGGAGTTAGAACTCTACCTGCATATTCTTCTTACAAAGGATTTAAAGTATATCAAATGGATGTCAAATCTACATTTATGAATGAAATACTAGAAGAAGAGGTTTACATTAAACAATGAGAAGGATTTTTTAAACCTATCAAAAATAACATGGTATGCAAACTGCACAAAGCATTATATGAATTGAAACAAGCTCCGAGGATATTAAAGGTTGCACAACTATTTAGTAGATGTTAGTTTTGCAAGGACTAATGACAACAATAATCTATACTTGAAAATTGGAGGTGGTAATGAGACACTCTTAGCTGAAATATTTATGGATGATATCATATTTGGAGGACAAGATGCATTATGCAAATTATTTTCTAATGAGATGTATAAGGAATGTCAAATGTCTATGTTTAGGGAAATCAAATTCTTTATTGGTTTGCAAGTATATAAGATGAAGGAAGGAATCTATATTACATAATAAAAATATATCAAGGAGATACTAAAAACCTTTGGGATGGAAGATTCAAGACTAGTTAACACACCTATGACTATTGGACATAAGCTATTTAAGGGTGATGATTCTGTTGATGTGAACCAAACATTGTATAGATCAATAATTGGGAAGATACAAATATGTTGTTTATAATAGACTAGATATTGCTTTAGCAGTTGGGATTGTTGCACATTTTTTGCAAATCCTAAGGAGAATCATATAGTGAAAGTGAAAAGAATACTCAGGTATGTAAAAGGAACATAGGATTATGGATTGGATTACAAAAAGAATGACAAGTTTGAACTGAATGTGTACACGATGTTGATTGGGTAAGAAATGTTGATGACAAAAAGAGTACAAGTGGTGGAGCTTTCTTTCTAAGAAAGGTACTAGTTTCATGGACAAGAAAGAAGAAGAATTGCATTTCTCAATCAAAAGTAGAAGTTGAATATGTAGGAGCAATAGTTAATTATTCTAACACTGTATGGATCAAGAAATTGTTAAAAAGAATGAAGGAAGAGATCAGTAATCCTATTGTTATCTATTGTAATAACACAAGTGCTATAAACATATCAAATAACCTAGTGATAAACACAAAGACCAAGCATATTGCTATCAAGTATGATTACTTGAGGGAACTAGTTCAAGACAAAGAAGTAAGACTGGAATATGTGAATATTAAGGAGCAAAGAGAAAATATTTTCAGATGGATCTCTAGATCAAATGTGTTGATCATAATATCTTACAAGTTGATGTAGAAAGTGATACTTTAGGAGCTACCTAAAGTAGTGAAGAGAGAAGCACAAGATGTTTTATTAGTCATAAGAAAAGATGAAAAATGGAGAATAATGTTCTAAACATTGATAAGAAGATATCTACATGGTGAAGATGTCTGATAAAAGATGAAGTGTCTTTGGCATTATTGTCAAAGAGGTAGAATGTTATGAAGTTACCATATAGAAGGAGAATGTGTTAAGACATAAAGATGGAGATGTCATAGAGAGAGAGAACTAAAGTGAAGTTGTAAATCAATGCAAGTGTTTCCAACAATCAAAGAAGGAACTGATTGATTTCATGATTATATATGATAAAGGGAGTCTATGTGTTGTGTATCACAACTGCATGGGTGAGAATCGTAATGAAACTAAAAGGAGATGATTGTTGGACACTGATATGAGAATCAAAATAGAACTAAGGATATTACTAAAGATATAATACTGAACATAGAGGGAACAACTCAAAGAATATTGAATCTTTTGGATTGCATGGTAACTAGAGGTGTTGCCATCAATGCCAAAGAGGGAGATTGTTGGAAATACAATTGGAATGATTGTTATATTATCATTGATGTCAAATCTTATTGGTAAGACTACTACTATCTAAGTAGAGTGTCATATCAAGATGATTGATGAAGAGGATTTGACAAGAAGAGATAACAAAATGACCTAGAGGAATGGTTGATTTATGAGAAACTACAATGGGCACCTAATCAGTTAGACCTTGATAAGATACTATGATTGTTTAATCATAATCCAACTAGAGAAGATAGTTGTATTGAAGCCTAGAAGAAGTAATTAATAGAAGGCCAAATGCATAGGTTTGACTAAGAAAATAAGAAAAAGATTAAGGATTTAGAAGTATGTTGAGTGATGCTAGTGTTGACCGAGTGATAGTAAAAGCCAAACAAAATACAATGTCGACTAAACATCAATATCAACCGAGTACCAAAAAGTATGCTAAATAGAACAAATAGTATCGACCAACTAATTAAGTGACAACTGAGTGTCATAACCCAATGTTGGCCGAGTGACAATATTTTTTAGTTTTCCTAGGAATCTTGGTTTCGAGCTGACACAATTGTATTCTTGGAATATGGAAAGTGTGCTAAAGATAAGAATGAATGACCTAGAGAATTTAATTCAAGATAAACCATGTTTGAGTGTTTCTATGCATGGATTCAAAGAGAAGTTTGGAGAAGTTTCTAGAAGAGAGGAAGAAATAAAATGATGGAGGAATTCAACGAATCTGACCAAACCCTAAGATCTACTATTATATTTAAGCAACAAAAGATAAAAACTACCTATTTAAGGAGACATAAGGGTGACCTAATAAAAAGTTAACAAGTAGATATTTGATGATGCTATTGGTTGGAAAAATTAAGTAGGAGGCTAAGAAGAGTTATGAAGAGTTGAAGTGTGATCACTTGAAGGAGTGCCAAGTAGATTTGAGACAAAGATGATAATGGAAGTTAGTTAGTTGATGAACATATGAGCTACATTGCAATCTATATTTGCAAAGTGAGTTGCATTTATCAGATCATCCCGTTGTTACTTTCTAACCATTGTATCACTTTTAATTTCTTTAATTAGGGTTGACATAATAGTCATTTGTAAGTCCTTTAATCAAGGTCAGATTCTAATGAAATGTTCTAAAGCCCTCTAACAAGGTTGCTCCTAACAAGGTGATTAAATCCTTTAACAAGGTCACATTTAATAGCATGTTTGTAACCTTTAATAAGGTTGGCTCATACTAGAGCTCACTTTAGAAGAGTAAAAATTAGTAACATGTTATTGGTGGTTTTTTTCCAAATTGAGTTTTCACATTAAATCTTGGCATCATACTTGTGTGGATGTTATCTGAGATGTTTTACTATTAATGTTTTACATTTTGCAAGTTTTTTACTATTATGGCAGTGGACTACAAGTTTTATGTTGCTGATTATTTGCTATAGAGGCCAAACTACTAAATGTTTACATCTAAAGTATTTGAAGTGATTAAAAGTTGAATTGATACATCTAGACCCGAGGATAACCAATTCAGCCCCCTCTCAGTTATTCTAAATCATTCTAATAATGTATTGTTGTTGTTGTTATATGTATTGTTGCCAATTCTCGTAATATCTATCCTTGTTATTATATGTTTGTATTGTTGCTATATCATGTATTATTTTTCTTGCTTGTAATATGCATTATTATCACTATTATATGTATTATTATTGTAATTGTTGGAAATACAATATGGGAAGTAAAATCTGAGAGGGGGGGGGGGGGGGGGGTGGGTGAATCAGTCCTTCAAAACTTTAACCATAAATTCATTCACCACACATCCATCTCACAATTTTCATGTAAATTGAAATACCAAATTAAGTATATACATCCATATCATGAAAACAAGTAAAAATTCACACATATGACATAAGATATGATTACCCAAAAACCCTCCAATGAGAAGGTAAAACTAGGGTGGGGATGACACCCACAAATCTTCACTACTGCAGTTATAAAGTGTATCTAATGAAGGTTACAATGTTTGATCATGAAACATGATCTACCCTTTGAAATGTTTTCCCTATTAGAGGCTTACAAAATTCTTAGATCTTACCCTATTAAAGGATTTCAACACCCTGCCAAAAGTGTGCTTGGTTAAATGACTTCAACTTACAATGAAGTAAGCACCCTATTAAAGGATTTACAATAGCCTATTAAGACTACTCTATTAGAAAATTTAACTGATTCAGTTGTTAGAATGTCTCAACAATGATTCTACAATTAGCACTCTATTGCTAGATAATAAATTACCTCTTTGCATGTATCCTTGATCCTTCATTGATTAGATGTATCACTTCTATCCTCTAACTCCTTTCTTGTGTTCTCCTCTAACTAATTCTGCAATGTATCTCAATTCACAACTCCTTATCCACCATGAATGCTCTGTTTGCACATGCAAACTTCTCTCTTTGCTCATACCATGTTTTAAGATTTTTCCTCCTTAAGAAAACCTAGGTGACTTAGGGTTAGGTATGAATCAACAATTGTAATTCATCCATCTAGTTGCTCAATTCATCCCTTTAACTAATTGGCTGCATGTACTAAATGGATATTCTCAATTAAGATTCATTCTTATCATCTAGGATCACAAAATAATCCTTAAGTTGGCTCCAAAATGACTTACACATTAGTTTGTGCCACTACAGACAACTATGTCAAAACTTTTTTACTCGGCATCTAAAGTCCTTGATGCTTGACATCAACTAAAACTTCAATGCTATTAGTTGACATCTGAATTACTCAGCACATACTGACTCCTTAATACTTGAGTGACTCAACACTAACTATTTACTCAACACTTACTATTTCCTTGGCATGCACTATCTGACATTTTATACTCGACATGCATTAATTGTTTGGCATAAACTAAGTTCTAACTTGTAAATGACTTAAGTGTATAAACACTCATATGTCAAAACCAATCTAAGATCAATAATTTCCCCCTTTGACATGAGTGGCAAAAACACTTGGTCATGCATTAATGATCTTAACTTATGAGCATAGCTCAGATACTCTCTATATCTATTCGACATATGTACAAAATTTTAAAATTTCAAAATTTTGCAAAACTTAACTTAACAGTCTAACCTCAAAATCTTATAACTCCCCATGAGTTGATTGTGCTTCTTTGAATTTGAACCAATACTCCTGTTGAGTAAATATGCATATGCTAAACTATGTTGTACTTTGTTTCTATCTTTGACTCCTTTTTCTTCTTCTTATTTCTCCCCAAAACTTATGTCTCCCCCTTTTTGACACTTATGTCAAAGGGTTATACACGTATAGTGTGTTTGTCCAGGAAATTTTTATGGACCTCAAGTATTCTCTTTAGAGCTACATCACAGTTATCACGTGCTACTTCCAATGATTTGATTTTGATAGATAACTCAATAGCAAGGTGAACTAAGCCTTCATGTGTAGAAAGATGAGAATCTTTCTTCATCATTATTTCTATAAAGGTTAGTTCTTTGTGTAGTACCTCCATGTGTTGGGTTAACATGGACTAGATACGAATCAGTGTAGCTCAAATGTTTATATCTTGAGAATGCAAGGTTGCCAACTGACCTTGGGAGTTCATTAAATTCCTGAAGTTCTTTTGACTCTAAGCTGGAGAATTAGGTAGAGAAGTACCTTTTATCTTTATATCTCCTCTAGATTTTCAATATGGCACTGCACTTCTTGTGTGAACAGAGTTGCATCACACAACTTGATGTAAAGAGAGAAAATATTCTCTAATACTTTCTTTACACTATCAATCTTGGTTGCTAATTCAACCTAACTAAGTACAATGGCACTTGATATCTTTTCATCAACTTTTCTTTGAAATTTATTTTCAGACCATTCAAGTAGTTTTGCATTTGAATCTAGGTCTATATCCTTTATCTTCTCCACTATATTAGTCAACTATTCCATAATAGGCCTATCTTCTTTAGGTGTAGGTAGGTTGAATGCATCAAGAAATATATCCTTGATACCTTGCAATGACTTCATCTACCTATTCTCCCTTCTAAGTAATTCTTGGTGGTTTTTCCTTGCAAGAGCATCCTAAAGTATGCTCATCTATTCAATAGTTATTATTGTAAGGTCAAACTTTGGCAACACAATCACCTCATGAAGTTGACATCACCAAATGATGTAACTTCATCTTCCTTGGATGTGCTAGGACTAGGCCTTGATGACTATAGTGGTGTAGCTTCTACACTCGGCCTATGAAGAGCTTGACTTGGAGGAGTAGTAGTTTCTGGCAAAGTAACTAGTGCTTGTATTTCTAATTAATCCTCAAGCTTGGTAGTCAATACTAAGTCTTCATTCTTATCCTTTTCTTGCTTGTTAATCTTAGTTGCACTTTGAGTTTGTGTCATAGGTACAAAAGTATCTTGTTGACCTATTTGAACTGGTGTCCCATCTTTATCTTTTGTAGAAACTGTAGATCCTCAAAAATGGTTTGCATCTACAGTTTCAACACTTCTTCATACTAATTTGTCCCATTTTGTCATTCTACTAAATTTTATCTTTTGGCCAAATTGATCATATTTCATCATTCATATCCTCTTTCACATTACCTTCATATCAACTCAAAACCAACTCAAAACCATTTTATATCAACTCAAAATCACCCCAAATCAATTCAGAATCACTCAGAATTAGTCCTTATCAACCTAGAACATATCAAACATCCAAAATCAATAATCATTTATCTAATCCTAGGTATTGTTGTGGCTTTTAGTGCCTTGTAAACCTATCAATCTATCAATATTATCAATCTGACCTTAGTACTGTCATGGCTCTCAATGCTAGGTAAAAATATCATTCATGTCATCTAATATTTGACATTGTTGAGGCTTTCAATTTTAGATCAAGGAATTATCAACCATTTTAATAATATTGATAGTGTCCATCGATGTTATTATGATCAAACCTTTTTAGTCAATTTTGATCTTGTAGCATTTACAATGTCAGTTAAATGTTACATATCAATCAATTCATGTCATGTGTCCTTGGCATGTTATCAATTTCAACCAACCAATCAATTTGACCATGGCTTTGGTCTACTTGTCATCATCTTATTCAATATCCATTATCATTACATTCTCATCAAAGGATACTGTTGCATTTAGTTTAATCAATTTTGGCCAATCATCTACTAATTTTCTCTATAGGATTAAATAACCCATAATTTAATCCTATTATTCTTCCTAATTATCAGCCTCAACTAATTAATTTTATTAATTAATTGGTTCATCATCCTCAAACCATGGAAATTTGCAAGTTCCTAAGTTCCATTTTCCATCATTAATTCCATTTTCTACTAATTTCTATTTTGTGGAATAAAGGATTTTTAATTCAAATATTGCATCATCATAACACTTGGATATGACACCTCATGGATTCTCCTTTGACACATGGATAAGATATGTCATAATCCAATATTCTTATTCCCTTATGCATGTACATATTTGGATTATTTTTCATAGATTCTTGGCTTTAAGTGGGTTGAGGTGTCTTATGACGTGTCATAGATTCTCTTCCACATTTAGTCAAGTTTGACTTCCATGTGTTAGAGAATCCTACATTTGGAATCTTTTGTCATATGCGTCATGGATTCTCAAAGGAATCTCTTGCCACATCACATATCCAAGGTGATAAATCCAATTCTCTCACCTTGAGTTTTGATTATAAAATGAGCATTCTTCCTCTCATTTCCGGTCCTTAGGTCTTAATTCTGGAGCATTTTTCAAGTCCTTAGCTTTTGAGTATTTTCACTCCATCTCTCACGTAAAATAAAAATTTCAAGTATTCTCATAGCATTATAATTATCATAGGCTTTTTCTTCAATTTTGTGTGCACTATAGGCAACTTTGGAGCTACATCATTTGGAGAAGAAAGAAGGACATGGGAGCTACAAACGAAAGAGGGAGTTTTAACTTTGTTTTCTTTCTTTATTAGTTTGACTTTCATGGTAGACTACTGGGTGCTAACATATGTTGATTGGGTTTGTGATTTTCTCATAGTATGTTATGTATTTAGTCCATTTTTTAGGTACTACAATTGGTGAACCTGATGTGAACATGCTTATCTAACTTGGGTTTTCTTGTTCTGTGCTTGTAGGTGTAAGGAAGGAGCTCACTTGGAAGGGTATAACAACTATCTACACTTCCATATCACACCTAGATTAATTACGGGGTCTAGTAACATGCTTGTATGCTCTTGTGTCATGCATTTTGTTAGCTTGCTGTCCTAGGGTGCACTCTACTCTGTTAGGGCGCACTTGGGACTCCTAGGAGCAGTTTTAGGAGTGTAGGAGCCACCAAAGCCCCTTTTTGCTATTTTTGACTTACCAAATACATCTAGAAATTAAAAACTACATCATTGATGTATTTTGTACCGTTTAGGTGCACTTGGTAGTGTAGGTGTCAAAATTTGCAGTTTTTGAGTATCATTTAGGGCACCATTTCCCCACAGTTTGCACTTGACCTCCCAACTGCATCCAGAAACTACCATCTGCACCCAACTAGGGCCAAACTACATCATGGATGTATTTAGCATTGTCTAGTTGCAATTGGCGGCATTCTAAGCCATTTTGGCCTTCTGGGGTGCAATTTGCTCTCTTAGAGTGCACCTGGTTCACAGAAAACACACACATCAATCAGAATTCGCATGTAAAGTTTCCATTTGCTTCTAGAACATAGATTAGATGATTTTTTGTTACTAATGGTCTACTTGAAATATGTGGTGATCATGGGATGAAGACATGATCATAACAAACTACTAATGCTTGCTTTGCAAGACGTTGTTGAAGACCATTGTGTGTTTATCAAAACCATGTGTGTGGATTTCCTAGATTAGATAGCACTTCATTTGGTGCTTAAAATGATCTTTTTCTTTTCTTCTTGACATGTCTACAGTGTTTAAATCCCTAGGAGTTACATTGGACGTATCCTCTCCCCTCACCATTCGTGGATCTTGGGTGTAAGAGAAATCTGTGTAACTTCTATAGGAGGCCTGCCTTGGACCAAGATACTTGATATTGGGTATGCCAGGGGATGACCTCAGAGCAGTAATAGGCCAAAAGCTAGGTCAACATTCTAGCTGCTATATAAAATTTGATTACAGTGAAATTTGTGTCAGCGGTATTGCTACATGATAGCTCTTCTCTAGTACTCTTGTGGTGCATCAAACCCCAGTTCTCGAGGTTGGGAGACCTTCTACAAAAGTTTATCATTCACTTGCCAAAAAAAATGCCCTTACTAAAAGTCATGTTTTAGTGGCCAAAATCTTTTCTATCGACTGGCTCAAGGGGTCACCCATGCTCATGAAGACATCCTACATTCTCGTGGTCCTTAGTAGAGGCAACAGTCCCTTGGGAAGTCATGCCCCTTGGGAAGCGGATCTTGGTAGCCCTGAGAAGTGAGTGTGCTATAAGGGGGAGCTTGTGGTGCCAAGATCCTAGGTTGTCCACTTTGGATAACTATGGTTAAACTTTCATTCAAGTAGGAATTCAATGGATATAGTCCTAAAAGCCTAGGTTGTGGTGTGTTTGTTCACTATTAACAACATCTATTCTTGTCTTAATGTGTCTTGCGTGTGTGTAAAACATAATCAGATAATAGACAAAATTCAAATTTACACCTTGAACCTTCTCCAAACATTACACATTGTTAAAAAATTTCAACCTTTTCCCAACCTTTGCAAACTTTGGTTCAACACATTCAAACCTTAGAAAACATGGCAACTTGTGATCCTAAATGTGCTTGGAAAAATCTAGATTTCGTTCTTGCATAAACTCCACTTAAATTTACCTTAGTCTAGGCCTCATTATTGCATCATATAGACTTCATATTGCACCTTTTAGTCCTCATTTAGTATCCATTACCTTTCATATTGCATCCATTTGGGTTTAGTTTACCTCCCTTAGTTTTTGCATTCCTGTCTCAAAATTAGCACTTTTCATCTCCCATCTTGCATCTTTGCATACCCAACCCTCATATTTCTATTGTTAACCATCATTCTAGGTGTCATAAGCCTCATTTTTAACCTCCATTTTGGTCTTAGCATTGTCCTCTATTGTTTAGCTCTCTGTGATATCAATTTGGAAAATATAGCACCCAGAATTGCCTTAGTTTCAACCTAGTTTACCAAATGTGTCCTGAAACTACCAACTATGCAAAAAACTAGCCCCAACTACATCATAGGTGTATTTGATACTATCTAAGCACACTTGGTGGTCAGAGGACCCAGTTTGAGGTTCTAGAGAACATTTTGAGGCTTTTATAGTGTCCTTAAGTACCTAGGTAGGTCCCCCTATCTCAACATGCCCTAATTTGCATTTTGCATTTCCCAACCTTCATTGCCTCCACTTAGGACATAATTCCTTAGGTCATAACCTCTTCTCTACATCTCTCAACCCATCATAACATCAACCCCAACATCTTAGCTTCTTGGCATATCAACTTGGCAACCATACCCTTTAGGATCAGCAAACATTTTTCCTAGCTTACCAACTACACCCAAATTGGCCCCAACTACATCATAGGCATAGTTGGTATTTTTGGGGCACACTTGGTACTATCAAGGTGCACTTGGGCACCTACATGACCATTTTGGGCCTTCAAACTGCACTTTAGAACCCCAAAATTGCATCTAGGAGCCTCTGTACCTCCCCATTCCGTGCTTGACCCAAAACCACATCTTGCACCCAAAATCCCATTTTTCATCATAGGAATTGTCCATATTTCATATCCAATCAGCATCACCACCATTTTGAGTCCCCGAACCATCATTTTGAACCCCCAAAACCTTTGAACTTAGTAAAAAATCTAAACAAAAGTATGAACTCTAGAGTATTACATTGTGTCAATGGATGATGGATCTTGACCATGGTCATTTTATCATTTTATTTGGTCAAACACTACCTATGTCAAGGTATATTTGGTTTTATCATTTTGATCTTATCTTTTTTTGTCCTTTTTTTGGTTAGGATCCAAAGTTTATTGTCATAACATTAAAATCTTAGGTTAATACCTTGTAAAGATTTCACCCAAGTTCAAAACCTTGCATATAACTCTATCATCAACATAATAATATTCATAAATTTCATTTTGACTTACCCTAGTGGTATATCCCCTTCATCTTGCATTGATCAAAATCTTAGCATCATTTTCACTATCAAACCCTACCAAAGTGTCCATTAATCAAATTGTCTTCTTGATCATTTACCCTCATTTTGCATATCCAAAACGTCATTATCAACCCTTGGAAATAATCCCTTGCATAGTCTACCTTGCATACATCAACCTTTAGCATCCTTACCAAGTCCAAAACATAACCCTAATTGTCATTTTGCGTACCTTAGAGTCATTTTCATCCCCTCTAGTCAAACTTCAAAATGGCACCTTGCATTCACATTTGCATAATATCCCTAGCACATTTTCACTTTACATGTCAAAACCCTAGGTCATTTAGCATTTCCTCACATTTCATAAACTCCCTAAACACTTAAAAATCCCAAAAACACTCATATTTTGCATACCCACATCTTAATTATCAAGTTTTGACCTCTTTTACCAACTGCACACTTCAAGTGCGCAGTTGGTGTTTTCAGGATGCACTTGGTAGTTTCAGGATGCACTTGGTAATTAAGTGTTTCATTCTATGTTCCAAAACCCTAATATACACTTCCATAGGCTTCATTGCCTCCCTAAACCTTGCAAAACACTCTAAATCACTCAAAACATTCAAATCTTGCATTTTAGGCACCCAGGCACCTCTATTAACCCATTGCATGCCTCGTACTTACCAACTGCTCACTTTTAGGCCCCCAACTAAATCATGGGCACACTTGGTACTATTTGATCATAGTTGGTAGTCTAGGTGCACACTTGGAAGGCATAAAGTCCATTTAGGTTTTCCTTCATTGCATCTGCATTCTTAGGTATCATGCCAGCACTTACTAGGACACAATTAGCTCAGAGACCCAAGGAACTTTATCAACCTTTGTTTTCTAAGGCACAAACACAACCAAAGCCTCATCTACGATAGAAGAAGAGAAAGAAAACCCAATATACATTTGACGAAGACCAAATTGAGGCATCACAACCATTACTAGTAGACCCCTTGAACATGTATCCGCAAGAGCACCATAATCAAGCTATGACACAAAAAACCTTGAACGATGCACCTACCATGAGATTTACTCCAAACACTTCCCACACACATGGGATGGTTCAATGGAGTCCTAACTTTGAACCTATATTCATGCCGATACCACGCGGAGGAGGAAGTGTGCCAACCACACCCAAAGATGAACAATCACACTCCTTCGAATTTAGTCAACCTAACACAAGTGCCTTCAACCCTAACACATCAAAAATAAAACAAGGTAATGTACACCTTAGTGATGAATCTAACACTAATTATGGCATCACTGACAAAGATATGGCTAGGGCATGTCAAGACAAAAACTTCCATAAAAACTTCAAACTTTTGGCAGCCCAAGAAATTCTCAAATTCAACCCAAATGTGGAAGGACCTAAGTCCAAACATCAAACCAACACAACCATTGAAAACATACAACCCATAATCAATTTGGACTTAGATAAGGGAAAACAACCTTTGGAGTTTTCAAACATGATAATGGCACCTATAAGGTCCCATCAAGAATCAACCATCAAAATCCTCCAAAGTACATTTGAAAACATCAATGTTAACCCCTTGTTCAACGAAATACCACCAATTCCTAAACACCCCAAGAGGACATTAAGACTTGATTTTAGTCACATGATGCAACAAAAATACACATATAAAGGGACTTGTGCTCTAGGGATGGCAGAGATACCTCCTTTGGAGGCAAATCATCAAAGTGCACCTTTTCTCCTAACCCTACCAAGTGGTATGACATCAAATGTTACGAAGCCTCCCATGAGTACACTATGTGCAAAATCAACTACAACAATCCCTATTGATGCACAAAATAAAATCCTTATTGACATTACACCTATTCCCAAAAGGAATGCCCCTCATTGTCAAGTCAATATGATGTCCCAAGAAGAAACCTCTAACATACAAAGGTGCCAAAGCAACAATACAAACATGGTGGTCAATTTGCAAGGACACAACCAACCACCTCAACAACATCAACCAGCAATAGTCGAAGGACCTAATTTTGGCAACACACATTCAATATATCAACAACAACATCAACCACAACAACAACAACCTCAAGTGGTGCAAACATCTAACATCCCTAATATGTGGTCCAACATAAACCCATTTGACCTCCACGCAATGTATCAACAACAAATCCAACAAAAACAAGCCATGTTTGCTAAACAAAAACAACTCAAACAATAGTTGGAATATCAAAGATGCCTTGAGCAACAAATTGCATACCAGCAACATTTATTACAACAACACCATGTGCCACAACAACCTCAATAGATACCTCTACAACAACAATCACATACATGATCTCACATACAATCGACACAAGTATCCCAATAAAAACTGCCACACATGGCACAACAACAACACATGGTACAACAATTACAGTCAATCCTGCAATAATGCCACATCAAATACCACAAAAAGTACCCCAACAATAGGAACCCTTTTATCTTTGAGGTACCAACATACCTCCTCCACCTAGTGACACATCACCAGACTCATCAAATATAGAAATGTCAGAACCAAGTAGACATAGTTCTCACCACAACAAATGGTCTACTCATAGACACAAAAGACTTGAAGGAAAGACTATTATGCAAAACCCTAATGAAGAACTATTACAACAATTCAAACAACTTTCCAAACAAGTCAAGGCATTGGGAGTCCAAAAGAAACATGCTCTATATATAGAAAGGGACCTACTTCCTAATCCATTTGACAAAAGTCTGTATATGCCTCCATTCCCAAAACACTTTGAGGCTCCAAGGTTTGAAAAATACTAAGGAAAAGGCAACCCTATTGATCATATTAGAGAATTTTGTGCCTCATGTACCAAACTCAGTGATGAGCTCACTTACCTCATGAGATTGTTCACTTGTTCTCTAGGTGGGCCTGCACTTGAATGGTACTCCAAACTTACTGGTACTATCAAATCTTGGTCAGAGCTAGCAGACAAGTTCATCTCCCACTTTTCCTTCAACATTGCAAATGAGGTGACACTTTTTGATTTGTGCTCAACTAAACAAAAGGTAGGAGAACCATTTATCACATTCTTACTATGCTGGAGAAGCTTAGTCAGTCAATTCTCACTAGGCATTCCTAAAGAACAAGAAGTAAACTTGTGCATTGAAAACTTAGTCCCAGACTTAATGTATGAACTCAAAATAAAGAGCCCAAGCACTATTTCTAAACTGATGAAAAAGGGGGCCAGTATTGAAGATGCTCTTATCCATAAGGGAATCCTCAAGATAAACAAGGAAAACACAAACACTAGTTCCTCTAATGACAAGCCAAATTTTTTCTCTAAAAACAAGAATGTGACTAATGATGGCATTGTGGAGGACCACACGATTAGCATAACACAACCTCAATTGACTTTGAAAGGTGCAAATCCTACAAATTTACAAACTCCCAATCAAACATCAAGCCCACAGCAAAAGACTGAGACTTCCACACAAGACAAACCTCGAAGACATCCTATAACCAAGGATAGGAAATTCACACCATTGGGGATACCTCTTGAGACTACATTACAATAGTCACTGAGTAATAACTTCCTATAGTTACCCCCAATCAAAGACAAACCATTGGCTAAAGCCGATTGGTGGGATGACAAAAAGTACTATGATTACCATCGCACCAAAGGACATAAGACTTCATCATGTTTCCAATTGAAACATGCAATACAAGACCTTATTGATGATGGTGTAATCACAGTTGATCCATCATTATTAGCATCCAACTCTGATCACACTATTTTCAAAGATCCTTTAGTAATCATGACAAAGAGAAGCCCTCTAGTTCAAACTCAAACTCACAAGCTAATGTGAATTACATGCACATGGGATATGACTACACTATCAACTATTTTAATGAGTCAGATTCCTACATATCCACATTTAGTTTAAAGGTTGAAGACCCTTGTTGCTCTATCACTACATGCCATACCAAGATCACCCTACCTGGGGCTCCATCTAGACCTACTACTTCTACTAGACTTGCACCCCCTAGTAGACCTATGACTCCTACTTCATCTGATTATAGCCTTGTTGAACAGCTCGACAAGACCCCTACACAAATATCCATCTTGGACCTACTGTGTGCGTCTCCCCAACACTAGAAGATCTTGGATCAAGCCCTTAAAGAGTCAATAGTCCCAGATAACATGGATGTTACCCAGTTCCAAGCCATGGTTGGGAACCTATCTGCCTCATAGCATATTACCGTTTCCCCTTGAGATATTCCTAAGGACAAACCTAATCACAATGATCCCCTTCATCTTGAAGTCTTCATTCATAATGCCAAAGTTAGACGTGTCTTAATAGATGGAGGAGTAGGACTAAACATTTGCAGTCTTAAGGTTGTCAAAGGTTTGGGTTATTCTAAAGATGATGTGGATCCCTCTTGAAGAATCACAATAAAAGCTTATGATGATGTTGAACACTTGTCTAAGGGCATCATCACATTACTTGTCAAAGTTGTTCTAGCTACTAAAGACACATTATTCCATGTCCTAGATATAGAAATGAATTGCAACATGATACTATGATTCCCTTGGTTTCATGCTATGAAAGTAGTACCCTCTACATATCATCAATGTCTAAAGTTTTCCTATGACAATGTGGAGGTTACCATCCCTGGTGATCTAGATCCTTTCTAGTTTTGTACCAATCTAAGAGATGCTACTACATACCAAATACCAACAAACAATGAAGCACAACCCACAGATTCCTCTAAGTATGTGGATGCTGATATACTCCTCAGTAAGACCAAGGAAAAGATGAAAATTTAAGACAATGGGTGTGGATAATGCTTTATGTCTCATGTATCCCACATTAGGGAGTCACCACTTTCTCCCATTAGTACAAAAGATGCCACTCCTATCAATGAGAATACTTTTTTTTGTATGGAGAAAGCACAAGCAAAACAAAAACTCGCTTTGATATCTTCTACTATCTTGCAGAAACAAGGCTATGATGGTTATAGTGGTCTTGGATCTTAGAAACAAGGAATCATTGAACCTATCACTACAACAGGAAAACCTCCTAATTTGGGCTTGGATTTAAACCATTACAAATAGGTCCTCCTAGTACTAGGGTACCTATGTGTAAGACTATGGATGTTTTGAATGATGAAAAGGCATCTGAGGATATCCTAGTTGAAACCAACAATCCTCTCGCTTCTGAGCATAACCCTGATGATAGAACAAAATCTAATGCACATATCCATACCTTTCACCAAAGCCCATTTGGCCCCAATGATGACATCCCCTCAAGTTATTCTGAACTAGTGGATTGGGACCAACATGGACCACCAATTTTTGATCAATTTGATAATGATGACACTCTTATAAAAAACTTTGAAAGATATGGAGGCATTATGGACAATAATCATAAAGAAGTAATTTCTCTTGAAGTAAACACATTGGCATATTGTTGGAAGTCAACTCCATCTGACAACAAAGAAAAAAATAATGAGCATAGGTCTCTTGGTGAAAATTGAAAGGTACCATTAAACTGTAAAAAATCAAAAGCTAAGTAGCTCCCAAGGATACAAAATGAAAAATATGATGCCATGAATATCAGTGTTCCAATGTTCAACATACCACAAAGTCTTTTGGAGCTCTCTCGATTAGCATTCATGTGGAAGGTCATTGGTCTCAACCCTCCCAACCCTCCCTTATATCCAGTTGTTTATCCCCAAATCCAGCTACCTAATTTTCCCAACACCCAAGCTCAAATATTTATCCCACAAGCCTTTGTGCATGCCATCATTAGTGACATTTCGCATGACATATCTATTGACCCAATTATCCTTAGATGCCTTGATTCACAAGAGGCAGACACTATCTTACATACGGTACACGATTGTATATCTTGAGGCCTTTCTAGTGGTTTGATTTTAGCTATAGACTTGGAATGAATCCTATGTAGTTATAGTTAGTAATGGATCTAAAGATTATTAGTAAGTAGCACCAACAACATCTTTCTTCTCATCATTTGTTACCAATGTTCTTGATTTTGTCTAAAAGTCCTGAAAAAATATCAAAAAAATAGCAAAATGTCCTAAAAAAAGAAAAAGAAAAAAGTGAAAAAAGTCATGAAAAAATGGATGCTTTGATGAAAACTGACAAATAGGCATCTTGGCATGAAAATTTGAATCAAGAGAAAAAGTCCGTCCACAAGTGAAAACTTGGCAAATAGGCGCTTTGGGCAAGTACCATTGTGAAAACTTGGCAAATAGGCACCATGTGTAATTAGTTATTGCTCCTCCATCTATTAGGATCCCATATGGTTTTCCCCCCCTTATCATTCCTTGATCATATCTTTTATATTGCAAGACCTCCCTAGTCCCTTACCATGGCTTGTGAACTGGTTAATGTCAATTGTTCTCTTACCTAAGCATCACCAGTTTGCACACACTCTATCATTGGCCTTTGTACATAGTTCGTGTCTTACTTGGGGGCATATTACCTACACAGTGTGTGAGTTTGAACATTAACTAGGGGCACATCCCTAAGAACTTTTTATCAGTTGGACCTATCACATAATGGATTGGAGCTAACACTTGTATATGCTTATACGATCTTGAAAAAATCATAAAAATCATAAAATGTCTTGAAAAAAGCACTAAAAATCACATAATGTCCTAAAAAAGCACTAAAAATCATAAAATGTCCTGATTAAATCACTAAAAATCATAAAATGTCATGATAAAATCACATAAAAATCATAAAATGCCCTGAAGTAAAACCTAAAAATCGTAAAATGTCCTGAAGAAATCAGTCACACAAAAACATCAAATATCCCCAAAAACCCTAAAAATCACAAAACCCATCAAAAATTTGCAATAAACCTTGTACATATTCACTATGGATAACCACCCCTTTTGCATACACACTTGCACTTTGCAAATTGAAACTCAAAGTACTACACTTTCAAGACAATTACACTATCCGAAAAATGTGAACCAACAATCAATCCAACATGCCACTATGAACCTATCAACTGAATCCACAAATAGAGCTATCACATGTCAAAAACTACCTACACACCTTCAAACATTAAAAAGAAAATAACAATGGACAAGAATAGCTATTGGCTCATGCTATTTAGTGAATGATTTATTTTTGGCTTTGTTTTTCTTTGATCATGTTCCTATGCCACTCAATGATATAAACTGATCTATGAGAGTGGCCGGGATGGTTCATGGGCATCTTTTTCTATTTTTGCCTATTAAAATGTACCTTTGAGAGTCTGGGGCATGTACATATGCCTCAGGAAGGACAAGGTCATTCTCTGTCTACATCGTGCTTGTTTACACAAAAGGCTTGCATTTGCGCTCTAGCCCTTTATGCCATGATTTGTTGCATTCCATTTGCCATATCAAAATAAAGCTCCATTTGACATATAGTGCACTTTAAAAAAGCAAAAATCTTTCTATCATACTAACATCTCCTCATCTTCATCTCGTTCTCCATCACCATGATCATGTCTTACAATTCACCAAATCATCTTCATCTTGCATTCATGCATTCCTGCATCATCCTACACTGCCAATCAACTTTCTATGGCTTTCCACCCATTTCAACCTTAGTATGATATTTGTCTCACCATATTTGATCAAATCTAACCATTTTTGATGATTTCACTCATTTTAGGACATCTTTCCATGATTTTGGGCATGCACACACAGTTTTGGGTCATTCCAAGTCCAATCGGGCTGATTCTGGCCCTCAGAGCCTTCTAGGGTGCAGTCTATACTTTTAGAGTGTAGTTGGGCTTCCCAAGTGTGTCCAAGATGTACTTGGTACTATCATGATGCACTTGGGCTTACCAAGTGCACACTAGATGCACTTGGATGAGTTTTGGGCGCACTTGGGACATAGGATGCCCAAAATTGCTCTCAAAACCCCTATGTTGCACTCTGGAGGACATAACTTTTGCGTTTCAACTCCAATTTACAAACCGTCAATTGAATTGGACTCATATCTTTCTTGTGAACATAATAAGATATAATTTTCATTATTTGGTCACCATATTGAGTGGTCATCCTTGAAACTACTCTCGGGCTTCTGATTGACCCCTGTCAGGTTAATTTTGCCCCCCCGAGTCTTCTAGGGCACATTTTACACTTTTTGAGTTCACTTGGGCTTCCCAAGTGCATCATGGGTGTACTTGGTACTTTCATGACATAATTGGGCTTACCAAGTGTGCACTAGATGCACTTGGATGAGTTTTGGGTGCACTTGGGGTAGTAGGATGCCCAAAATTGCTCCCGAAGACCCTATGTTGCACTCTGGAGCCCATAACTTTTGTGTTTAAGTTAGATTTGAAATCTATCAGTTGTGTTGGATTTGTATCTTAATTTTATAAAAAATGGACTATAATTTTAATCATTTTGTGTCTTTCTTGAGTGGTAACCCATGCAATTACTCTCGGGCTCCCGCTTGACCCCATTCTGCACTTTAAACCTCATAGCTTTCACATTTTAGCTCTGATTTGTGATCTATCAATTGCTATGGTTTTTTCTTCTCATTTTTGAAAAATTTACTTATTGTATGGTTATCTTAGTCAATTTCTTGAGGGGGCACCCATATATATCATCCCTACTAGGGCATGTTGTGGCTTTCTCATCAGTTATTCTTTGACACAATGCTCTAAATCACATTGTATCAAAGAGGGAAAAAATGTAGATGCTCAAAAATGGTTCACATCTATGGTTTCATCACTTCTTCATACTAATTTGTCCCATTTTTTCATTCTACTAACTTCGATCTTTTGACCAAATTGATCATATTTCATTGTTCGTATCCTCTTTCACATCAACTTCATATCAACTCAAAACCATTTCATATCAACTCAAAATTACCCAAAATCAACTCAAAATCACTCAAAATCAATCCTTATCAACCCGTAACATATCAAACATCCCAAATCAATCATCATTTATCTAATCCTAGGTATTGTTGTGGCTTTCAGTGCCTTGGAAACCTGTCAATCTATCAATCTTATCAATCTGACCTTAGTACTATCATGGCTCTTAGTGCTAGGTAAAACTATCATTCATGTCATCCAATATTTGACATTGTTGAGGCTTTCAATGTCAAATCATGGTATTATCAACTATTTTAATAATATTGATAGTGTTCGTCAATGTTATTATGATCAAACCTTTTTAATCAATTTCAATCCTATAACATTTACAATGTCAGTTAAATGTTACATATCAATCAATTCATGTCATGTGTCCTTGGCATGTTATCAATTTCAGCCAACCAATCAATTTGACCATGGCTTTGGTTTACTTGTCATCATCTTATTTGATATCCATTATCATTACATTCTCATCAAAGGATACTGTTGCATTTATTTAATCAATTTTGGCCAATCATCTACTAATTTTCTCTATAGGATTAAATGACCCATAATTTAATCCTATTATTCTTTCTAATTATTCTTCCTAATTATCATCCTCAATTAATTAATTTTATTAATTAATTGGTTCATCATCCGCAAACTATGGAAATTTGCAAGTTCCTAAGTTCCATTTTCCATCATTAATTCCATTTTCTACTAATTTCTATTTTGTGGAATAAAGGATTTTTAATTCAAATATTGCATCATCATAACACTTGGATATGAAACCTTGTGGATTCTCCTTTGACACTTGGATAAGATATGTCATAATCCAATATTCTTATTCCCTTACGCACGTCCATATTTGGCTTATTTGTCATAGATTCTTGGCTTTAAGTGGGTTGAGGTGTCTTATGATGCGTCATAGATTCTCTTCCACATTTGGTCAAGTTTGACTTCCATGCATCATAGAATCCTACGTTTGGCATCTTTTTTCATATGCGTAATGGATTCTCAAAGGAATCTCTTGCCACATTGCATATCCAAGGTGAAAAATCCAATGCTCTCACCTTGAGTGTTGATTATAAAATGAGCATTCTTCCTCTCATTTCTAGTCCTTAGGTCTTAATTCTGGAGCATTTTTCAATTCCTTAGATTTTGAGTATTTTCACTCCATCTCTCAAGTAAAATCACAACTTCAAGTATTCTCATAGCATTATCATTATCATAGGCTTTTGCTTCAATTTTGTGTGCACTATAGGCAACTTTGGAGCTACATCATTTGGAGAAGAAAGAAGGACATGGGAGCTACAAATGAAAGAGGAAGTTTTAAATTTTTTTGTTTTCTTTATTAGTTTGGCTTTCATGGTAGACAAATTGGTGCTAACATATGTTGATTGGGTTTGTGATTTTCTCATAGTATGTTATGCATTTAGCCCATTTTTTAGGTACTACAGAAATTTCTCATACTGACACATTTTACACCATTGTACTGATATGTTCCATTGTTGTCTCTTTCCTTTGGTGCACTACAATTGGCATTGTAGGTTGTACCACAATAAATTTAGGGTTCTTAGATATGTCTTGTGTTTCCTCCTCTGCAGATGTCTTTTCTACCTTCTCAATTTCATCTATATTCACCAATACAAGATGACTTCATAGTTGTGCCTTGGTGGTGATGTCTAGGAATCTCCTTTTCATGTCCTCCTCTATTAGGGGATTGATGTTCTGAGCTACAGTATTAGAAACATCCTTGATCTTTACTATATCTATGCCTGTATTTGTCACATGTTGTGGAATGATACTCGACATATGTATATCTAGTATACTCTATTCTATTTTCTTCTCAACTTTAGCTATTTCCTATATATTTACATTCTTCTCAGTGCCTTCCACATATGCATCTTTTCTAGTTTAATATTTAGTAACCTCAATTACTTCTTTTTCACCTTTGTCTTCACCTACCTCAATAGGTGTTTGCTCAATTGTCTAAGGTGTTGTTAGTCCATATATTAATTTCCATATCTGAGTGAACTTTTGAACAACATCCTCAATGTCATTTAGTAAAATATTGAATGCCCTATATTTGGGAGAATATATTTTATGTACTTCTTAATGACCTTTGATATTGTGGCCTTATCCAATTCTAGCATCAAATTTGCTAGTGTAGTCTCTCTGATTTGCCTCTCTATATTGAGACTAAACAACCATTTTTGCTTAACTTTTTCATATGAACTATTGGGTATAGAGTTGGCAAGCTCAATTGGATTCTTCTTGAATGTTGTCATCATGGAATATATTGACTCTTCCACTTAGGTTATCTCAATATTTCCAAGTTTATCAAACTCAACATGTGTGAATCTAGATAAGTCAACATTATTCTTTATATTCTCACATAAGTTGTCCAAATTAGAAGGACTATGACTTACCACTTTGAATTGGCTGTTGTAATCAAATCTTGTCCTCTCCTCATCTAATTTGGCTAGAGCAATGTATTTTCTCCTTTGTCTCTTCTTAGACTCTTCTTCTTGTGTAACTATCTTGGTTCTCTTTCCTTTTGGCCTTTTCACTTCTTGAACCTTCTTAGTAGCAGCTCTTGTGCTAGCCCTGGTAGTAGGAACTGCATGCTTAGGTTGTGTAGGTTTTACAATCTTTGGTTTGCTTATTGTTGGAGCTTTAGCTTTCCTCTTCTTCTTCTTTGTGGCTATAGGTGATTCATTGACTTCTTCTCCCTTAGCACCTTCTTCAATTTCTACTTCCTCTCCACCTTGGTCTTCTCCTCAACCTTGAGTAATGGTTAGTGGTGCTTGGGTAGGTACATCTTTACCTTCTTCATTATCATCATCTTCATTTTCATCTTCTTCTTCATCTTTTTCTACCCCTGCACCAAATTTTTCTTTGAGCTTCTTAACAATTTTTTTCTTCTTCCTTATTACAGAGGCTATCTTCAAGTTTATAGTTATCTTTGACTTGGCTACCTCATAATTACTAAAGGCTGTAACCTTCTTATCTACTTCTTCTACCAGAAAAGTAGTAATTACTATAGATGCCTTATCCATATTTATCTCATAACCTAGAGGCTTTAGCCATCTCACCTTGGAATTGCAACCTAAACATATGTGAAGTCAGTATTAAATATAAAGAAAACATCATTGAGATGCTTCTCAACTAGTGACACTAGTATCCTTATTCTTTGTTTCATTGACTTCTTAAAGTCTTCAAAGTAGCTAGTCATTATAGACTCAATTTTTTTTTCCAAATTGCTCAATGTATTCACCTATCTGCACTACAATAGATCTATTTATCTTCCATGCAACTGTACCAAAGAAGGAAATGTGTTCTGCACATAGAAAAATGTACAAATGAATATTGAACCAAACTTGTAATGTGCACTCTTGGTTTCCTTATGGATCCCAAGTTTTCTAATAACTATTATAATTATAACTCAAAAAGGTCATAAGAATGATCCTTCTTGACTATCTTATAGCCTACATCAATAAAAATACAAGGTACATTGTTCAACCTGCTAGATTGAAAGAATTTGTGTGCAATAATCCTTATTATTGGAAATATAAGAGGAGTAATTGAGAGGGGAGGAGTGAAACAAAAATAAATCTTAGATCCCTTAGATGTCAATACAAAATAAACTCTGAAACTAAACTCTACTGATTCTTGGAAAACACACAAAAAATTGCTATAACTCAATAATCACTACAAATGCTTAGGAAATACTTAACATGAAAATCTTAAGATATTATCTATGAATACTATTACTTTAATTTATATCCAAATACATAAGAGAAATAACATGAACACATTTGACTTCAATGCCTGAGTGAGCTCAACATACATTGATTAAAAATGATATGACACTTTGTGTAACATCAAATACAATACACAATCAATCACTTGTTCTAATAATCTCCCTCTTTGGCATTGATGAAAACACATGTCATAACATAATGAAATTTTTAGAGAAAGAATAAAGTAAGGAATTATCCTTAGTTTCATTCTAATTCTCATCCATGAGAACTCCCTCTATCAGTATGAACTCTTTCTGCCTTCAATTTCTCCCTTTATCAAAAAACTTCTTGTTTGCTACAACTTCTTCTGATAACAAACTTTACCTTTGATGTTAGACCAAGTTCATTCTCCTTTTGTACATCTCTTTACAAAATTTTTATGAGATATGATAACAAACTTCTCCCTCTTTGACATCTCATGCCAAAGACAATAATCAGTGAATATCAATGTACCTCAAATATTGATTCATTTGTAATATGCCCTTGTTAATACTACACATATTGATTAATCTTCACCATGCTCTTGGTTGATGCATCAATAAACTTCATTTAATGAGCTTTAGATAGGGGAATGACCCCTAGCTTACATATTAGATACAAAAATGAATCCTTAGGTAATGGCTTGGTGAATATGTTTACAATTTGTTATTTTCTATTCACATATTCCAATCTTACTTCTTTATCTTGTACCAATTCTCTCAAAAAATTATATTTTATAGCAATATGTTTTGTTTTGGTATGCATCACTAGATTTTTTGATGTATTGATTGCACTAGTGTTATCACAATATATAACTACTGGACCCTTGATCTCTATCTTTATACCTACCAACAGTTGTTTGAACCAAACAATATTAGAACAATTGACTACTACTACCACATATTATACCTTTTCTATGGACTAAGAGATACAATTCTACTTCTTGCTTGTCCAAGACATTAGTCTTTTACCAAGAAAGAATGCTCCACCACTGGTACTTTTTCTGTCATCAATATTTCCTTCCCAATCAGCATTTGTGAATACTTTTAAATTCAAATTGCCTCCTATTTTGTACTATAAACCATATTCTTTAGTACCTTCTAGATATCTCATGATTTTTTTAATTGCCATCATGTGATTTTCTTTGGGGTTTGCTGAGAATCTTGCCACCATACAAACTACTAATGCAATATTAGGCCTTGTATGCACTACATACTACAATTTTCCAAACATTGATCTGTATGTTGTTTGATCTACCTCTTTGGAATCATCATTTTTGGAAAGTTGATTTCTAGTAGACATAGGGGTTCCAACCAATCTTAAATCTTCCATTCTAAATCTCTTTAGTATCTCCTTGATATATTTAGATTGAGTAATGTAGATACCATCTTTCTTCTACTGGATCTACAATCCAACAAAGAATTTTATCTCTTGAAACATAGACATTTCAAATTCTTTACTTATTTCTTCTAAAAATTCCTTGCACAAGTCATCATTTCCTATGAATAGAGTATCATCCATGAATATTTCTTCCAACACAATCTTTTTTTTTGGTCTTTCTTTGATATAAAAATTGCTGTTATTATTTGTTCTTTGAAAACCAATCTATGCCAAGTAGTTATGGAGTCTTTCATACCAAGATTTAGGAGCTTTCTTGAGACCATATAATGCCTTGTGTAATTTGTAGACCATGTCTCTTTTGCTAGGATCTACAAAACCTTCAGGTTGTTCAATGTAGACTTCCTGATCAAGAATTCCATTCAAGAATGTAGATTTACATCCATTTGATAATCTTTAAATCCTCTGTGAGCTACATAAGCTACTAAAATTCTAACACCTTTTAATCTTGCAACAAGAGAAATTTTTTTACCATAATCAATACCTTCTTCTTGAGAATAACCTTTACACACTAACCTTGCTTTGTGTCTAGAAACATTCCCATCTTTACTTAGCTTATTTCTAAATATCCACTTTGTGCCAATTACATTTTTATCCTTGGGTGTAGTCTATTTTTTCTATTTTATCATTTATTGCTTCAATCCAACTTTCATTATCCAAAGCATCTTTAATATTTCTAGGTTCAAATTCAGCAAGTAAACATGTACCTTTTAATTTGTTTCTTGTCATTGTTCCATCTGATTTGTCTCTAATGATCTAGTCAAGTGCATGATGCTTTTTGATAGATCTTGCTAGCACAAGTTCTTTGGATTTGGAGTTTGTTTTATAGATTTCTTCATGAACTTCAGTATTAAGCTTGAGTTCCACTATTTGTGACTTGGGTCCATTAGACTCAATTTTCTCTAGTAGTAGCTTAGTAGCCTTTGACTATAACTTGGGTCCTTTAAACTATAACTTGGGTTTCATAGATTGCAACTCGATAGCTATTGAAGATTTTGGGGACTCAAGAGGTGAAGCCTCCTATTTACCAAATCAATTTGGTAGGGTGTTAGGTTCATAGTACACAAATCTTCTTTAATCCTTAGGCTCTTTGTTGTTATCTTCTTCACTCTTTCCTACAAACTCATCAATTATCACATGTGCAATTTCTATGATTTTATGAGTAGACAAATTCAAACATTTGTATGCTTTACTTCTACAGGAGTATCCTAGGAATATGCCTTCATCACCTTTGATATCAAATTTACCTTTCCTAGATTATTTCAATATATAACATTTGCTGCCAAATACTTTCAAGTAACTAACATTAGGTTTGTAGCCATATCATAGTTCATAAGGAGTTTGATTTGAATCTTTCTTTAGCTATACTCTATTCAAGGTATGTATTGTAGTGTTGATTGCTTCCTTCTAGTATTTGATTACAACATCCTTTTCTGTCATTAATGTTCTTGCACAATCCATGATGGATCTATTCCTTCTTTCAGCTATACCATTTTGGTGAGGTGTACCAAGGGTTGATACTTATTTTTTAATTCATTTTTCAATGTAGAATTCATTAGAAATGAATTCACCACCTCTGTCTGATCTCAAACATTTCAACTTTTTTCCATTTTATTTTTCTACTCTTGCAAGATACCACTTGAATTTTCTAAAGGCTTCTAATTTTTCTTTTAGATACATTACAATCATCATTCTACAATAGTCATCAATAAAAAGAATGAGAAACTTATCTCCACTGTAACTCTTTATTCCAATAGGTCCACATAAATCTTTATACACAAGCTCTAAGGCTTCTTTAGAATGATAGTTCTTGCTTTTGAAGCTAGTCTTTCCCATCTTTCCAATTTAATATATTTTTCATAGACCATATCAGGTTTCCTCAAGCTAGGAATACCTCTTACTCTTCTATTTTTGCTTATTTTAACTAGATTATCAAAATTTACATGACATAATCTTTTGTGCCATAACCAAATTTCTTCTACTTGAGCAATAAAATATGAAATTTCTCTGAGATCTAGGTAGAATGATTTACCTTTTGTTTGCTTTCTAGATCCAACCAAATTTGCTTTTCCATCTAGTAGTTTAGCCTTTCTATTCATAAATTCTACCTTGAATCCAATGTTATTCAACCGTGTCATGCTCAATAGATTATGCTTTAGTATTTTAACCTAATAAGTATTATCACATATAAGGTCATTGGTCAATGAGATGCATCCTTTTCCTTTTATGTAGCAAGGTTCATTGTTTCCAAATCTCACATTACCACCATCATAATGTTTGATGTGCTCAAACTTTGTTTTGTCTCTAGTCATTTGATGTGAGGAGCCACTATCAATAATCCATATATCATTTTTGCTAACATGAGAGATAAGTGCCATCATATCTCCTTCATCATTAGATTCATCTTTTACAACAATATATACCATTTCATCCTCATTGTTATTAGAATATTTAGCCATAAGACAAGATTTCTTGCTTTTGTCCTTGTAGTTTTTGAATTCCTTCTTGCCTTTGTACTTATTTCTTTTATTTTCATCCTTGTTTTCTCTATTTGGGCATCTTGCAACAATGTGACCAACTTCTTCACAAGAAAAGTAGATTAGAGAAATCTTACCTTTGTACTTTCCTCCACCTTTAGAATACTTGCTTGCAAGTAGGGTTTCAACAACTTCAAGATCACTATCATAAATTTCTTCTTCATCTTCACTTCTTAATTGATTGGCCTTTGATTTCTTACTCTTTTTCTTTAGTGATATTTTGGCTTCAAATGCAAACTCAATACCTTTGAAACTAGGAGCATAGTTATCATAGTTATCCAACTCAAAAGCTGCCAATCTTCCAACTAGAGCATCCAAATTTATATCACTATTTGGATCATATCTCATCTCTTGAATAGTACACACTCTAATTGCATAGATAGGAAGAATGGTTCTAAGTACTTTTCTTACAACTATTATGTCATCAATGTCTCCTTGAGATGCTTTGATTGCGCTCACACTTGCTTTGATTCTTTCCACATATTTTGCAATGTTTTCATCTCTTCTTATCTTCATCTGATGAATTGTCCTCTAAGAATCTCTGCTTTAGCTCTTCTTACATTTTCATCTCCTCCATAGATGTCTTTCAATTTAATCCACATATCATAAGATGTAGTACAATCTTTTACTTTATCATATTCAACATAATTAAGAGTAGATGCAATGTCAATCATCATGATGTTATGATTTTTCTTTTTAGCAATATCTTCAATTGATAATGTTCCAATAGGAGTCTTGTATTTAGTATCAAGATACTTACATCCTAAATCACTGATAATTGCTAGATCTAACCTCATTAGTCCTTGCCATGTTGCAAAATTGTCTCAGTTTAACTTGGGAATCTCTTCTATAAGACATCTTGAACTTTAGCTTAGGTCCTTGAAACCTTCTCTACAAGTACCAAAAGCTCTAATACCAATTGTTGAAAATATAAGAGGAGTAACTAAGAGGGGAGGGGTGAATCAATTATCACAAAAATAAATCCCAGATCCCTTATATGTTAGTACAAAATAAACTTTGAAAAATGAACTCTGCCAATGCTCGACAAATACACAGAACAATGTTGTAACTCACTAAAAATTGAAAATGCTTAGAAAATACTTAACATGAAAATATTAAGATATTATTTGTGATTACTATTACTTCAATTTAGGTGCAAACACATAAGAGAAATAGCATGAACACATTTGACACCAAGATTCAATGTGAAAACCTAATTTGGAAAAAACCACCAATTGTAACTAGTTACTAATTTTCACTCTTTTGAAGTGAGCCCTATTAGGAGCCAACACTATTAAAGGTTACAAAACACACTATTAGGTTTGACCTTGTTAGAGGATTTAATGACCCTATTAGGAGTGGCCTTGTTAGAGGTCTTTGAAAAATTCAATAGAAATGCCACCTTGTTAGAGGATTTACAAATAGTTATCAAGCCAACTCTGTTAAGAGATTTAGATCACTGCTAAAATGGTTAGAGAGTAGCAATGAGATGACCTAATTTTGGATGTAATTGAATTGCTAATTACAAATGTCAATTCTAGCTTGTATACTTGATCCTTCTTGATCAAATGTATCTTTTTAGCTTCACAAGATTATTCTGCTTACCCTTCTGAGTCACTTCCTCTTAACATCATTAAATCTTCAATTATCTTCCATGTATTTACACACTTTCTAAATCTCAACTTGAACTTATATTTATATCTTTCATATTATTAGGTTGGCTAGAATATAACTTGAAATAATTAACATTCATCTCCTTAGTTAGCTAGAACCAATAGATACTTCAATGAACTTAATATGCCAAAACAAGAAAATCCTTTGTTAGCCAACCCTTCTTGGTAGACACTAACTCATAAATGATTTTCCTGTGTTAACCAAGTGAACTCGGTCAACACTACATATTTGCAAAGTTCCTTTAGTAACCAAGTGAGCTTAATTAATACTAGTTCCATCCAATATTCCTTCATTAATTGAGTGATCTTAGTTAACACTCAACTTTTGAAAGCCTTTCCTTTGACACCTGAGTACTGGGTAGATACTACCTTTTGAACTAGGAAAACTCTATAATGCTTGATAGATATTAAAAAACTATCTTCAATGCATGAGTGAGCTCGACATACATTGACTAGCAATAATATGTCATTTTGTGTACCATCAAGGATAATACACAATTAATCAATTATTCCAACACTTACTACAAAAGAAATTAGGAGATCTATGATGGTGTCAATTGTCATTCCTTATTCCACACTGCCCCTATATTTTTCTCAATAACCACTTTTGCATCACTTCTCATGGTCTTAGGTCTATCTAGGGTTGGATAACCTATTACCCTTTGTGCAATCCTCTTGGTGATCTTGATAGGTCCTTTCTCTAACCACATAGAGTTGTAATGAATTCTGCTCAAAACAATCTTTATCCACTTTCTCTTGAAAATGTTGGGGAAATCTAGGGCACGAGTTAACCCTTTTCTTTCTACAATCTTATATTCCTCTTTCAATATTCCATTTTGACATAATTTTTCATATAGGTCTCTGATCTCCATGTCACCTATGCTACCTACCTTACATGTGTAACAAAATCTTACATCTTGAAACATTAGGACTTGTGTATCATTGATAGCACACTAGATGAGTCTTGCTTGTATGAAATGTCAAGAATTGCTCTAAAGTTCAGTTGTTTGATCTCATTATTGATTAATTGAACACTTAAAACTTCCTTTCCCTCTTTAACCTTAGTAGAAAAAAATTGGACACCAGATTGATTACCTAGGGTTTGCAAAAATTAAAATAATGTAGCTTGGGATACTATGAATAACTTTACAACTATGTTGAATGGTGTTGAACAATGGTTGAATCTAGTTTGGAAATGCTTGGAAAAATCTTTTCATTTTTCCTTAAGCTTTTCATACTCTCTCCAAATTTGAATGATGTCAAATGAATAAAAAATTGGCCATATAGCCATTAAAACTTCACAATTAATGCTCAATTCTTACATAGATGTAAGCTCAACTTCAATAGTAATTCCAACTCACTCGTCTTCCATGTAATTTCCTTTATGCTTGACAACCACTACAAGCTCAACTAAAAATATCACCTATAATAGCTCGACATCAACTAGATTTCACTCGATAACTTAAGTGAAACTTTTTATGCTCGGTAGCAACATGAAAACTAAAAAAACTTAAAGATTTCTTCTAGGTTCTAAACAATAGTTTGCATCTTTCTTCATGCATATATAATCTTTTTAGAACTAAATCATTGGAATTGATGTATGGTATATCATTTAAATATCAGTCCCACACATACCTCTTGATTTCTTAATTAGGGATGGTGTGATCACTTGATCCATTAGGTGAAGTGATCCCATCTGAACTTGATGTACTACAATCTTCCTTCTTCTTCCATGTTTTTTTCATCTACACTTTGACTTCTTCAACATGTGCCTTTTGTTTACCTTTTTTGAACTCACTACTTGGTGCCTTTGACTTTGTTGAATAATGTCTACTTATGTGACTAGTCTCTAACCAATTAAAACATGTATTTTGACTTAACCTTCTACTATAATAAATTTTAAAATGTGTTCTTATGCAATTCTTAGGAACATGTCCATAATATTGATAGTAGTGACAACTATACCTAGTATTACAATCCCAATTATAAGAGTTGTCATTGTGATTTACCTTTTTCTACCTATTTGATCACCACTTGGGCTTGGATCTACACTCATATGCTCTATGTCCATAATTCTAACTATTATTACAGTACCCTTCAAATAATTATGTGTTCACAGTCTTGGTTTTTTATTCATGTGCTTGATGTCCTTGCTCATTTCACTTGTGGCAGTGACCCATGAACTTCTGCTTAGGATTCTGACTTGCAACCTTGCTCCTACAAACATTAGCAATATGTCTTAATTTTCCTCAATTATGACAAGTAGGTTTGGAGTTCTTAGCATTTTTTCTCCTTTGTTCACCACTTTTGGACGATTCTCCTTCTTTAGTACTAGTGTAACCCAATCTAGTAGTATCACTATTGGATCTAGGAGATCTCATCAATTTCTCAAAACACTTGATGGCTTCACTTGGTTTGTTGAACTTTCAACAAACTCCTTTTCCCTTCTTAGATAATTTCTCAGTTGTTCATTCTACAACTTCAATGCTGTGATTTCAATATCTTTACCATTCAATTCATGATTGGTAATCATCATTTGATTCAATATTTCTAGTTGCATGTGAGCAATCCTATTTACCTCTGATGTCTTCTCTTCTAGTCTATTGGTTAGTATCCTTTTGTCATCTTCAGTCATGACTTTTTACTCATCAACTTTCTTTTTTTTCTTAGTTACCTCACATAGCAATACTGATTGGGCTTCTTGTTCTATCTTAAGATTTTTTAACTCTTCAGTTAGGGCTCCATTATTTTCCATTAGATCTACAACTGCTGCATCAAATTCACTTGTGTTTCCATTTGTAAACAATTTATTAGTGTCAATCTCTTAGTATTATGTGTCATTCTCTTCAATAGTTATCTCTTTCTTTCTCTTCAATGATTTCTTCAACTCATCTCTTGCTTCATTCAACTAATGTAGGGAAAGCTATATTTCAATCTTCTGGTTCTCAATAGTCTTTCTCAACTTTTAGACTTCCATCTTAAATATCTTTCCTCAAAGATGCAAAGATTTCCCTTCCAAAAAATAAGGTTGTGATACCAAATTTTGGAAATACAATATGGAAAGTAAACTCTAAGAGGCGGGGGTGGGGGTGAATCAGTCCTTCAAAATTTTAACCATAAATTCATTCACCACATATCCATCTCACAATTTGTATGTAAATTAAAATATCAAATTAAGCATATTCATCCATAGCATGAAAAAAAAAACATTCACACATATGACACAAGATATCATTACCTAGAAACCCTCCAATGAGAAGGTAAAACTAGGGTGGGGATGACACCCACAAACCTCACTACTACAATTGTAAAGTGTATCCAATAAAGGTTACAATGTTTGATCATGAAACATGATCTACCCTATGAAAGGTTTGCCTTGTTAAAGGCTTACAAGATTGTTAGATCTTACCCTATTAAAGGATTTCAACACCCTGTTAGAAGTGTGCCTAGTTAAAGGACTTCAACTGACAATGAAGTAAGCACCCTATTAAAGGATTTACAATAGCCTGTTAAGACTACTCTATTAAAAGATTTATCTAATTCACTTTTAAAATGTCTCAGCAATGATCTTATGGTTAGCACTTTGCTATTAGATAACAAATCACCTCTTTGCATGTATCCTTGATCCTTCTTTGATCAAATGTATCACTTGTATCCTCTAACTCCTTTCCTCTATTCTCCTCTAACTGATTCTACAATGTATCTCAATTCAAAACTCCTTAGCCACTATGAATGTTGTATTTATGCATGAAAAATTCTCTCTTCACTCATACCATGTTTTAGGGTTTGTCCTCCTTAAGAAGATCTGGATGACTTAGGGTTAGGTATGAATCAACAATTGTAATTCATCCATCTAGCTACTTGATTCATCCCTTTAACTAATTGGTTTCATATACTACATAGGGATTCTCAACTAAGATGTGTTCTTATCATCTAGGATCACAAAAAAATCCTTAAGTTGGCTCCAAAATGGTTTACATTATATTTTGTGCCATTACAAACAACTATGTCAGAACTATTTTACTCAGCGTTTGAAGTCCTTGATGCTCAGAATCAACTGTAACTTCAATGTTGTCACTCAACATCTGAATTACTCAGCACATACTAACTACTTGACACTTCATTGACTCAACACTAACTATTTACTTGACACTAATTGTTTACTTGGCACTTACTACTTACTCAACATGCACTATCTAACATGTTATGCTTAACATGCAATACTTTTTCTGCATGAACTAAGTTATAACTTGTAAATGACTTAAGTGTATAGACACTCATATGTCAAAACCAATCTAAGATCAACAATTATATGTATTGTTGGCATTGTTAATTAGATGCATTTCTTGAGAGATATCATCCTTTTTTACTGATCACATATTTAGCAATGTTTTCATAGCCTTACATGTCAGGTATGCATGCATGGTAATGTAGTGTTTATATTTGGGTCTTGTATAATTAACTATGTAACATAATGTTTTTCTTTTTCTTTTTTTAGAAATATATTGATAATAAACTCAAGGAAGGAGACAAAGTTAGTGTACTAGATCTGCATGATGGTGATGTTGTGGGAATTGTGTAGATTCATTCCCTATCCATTTCTCATTGATTTAATTTGAAAGGAATAGGAGACGCAAATGTAAATATTATAACAATCACAAATAACATTCCTCTTTCTTATATGGACAAAGTAGTTGGAGTCATTCACTTAAAAGAGAAAGTGGGGACCTTCACACGATTGCCAATGAAGTATTTACAAAAAATATCACAATTATTTACATTTATCATGCAGTAGACATTGTTAGACATCTATTCTCACAACACTCATTTTTATGCAATATTTTGAATGTGACATTGTTTAAGGATTTTAGTGATCACGGTGTATTTCAAAGAGTTCAAAACTTTTCAAGAAACTTTAGAATTTTTGACTAAGTTCTACATATATTCTAAGATTTTATAATTATATATTTGAACAAAGATTATTTATTGTAGATTTTTTTATATATATATCATAATTGAAATGGTGTTGCATTAATCTTATTCTAGTGCTAGCATATTGTAGCTTGTTCATATAAGTAATATTTTTAATTTTCTTTAATGATTTAATTCAAGTTCAAGATTATGCTATTTTACATTATTAAATTCATGGTATTAATAAATTATTTATCACATTACTTATTTAATACTACTAAATCAACTCCTAAATATGTGCCTAACTACATAGTTAAATACATAATTAAATCAACTACTAAATTAAATACTAAATGTGTGACTAATCACATGATTAAATTAGCTACTAAATATGTGACTAACCACACAATTAAATATACTACTAAATCAACTACTAAATATGTGACAAGCCACATGGTTAAATATACTACTAAATATGTGACTAGTCACGTGATTAAATATACTACTAAATCAATTACTAAATATACTACTAAATATACCACTAAATAAATGATCAAATAAATGACTAAAATTGTTAAGTAGTAATTTTAGTAGTGTTATAGATGACTGGATATTAACTAATATTAGTCACATTACTAAGTTTTGTCACATATATACAAGTTTTATGACTTTTAAGTGACTTATTGTTTCTTTTGTACTAGTGATGTGAAAGGAACCACATTACATGAAGGTAAAGAAGAAGATATGGAAGTAGGAGGAACACTCACAGAAAGTAAAAGGTTAGAAAGACCAACACTTAGAGGAGTCAAGACTCATGTATAACTCATCATAAGAGGTCTACATATGTAGGAATGCTAGAAAGAGTAGATGGAATTTGAATAGAAGGTTCAACGGTTATGGAAGGAGGAGTGTATCCTAACTCTTGAGATAATTCCATCAAATTATTAAATGAGAATTAATAACATGAGATATACCACACAAAATACATATATTATTGTTATCATTATTAATAAGCTTCTTAATAGCCTCAATAGAAGAAACACTATACGTATTTTGATGTTCTTTCATAAGTGAATTTTCTAATTTATCAAACTCATGAGAGATATTATCAAATTGGGAAGGAGGAACTCTTATGGCTTCATCTTCATCATGGGATGAGTGAGAAGAGTTCTAGTCCATGGTAGGATTGATGCCTTGAGAAAATATATTAGTGCCATCATGAGGCATAAGGGGAAAAGAGGAATCTGTATCAAATGAGCCCACGAGTCTATAGATTATCCTAAAGGGAAAGCTATAGGTTAGACTTCATATAATTAAGATCATAAAAAGGAGATCACAAAAAAAAAATATTATGAGATCTAACTACACAAATAAGAGAAAGAGCATACAAAGAAATATCTAACCACCCACAAAATATAGCTACATCTAACTCTAAAATCAATAAAGAGAGGGAATGCTCAGGCTCACCAAAAGAAGGTAAATACCTAAAATAAAATAAAAATTAACTCCAAAAAGAAAGGGGCACAATTTGGGTTCACCAAAATATTTAGTGAAAAAATGGAAGCAGTTTAATAAGATATAGGCCTCCACTTGTTCATACTAAAGAATATAAATATGTGTGGGGAGGGAGAATCTACATGTATGATTCTTTCTTGAATCCAAATTAGATTATAAGGACCCCAAATGAAGGAAGGGATGCCAATAGTAAATGTGAATTGTGGAAATGAATGTGATATAAGGAAATACTCTTTGTCCTATGTGTGATATTGTATGCAAAATTGAACTAATTGATTAAGTGACATAAATCTAGATGTCGAGTGTATATAAGCAGCCCAATTAAGATAAAACATTATGCTAAAATTATCAATTGAAATGAAAGAAAGATGGATCACCTTGAAATGTGTAGAGGAAAGCATGTTTTTCTTTAAAAAGTATAGATCTAGACCTCGACTAAAAATTTCACTATAGATCTCTAAAGAAAAAAGAAAAAAATTATTTTCAATAAAAAACTCTTAAAAATGAATTTTTTTGCCAATCATGGAAATTTAGCTTATAGTAAGCAAATATTGGAAATGCTACGTATAAGTTTTTGCTTTGATTTGAGTATATCAACTTATTTGGAAATTATGCATCAATCCCAAGAATTGTTATTTTGAAGCTCAAACAAAGAATCATATAAATATTTTCATTCATTTGACAACTTGAGAGGACAACATTTTTTTTCATATCTGCATTTTTAGTAAAATAGAGAAAAAAATCTCATTCCTAGATGACACCAAGCAAATGATGGTTGGATTAATTTATAACCAAAATTGTTTACAACAAATTTTTCTATTTTCTAATCAACCACATAATTCCAAACTAGCAGTCTATACAAGTTGAACAACACTGACTAATAATGATAAATATTCTATTTAAAATGAAAATTTAAGAAAATAACATAACAAATTGATGGTGAAATATGTTCTTCTTTGTTCCTTTACAACCATTCAACCTTCTCTCATTGCTGCTCTTTTCCTATATGCATCATTTCTTTCTTTTCAATATTCTCCAGCTTGTGTGTTTGTTTTTTTGTTCCATGGTCATGATGTTGGAGAAAACATGTCTTATCTTCACAAGAAAATCATGCTAGATTGGTGACAAAATTTTAATTCTCCTTGGCATCACATTTTGTGACTTTTTAGTTTGAATATGTGGATTGGTCCAAGATTTTCCTATGCTTGCACAACCCCCTAAATTTTGCTAGCTTAGCTTGATTCAGTGGTCTTACCATTAAATAATGAGCTCATAAACTCTATAGTTTTGACTTTAGATTCTTTTTTATTCTTCTTAGTCTAGACCTTGGCGAAGTCCTTGTTGACTTGTTTAATGTCAATGATCTTTTCCTTTCTTGTCAAAGTGTTGTTTTTTAGTTTCTCCTTTTCTCTAGAATTTTTTGGCAACATGATCAATCTTATGATATCTGTAGCATGTCATACTTCTACCTTTCCATAGTCCAATATTTTTCTTATGACTAGTCCTTAACTTGTAGTGAGATGTAAGATGACCCTCGTTCCCACAAGTAGAGCAAAGTTGTGCAACAGACTTGTCATTTCTAATATGTCTTCCTATATTTGGAGACAATTGATCTCATTGAGTTTTTGATCTATATTCATTGGATTTATGGCCATACTTATTACGATGTTAATAATATCCTTCTATTCTTGTGTTATTTTCATGATTCCTAAACTAATGTGCACTATGTCCATAGTGGTGACAAATGTTGTAGTATCCTTTAAAGGTATGTTGTGTATCAAGCACTACTTTCTTGTACCAAACAACACTTGATGTATGTCATACTTTACCATAATAGAAACAAGTAGGTTTGTTGGATCTCTTACCTCTCATTGGTGTTACCTTGTTCCTCCAAATTTTCAATTCTTTCATTCTTGAATACTCTGCTTTCTCTAGTTTGCTAATTCCATTGAATCTTAGACTAGTTGAGCTTTCACTCTTCCTTTGAGGGTTCAATTTCTCTTCCAGCTTCATCATGCTTTCATTAGACTTCATCACTCTTTTATTTTTTCTTTTGTGTCCTTCAATTTATCCATTAGTTGGCATACTTTCTCTTCTATTTCCTTTCATTCTTCAGTTAAAATTTCTAACTGATCCATTTTTCCATGATAGTGTTCATGAAAAAGACTATTTTCTTATAAGATGTAATGGTGTTACTCCCATTTCATCTTCCTTTTCTCTTAGAAATTCTTCATCTTGTTTTTTTTCTTCTTGGAGTATTCTTAGTTCTTTAGTGGCTTGATCTCTGGTCAGAATGACATCACCTTTCTCATCCTAAGCTTCACTCATTCTTACTACTATCAACTATCATTCCTTCATCATCATCTTGATCCTTTGAGTTAATTTCTCATTTTCATCCATGTAAGGTATTGCTTCTTCATATTTCTATTAGAACTTGAATTTCATCTAGCTTCTTTATTAGTTTCTTTCTCTTTGATACTGATTCTATTGACTTTTCTTCCAATTCCTCAAAAGTGTGCACAACTTCATCAATCTATCTCTAGAGTCTAATGGATCAATGCAAGGTATTGCTTCTTCATATTTCTATTAGAACTTGACTTTCATTTAGCTTCTTTATTAGTTTCTTTCTCTTTGATAGTGATTCTATTGAATTTTCTTCCAAGTCATCAAAAGTGTGCACAACTTCATCAATCTATCTCTGGGATCTAATGGCTTCCATTTGATATTCCCTCAAGCTGTCAGCCTTGTCAGTGCTAGGGTCTAAGCTCAAATACCATTTGTTGATCTGGGAGTGAATGGTGCAGGAGCACCTAAAGTAAAAGAACATAAGAAAGTTAAGATTCCTTATTTGATATATTTAAATCCATTTGAGTCATTTATATTGTATTTGGGTCAAGTTGTAAAGGGTATGAAGCCATTTTGTCAAAAATGTAGAAGTTGCATAAAAAGTTGTAAAATGCAACATTGAGAAAGTTGCTAATAATACAAAAATGATGTAAAAAGGTATATGGTTGGTCTTGGGACTAGTTAGAAAGGTTTATAACTATAAAATGGATATAAATACCATTTTATGGTTGAACCAAATGAAATTTGAGAAGAGGAAATAATTTGATACATTTTTGGTGCATTCCATTATTGTTGTTTTAATTGGCGTTTTAGTTTTAGGGTTGTTTCCAGGCCTTGTATGGCCATGTAAAGCCTAGAAATCATGTAATATAGTAATGGATATATATAATGATGAATAATCCTTCTCATTCTTTTTTTTTGGTTCAAATTTATGAAGAAATGAATAAGTTATGATCATTTTGGTGAAATGGTATTTGCAGATTTGAGATTCCCTAAATATAGTCATGTTGCAGCATGTGCTATAGAAACATTTTAAAGACTCAAGACCTATAATAATATTATTTGGAAAAATATGTGAACTATATTTCATTTACAATTGGTTTGAATCATTTTCATTTATATTTGTGAAAGTTATGAAGATTTGAATGAAAATTGGTTTTTAAATGCCTTCAATGGTGTTGCAGAGAAAGATTTGATCTTATACAATGATTTATGAATGAGAAAAATAATTGTCTTATATATTTGGAAAATATAATAAAAAATGGATAATGTGCAATTATATTGGAGTCATTTGAATTCATTTTGAGAAAGTTATTTGATGCCCTAGGAAGGGTTACCAGTTTTATTTCTGGTTTATGATAGATAAAATGGGTCTAAGTGCAGAGACTATAACTTGTAATGGATTTATTATTTTGAGATCATCTTTGGATATTTTTTATTATTCATAATTTGAAACAATTTATACAAATATTTTGGAAAGAAAACTTAAGGATTAAAAGTAATGAGTAATGGAATCAGATATAAAAATCAGGATATCTAAATGTAGAAAGGTTGATATTTTTGTGTTGGAAAATACTTTGTTTTACCTTGTAAGGTGCCTCTAATTATGGAGTTTATTTAATATATTTTGAAGGGATCAACATGTATCCCACTGATTAGTTGACTTTTAAGATGCTCTGCATTAGATTGGTATCAGAGCTTGAAGATTTTGAGTGTGTGGGTAGAGCACCAAGGGAGGCAATCCACACTAGGACTTTAGAGATTTGGTATTTTTTTTGTTGATGAGTTTTGGTTGCAAGGTTCTTATCCATCAAAGATGTAGTAAGAAAGTGTGTGTGTGGAAGACCTAAGAAGGGATCTTAATATTGTCTCCATCAAGATGAATCTAGGTAGAAGGTGTAAGGAGAGAAACCACTAAAAGAGGGTGGTAGTGCATCTTTGAGGATCTTGGATGGGCAAGATGGAAATGGGTTGGTAGTTGTGTAGCAGCAAGATGAATGGTGGATTTATGGAACCTTTGTATGAAAAGAATTAATGCTCCATTGATAGGAGTATTTTAGAAAGTGATTTTGAGGGCAGTCTTATGTCCTTGAAGGGTAAGTTGATGAGAGAAAAGGCATGAAGAGACAAAGGTGAAGGTCAAGATTTTTGGTCTAATTTTTTTCTTGCAGGTTATTTGTTCCATGAGGTTGGGAGTATGGTGCAAGAGCACCTAAAGTACAAGAACATAAGAAAGTTAAGATTCCTTTATTGAGATATTTAAATCCATTTGAGTCATTTATATTGTATTTGGGTCAATTTGTAAAGGGTATGAAGCCATTTTGTCAAAAATGTAAAAGTTGCATAAAAAGTTGTAAAATGCAACATTGATAAAATTGCTAATAATACAAAAATGATGTAAAAAGGTATATGATTGGTCTTGGGAGTAGTTAGGAGGGTTTATAAATATAAAATGGATATAAATACCATTTTATGGTTTAACCAAATCAAATTGGAGAAGAGGAAATATTTTGATACATTTTTGGTGCATTCCATTGTTGTTGTTTTGATTGGTGTTTTAGTTTTAGGGTTGTTTCTAGGCCTTGTATGGCCATGTACAGCCTAGAAACCATGTAATATAGTAATTTATATATATAATGATGAATCCTCCTTCTCATTATTATTTTTTGGTTCAAATTTATGAAGAAATTAATAAGTTATGATCATTTTGGTGAAAATGGGTATTTGCAGATTCGAGATTCCCTAAATACAGTCATGTTACAACATGTGGTACAGAAATATTTTAAAGACTCAGGACCTCTAATAATATTAATGGAAATATATGTGAACTATATTTCATTTCCAATTTGTTTGAATAATTTTTATTTAGAGTTGTGAAAGAAAACTATTTTTAAAATTTCTTCAATGGTGTTGCAGACAAAGATTTGATCTTATACAATGATTTATGATTGGAAAAAATAATTGGATTAAATATTTGGAAACTAGAATCAGAAATAGATAATGTGGAATTATTTGAATTCATTTTGAGAAAGTTATTTGGTGACCTAGGAAGGGTTACCAATTTTATTTCTGGTTTATGATATATAAAATGGGTCTAAGTGAAGAGACTATAACTTCCAATGGGTTTATTATTTTAAGATCATCTTCAGATATGTTTTTGTTATTCTTAATTTGGAATAATTCCTCCAAAGGGTTTGGAAAGAAACCTTAAGGGTTAAAAGTATTGAGTAATGGAATCAAATATAAAAATCAAGATATCTAAATGTAGAAAGGTTGATATTTTTGTGTTGGAAAATGCTTTTCTTTACCTTGTAAGATGCCTCTAATTATGGAGTTTATTTAATGGATTTTGAAGGGATTAGAATGTATCCCACTGATTGGTTGATTTTTAAGATGTTCTGCATCAGTGAATCAGTACAAACTTTTAAACCATTTACAAAATCAATATTGCTTACTAATCTTATTACTATAGACACCCAAATTTGATCACATAAATACATAACCGCATTTAGTCATCTTCTAAGGCATACTATAATTAAATATTTAATTATTTTGATGTTATCCCTTAATTAATTAATTAATTAATTATAGTATGATTAATAAATTAAATGATAATTAATAGTATAATTTATTAATCAAATATCCCTTCCTCTATTTAATTAAATACATACATAACTCATTTAATTGAATCCCAAATCCCCTCTCTATTTAATTAATTAAATCCCTCCAACCTCAAACTAAACCTTCAGCACAAAAGTTAGCAAAAATCAACACATGCATTAGTAATTCCCCTTTTAATTAAATAATTTAATTAATTGATTAATATCCTCCACCAACCCTTTTTCCAATGAATCCACCCACCAGCCACATTATCAGTCAACTGAGCCACCTCACCCACCTTAATTGAGATACATCACCCCCTTATTCATGTCTAAAATCCCTCTCTAGATCACTTGCTTAAATCAAGGCATGATTTACTTGTCTTGACTCAAGTCCAAGTCCAATCTCATGCCACATCTCACTCTTCCACCTCTAAACAAAAATGTCCATCTTCTACACCTATACTAGTCAATTGAAGCCTATCTCACACCTCATTTAGTTAACTATCCATCAAGAATTCTTATCCCCTTCTCACCCAATTGCCTATAAATTGAGTTCTTTTCTCCTCACAAATCATTAACCTTTTAAGTAGAAAGACTATACCATTTTGAGAGCTAAATACTATCAAAGTATTATTTTCTATATTCATATTATCACACATCCATCCATTTCCATCTAGTGTTGAAGCATGGAGCATACAATTGAGCACACACCCATGATCACAACCATATTGACACATCAAGGAGCTTATACGAAGATACAATGTTTGCATTATGTATTTTTGGTTTTCTTTCTCTTATTCTTATGTTTTTTTTTGGATCTTAGTTTGTGAAAATGTAGCCCGGTCTTTGTATTCTTAGAGAACTAGTTTCTAATGCATACATTTTGGCATGTCTGATGGGACCCTTCAGTTGGGTCATTTCGCTATCAGAGACTCTTTTCCTTTGTTAAAGGACTAAATTTTTTTCTAATATCCAATCACAAAATCCACTAATATACAAATGTCACAAATGCCCATCAAAGAAAATGCAAAAACCATGTGGATCCCAAAAAAAAAAGATGAAGTGCATTCAAAAGAAAAATGCACAATGACATCTAAAGTTTCTAATCCACTAGCTAGTAATTCCTCTACTCCATCTCCTAAATCCATTTTGGGGTCCTTATGTTGACATTCTAGTCATGTTTTTTATTATTGACATACACTTATTTAGATTGTAAGTAACTACTAAGTTCTACACTTGCTATCAAGTCCTTTGGATAGATTTTAGTTTATGTCGAGTAGTTAGTACTATGGTGATGATCAACAGTGTAAACTGAGCATCTCAGTGTATGCCAAGTTTACTAGTACAAATTGAGTTGTGCAATGCTTACTAAGTTCACAGTTGATGTGGCATGAGTCTAGTGTTAACTGAGCTACTTGGTGTTAACCAAGTGATTCAATTTATACCAAGCTTGTAGTGATATCATTGACCAAGCTATGTGGTGTGAATCAAGTGATTCAATTTATATGCTAAGTTGCACAGTATTCATCAAGTTACTAGTAAAAATTGAGTTCAAAAATTCTCGGAAGTGATTAGTATGGACCAAGCTTCTACATCTACTAAGTGCATGATGATGTTGAGCATTAATAGTGGATGTCGAGTATTAGAACCTCATCGAGTCAGCCTTCAAAACTTGAGTTTCTACACTTTGGCCAACTTTGTAATATTTTTGTGAACTTGTATAGTGGCCAACTTTGTAATTTGTAAATTGAATTGGTATATATGTAATACATTGTGTCACATCCAATATATGACAATGAAATTGAATTAATCAAAGAAGAGCAAAAGAAAAAATTACAAAGGCTACAACAATATAAGGAGCAACAATGATTTATCTATCACAACAAGGTGATTTGTACACTCTAAGGAATCTCATTCAACAAACCAAGTTGTAGATAAGAGATCAGCCACTACTTCATCCTAACAGGTGGATCCATCAAATCCTTTAACAAGGTAGACCTAAGAGTCCTGTGTAAATCTCTTTACCAAGTGCATACTTCATTGTATATTTGTAAATCCTTTTGGAAGTTGGACCTAGCAGTCCTTGTTGCTCCTAATAGGGAAAATCATCAGAAGTAATCATTGTAAGCCTTAACAGGCCAAATTTATATTGCAGTATTAAAGCTTATGGGTATCATCCCCACCCCAATTTTACTTTCTATTTGGAAGGTTTCTAGGTCACGAAATTGTGTGTCAAAAGTGTTAAGTATGCTTTAATGTTTAGTTTCTCATGCATGAAATTAGATCATAATTCACATGAAGGATTAATTGATAATTAAGGATTAAATTTTATAAGTTATTGATTCACCCCTCCCCTCTCAGTAACTTAGCATATCATAATATTTCCAACAATTGGTATCAAAGCTTTGTGGTTCTCAGAGAAAATTTTAATAGCTTGAGCAAAGATCAAAGGCAATGGAGGTATTTAGACTTGAAAGCTATTGACAATGAGAAGCTAGATTTGGAATTGGCTATTGGAAAACTTGAGAAAGCAAAAGAGAAACTCTCTCAATCCTTGAAAAGAAGAAAAGATCTTGTAATCTAGATGAATGATCCACTCTACATTGAAGAAAGAATTGAAGACATCCATTCAAGAAATTTAGATGAAGTTGATGAAGTAATCAAAGAACTATTGGAAAATAATAGTACTCTTCAAGAAAAAGTAAGAAAACTAAGAAGAGAGAAAGAAATTCAATTAGTATGATTGTGTGAAGTTTTTGAAGAGAAAGAAAAGAGAAGAGATAGAAGGAGAGAACAATGAAATTAAGAACCTATCCCTTCAACAAGTAAACTTCATTGATCAAATCACCAATGTAGATAAAGAATTCATGAATCTAAGATTAGAAAATGAAATATTTTAGAATGATCTAAACACTGAAAGACAAACCAATGAAAGGATGATAAAATCTCAAGCATAGATGAATCAGTTGAATGAGCAAAGTCATTATAGACAAAAAGGAAAAGCAAGAATTGGATATACAAAAGAAGGTAAATCATCCAAGCAAGGAGCTCAAAAGAATAAAAAACCTACTTGCAGTCACTGTGGTAAGATAGGTCATCCATCAAACAAATTTTGGAGTAATGGGAAAGCAAAATTCAATGGAAAATACTACAATTGTAATCAACATGGTCATAGAGAAAATGAATGCAAAGAGAAACCAAAATTTGAACTCAAATGTCACAAATGTAAGAAGCATGGCACACGTCATAAGAATGCAAAACTAAGATATTGAATCCAACAAAATAGATTGTAAAAGCTATATTTGGTTGGGACTACAACACTTGGTGTAGATGCCATTACTATGAAGAATTTGGACACATTGGAATGAATTGTGAGAAACATCACATGAGGAAAATATATACTACCAGAAGATGTTTCATTTGTATGGAACTTGGTCATCTTGCCAAGAACTGTATGAATATTGGAAGAATTGAAGATGAAAAGAAGGAAAAAGGTGATAACATCAGAAAGTAGATGAGACAGAAATGGATTCCAAAATCTTCTAAAAATGAAAGACCAAGCAATGATGATCAAGTCACTCAAGAATTGGGTGACTCCACTATTTTCACTTGATTTCTCAAAGGAGAACTGGAAATAGGATATTGAAGAAAACATCTCACATTAGTTCTAGTTGATAGGATGAAAGATCCATATCAGAATTCAAGATGCAAAGGGATCACCAAGCAAGAGATGGTAGTCACTATCAAGTTACTATCCTTATCGAGCAAGGTCGGGTTGTAGACTCTACTGAGCAAGGTCAGGAGTAACTAAGTTTTGTATGGTTACTAAGCATTTAATGTAAGTGAAGTGGATAACAGTTTTTCATTTGAGTGAACAATCATACCAAGCATTTATGGTGATCAAAAGGAGAAATTTGATAAAAAGGGTGAAATCAAAGTCATTTCTCACTGTGAATTTTCAAAGAGCTATCTATGCAAAGAGATCTTCAGAGTGTTCAAGCAATTTGAGCAAATTATTAGTGAAATTTTTCATATTCTCTCAAAACCTATAGAGCGAAGATGGAATCCACCAATATTAAAAGAAAAAGAGGTTCAAACATGTTGGTTCAAGGTTTGGAGTGGAAGGCACTAGATTTTAAGTTGACTCCTGCCATTGTAGAAACCCTAGATTCGAGTGGAGCATAGTCACAAATTCCATCAAAAGTACTATTAATCAATGATATTAGTTCACATTTCAAATGTGCTATTCAAAATATCAAAACACTAGATATGGATGAATTATTGAAGGAATTATATGTTAATGTTGTATTGAAACCTAAACATCAACATATTGAAACAAAAGGTTTAACTCACATTTCACATATGCCACAGGATTTCCAAGTATAATATCCTTAGTCACATGAATAATGGTTAGCTATAGTTTCAATAACCAATTTTAATAACTAAGAAGATGATCCACAGGATTACTCATCTTCTAATGTTGGCAAAAGCAAAAATGACTAAAACCCTGGGTCAGGTTGAACTAGAGAACGAAACCCTTGCCGAGTGGGATAGAAGGAGAATGAAGATAAACCATGTTACCAACATGGAATTAAAGTTCAATATACATGTCATACCTCAAAAAATTTATAGCTTGAGTAGGTTGAATAATGTATCTTGTGAAGTAGTTGATTAAGCATATAAGGTGGTCAAGAATAACCTGCTACTTGACCTTGCTGAGTTATTGCTGAGAAAATTCAACAAGAACATGGAGAGCATCAAAACTTCCAAGAATAATCCATGTAAGTTTAGTTCACTCTTGACTTCTTTATTTTTCTATGTTCAAAAGTTCTTCCCATCAAAATGTACAATAGTTGGGAGAAAAGATGTACCCGTTCTTTATTAGATTAATGAGTACATTGCTGAAATGGGAGAGAATTATGCAAGTATTATGGATAACTACTTTGATGCATTCAAAGAAAAGATGAATAATAGATCAAGGATTCTAAGGAAGCTAGTTTAGGATTACAAAGGTGATGTTTGTTTCATGGTTGATAGTGACAAAGTTTACATTCAGGTAGTTAGGCCAAGAATAGCATGGGTAAAACCTCTTGGATATGAGGTGAACATTGATGAAACCAAAGAAATAATTGAGGCATTGATAAATGAACCTCTTGATCCTAAAGCTACTTACTTTGGCACCTATGATGAGGCAAAGGCTAGAATAGAACTAGAAACTAAACTCCCTCAAGTAGTCAACAAGGGCAAGAAGACAATTGCTAAACTGAAAACTAGTTCCAATCTTCTATTGATTGAAGGAAAAGGAGATGAAGAAGTAGAAGATGAAAAAAAAATAGAGGAAGAAGAGCCACTAAAGAAGAAAGGTAAGGTAATTATCACCAAGCCTACTAAGACATCTACTACTATGTCCACTAGAAGATCATCTAGGAAGAAAGCAGATACAGAAGGAGGAGATATAATCTTCAAGAGGTCTCCACCCACCTTTGAAAAAAGGATGAAAGAATTAGAATCAAGATCTAGCATAACAAACTTCAAAGCACTAAAATATGAGACCAAGACTACAGATGAGTAAAAGTAAATAGAAGTGTTAATAACTAAAATGGGTAAGTGGAAATACTCCCCAGACTAGCTTGCTCAACAAATTCCTAATGTTTTAATGGAGAAAGTCAAGCCAAGATGGGAGCATACCATGAAAATTACAAAAGATATATATGAGTAGAACCTAAGGAAACTCATGCCAAATTTGGATGACAAAGAGGTGAAGGAATCTCTAAAGAAAATTGAAGAAAAGCTAACTTTGAGATTCAACACTTGTCTTATGTTATTGAAAGATATAGAACATGTTGTGAAGAAAGCTAAAAACACATGGAATAATGTTTATCTGCTTCACAAGCCAAGTGATTTTGTAGTTAGCATAAGTGACAAGGATAATGAGGAGAAATATGAAGAGATTGATAATGAAGTGGTCAATCATTTTGACAATGTAGATGATGAAGAAGAACAAGGGAAGGAAGCCATCAAGGAAGATGTACAAGATATTGAGGAGATTGATCCAGTAAAGATTGCTGTAGTGGTCATAGCCTCACTTCCTTGTTCTCTAAGCAAAACATTGAAAACACCAAGCTTAGAGATAACTTCAACAAGATTGATTGTGACCAGCATTGAAAGCACAAGCACTCAATCAATCTTTGCACCTATCTAGCTCAGTACTTCATTGATAGAAGTGGCAAAAACTTCATCTACTAAGTGACAAGCTCTTCCCTCTACATCAATTTTGGCTAGTCAAGGTATTTCTTCTATAGGCATTTCAACAATGAGTGAAGTATCCACTTTTTTTAGAAAGTTCTACCATTTCTATATTTTTTGCCATTCCTACCATGCAAGTAATAAGTGCAAGGATAATTGAGACCAAGCCTCAATCGAGCACAAATTTTTTAGGAAAAGGCAAAGAGAAGAAAGAAGATATAGATCTTGATGAGGAGATTGTCATTCCTAATTGGGACATCTCTAATTTCAATCTAGATCAAATGCATATTTTTTGAGAACTTCTTCAAAAGAAAGCCAAGCAAAAAAGACTTAGAGAGGAAAAAAATAAGGAATTTAAGATAATTGAGGATGCTAAGAATATTCTAGCAGAGGCTCTAGGCATAGAGGTTGATACTTGTCAACCAATTTTGTATCAGTTAGTAGAGGGAATCCAAATTATAATGGATATTTAGATGGATAGGAAAAATTGTTTTAGAAAAATGAGAAAAAGTTTGACAATAAAGTTTTAGAACTTATTGCTCAACAAATCGCTATACATCAAGTAGAACTATCTACTATTCTAGGCTCTCTAGAGACCTCTTGCATCAATGTATCTTTACTCTTCAGTAAAATTTGTGAGACAAAAATATTGACCAAGGAAATAAGAGATAAATTGTCAAAGATTGATGAGGATCTAAAGGTAAGTGTACAATAGTTGCAATTTGACCCGAGTTCAAGCTCTACCCACTTCAACAAGATTAGATTTTTGATAGATATGCAAGTAGAATTGCTAAGAGAAGAGGGCAGAATAAGATCAACATTGATAGAAATTTAGAACATGATTCTCCCAAACATGGATACACTACAAAACCATATTACACATGCAAAAATTCTCATCCATGACAACTTCTCCATTGTAGACCATATGATAGAATTGTCAACAGAAGTGCAGATTGCGTAAGGTGCTATAAGATAATTGGGACGAGACTTTGGCACTTATCCTAAAGGTACATTCAAATTTCTTGTCAAATTTTGGCATTACTGTATAAATATATATTGCATAAATCTTTGGCATTAATGTCAAAAAGGGGGAGAAGATGTAAGGAGAAAGGGGGAGAAGATTGAAAGAAGATTGAAGAAGATTGAAAGATTGTAGAGAAAATGTATATTGTATAAAGAAGGAGAAAAATGTATATATCAGATGCATAATATACTATATATTATGTATGGGGGAGCGTTACCATATTATTCATGTACATCTCTTACAAAACCAATTTTGAAAAATCTCAAAAATAGTATACTCTACCGAGTTGGAGACATAAGGTGATGGATAAAAATGTTCTTGAACATTCTTGAATTTAGTTTTGACTGATAAGTGTTTTTGTCACTAATGCCAAAGAGAGAGATTGTTGACATTCTAGTCATGTTTGTTATTAGTGACATACATTTATTTAGATTGTAAGTATCTACAGAGTTCTATAGTTGCTACCGAGTCCTTTGGACATATTTCAGTTTGTGTTGATTAGTTACTACTATGGTGATGATTAGCAGTGTAAACCAAGCATCTTAGTATATGTCAAGTTTACTAGTAAAAACCAAGTTGTGCAGTTCTTAGCAAGTTTGCAGTTGATGTGATGTGAGTATAGTGTTAAACAAGCTACTTAGTGTTAACCAAGTGACTCAATTTATACCAAGATTGTAGTGATAGCATTGACCAAGCTATGTAGTGTGAATCAAGTGATTTAGTTTATATGTAGAGTTTCACAATATTCACTGAGTCACCAGTGTAGATATAGCTCAAGACTACTTGGAAGTGATCAGTATGGACTAAACTTCTATGTTTATTAAATGCATAATAATGCCAAGCATTGATAGTGGATGCCAAGTATCAGAATCTCACCAAGTTAGTCTTCAGAATCTGAGTTTCTATTCTTTGGTTGACTTTGTAATATTTGTGTAGACTTGTATACTGGCTAACTTTGTAATTTGTAAATTGAATTGGTATATATGTAATACATTGTGTCACATCCAATATATGAAAATGAAATTGAAGTAATCAGAGAAGAGTAGAAGAGCAAATTACAAAGGCTACAATAGTATAAGGAGCAACAAGATTTATCTATCTCAACAAGGTGATTTGTACACTCTAAGGAATCTCATTTAGAAAACCAAGTTATAGATTAGAGATTAGGCACTGCTTCATCCTAATAGGTGGATCAGTCAAATCCTTTAACAAGGTAGACCTAAGAGTCTTGTGTAAATCTCTTTACCGAGTGCATACTTCATTGTATGTTTGTAAATCTTTTTGCAAGGTGGACCTAACTGTCCTTATTGCTCCTAATAGGGTAGATCATTAGAAGTGATCATTATAAGCCTTAACAAGCCAACTTTATATTGTAGTATTAAAGCTTGTGGGTATCATCCCCACCCTAGTTTTACTTTCTATTTGGAAGATTTCTGGGTCACGAAATTATGTGTCAAAAGTTTTATGTATGCTTTAATGTTTTCAGTTTCTCATGCATGTAATTAGATCAAAATTCACATGAAGGATTAATTGCTAATTAAGGATTAAATTTTATAAGTTATTGATTCATCTCTCCCCTCTCAGTAACTTGGCCTATCATAATATTTCCAACACCTTATGTCCCAAAATATGCTCCCATAACTCTTCCATAGTACCCACATCTACCATCCACTTTCCATACACTCTTTTCACACCTCTTATAGTATGTGCCAATATTGGTCTTGAAAACACCCCCTATTATATTCATTTCCAATCACTCCATCTAAACACTTTCTACAATAATATCCCTTCTCCAACATTTATCCCCCATCAAAACCATTTAATATAGTTCTTTGCATAATCCTTCAATCCCAAATAAGGTTGTACAAACATTTGACAACAACTCCTAATGGGCCCCTATTACCCCCATGTCAAACTTTATGCTTGAGTTCATAAAATCTATCCAAAAATGGAAAAAGAAGGAAAAAAAAGTCAAAACAAAGAAAAAATTTGTCTAATGGTGAAAACTTTGCAAAAAGTTCCTTGGATAAGTATTGTGATGAAAAATTGGAAAGCAAGCATCATACATAATCTCTCTAGCCAAATGCTCTACACACCTGGGGAAAGTTCTTCTACCCACCATATCCATCTCATTTTCCTACCATACCCACCACATCTTATCCATTTCATCTCCTCCACCCTTTAGATCTTGAAAAAGAAAATAAAGGCCATCACCATATATAAATGCTTTTGGTCACCTTTTTACACCCATTCTCCCATCACAATGTGTATCCACCTATCCTTTATCCATCCATTCTCCCATCCATATAATTCATCTCCCTCATTTTCTTTATCTCTATCCACCAATCTTAATTGTCCTCTATCTACCTCCCTCATCTTGTTGTCCTATTTTCCATCCTATCATACCTTTCTTAAGTCCTCCTCATGCATGACATTTTATAATCAGGGGAACCATTTTCCTTGGAGACCCTATCCTATCCACCTTCCTTCCCTCTATTCTTGCTCCATTTCTATCTTCATCTTCCAATCTCTATCTTCCCACATTCCTCTACCAAAATCTTTCTATCCACCATACCTTTTGCTTCCAACCTTGTGCCTCCCAACATCTCCTTCATATATTCATCACTTGATATATCCCTTATTATTGGTATCTAGATCTAGGCTATCCCCATACAACCCAATGTAATCCATATATATCCTAAATCTCCTTGCAATATACTATCACATGCACGATCCCATCCTTCAACTTTAGTTATCTAACATTTTCCATCAATTACACCCTTAGTCTTGTTTCTAACCTTATTGAAAGCCTTGATCAAAATATAATCATCATTGGGATGCATGCTTACTAATCCTTTCCTTTTTTTGAGGTATATCATTCCCTTATCTACATCACCCTATCCACCATTAGTGCATCTTGGTTTCTTAACTTGACTAGGACACTATCATGCATTTCTTTGCACCACCATCAATCATCCTAAGCCCTTGTCCAATCTATAAATAAATCATGTACAATGCCATCCTTGTAAATATCTCAATTAGTTCTATTGTACATACCATCCCCCATATCACCCATCTATCATTAGTTCTCCATCATTACTCACCAGTCTTCAGCCTAGTTATATTGTACATAGCCTAGTCTTGTGTCACTTTGTGTTCAATCAAGTCCTCTAGCTCTCACCACTCTGAACTCCAAAAATTCCTTATGTGAGATCCCCTATCATTAAATTATTGTGCTAAAAGTTCCCATTTTTTAGTTAATCTAGATGCTAGGTGCTACTGAGAAGTCATAGTAGGACAAACTTTCTTCTCATTTGATTTTGGTCTCTTAGTATCCACTCCTATCGATCTCTCTAGAAAATGATTATATTTATGTAGATTTACTCTTTCTTTCAATTTTGGGATTTCAATTTTGGTTCTGGGTTATCTTTTTTGAGCAATTTGGTTATCCTCTCCTCAAGGTTGCCATGATCATTCATATCATAGTGTACTAGGAATGGAGAAATAAGAGAGCAAGGTCTTAACCAGTCTTTCATTTGTTTATCTTTTATGCATGTGAGTAAGTCATATATAATCCTTACATATCCAAACATGTGATTAGTTATGGTTACATGGTGCTCTTAGGAAAGATTTCTTGCTTGTGGGTTATAATGTATCATTTCTACTCTAACTCCCATTGGGATTCATGTGTGATGTTGTAGAAATCCTTGTATGTCTATTTTGAGTCATTCCTATGTAATGACGATGAAAATAACTTGATGTTCTTGGTAACTAGTGACACAAAAGTTTGCAACTAGGCTCGACGTGTTATATGGAAACAACATCCAAGTGTGGGACTTACTCTTTGATGTTGAATCTTTGGAGAAGATCAACTTCCTTACAAATAGGATGCACATAAACTAAAACTTTTGAGGAAAAGGGAGAAGGAATGCATGAAACTAAAATGCTAAAAGGGAAAGGGGGTGATGTACCAAATTAAAACATGGTTACTACCTCCACCTATAAATGCACTACACATGAATGAAACACCCAAATATACTAGTCTTAACTCTAACTTACCTTCCAAAAACTTGTATACAAGTTAGAACTAATCAAATGGTGAAAGGAAATGGGCTTTCACTATGCAGTAACTACTAGTAGATTAAACATAAACATAAAAATCAAGAAAAATAGAAAAATAAACATTCAAAGTGAGGCAAGATGCATGCACATACTACTGAATAGAAAAAAGAGGTTAAAAAAAGATATTTTATAAATGGAAAGCAAAGGGATACATTCCTAGAGCTTACCGCTACTGTAAAAATGCAAATAGAGAACCTAGAAAATATTTACAACTTTACTTTATAAAGAGTTCAAGCATAACTCAATTTAACTTTGAAGTTCAAACTCTACCCACAGTGCAGTTAGATTGTAGAGGAGCAGTAAAAAAATTAAAAAAGAAATCTGATCTTGAATGCAACTTGGTCATAGAAGTGATAGGAAAAGCCCAAAAATGAATGCATCTACCAAATGCCCAAAAAATGAATGCATCTACCAAATGGAAGGATAAATCCAAAATATTTGATCCTTACAAGAAATAAAAAGGCATCGAGATACATTGGTGTCATTGAACAAGGCCCCAAAATTTATTCGCCAATAAGAACTAGCCTTAGAAACATGTTGTGGCCACAACAGATCAAATTGCATTGCTATAAAAAATGTGAGAAGGGATAACACTCAATGTTAACCCACTTGTGTACACCTATAGAGTTGACCTTCATGCAAAAGATTAGATCTTCCATAAAAGGGGTGAACCATTGATGAAGATCTTTCATTTTGGAATGGATAGCGTAGATCATATAAAAAATATCCAAATAAATTATTAAAATACAATCATTGATGAAGAAATTTAAAATGCGATGATTGACACATTTCCCAATAAATGGTGGAAGAAACATAAAAAATGTTTTTCTATTTTGTATCTACCCAAAATAATTTTTGGGAAATATCAAAATGGTTTAACATGAAGGTTATCCTTCGTTCTCTATCGAGCTACTCGATAAAGAATAGTAGGAACACTTCACCATGAACACCAAGATAGAAAACCAAGATACTTAGTGAAAGAACACTGAGATAATAACCAAGCTACTCAATGAAATGTTAACCAAAAATCCCAATGTCTTAACCCACTATAAAGAATCTAGCCCATTGAAGATCTCTTAGATCTGAAGGATTTGAGCAATACAAATCCACAAAGCCTGAAGAATACCTGCATGTAAAAACCTGTCATAGAGAAGAAAAAGACAAGGCAAGGCAAGGCTTTTGCTCTAAAAATATGCAGATTGTATTCTTACAAATGAAAAAGATGAGAGATAATTACAAAAGATCAATCCTTATAGAAGGAGATCGAAACCCCAAAAAGGGTAACCTAAAAGGAAAAAGCCATTTAATAATTACTAACTAATTATTAAATGTGAATGTAAAAGTTCATAAAGGTGAAATATTAAGAAGGGAGAAAAGGTAATTTTATAAATGAAATTAAATTAACCATTTTCTCTATCACCCCCCCGTAATATGAGCAACAATGCAACTATAAAAAATGCAAAAAGAGCAAGGAAACTACAATGCAATGTAGAAAGAAAAATTGGGTCCCAGTAACAAGGCCTGATGAGGTACCCAATCACAACTAAATCTCTATGAAATAGAGAAAACTCAGTGGAAAAGACTCTACTCCAAAAAGAGATGGAAAAAGGATGCACGAATGAAAACATCTCAAGATAATCTCTCAAGACCATAAGTATAATGAAAGCCTCCATGATAGAAGCTTGAGACACCATAGCCCCCTTAGAATGGTAGAACTCTTGTGTCAATGAACATACCAATGTGGCTCCAATTTGAAGGAAATAAAGGTAGTGGACAAGGATGATAAAATCCATGTATGTAAGGTGCACCTGGAAGTCCTAGCTGATGCTCAAAGGAGAAGGCATGAGAATCCTAAAATGGATTCTCCAATGGAGGTGAGATAATAGATGTGCTAAATTTGTCATCTGAGAGGAGACATATGTCCTCTAATATATTCTCAACAAATATAGTAGGTGGTTTGATAACTAGAGCTACAATAGTAGGCAATGCTAAAGAGTAATCCTATGCAAGAGATGGAATCTGAATAGGAGGTGGAGGTGTAGAAGTCAAAACACTAATCTTAGGAACAACACATAAGTTCAAGCAACCTGACTTCACCTCAATAGACTCTTGTGAAAAAAGAGAGTGAGTCCCTGATAGTGAAGATGGTGGACCAAAATGTGAGAAGGAATATAGATGGGAAGTATGATCAATAGTCCCTATAGCAATAATATTGCTTGTATCACTATCTCTAATGTGCACTAAATCCTTTGCAAACTCAACTATCTTCCCTATTCCACTATGTGTAATCTCATAAATAGAGAGAAGGTTCGAGGACAAAGATGGAACATAAAGTACATCATGAAATGTACCATCATCAATTTCAATAGAACCTTTCTCACATATAGTCATAATAGTGTTGTTCCCCATCAAAATGTGTGGAGTAGGAGAAGCCTCAAAAGAAGAGAACAAATCTTGAGAAGATGCCATATGGTGTGAAGCACCTGAATCTAGTAACCATGTAGAAGAATGAGGAATAGTAGTTGCACATAGTGCATGACCCTTTCTGATATCTTTACCATCTAACTAAAATGATGATGTTCTATGAGAAGTAGAAGGAATATCAATGTTTCTCTTCTGAAGGAGAGCTATCAAATCTAAAACCTGTTTGGCATAGCCATCTAACCTCTTCTCATAGGAATGTGACTCATCATGATTATGCTTATTACAATAAGCACACTTCAGTCTTTTTGGCTTTGATTTATCCCCCTTAGGAGGAGGTGGTCTTGATGAACTATGAGTGCTAGAATTAATCTAAGTCTTTGTAGAATGAGATTTCTATGTCTCCTCCTTCATCCCTAAACATGGCTGAGCTACCAATGCATAAGTTTGTGAGCCTGTGAGAGAATCCAACTAATAGAGCCTAGCTTGCTCTTGAGTCAAACAATCACAAAAAACCTCAAAGGATGGCATGGTAAATCTATTACCCAAAGCATCTTTGGTGGAATAGAAGGTAGAAGCAAAAACCTAAAAGTTTCCACAAAGCTTAGAAAAACTTAGGTAGATACAGTCAGTATCAGTCTTGGTCTTATCATAACCCTAGAATAAAGATCTTTGTTGATTGAACTTCATCAAGAAGTCCTCAATGGAAGGAAAAGAATCCAATACAAGAGAGGTAACATCTACCTTAATTTAAAGTGTCCTAAACTTATTCACTGTACTAAATAAGCCTTCGAGCTTGGTCCATATAGCTAGAGGGGTATTGCGCCCATCAAGATGAAACTGTAGACTGTTAGATACATTAAAGAAATCAACTCCATTGCCTCATCCATCTTTTTCCTATGCTACATGACCTTAAAAGGCCTTTGTAAAACTGGCTACATGACATCTAAGAAAGATCATAACCCTTTTGACCAAAGAAGCCATGTCATTAAGGTCTACCATGTGTGATAGTTATGAGGGGTTGGAAGTTCTAGACAAGAAGAGGTCTCAATCATTATTTTAGCAGGTGTTGGATTGTTTTTTATAGCCAAAAAAATGACCCAATGCTTAAAGTACTAAGTCCACTCAATATTATTCTAAACTAATACTAGATCTAGAAAGTAGACAAAAAATAACACCTAAATATGTGTCCATATGAGCCTAAATGAAGCCTTTAAAGTTGCAAAAATTGGGATTTGCAATTTTTAGAAAAATTCAGGAAAATAAATTACAAAGAATCTATAAAAATGTGTAGATCATGAAATTCTACCCCAAAACAAAAAAAATTGCTCAGAAAAAGGAGTCTGTATGAGTGAGATATTGTTGTTCGAAAATAACCTCTATAATTATTTTTTCTAAATCGCTACTATCACACCTCCAAAAATTAAAGAAAATTCCTAAAAAATGTCAGATCTATTTTGTCAAACTCTCATTCTCATGTTTTCTCCAAATACCAAACAAGATACAACAAATCTAGCTCTAATACCATGAAGTATTTGAGCAATAAAAATCCATTAAGCCCAAAGAATACCTGCATGTAAAAACACATCATAGAGAAGAAAAAGACAAGAGGATGCAAAGGTTTTGGTTTGAAAATATGCAAATTGTATTCTTAGAAATGAAAAATATGAGAGATAATTACAAAGGATCAATCATTGTAGAAGGAGATTGAAACTTGAAAAAGGGTAACCTAAAAGGAAAAAGCCATTTAATAATTACTAATTAATTATTAAATGTGAATACAAAAGTTCATAAAGGTGAAATCTTAAGAAGGGAGAAAATATAATTTAATAAATGAAATGAAAATTTCTATAACAAGATCTATTATCTGTGATGGGCTAAATGTGGATAAAATAGCTAATATTTATGGTGACTCAATAGGATGCTTGCTTGCTAAGGATAATATCAATGATCTTAAGCAATCCATTGGGCATTGAGTCACTAACTGAGAATGACATGTTAACCCATTTATAACTTGACAAAAATATACAATTAACAAAAGAAAAAAGCTCTGGGAAACTTTGGGAGAAGAGAACAATTGTGCATGCACACTTATTGAGAAGCTTACAAATACCTAATCTACTATGTACAAGTATTTAGTAACAAAAAAAATAAACAAAGCCATTGATTAGCTTGTTAAAATAGTTGACCTTTCTTACAAGTTGATTATTCCTTTTATGCATGTGGACAACTAGATATAGCAACAAGTATGGAAGACATATTGTTTCTCTTTCAAACACCTTCCCAATTCTGATAAAAATGAAGTTTTCCAACATTGAGATACTATCTTGATTTTGAGCAAGACTAACTTGCTCATTATTATTGAGTTCACCCTCATGCTCAAAAGTAAGCATGACTAGGGGAAACATGTTGATTTTTAATAGAGTTAGATGTAATATTATGGGGCATTATTTTGATGGCACTGAGTGTAAGAAATCAACCTTGCTCATGTTGTTGTTTTCTATAACCTTTGTATCTAGCTAGTCTAAAAGTGGCTCCTACTTTTGTTGTGAATAAATGATCTCCACCTCTTCTTTTGAAACATGAGCCACCTCCATTGGAGCTACTAGTATAGTGTCAGGCCTTGAGCAAAAATCCATTACAATGATAGAAAAATAATCTTCTAGATCATAACTTTCATCTATCTTTTCTTCTTCCTTCTTCTCATGCTTGTTTTGCTACTATAACTCATGGTTTTGCTCTTGTTTTTGTTATAGAAGGTATGTTCTTTCTTCTCCATCTGAATCTTGATCAACTATCTTTATTTCCTCAAGGTAGGAACCACCTCCTCCTCCTCCTTTCTTCTCTTTTCTTTTTGTTCTTGTTCATAATTAGGCTAATGAAGCATAGGCTGAAGATTTGGGCAACATAGAATGGGAAACTAGGGAGGCTCTCTCCTTATGGAGCTAGTGAACTTGCATTTAGTGGCTCTTGTTTAGATAGTGGATTTGGAAATATTTTTTGTGAGTGGGCTTTTGGATCTTGTGTGGTACTTTTCAAAATAGGATGGCTATTATGTCTAAAGCTAGAATTTTTTCTCGTTGGAGGGTCTTATGCTTCAGTTGCTTACATTTGAGCAAGCTTGAGCCTCATCTCTTCTTCTACAATAGACAATTTTCTTGTAGATCCTTCTTGAGATGGGCCTTTATCAACTCCCAATCTAGAGAGTGAATGAGAACCTGATAATTTGGATCTTATTGTTGAGGAGAAGCCTTACAAGCATATTCTTGCTCATACTTCCCTTGTTGGACCTCCATTTTCTACCATAAATTAAATCCCAATTGCCTCTATATTTTCCTAATGTCATATTTCTAGACCTACAATTTCTCACCCATGCTAGCCATCATAGTTTTAATGGTCCCAATTTCATCACTTGAAGATGTTGGGTCTAGTAGAGAAAGAGTAGGAGCTAAACAAGTGTATTGGATATGTTGGTTGTAACTAGGTTGCATTTAAGACTAACATTGATAGTAGGAGGGATGAATAGTAACATTTTCATGATAAGGGGGAGAATAATAGAAATTGCCATAAAAATGATCCATGATTAGAACTTCATAAAAGATGAAAATTTATAGAAAATTTTGAAAACATAAAAGATGAAGAATGATCTTTACATACCAATAATATTTCTTATTTAAACTAGTAGGTTTTCACTTAGAGTCACCATAGTGTTTGATTGAATACCTATGAAGGCAAGTGTCACTGAGAATAACACCTGATTTCTTAATGAATGAAGATTAAAATGGCTATCAACAACCTTATGTAGCTAAATCTATCTTTCCCACTAGGTGTACCAAAAACTATTGAGACAAAAGTCTGTGGCCATGCTTGACATGTTACATGGAAATAACCTTCAAGTGTGGGACTTCTGGTCTGATTGTTGAATCTCTAGAGATGGTTAAATTGCTTAAAATTAGGATGCACCTAAACTAAATTTTTTGAGGAAAAGGGATATGGAATTCATGAAATTAAAATACTAAAAGGGAAAGGGGTTGATGCACCATATTGAAATGTGGTTACTAGCTTTGTATACGTCTTCACTACACATTATTGAAATACCCAAATACAATAGTCTTAACTATAATCTACCTTCCAAAAACTTGTATGCAAGTTAGAATTGATCAAATACTGAAAGAAAGTGTGTTTTCACTATGCAACAACTACCAATAGATTAAAAACAAACATAGAAATCAAGAAAAATATAAATAAATAATATTCAAAGTGAGATAAGATACATGCACATACTAATGAATGGAAAAAAGAGGTAAAAGTAGAGATATTTCATAAATGGAAGGAAAAGGGATACATTCATACCACATATTTTTGCTATAAAAATGAAAAAAAAAAAGAACCCAAAAAATATTTACAAATTTAATTTTTAAAGAGTTCAAGCATAACTCAAATATATTTTTGAAGTTTAGACTTCAACCACAATGAAGTTAGATTATAGAGGATGAATAAAAAAAATTAGAAAGAAATTTGATCTTGAATGCAACTTGCTAATGAAAGAGACAGGAAAAGCCTAAAAATGAATGCATCTAGCAAATGGAAGGATAAATTGAAAAGATCCGATCCTTACAATAAATAAAAAGGTGTGGAGATACATTAGCACCGTGGAACAAGAGCCAAAAAATCATTTCAACAATAAGGAATTGGCCTTGGAAATGTGTTGTGGCCATAGGAGATCAAATTATACCATTGTCAAAATATTTAGAAAGGCATAACATACAATGTTAACCCACCTATGTACATTTGTATAGTTGAATCGTGTGGAAGATATTAGATCTACCACAAAAAAGGGGGAAATTTCACTGAAGATTTTTCATTTTGAAATAGACAACCAAAATCTTGTTAAAAAAATCCCAATTAATGATTAAAACACAATTATTGATGAAGAACTTCAAACTTTGATGGTTGACACAACTCCCAATAAATAATGGAATAAACAACAAAAACTTTTTTGTATTTTGTAGGCTACCCAAGATGACCTCTATGAAATAGTAAAATGGGTTAACATGAAGGTTAACCTTCCACCACTACTGAGTCACTCAATAAAGCATAGTAGGAACACTTCATCGAGAACACCAAGACATAAAATTGAGCCACTTAGTGAAAGAACACTAAGACAGTAACTAAGCTACTTGGTGAAATTTTAACCAAAAATCCTCACATGTTGACCCACTACAAAGAATGCAAGCCATTTAAGATCTTTGAAATTGGTTATCTATGATGTGATGAAGAGGGGCGACAAAGCTAGCAATAACCTTAGCAGGTTCCCAACACTTCTATATTAAATTAAGTGCTCAACTACATGGTGGTTCTCCTTATGGAGAATCTCGTTCTCAAGCTTCAAATAGATTCTAACTCATCCCCACATTCACAAAAGGGTACCAAAAAAAGAGAGTTCATTTTAATTTTTTGTCAAAATCATCCTATCAACATAAATCCTACATCTTTATCTTATCTTGAATCCTATCCAAAAATCCTAGAAAGATCCTATAAGTTTCAAAAATTTGACCCACTTGCCCACTCCTATATTAAAGGTTCAATTTAAAAGAAAAATACCCCTTACAACCCTCATGTACTCCTTCCTATCTCATAAATATGTCTAAGTTGTGCAACCAATCTCCCCTTGTATTATACTCCCATAGTAAGAGTATGCACCACTTTTAAACCTCTTTTATAATTTCTCATCCTTCTTGTCACCCCAATTTTCTTACTTTTTGACATTTTACTGGACCTCATTTTCTCTCCCCATTGACTTCTCTCGGAGGCATCACACATTACAATCCCTTTTAGGAGTGGGGCAATCTAGTTGCTTTGAAAATCTTCTTTGTGTTGTCTATAATTTAAAAATGTCTTTGAAATAACATTGTCTCAGCACTATGTCTAAGAGGGGTATAGGCACCTAAATTTGATCACATTTATTCATCTTCTAAGACATAATTTAATTTAATATTAAATATGTAAATATTTTGATGTTATCCCCTAATTAATTAATTTAATCAATTAATCACAATTTGATTAATAAATTAAATGACAACCAATAGTATAATTTATTAATCAAATCCCCCTTTATTAAATTAAGTAAATGCATAACTCATTTAATTTAATCCCGAATCCCCTTTTTATTTAATTAATTTAACAAATTAAATCCCTCCAACCTCAAATTAACCCTTTAACCTAGCAGTTAGCCAAACTTAACCCATGCACCACTAATTCTCCTTTAAATTAAATAATTCATTTTTAAAATTAAAATCCCTCATGAACTTTTTTTCTAACAAATGTACCAACTAGCCACATGATGTAGTCAACTGATCTACCTCATCTACCTTAATTGAGATAGATCACCGCCCTCATCCATGTCTAAAATCCCTCTTTAGATCACTTTCATAAATTGAGGCACAATTTACTCATCCTAACTCAAGCCCAAGTCTACTCTCATGCCATATCTCCCTCTTCCACCTCTAAACAAATAAGTCCATCTCTTACACCTATACCAGTCAACTAAAGTCTATTTTACACCTCACTCAATTAACTATCCATCAAGAATTCTTATATCCTCCTTACCCAATTGCCTATAAATTGAACTCTTTTCTCCTCGCAAATCATCCACCTTGTGAGTAGAATTATTATACCATTTTGAGAGATAATTACTATTAGAGTGCTATTTTATATATTTATACTTTCACACATCCTTCCATTTCCATCCATTGTTGAAGCATCAAGTATACCCTCAAGCAAAAATCTGCGATCATGACTATATTGACACATCAAGGAGGCTATAGAGAAATACAAGATTCTCATTCTATATTTTTGGTTTCCTTTTAGTTAATCATATTTTTTAAAGTTTTGGATCTTAGTTTTTGAATGCTTAGCTTGTTCTTTGTATTCTTAGCATACTAGTTTCTAACACATATAATTACCAGTCCCTTAAATAGTAAGATAATAACAAATGTAGTTCAATAAAACCACATAGGATCACACAAGAAGATATACATCAATGGAACAAGTATTTATATGTGGAAAACCTCAATGTGATGATGAAAACCATGGTGGTAGTATTATATCCACTAACCTAAATCCCTTTCAAGAAAAATGGTGCTCTATTAAAGGATACAACTACTCTTTTTGAGCACTCATCCTATTAGGAATTCATATAATCTATTAGGATTACAAAACCTTGCTAAGGCTACCTTGTGAGAGGATTTAAGACCCCTTTTTGAGAGATACCATGCTAGAGGATTTTAAAGACTTACATACAATTCTACCCTATTAAAGGATTATAATAGTTGGAATGATAAGAAAGAAAACTAAGGCTCTTGATCTAATAATATGACACAACTTACCTTATAGATCCTTTGTGATTATCCATGAATATTCCTTGATACTATTCTTCTTCTATTCTATTTTACTTTTATAAATGATCATTGTTGACCTCTTCCTTTTACATGCTTCTTCATTGGTTTGCTATTCTGCTCCCAAGTTTTTCTTTTAGAACTATACTACTTTTGTGTAGATCTTCTCATAGAAATAACCTTAACAATAATAACTTCAATAATGAAGTTCAAGTGTCTAAATACACTCATTCCATCTAGGCATCAAAACCCTTAAATTATCTCACTCAAAACATGTATTCAAATTTTGAAATCCATAAATGAGCATGTCATATAATACCCATGACTACCTATATATATGTGCTTATCCACACATGCATATCTTTCCTTATGTGATTCCACATCTAGACTTGTGTCCTTCAAATTCTTGTTGTTGTGTACATGCCATATCATTATCAATCTTTCCTTTTAGTCTTGTTACATACATAGTGACTCATCTTTGATGATCTATAATTAAATAACCTCTATACCTCTTTGCTAGTTATAGCCTTGACTCCACCATTCTCTTAGTCTTAAAGAGTATACCAGCCTACTGTTGGTTGTATTTCCTTGCAATGCTTCATCCTTTGTTAACCGATTGCCAATCAATGACAACACTTAAAATATTTGTAATGCTATGTCGTAGTCATCATCGTTTGTTAGTCCAATATGACATTATGACTCTTTAAGTCCAACATGTTCTTAGTCTATAATTTGTGGATTTTTACGATAAAAATAGTTTTTAGTTTATTTCTTTTTTCTCATTCACAATGTTTTTTGATAGTGGCATTTTCCTTTTTCCCTTGACAAATTAAGATAATGGGTGCTAGAAACATAATAGGTTGCATGCATTTCACATACCTAGAAGCTTAAACAACTAGCATTACATGTGGTTTATTTGTGAAGTCATCTCCACACAAAAAATGTGAGCTATCACCAATTAGTCCATTGTCTTTCAAATTTTCAAGGAACGATTCAATAATTGAAATCTCATAATGGATTAGACAAAATCACAATGTTGAGAATAGAAAGTTTGTAAGGTGTCAAGGACAACACAAATTTAAATTTCTCAAGATCTAATAACACATTTATTGACTTTCCTATTGTGTGTCTACAAACAACTTACAAATGACTTCTTTCCTCTTGATATTTTTGAAATTACCTATAGAAAAGATCAAAGGAATTCTTAAATTGGCTTGAAAGTTTAACTTGCCTAATTTCTTTAACAAACATTTTATTAGTTGAATTAATATTAAATATAATACTATACTCACATTTGAATTAATAAAAAACCATGCAATAATAAGGAAAAATGAGACATATTGGGTAGATAAAAGAGGCTCACAAACCTTTAGAGAAAATGAAGGCTAGAGGATTCTATTGTCAAGAATGAACCTTTATCTTGGTAATGCAATGCTATGTAAGAATGAAATTATCAAGTTAGGCCACTCTTATTCTTGATTCAATGAACAAATTTAACTATATACATACAACAAAGTCAATCTCTATTTGTGTTCATATTTCTCTTAAAAGGTCTTAGTAGATTAATTCAGGCCAAACATAAAGCTTCATTTTTGTCTAAGGTTAGGATTCCCAATTTAGATATCTCAATAACACATATTTTTTATACTGGATTAACAAATACCCCTATTTTGAACCTAAGAATTGTCTCATATGAATGAGAAATGGAGAACTAATCTATATTGCATAAAGAATATTTTCCCCCATTTGATCTTTTGGGTTTGTTTCTTTGAATTCATGTCTCCCAAAGCAATTGAAGCCAAATCATATAAAAGCTCATCTTTCCTTTCTCCTATGATGACTGTTTGAACTATATTCCAAAGCTTTTATTTTGGGAGGTAGAAAGGATGTTGACAGAGATTGGGAGTCTTGATTTCCACATGCTAATAATATTTGATGCATTACATGATCTTTAGAACATGGTTCTAACATTCATCAAAGGAGAAAGGAAAGACAAGTTTGTCATATGATTTATATTTCTTGATTTCCAAATGTTAATAATATTTGATGCATTACATAAGCATTGGAAAGTCTACAAATAATTTGCATGCCTCTTTTTATGCATCCATATTTTGCATACATGTTTAGCACTAGAGTATTTCCAACTGTGATATTCCCGCAATCATCTCCCTTCTATTACCAATACCTCACTTTGAAGCGTCCATTATACATCTCGAAGAAAAAAATTGCATAAATGAATGCTCTTGAATTGACTCTGGAATGGGAAATACATGTCTTGGATTGATGCTAGCAACATTAAAATTGATGATGGACATACACCTCCTAGTGCATCAAATATCCTATCCAATGTCATGGTGGTTGCCAAAGTAGTGGGAAGTAGCTCCATGAGAAGTAACTTCAAGGCCATAAAATAAGGTTCGAAACTTTATTTTAGGTTGGGAAAATGTTTATCATATGATTGTGTAAGAAAAAATAGTGGGCTACCTCCCAATGAAAAATTCCATTGACTATTTAACCCAAAACTTATGTATTGAACACTAAGGTGCAATGACTAATAATACTAGTAGCCACACACTTTTATGCATGCAATGAGTGCACTGATAAGAAACAAGATTTTAAAAAAAATTGTAAAATGAGCATTAATAATATAAATGTAAACTTTTTAAGGTTAAAAATAAAAAAATCCTTGTGATTTAGAATCTTTTATTAAAAAAAACATGTAATCATTAATATAAAATAAAAATAAAAAATGATTTGGTTAAATATTTTAAATAGAAACATTTCTAATATTTTCATCTATAAAAAAAATTATATTTCTTTTCTTTAGTTTGAATCTAAACTTTCTATTTTTCTGCAAACCTAACATTCATCAGAAAAGATAACTGTTTGGGAAGTCTTACAACTTTTTTGATAATAAATCCATTTTCATGACGCTAAGCCTATCAACTTAATATGTGACTAAAAATGAGTAGTTGCATGCTTTTGTGCTTGCAATGAGAAGTCAATAGGTGCTTAAAAATAAAATTATTTATAAAAATATAATCTTATATGAATAAATTAAATTGTTAATAATATTAAATTTAAACAAAATAATATTTAAAAATCCCATTTAGGGACTTTCAAGGGTTAATCCTTCTCACGAGTCTTAGGAAAGAGTGGAGATTGTAGGAATGCTAGGAGAAGGGTGGTCTAGAGTGCAATTTGATGGGGCATCAAAAGACAACCTAGGTAGAAGTGGAGTGGGTTGTGTTATACTATCCTAGATGCAAAAGAAAATATTTTAACTGTAGGTGCAAAGTCATTTCTAGATGGGAAAAACAATGTATTTGAATGTTTGGTGGCAATTTTCACTCTTCAATTAGGCAAGAGCCTACAACACAATGATAAATTGTGAACCTCTTATTAGGAGGTATTGGGTTTGAGTCTACTCAATTTAATGAATACTAATAATTAATCACAACAACAAATAATAATAATAATAATTAATCACAACAAATAATAATAATAGTGAAAAGAAAGATGGAAACATGGTTTTTGCATAAGCACATTAGGCGAATAAGATGGCTTTGGAGGGGTTCAAAGAATTTCAAGTTAGTCATACATTGTGTGAAGGGAATACAATAGCTAATAGGATGAAAAATGTGTAATGAAAAATAAACTAGTGTAGAAAATTGAAGAATAGAACAAACACACAACATAATATTTGCATGGAAAAATCTAGTAAAAATATACTAGTTCAAAACCACGGGCTAATCTCTTAACTTTAATTTCTCAAAAAAATTCATAGGTAAAAAAGTGTTCAAAATGCATTAAAAATCATGACTTTGATTTGTTTATAATGAACAATCTACATAGTTCAAATGTATTAAAAATCATGACTTCAATTTGTTTATAAAAATTGATCTACAGAGTTCAAAATACATACCATTTACTTAATTTAGCAACTATGACTTCTACAAATCCATGTTATACACTTGCCAAAATTATTATTTTAGGCAAGCAACCTACACTTGTCAAAAACTATTTAGGCAAGCCAATTAGATGAGCATCTAGATGACTCAACCTCTTTTGATTATTCAACCACAATTAGATGACTAGATGGATGCCACATTCCAACACAATGTTGGTTTGGATTTGAATGATAAAGTCAAGTTGGTGGAAGAGTTTAAAGATGTTGGCTCATTGCTTTTTCGTTAGGGATACAATTTTTAAATGATCATTTGGTGTGACAAGGTAATGATGACACAAAATAATTGGGAGAAGTTTTTGGTGGAGATGGTGAATTGGGGGCATGTGAGATGGATTATTGGCTACAAAATAATGGTGATATGATGGAAATGACATCATCCCTTGAAGTACAAGGCATGAAAGCAAAACTTTGTATATATATGAGGAGCTTATATTAGGTCCACAAGATGCATAAACATTTTGATGAATAATATTTGACGGGAAAAATTAGGAAGAATAGTCATGGATGCAAATTTCTATCTACTAACACCAACAAATAAAAAAACCCTAAAAATTTGAGGGGAGATAATGCCAAGACAATTGGCTAAGGTGTTTCATGTTGATGAGAAGTTTATGCATATTGTCTATAGGCTATTTGAAATGAAGTTTCTCAGCAAAGACTTTTGACGAAGGACTAATGTTTACATCTCCTCATTGTTTTATGCTTAGGCCTTCCTTATGGCTCATAACAAAGGTGAAGCATTGAGGATGGTAGAATTGTGTGTTGATCCATAATTATGTTTCATTGTTATGTGCTGGATGAACATGGTAGAGATTGCTACCTGGTTTTAAACTATGAAAGGGCATTGGAGAGGAGCAAAGGGTGTGACTAATGACTTCTGACCATTCATGGTGTTTAGTTCCTCAAATCCAATAGTACAGAGGGTGGGTGAGGTGATGATGACTTGGATGAAATTGCTAGTTTTCATGAAACAATAGGAGGAAAATCAATACAAGATGGTTGAAGAAAGGAAGAGGAAGAAGAAACACACACCTAACAAGGATTGCAAGGCATGGAATATTCCTAGGTTAGCTCTATAGTTGGTGTTATGATGTAAATAGAGAAAGGTGAAGATGAAATTAAGAGTAATGGAGAACAAATCTAGGAAGGAGATGTTGAAGGGATGGGGACAAAATGTGTAATTTCATGCATTGGATTGGTGTTGTTTTACATGCCCATTTTTCCTAGTGGGGCCAATCTATCTTTGTGCATAGGTAGGGGTTGTGGGGTATTGATGGTCGATAGGGTACTAGGATATATGTTGTTGTCTAGCATGGAAGGAAAGTTTGGTTCATGCATGCCTTTTTTGAACACAAATGTAAATTCTTTTTATTAATTAATTAAAATTTATCACTTATAAAAAATTTAAAAAATCTTTCAAATAGATTAAGAAATATTATATATTTTTATTCAATTTATCATATATGAATAAAATAACCATTTAAAAAAAAATCTCCACAAAAAATCTATTATGACAAATTAATAGAAGAAATATGAAAAAATACAAAAATAAAAAAGAAACTTCTCCCACAAATATTCTATTGGCTAAAAAAAATAAAAAAATAAAAAGCAATATTAAAAATAAAATATAAATAAAAATAATTTAAAAACTAAAACTTGAATCAATTTTGAAATGAAAAGTTAAATAAATATGAAAAAAAAACTACTTAAACGTGAAGATAATAGCTAATTAATTTTCTAAAGAATGGGAAAAATAAGAAAGTCAAAGGTTGACATAATAGTTAATTAAGCTAAAAAAAGAGAATGAAAAGGTAGCAAGATAAAAACTACTCAAAAAATAATTGATGGGAAGGCCTGACAATTTTTGACAATTTTTTCTTTTTTCTTTTGTCGTTGTTAACAAATTTATTTTTTAGAAATTGATTTAAGGCAATTTATGTTTATATTCATAGTTAAATAACCTTTCTTTCATAATAATTTTAATAACATCATTTGCACATATGATTCTTTTTAAGTATTATATATATTTTTTCTATAATACATTTATATAGGAGATCAACTTTTAGATAATTTAACAACCAATTATTCTCAATAGACAAAAAAAAAAACTTCTATGAGCTTAAAAATGTGACTAAAAACTAAAAGAAAATTAAATTTACATGTTATATGTATAGCCTATATCCACCTTAGGTACGAGTTGTACTCAAAGGTCCACATTTAAAAAAGGACAAGTATGAGCTTCGAGGGAAAAACTTACATAGAAACACCACCACTATACCAGTACTAGTACATGAACTAAATCTCCATTAGCTAAGAATAACAAACTAAATCCAAGGCTTCCAAAGAAGAATGAAAGAGAATAATACACTAAAGAGAATAAGGGAAGAAGATGAAGAGGAGGGGAGGAAGAAGAAGAAGAAGAAGACATTACCTTAGGTCTTCAAGCATTCATGTGCTTCTCATCACTGAAAACTATTATGCCAATGAAATTGTGCAAAGATGTCAGACCCTCACAAGAAAATAGTCTCTATATGGAGACATTGAAGCTCATATCCACAACCTTTTTAAAGCTCATCCTCATTGTGAAAACCTCTTTGTGCCCTTTTTAAGGAAGTGAAGAGGTATAAAAGGGCATAATGCTATTGTTGGAAGCTACCACAGGGAGGATTGGAATGGAACTGGATCAGTTGCGGTACTGGCCTCTATCTTGACTCTAGTATAACAACTATATAAGCCTCCCATATTTGAATAGGATCTCCACTATTTATAAACCACAACATAGCTTTGAAAAAACACATAACATATAATTTCATATTAATATTCATAAATCAATAAAATTTATCAAGAAATCAAATAGATTTCATTAATTTCAAATAGATTTGATTATTACAAATCTTATGTAAGTGAAATCTCAATTCACAAAAATAAATATTGATAAAAAATTAATTTCCACACTTTATACAAAAATCACTTTACTAGCATTAATCAATATTTAACAATAGATACTCTAGTCCTTAAATTACCTATTTAACTAAACACAAAATAATTTACTTATTTTTTTCTTTATCTCATATTCCAAAATCTCATTTGAAAATAATTCTACATAAATTATACAATATCAAATAACCTAAAATAAAGTAATATTAATTTTTTTATTAAATATGATGTAAAAATTATTTATAAATTAACTATCTAAATTTATAAACTTTACTTTTGTAAATTATTCTAATAATCTTCTCATAATGTATCTAAATTTTAAATTATATAAAATCAAAAAAGACAAAATTATTGAATGCTAATAAGCCAAAGTTCATGAGGGTTGTTCCATTTTGAAACTTAATGAAAAAAATCAAACACAAAACTACATTCTTTGTAAAAAAACGATTACCTAACACAAACATTTTAATAAAAACACAGGTATTATATTTTACCTACACTCCATATCAATAATATGTGAGCTATATGTTATTGGTTAAAGTGTTTATGTGCACATTTTTGAAATATAAAGTGACCAAAACAAGGGGGTCAGCCCTTACAAAAATAAAGTTGGTAACTAGCACACTACTAGAAAAAGCCTACAGAAGTAACAAGAGGCAACACAACCACATAAACTATACCAACAAAAAAAAAAAAAAAAAACTCCAGCAAGAAGTAAGCTAGTCTAGCAAATGTCTATAACAATCCAACCAACTAATGTTCAAGATAAACACAATAGGTAAAAGTAAGCCAACCCAACCCATACAACATACAACCATTAACAGAAACAAAAAAAACTATAGTACTAAACAAACTATAAAGTTCTAAATAAAAAATTGTTGGCTCAAACAGGGCAACCCAAGTCTTAGTAACAACTGTGAACCAAAAAATTAGGTAGAAATAGAAAACAAAATAAACTAGGATCATTAAATCCCTCATAAACAATCAAATTATTTCTCATCTTTTTCTTTTCCTTTCCTAGCCAGAAGAACCTGAGCCCAGTCATTAGCAAGAAATTTATAAAGGAGCTTATTATCTGCCATGTCCATCCCCAATTCATCCTTCTCCCGTGCCAGCAACTGGAGGGTGGTAGTAGCTACATGAGTGACCTTCAATGTAAATTTAGAGAAAGTGTAGAATCCATCCTCCAAGGTTTTGACTCTTGTTTCTAGCTGTGTAGTCTTTAAATTTTGTTCCTCCTCTTTCTCCTTACTTTCTTTATCAACCTTTCCAGTTTTGTCATTAGTCTTTGTCAATTGATTTTCATCCTGCACAACTTGAGGGTTAGTAAAAACATTACATTTTCCCTTTACCAAAGAGGAAATTGTGATGGGGGAAGTGTCCACTTTGTTACTATCTTCACAGAAAGTAATGGGTTGGAGGGTGAAGTTGGCTGACACATGAGTCTTGGTGGTAATGTCTTTACCAGTAGACACCTGGGTATTACCAGAAAACACCTGGGTATTATCCACCAAGTTTTCACTTTTTTCTTTTTTCCCCTCCTCTTTTTCTCTCTTGGAGTCAGAGAAATTCTCCTCCTCTAGCTCCCTTTCCTTTCTCTCAAAACTCTCCTCTTCCTCCTCTTCACCCTATATCTTTTGGACTTTTTCTTATACCTAGCTTGGGATTTAACAAGCCTTCTTGACCTTCTCCTACCCTTTCCTCATCCCTCCTCTTCCGACTCCTCAATTTTCATCTCCACTGGTTTTTCAACCTTAATTTTTTTACAAACCTTTTTTTCAATAGCCAACTCTAGTTTTTTTTTTTTTTTTTTCTTATGATCTTCGCTGGGGAAGGGGCATAGGGTGTAGATTTTGGTACCTATGTTGGTACTCAGGGGGGAATTCCAGTGGTGGTGCTAGTTGTCAACCACTATAACCCTAGAGGGATAGAGGGCAAGGTTGAACTGATAGAGTCTAAAGATCAGGCCTTGGTGGATAATGGTAAAATTTAGACCCTTACTCCTTTTTTCCCTAACATCATTAACCATATCCTCCATAGAATGTAAAAGAAAAAATGGAATAGAAATGAAATCCCTTTTTCTAAAATGATTGAGTAGTGGAAAGTGCTAGTAGTAGTAAACTCCAAACTTGCCTTCAAGCATAAGGTATTTCATAATCACCAAGAAAATATCATCCCATGGAGTCACTAGCTTATCCCTTTTGAAGCCTCCCCTATAATGCATTGGTTCTTTATTTTCCTTGAAAAAATTGATCATACTAGTCTCGTTTGCTATTTTCATGACCTTCCTCCATTTTCACCCCTTCATGGACAACCCAATAGCCATTGCTATTACTTCCCCATTTACTTGGAAATTAATTCCATTTATAGTGATGTTGCACTCATTCCACCTGTTCACAAATTGGAGTGCACAATTTTCATCATATCCCACCATCGCCTGCATATAGGGAAGAAATCCCTCCTTTAATAGAAACTAGGTTGTCATTTTGTCTTTAAAATTTTCAATCTTCGATGGTTCTAGTCTATTCAAATTTCCACCCATCTTTTCCTCACTAATTTCTAGCCCTCTAACCTCAGTAATTTGTTTTTGAACTCCCTTGCTGTTAGGATTCTGGTAAATATTAATCACCAATATCACAATAATTACACAAATAATACCAATAGGGGTTTTAATTGTCTTCGAAACCAATTTTTGGGATGCTTCAAAATCCCAATCAAAATTATGATGGGATTCACACATACTTAGCATTATTATTCTCACATTCCTGAGTTTACTGACAGCCTTGGTACTAAATTTTTTCATATTTTCAAAAAGGAAGTAATTCAAATTTTTCTTTGTGTTACCATAATGGTGAAATAACTGCCACCTCAAATCACCTCCATTTATTATCCAATTAGTATGGTGCTATCAATCAACTTCCCTTTAAACTTGCTATTAAATTTAGCACATTTCGTCTTCCTAGGTATAATGTTGCCAAAATTGGCACTGACCTTTATTTGCCTAATCATACTTAACTTTTGTTCCCTCCCTTTTTCTTGCCAATCAAGGCCTTGATTTCCTCCTTTAGGCATTCTAAGTTTCTCCAACATGTCAATTCTCTTAATTCAAATCCCATGGTGGCAGCAACATCTGCCACCATGTTTACTTCTTTGTATATATGTTGCAATTGGACTTTCTCCATCTCATCTATGATATGTCTTATATCCATGATAAAATTTAGGATATTCCAACCTAGTTTGGAAACTCTCTTCACCAAATCAAGGATTAATTTTGAGTCCCCTTCTATGGTTATTTCCTTTATTTGTATTTCCCTTATCAATTGCAGGCCCTAAAGCAAAGCCATTGCTTCAGCTAAATTATTAATTCCTCCTTCAACATTCCCAGAATAGACTAGTAGCACATCTCCATTTCCATCCCTCAACACTCCACCTACCACTCCTATACCTCCTTTTGTAGCACCATCAAAATTTAGCTTAAGCTATGTTAAGGTTGGTGGTTTCCATCTTGTTTTCTATCTCTTTAAAACCTTGGAGTTGTCAAAATGGTTGAAACCCTCTTGGATACCCCATCTCTTTGCTATTTTTGTTTCTTTTCTACTTGGTTCTTCCTTAAGTAGCTTTCATTTAGCCATCATTATATTTTCCTTCAGCAATTTCTTCATAATTCCCATGACAAGCTCCTCTATTTTTTCCTCCTCCCGAAAGATTCTATTGTTTCTTTCTTTCTAGATATGCCAACAAATATATGGTGGAACACTTTTCTGTAGGAGTATTAGTTTAAGGTGATAGAAGGGACAATCCCAGATTTCCACAAATTGACTTAAGTTATCCTTCAACACCCAACATAATCCCAATTTCTCCCAAACAAACTCCCAAATCTTTAAAGTATATGGACATTTTAGAAACAGGTGGGAGATATTCTCCTCTTCTTCTTTGCAAAGATAACATCTATTTGGTACAAAAAAACCCCCTTTTTTCAAATTGTCCAATGTTAGAATTTTTTCATCCTGAAAAGTGCACCAAAATTTTTTGGGAAGGAGATTGCTTATCCAAAATTTATGCCATATTAGGGAGTACAAGTGTTTACACCATAGATGTTTGTAATCCAATATGACTGTAAAATTGCCACTAGGAGTTAAGTCCCATACCATTTTATCCTCCTGAATTAGAATTGAAATTCTTTGTACTTCCATCAATTCTTCTAGTTCTTTAAGAAGTTGAATATCCTCCTGGGAATATGTATCATTTTGTAATTTCTTTCACCTTCTTCCCTAGTAAATATAATCCACCACTCTCTGTCCCATCACCCCCTTCAATTTCTCCATTAGTCTTCTAAATTTTCTATAAACCAATAGTTTCCCTCCCATCCAGCTATACTCCCAGAACCTAATTTTATGCCCATTTCTCAAAATCCATCTTACCCCTTCCCTTAGCAGTCCCCTACTCCTAATAATATTCATCCAAATTTTGGAACCTCCTAGGAGATCATTATTAAAAAGATTATGGGTGAATAGAGAGTTTGAGAGATATTTAGCTTTCATGATATTGCTCCAATCAATATTTTCTTCTCCCAGTCTCCATCCAACTTTCACAAGGAGAGCCTTATTTAGGTCTCAAAGTCTTCTAACTCCCAATACCCCCCTCTCCTTTGGTTTACAAACCTCCTCCTAGTTGACCAGGTTTTATTTATCCTTGTCTTCCATTCTTGACCAAAGAAAGTTCCTCTATATTTTCTCTATTTTGTTAGCCATGTTTTGATTAATTTTAAAAGGGACAAAAAATAAATTGGAATTCCCTGGAGGGCCATAGAGAGTAACTATACTTTACTAGCATTACTTAGAATCTTCTCTTTCCATCATACTAGCTTCTTTTGGGTTCTTTCAGCAATAGTGTTCCAAAAATCATTAGTCACCTCCCTAGTGGTTAACGGTAGTCCAAGATATGTGTCTGGGAGGTTGGTTGACTGACAACCTAATATGTTCCTTATCCTCCTCTACATGACAACCAAAGTATTAAAAAAATAAAGCTTACTCTTAGAGTAATTTATTTTCTGCCTTGAAATTTCTTCATAATTTCTGAGTATACTCTTCCATGCCTCAACTTCTATTATAGAGGATTCAACAAACAAAAATATGTCATCCACAAATTGTTGTAACACTTCAGTATCAGTAGTAGTTGCAAGTTTTATTCCTTTCACACATCCTATATTAACTAATTTAGAAAATGATCTCCCCAACACCTCTGCCAACATAATAAAAAGATAAGAAGATAGAAGGTCACCCTGTCTTAGTCCTCTTTTTGCAAAAAAATACCCCAAGGAGAGCCATTTAGAAGGACAACATACTGAACCATCCCTACCATCATCTTAATAAGATTTATGACTTTACCATTAAACCCCACTCTTCCAAGCACATCATAAAGGGAGTCCCACTTTACCATATCATATGCCTTAGAGATATCCAACTTGAAAGCCATACTAGGTTTTTAAATTCTTTTCCATAGAATGTATGATTTTATGAGTAGCTATCACTACGTCTATGATTTGTCTACCCATCACAAACCCCTTCTATGGTGTTCCTATGCTACTTTCAAGGAAAGGCTTAATCCTATTCACTACCACTTTTGCAAATATCTTATACACTGTGTTACAGAGGCTTATAGGTCTAAAATCTAGTAGACTCAAGGGTGTTGGGGTCTTGGGGACCAAGGTAATAAAGGTTTTATTTATCCTTTTTAAAATCTTTTCCATTTTGAAGAAATCTCTCATAGCCCATTGCAGTTCACCTTTAACAACCTCGCAAAATTGCTGGAAAAATGTTGGGGGAAGCCATTAGGTCTTGGGGCCTTATAGGATTTCATGGAAAACACAACCCTTTTCACTTCCTCTTTTGTGATGTTTCCTAGAATGCTATTATTTTCCACATCTCCTAGCACCTATGGGATCATAGTTATCAAACTTCTTCTAATAACCTAATTTCCAATATTATTATCCTTCTTGTAGGTCTTACAAAAATATTCTACCACATGTCTTCCCATCTCCTCTCGATCCTTATATTCTCTTCCCCCTTCTTCTTCCAACCTATTGATTATGTTTCTTCTTTTATGATTGGAAGCTAACCTATGGAAGAAAATGGTATTCCTGTCTCCCTTAGTTAACCATTGGACCCTCAATCTTTGCTTCCAAAAAATTTCCTCCCTTAAAGTGATCTCCTTCCATTTTTTCTATATTCTTCCTCCTCATGAGTAGTAGCATCCAGATTATTACCCTCATCAATCTCTTTTTGCAGCTTTTTAAGTTTTTTCTCCACTTCTCCTTTAATCTTGAACAAATCTCCAAAGGAACTTTTAGCCCAACCCTTAATGTTCCTCCTTATATTATCTAACTTCTATGTTAGTCTGTACATAGCGGTACCATCTATCTTTATATTCCACCATTCTTGGATTTGATCTTTGAATTCTGGGTAGGATTGCCATATAATTTCATATCTAAAGGGTTTTGATCCTTCTCTTAATCCATCCTCCCTATGAAAAGTTAAAGGGGAGTGAATAGAGGTAGTTCTTGTGAGATTCTCCAAAAGGTAATAACCCAACCAATCCTAATTTCTTGACACCATTAGTCTATCCAATTTTACTTGGATGAGATCTCTTCCTTTTCTAATATTAGTCCATGCAAATGGGTTCTCTCTTAAACCAACATCAATAAAATCCATTCTTCCCATAAAATCATGAAGATCTTGCAAGCTTTTAGGGCTGTCTCTATTTCCCCCTAATTTTTTTGAATGATAGAAGGGGTATTAAAATCTCCCATACACATTAACTATTTATCCTTCATGGTTTCTATAATCCTTTCCAAATTTTTGTAAGTTTCCTTCCTCCCTACCTTTTTGTTAGAAGCATTAATGTTTATAAGCCCCCATTTTTTATTACTAGTTTGGAACTTAGTTAATATAAAAAATTTGTCCTTCCATATCTCAATCCTAGTCATAGAGCACAAGTTCCACAAGGTTGCAATACCCCCTAAGGCTCCATCAACATCCATATGTATGAAGGTAGCCCCCAACCAAACATGACTTACTAGTCTAAAAAAATTAGCACTAGACATTTTTGTTTCTTGAATTAACACACAATCAAGTTTTTCTTGAAATATACATTGCTTCAGAGCATACTACTTTTGGGGGTTGTTTAACCCCCTTAGATTCTAAGAGAGGAATTTCATTTCTTACCTCTTGTTATAGTCTCTAGTGTAAGCTACTTACCATTGGCCACATCCCTTGTTGCTTATTTTATCCTAGTTTCTCTACTAGTCGGTCTTCTAGCTGTCCCACAAGTTCCTACATCTAGTTTCTTCCCCTCCTGCTTTTCTTCCTTTTTTGAACTTCCCATTCCCCATTATCACCCTCTTGTAGTGAAGTGGGACTTAGTTCCTTTTCAGCCTTCTCCAAAATTTCCATCACCTTTGCAACAATATCTATTGGGGAGGCCTTTGTCACTCTTAGAGGAGTGCACACCTGTTCCTGGGTACCATGGTCTACCTCAATTTGTTCCTACAAGTGCATGTCACCTAGACTTGTTGGTGACCTAGGAAGGGAGTGATGTGCCACTATTTAACCTTCCTCCATCATTTCTCCTTTGTTAAGTCACCCTAGAGCTAAACTTATTAATTCCTCCATCTTGCGTCTGAATGGGTATTCTTCCATTTTCCTACTCTCCTCTAGAGCTTCCCTTAGTTCAGGTACACTCTACCCCCTGACTCTCTTAGCAGAGGTATCCTAAATCATGTTATCCTCCATATTTTAAACATCAACAACCCCCTCCTCCAGTCTTGGGGCTTCTGAGGGTTCCATAATAACCTCTTTTACTATTCCAAGGGATCCTTCTTTTTGTTTCTCTTTCTACATTTGGGCTTTATAGTCAACAATATGATGTCCAAATTGACCAAATTTCTAACAAAAAAGCCCTGCATTCTCATACTCTATGGGTTGGTATTTCTCTCCCCATTTATTTTTTAGAGTAACCACAGTCGGGAGAGCCTAATTTAATGCCACATTCACACAGAACCTGGCATACACTAGTCTAGATTTTTGCATTGTCACCTTGTCTACAATCACAAAGTGACCAAAGGAATTTCCTATCCACCTTAGGATCTTCTCATCCCAAAATTTGAGTGGTAATTTAGGTAGCCTTACCCAAACAAAACCTAGCTTGTTAAGTTCTACACTAGCATCAAATCTTGGGTGCCACCTCATTAGTGCAAGACAATGCTTCCCATAATACCAAGTTTTCGAGAGTATAAAATATAAATCCTCCTCCATGGAGAATTTAAAATAGAATAGGCCTTTTGGTATAGTAGAGATATCAAAACTACACTTTATCTTCCATTTTTGGCTAACCCACTTATGTACCATCTCTATTGTGGGTCTGAAGGACACAAATCTCCCCACCACACAAAATTTTAAACTAGAGGTAACATGGTCCACCCAAGTGTCTGGGAGGGAGATCATCGGCCCATTAGCATTGTGAGAAATGTTTGGTTCCTCCTTAAAAACACTAACCACCTGGGAACCCACAAGAGCATTCTTCATCTGTCATCTTCTATCCACTCTCCACCAAGTAACCAACAAATTCACCTTTTTCCAAAAGAGTAGGGTCAGAAAGATTATTCCCCATCTCCTCCTTGGTCCCACACCCATTTTTCGTGACCTCCAAATCTCTGCACAAGATTAACACCATTTGTAGATGAGGGTAGGGTGGAGGGTCTGAAGGCTTAGGGCTTGCCATGGATGAATTCAAATTCAAACTTCAAAAGAGTGGCAATAGTAAATAGAACATTAAAATATTTAAAGGTCTCCTATAAATATGCAACAAATAATTATTGTAAAAGTTCATTTTATGATTAACTTATTGATAAAAAAGTATAAGTTCTAAATATATTAGCTAACTAATTCTACCATCTCACCGATATAATTATATTATAAATCAATTAATATTTACTATTGTTATATATAATTCCCTCACATTCAATTTCTAATGCAAATTATCCGATTCTTTTGAAGCTTTAATATATTTCTATCTTACATTTTAGGCAAACTATATTTGTTCAAATTTCTCTCACTTAATTAATCTCATTAAGAATTGTAAATTGCATCAAGTAAAAATTTCCAATTACCTAAATAGCCTTCAAATAATTATATTATTTATAATACAAAATATGACAATTTGATGATGATGAAGATAGTGATGATGATGATGATAATAATAATAAAATGTTCAAATCCTGCTTTGGATGAACAACTAATTGGAAAGAAACACATTGATATTGGATCATTGAGAGCATGATTGTGATAATTAAGAAATGAAAGTTCACAAACTAAAAATTTAAATTATAGACTATTCATTCAAAAATTGCAAATCACCATCCTAAATCAATCACCATGCAATGTTTTCCATTAGAAGGAGAAAACATACTCTACCAAGAATATTGATAAGTTCATATTATATTTCAGCCATAATGTGATAGAAAACATAAGTATTTTCTTCCACACAACATGCACCATTTATCTCATAGTCCATGCACCATTTTGTCTAGAAGTTTATATTAGTTATGATTCACTCAGTCTTTGAAGGAAAAATAAAAATGCATCAATTTCTTCATGGAAAACTTATTATTTATAGATCATCATGTGTTTACTAGAAATAAGGACAATCAAACTCCATTTGGATTTCTATACAAGTGCTAAATAAAACAAAAAACTTCCACCATCTTCTAGGTCAATTATAATAGCAGACTTGGCATTGTTTCATCTTATTTGATAGGTAGTTAATATTAGTTTTTGTGAATTATAATAGAATTCATATCTACATAGGTGAATTCATGAGTCAAGATATGATGTAGTTCTCAGCAATAAAAAGAAAAGAATTATAATTTGTTTAACAACAAATGAATCAATAAAATTTTGGAGTTTTATTCTACAAAAGCAACATGAACGTGATTAATGATTTATTACTTTTCTTGCATAGTGATTATTTGATTATATTTAGTAGAAATCAACATTTGTATGTGTTTTGACATCTTTTATACTAGAGTGGTATCAGAGCCAACCTTTTGTGGGTTTTAATTAGGTTACATTGAAGAAGGAAGCTGAAGATGAAATTGGAAAACTACGTTTGAAGACATAGAAATGATCAACAATAAATCACAACCTTAGATATTGATATTTAATGGTAAGAACTATGATATTTGGTCAGTAAAAAATGAAGAATTAATTTCACTCTCGAGATATATGAGATTTGGTTGAGAAGGGTTTTTTAAAACTATAGGATCATGCAACCTACCTAGCATTATCACATGCATAAAATGATACATTGAAGGATGAGGAGAAGAAGGATTCGAATGATTTATTTTTCATTTAACAAGCAATGGAAGAGTCATTATTTTCAAGAGTTTCTTGAGAAAAGAGATCCAAGAAAACATGTGATGCCTTACAAATTTCTTATCAAGGTACAACAAAGGTGAAGGTAGAAAGATTGCAAATATTAAGGAGAAAGTTTGAAAATCTTAAGATGAGCGCATTAGATAATATAGATAAATTTTCAACTAAAGTAGTGAACATCGTTAATCAATTGAGGACACATGAGGATGATATTTATTACCAAAAGGTGGTTGAAAGGTGCTTATAAGTTTACCTAGTAAGTTTGATTCAATTGTAGTTGTTATTGAAGAACTAAAAGATTTATCTATATTGTCAGTGGATCAACTAATGGGTTCCTTTTTATCTCATGAGTCTAGAGTTAATAGAAATAATAATTCATCTTCTAAGAATGCTTTCTAAGCACAAACTTCATCAAGAGGAAGAGGAAGATCAAATTTTAGAGAAAGAGGGAGAGGAAGAGTTGGACAAGTGAATATAAATCAAGGAGGAAAGACAAACCAACATAATCAAAGTTTCAAAAACTAAGGATGTGGTAGAAGCCAACAATTGTCAAGGTTTGACAAATCCAATATCCAGTGCTATTATTGTAAGAGGTATGGTCATTTGGCTAATGAATGTAGGAAGAAAAAATAAGATCTATATAATCCTAGTGCAAATTATTCAGATGTATCTAATAGTATTTCAGGAAGTTCAATATTATTATAGCATGCAATGTGGCATAAGAAAGCTCTAAGGATATATATTTTTTAAATAGTGGTTTTAGTAACCACATGATTGCAAATCGGGTACTATTTTTTATTTTTGATGAATCTATAAAATTTGAAATAAAACTAAGAAATGATAGTATAGTGCCTGCAATGGAAAGAGGTTTTATTCATGTATTGGCTAAAAATGGAGAAAATTTGTTGGTCAATTAGCTGAAAAGGGGTATAAAGTTATTTTTAAGGATAGTGCATGCATAATCTTGGATGGAAATTAAAATGACATGTTGATTGATAAAGTTGAGATGAGCAAGAATATGATGTATCCTCTTCAAATCCATTGTTTTTAAGGAATGATGGAAGGCAATTTCAAGGAAGAAGCCCTAGATCAAACATGGTTATGGAATTTGGGGTATGGACACCTTTATTTTTATTGCTTGAGTTTATTATAGAAGAAAAATATGGTAAAAGGTTTGCCACCTATTATAGTGCTTGCTAATTCTTGTAAAAGTTGTATAATGACAAAACAACATAGAGGAAGTTTTTCTATAGGAAATTCTATTATAGAAAGAGATATTTTAGAGTTGGTACATACGACATATGTGATCTTACAAAACTCCATCTTTTGGGAGAAATTTTACATTTTTTGACATTCATTGATGATTTTAGTGGGAAAAATTCAATCTATTTCCCAAAGGAAAAATATGAGGCCTTCATTAAGTTTAAGGAGTTCAAGTCAATGGTGGAAAACCAAAGCAAATTATTCATCAATTACTTAGATCTAATAGAGGTGGAGAATATAGTTCTATTGAATTTTTGGATTTGTGTAGATATAATGAGATCAAGAAACAATTTACAACCAAATACACACCACAACATAATGGTGTAGCAAAGAGGGAAAATAGAACCATAATGGATATGGCAAGGAGTATGTTGAAGGAAAATAATTTATCTAATGAATTTTTGGTTGAAGTTGTTGCATGTACGACACATATCCTAACTAGAAGTCCTATAGAGAGTGTGAAAGATAGAATCCCACAAGAAGAATAGAGTGGTATGAAACATTTTGTATCTTATTTTATAATTTTTTGTTGTGTTGCATATGTTTTGGTTCCATATAAATTAAGAATAAAATTGGATGATAGGAATGAGAAATGTATTTTCATTAGTTATAACAAGGATTCAAAAACTTACAGATTATATAACCTAGTTTCAAAGAAAATTATCACACAAAGGGATCTTATATTTTAAGGAGGAAGAAGAATGATATGGAAACAAAGAAAAGGTAATCACAATTAGAGCACCAATACCTAATGAAGAAGAGAAAGAAGAGAAATTGGATTAGCCAAATCAAGCATAGCCAAGCACTCTACAAAGAAATCATGTACAAGGTCAATCATCAAATCATGAAAATCAACACACTCCAAGTGTAAGTAATACACCTTCCACAAGAAAAGGTAAAAAGATGAGGAGTTTGAAAGATATTTATGATCAAGCAATAGAGAGTTTAGATTTTTGTTCAAATTTTGCATTTTTCTCTTGTGATCCATTGTGTTTTGAAGAAGTAGTTAATGAGGAACATTGGATCAAAGCCATGGATGAAGAAATTTAGTCTATTGAAAGAAATGATATGTGGGAGCTTGTATGGTAAGGATTGTGTTGGAGTTAAATGGGGTTTAAAAACCAATTTAATGCACAAGGTGAACTTGAAAGGTATAAAGCTAGATTGGTAGCAAAGGGTTTTCCACAATAATATGGTGTAGATTATAATTAAACATTTGCTCCATTTGCTAGACTTGATAGAATTAGAATTTTTTTAGCTATAGCTACACAAAATGGTTGGAATGTTTTTCAAATGGATGTGAATTCAACTTTTTTGAATGGTTTTCTTGAGGAAGAAATTTATATTCATCAACCTCCTAGTTGTGAGGTATATGGGTATGAAACTAAAGTATGTAGATTGAAAAAGGCTCTTTATGGTTTGAAGCAAGGCCTTAGGGCTTGATATAGTAGAATTGATTCATACATGACAAATAATGGTTTTTGGGAGAGTCTTAATGAGTCCTACTTTATATACAAAGATCAACAAAGAAGGTCAATTTTTTATTATATGGTTATATGTTAATGATTTTATTTTCATTGGGAATTTTTCTATAGACATGTTTAAGAAATCAATGATGGAAGAATTTGAAATGACTGATTTGGGTTTGATGAGATATTTTCTGGGTATTGAAGTTGTTCAATATGATAAAGGGATATTTATTTGTCAAACAAAGTATGCCAACGATGTGTTAAGAAGATTAAATATAATGAATTGTAAACCAACACCAGTTCCAGTTGTAACAGGAAAAAAACTTAACAAAAATAATTTTGGGCTATATGTTAATTCAACCTTATTCAAGAAACTTGTTGGGAGTTTGATGTATCTCATAGCTACAAGACTTGACATTGTGTATGGTGTTAGTTTGATCTCAAGATTTATGGAGTCACCAAAAGACTCATATCGACAAGTTGGAAAAATGATACTAAGATATTTTGCAGGGAAAAAATAATATGGAATTCTATATTCCATTAATAATGATTTTTCTTTGATTGGTTATGCTAACGGAAATTTTGTAGGTAAGCTATATGATAGAAGGAGCACTTGGATATATCTTTCATTATGGTATAGGTGCAATCTCATGGGTATCAAAGAAGAAACTAATAGTAATGATTTCATTAGTTGAAGTAGAATATGTAGCTATCACATCAACCACATGCCAAGAAAATTGGATGAGGAGGATATTGAAGGATCTACTACAAGGACAAGATGAACCAACATGAGTTTTCTATGATGATAAATTAGCTACCACACTTCAAAGAATCAAGTTTTTCACAAAAGGAGAAAACACATTGATGTGAGATTTCATTTCATTAGAGAACTGGTTAATGAGGGAGATATTCATCTTGATCACTATAGATCTAAAGAGAAATTAGCTGATATCTTCACTAAAGCATTTCCTATAGAAAGTTTTGAATATATACAAGAACATTTGGGAATGACTAGAGGTGAAGAAATTGAGGAGTGATAGAAAATAGAAGAAATTTCTTCCACATAGCATGTACCATTTTTCTCGTAGTCCATGTACCATTTTATCTGGTAGTTTATATTAGTTATGATTCACATGGGCTTTTAAGGAAAAATAAACATGCATTAATTTCTTCCTGCAATGGTTATTATTTATAGATCCTCTTGTGTTTACCATAAATAAGAAGAATCAAACTCCATTTGGATTTCTATAAAAGTACATTAAAATAAAACAAAAAATTCCACCATCTTCTAGTCAATTATAACAATAGACTTGGCATAGTTTCACCTTATTTAGTAGGTACTTAAATTTATATCCAGGCAGGTGCAACCATGAGTTGGGATATGATGTAGTTGTCAACAATAAAAAGAGGAAAATTGTAATTTTTTTAACATCAATTAATGTTGGAATATTTAGAATAAATGAAAGGGGGGAGGGGGGGGTGGTGGTGAATGAGTTATCTGAGGTCCAAATGTACAAATAAAACTTTTTAGTACTCATCAAACATATATGTGCATGCATTGATTAGATCATCCAATAACTCCACAACTCTTGTAGCTTACTATTCTACGTCAAAATAATTTTGAAAAATGTAAACATGAAACATCACAAAATCAATCACACAATTTGACACAAGGATTTTACATGGAAACACAATTTGGAGAAAACCACCAGTAACATGCTACTAATTTTCACTCTTTTGAAGTGAGCTATGTGAGGAGCCAACCCTGTTAAAGGTTACAATGCACACTATTAAATATGACCTTAATTAGAGGATTTCAATCACCCTATTAGGAGTGAGCCTTGTTCAAGGAATTTTAAAAAACACATTAGAATGTCACCCTATTAAAGGATTTACTCATGATTGTTAGGTCAACCTCAATCCAAAGGATTTATCCTGACTAATACAATGGTTAGAAAGTAGTAGTAGGACATGATCTGATAATAAAACAACTCACTTGCAGATTTCAAATCTTTGGTTCAGTCCTCCATTTTACTTGGCATTCATTCCCCTTCATCCTTCAAGCCTTCACCTCCTTAAACCTTCATGCTTAGTATGCCAATTGGAGATTCTTTCCTTCGACCACCATATGAAGAAATAACTCTAGACTTTCAACAATCTCATTACTTCTAGCCTTGTATCCCCTAATATAGAGAATTTTGATCTTTTTTTTCTCAATCTCAATCATCCATCTTAGAGTTAGGTTAGATTCATTGAATCCTCCCTTATTTTCATTTTGTTCCCTTTAGAAACTTCTCTTACAATCCTCATTAGATTTATCTCAAAATGGGTTATCTTGAATTCTATGCCACCAACTCATCATACTGATCTTCACCATGCTTCACACAATTCGAGAAATCAACTTTGTTGGCTCAAATTCATCAAATCTTTGACTAAACTCTTTATGCTATCGTGCAACATCTATACTTTTCACTCCACAATAATATTGTTCTGATGCTCGGCCAACACTAGGTTGCTCGATATGAACTAAGTCTTCCTTGATTGTTCATTTATGTTATTCCCCTGATGCTCAACACTTACTAACTTCCTTTGCTTGACTGACTCTTGTTCTTGGGAGGAAGATAAATAAAAACATTAAGGAAAACTATCAAGTCAAGAATGGGGGAGATTTTGAAGTTGGTGGTAGTAAGATAGATGAGGAAAAAGATAGGAATCTAAAAAGCTTCTTCCCCCAGAGGGATGGCACAAAGCCTATTTTAAAAGTGCCTCAAAAGGAAATCCAGGTCCCTTGGGAAGTGGTGGAATAATAAGAAATAATTTTTGTGGGGGAGTCGTGGCTTTTTCTCTTCCACTGGGAATCCAAACTAATCATTTTGCGAAAGCCAAAGTAGCATGCTATGTGGTTAATCTGGTTTTGAAGTTAGAATAACTAAGCTTTGGTCAGAAGGGGATTCCAATAATATAATTAATTATATTAATGTCAAATCTCATCCTTGTTGGTCAATTTCCAATCTAATTGAAGAGACACGTGACACCCTTGCTAAATTTGAGATTGTCCACATCACACATGCATTTAGAGAAGCAAATCTAGTTGTGGATTGGTTTGCTAATAAAGGTGTGGGATCTGAAAAGTTGATTACATGGAAATTAGGAATAGATATTCCAACAGTAGCCAAGACCCTTATCGACCTGGAAAAAATCCAAGGGTGTATGGTGGAGATCTAATGGTAATAATGAATATTAAAGGAATATGGGATATGAGTATGAGTCATAAAGGCCTTTTTGGTTTATGCATGAAGTTGAGGCTTTCATTGTCTTTTTGACACATTTTGTGGGTCAAAATTGTCATTTACTACATGTGTTTTAGTAAGGTGAATTATCTTGGTGCATATCAGAGAAATAGTGCCAAAATTTTGTCTACGAAGGATTTGCAGAGCCTAGAATTTATGAGAATTGTTGGAGCAAATACTGAAGAGATGGTGGGAGAATGCTACATAAAGGATCCAATGGGGGACCTGGAGAAATAGAGGAAAAGGGGAAAAGTTGAAAAAGGGAGGGGTTGCTAGTTACATTGCCAAACTTCATGGTTTCAATCCTGAGGTCACCGATAGTATGGTGAATTTGTGGAAAGATGGCAAGGTGAAAGTGAATGGGGTCTCTTTTTTTATCACTAAGGAGGTTTTCGCTATGGTCACAGAGATTCCTATGGAGGGTTTCAAGTTTTATAGGGGTAAAAAAATCTCTACCAATGTTGTGAAGGATTTTTTGAAGAGCACTAAAGAAATGAATGAACTGATTAAGAGTGAGACATTTTATGTGATGGAATCCATCAAGAAGCTCTGGAGATATGTGTTGCATGCTATCATTGAATATATTACTCTGAACCCTAGGTTTGATTGAGTAAGAACCCATCATTTTGTTCTTCTTAATCATTTCTGCCATGATAAGAAATTTTCTTTCCCTTACTACTTAATTCCATGAGTAAGGTTAACACTAGCTTTAAGTAGAAACCCATTGTCAACCCTATTCTGCATGAGGGATTTTTGCTACTAATCCATGAGTACTTCAAAGCTTAGATGATTAGCAACAATCCTTTACTGGATGCGGATGAGGACAATGGTAGCTCCATCTACTCTTCTAACTCTGATGAAATTTAGAGCATAAGCTCGAAGGAGGAGGGGAATGTTTCTTCTGGAAAGAAAATTATGGGTCATGTTAAGAAGTAGTCCTCTGATTTAACCCCTAAGAGAAAGAGCCCAAGGGACCATGACCAAACCTTTGGAAAAGAGGATATGGATTATAATGAGGATGAGAAGGACATTGATTTTGAGGATGAAGACAAGGAGATGGATGAGGAGATTAAAGAGGACCATGCTGAGAAAAAATGGAAGATGGATAATGTAGATAAAGAGAGGGTTTCAAATCAGGAACCAAATGTTTCAATTCTCCTCCTTTCCCCTGTTCATCCCCATCCTCAATCTCACTCCAAGGAAAATGAAAAGGAAAATGTTGGTGCTAAAGAGGGGGAAGTGCTTGTCAAAAATAGGAGAAAAGCTTGGAGGAATTTCAATGTTAGGACTGCGACATTGGGAATTTATAAAGAAGCTATGAATCCTTAGATTCTGGTAGATAATTAGGAAGAGCCCTGGCTTGAAGAGCTCATTGATCTAGCTATTGTGGCCATCTTTGATAATGCAAGGGAGATGGGAATGAACCTTCTGAACAATGCTCATAAGAACATGATTGATAATTTCATATCAATCAAGTGGCTATACCATGAGTTGGAAGAGGTTAGAGAGAAGGTGTGTCAATTGGAGGGCAAAAATAGGAAGACTAAAAATGAGAACTAGGAGGATTAGAGTGATAGAGCTAGTCTAGTTGAGAGGAGAATTAAGAATCTTGAAAACTACAATCACAATTTGGCTAGTCAGATGATCTCTCTCCTCAGTTTGATCAATGACAATATGCTCTCTCTGACTGGTGTGATCAAAGACATAGGCTTGCTTGTAGGTGAGGATGGAAAGGACAAAGAAAGAGCCAGGTCTGATGATGATATGGCTATTGATATCACCTTTACCAGTTTGGACAAGGAAATGAAGAAAGTCTTGGAGTAGAAGGCCAAGGAGCACCAGAAGATTTATGAGGCTGCCTATACCATGTAGGACTTTGAGAAGAAGAATGAAGAGTAGCCCTCTAGTTCTGTCTTTTGTGTTTTTGCTATTTGTCTTTTGGCTTTTGTTTAGTTTCGTTAAAGACAATTTGATCTAGCCTTTTTGTTGGCCTTTGTTGTTGATTGGGCCTTGTGCTTATTTTCAGCCTTTAGACTCATTTTTTCTGGCTGGGCTTTTTTTCTTAGTATCAACCTTGGTTTGTAGCTACTTTTGGGTTTCAAGGTCCCTTTAAAACCTATTTATCTTATCAAAAACTTCCTTTTCTTGATACAAACTAACTTTCTACTTGGCCTGAACTAAATTTCTCGACTTACACTGTTTACTCGGTTAGGCTTGGCAAACACATTTTTTTTCTAACTCTTCTTTTTGTCTTAGCTTAAGTAACCTTTCAATTTAGCCTTAAGTAGATAAACAATTAGAATTAGGGATTACTAAGAGGGGGGTGAATCAGTACTATACAAACTTTAGTTGCCAACTAGATATTATTTCTTACTTTAAACCATGCATAATAAAGCAATAAAGTAATGTTGAATAGTAATAGTAACAATGCACAAAGATAACTCATAACACCATATTTTGTTAACTAAGGAAACCTTGGCCAAGGGTAAACCCTAGTGGGGATGATACCCACTATATAATATATTGATATATAAGTTCTTGTTGGGCATTCATTTTACATGAGGTCAACGACAGGAATCCATTGCGTAATTCCTCTTTTGAAAAGAAAATCTTTTTAAGGATCCACTCCAAGGTTCAATGTTTGTCTTGTGACGTACCAATATCCACTCAATAGAAGATAAATGTGAATGTTCACAAGGAGGCCTTTTCTGGTTCTACTATGATCTCAGAATGAAGTAAATTTGTTCGCTATCTCAAAATAATACACAAAAGAACAATATTTTTGTATTTTCTCATTTTTTTTTCAATGAATGCAATTCTAACAGTGCAACTAAAATGAGTTCCTATTCTAACAAGGGGTTAGCAAAGAAAATAAATGAAATTGAAAGAAAATAATATGAAATTTAAATAACTTAAATTGAAATCCCAAATAGACATAAGCTATAGAACACAACACACTATGAGTTAAACCTTTGAGGAAATCAGTAGGAAACCAATGAAAATAGGAGCATCGCTTACTAGAATCCACTGATGCAATCGTCAGTGAGAATCTTTAACAAATCAAATGATGTTTCACTCTTCATAAAATCACAAGGCCATCGAAAGTGTGCTCATGTGAAATGAAAAGCTATGTAGACACAATTGGGTGATCTCTTTTCAACCTTGTTACGTCAGCAGAATTCATATATCTATAGAAAACACTAGAACTAAAAGATCATACAACTAGAAACAATACAATAAACCTTTGGCTCAATCACAATCTCATGAATAAAATCCACAAAACAATGACACATTTAGGCAAGAATGATTACACTCCAAATGCGAGCACCAAAAGCATAATTTTATTGCATAATAATGGCAAACTTTGTTACATCTTACAATGGGGTATTTATAAGAAATTATCTCCTCAATTTGTGTTGAGAGTGAGAGATATCTTCATGCAATAAAATGCTTTTAAAACATTAAAAAAAGCTAAATATATACAAACTAACAATCTAATTGGTGCTTAGAGGGACTCCATCCATATTTTATTCATTAATTGGATGCATGAGCCCTTTACATGAAAAAAAGAAGAAGAAATGAGAGAGAAAGTAGGAGGAAGCCATCAGTCAAAGTGGAACTACATGGAGACACCAAATGTAGAAGCTCGCCCTTCACTAGGTGTGTGTGGAAGTTAAGTTGCCATCAGAATGTGCTCTTGATGCATGGAAAGTGTTATTTTTGGAACTGGCAGTTAATTGTTGGTGCACCTCTGAGCTACAGAGCTATAGACCTATGGAGCTGCATGAAAATGCAAAGCTGTAGACTTGCGGACCTACAGACCTCGATTGGGTTAGAAATTCAAAATTTTACTAAGTGTCAAAATTGAAATTTTGGCATCTAAGTTTTGTTCTTCTTAATCCCAAAGCTATGCTTGGATGTTTGCCTATGAATTTCTCTATCATCTCAATAATTTTTGCCACATCTGGAAGATCTAAAGCCTCATACTTATCCTTGACTTTCTATCTATAGTTATCCACCTCAATTCGAGTCTTTGCAAAATCTCCAAGTTTGGTGTCCACCTCTAACAGTGCTTCCTATGTCCTGAAGGCTTGTCTGATGTCTTCATCAATGGATGCTTCCTCTAAAGTCTTCTTGAAATTCTCCACTACTACCTCAACTAGAAACAACTTCTCTCATTCTTCATCTTCAAAGATGTCCAAGCATGCATCACTATACAACTTTTCTGCTTCCAAATTTGCTCTCAGGCTTGGTCCTTGAGCCTATGTATCTCATCATGCAATGTTTCCATCACTTTATTCCCATCTGCTATCTTCTCTATCCAATCATCTATTATGTCTATCTCTTCTCTAGTATATACATCAATCAGAGTGTGGTACCTTTGGCCCTTTATGTCTTGTAGAGTTTGCAAATATTTGCTCCATGCCCATACCTCATCCATGATACTGAAGTCCTGCCTCAAAATTTCCATGATCTTATCAACATTCTCTTGCATAGAATGCAAAAGCTTCAAACTTCCTATGATTATAGTGACAACTTTATCCTCAAGGCTATCTAGCCATTCCTAACAAGCTTTCAAAAATGAATTGAGCTTTACACCTTCCCCTTCTCTAAGCATGGTATTTAGAGTCTATTCAGGGCATTCAGGATCAAGAGGACCAACAACTTTGGCTAAATATCCCTTTAGTATCTCAACTTTACTTTGAAGTGTTTTGATTTCCATATCATCCTATTCCATATGCCTAAGAACATCTTTGACTCTCATAGTCATCATTTGTCAGGCTATATCCCATGTAGGCTTTCCCAACATAATATCTTTCAGTTCATAGTCCTCAAGAATAACAACTTCTACATTTGTACCTTTAGGAGGGTGAGCTACTTGTGCAAATAAGTCTTGGTTCCGTATGGTAATGAAAAACAAAAATGGTATTGCATCATGTAATGGAGACTCAGGCTTGTTCAAGATCTCTACAATATCACAAATGTCATCCTCTGAAGCATGGAATTGATGCTTGGCACTTATCATTATTTCTTTTCAGAACCATCTTGGGATGTGTCTCTCTACAACCTTGGCTCTAGATGATGAAGGAGTGTGTCCAACTACCTCCTTCCTTTTATCACTCTTGTTCAGAGTCTCTATGAGGACTCTTCTTTTGTAGTCTCGGTCTCTGTAGATCCTATAGTTTGATCCTCAACATCCTGAGAAGGTTGTTGCACATATTCTACTATCGATGCCTCTTTTGATGCCTCATCAGTAACCCTTGGTTGTAGTTTCTCTTGTGATGATGGTTCCTTTTGAACATGTTCCTCTTTTGAACTTGGAGGTGGGGGAGTTACTGAACCCTTATCTACCACTGTAACCTATGGTAGAAATGGAGGAGTGAGATCAGGACCTTGTGTCTCTAGTGGCATCTACATACAATATTTTTGTTGGAGTTCACTTGTAAGGGTGTCCATGATCTTACCTCCAACTCACTCCATACCTACAGGCATAAAATCAAAATTTAGGATGGAGAAAACATCCTCACCTTTCTCCCTTTGCTCATTCACCCACCATTGCACTTTTTCTTCTGAAGAAGAGAGTTCTATAAGTTCTACTTGGGGGGGTGGTGGGGTACTCATGGCACTCTTTTTCTTTCCATCTTTGTGGCTTTTTCTAATCAATTTCTTCTTGTTAAGGGCACTTGTTCTTCCTCCTCATCCGATTCCATTTCTTCCTTATCTATTTCTTCCTCTAGAATAGTTTTGGGAACTGATGGATTAGGCACTAATCTCTTACTGACTCTTTGCCTCTTGTTCATCCTAACCTTGATCCTCTTTTATCTCTTTGGAACTGCAAGAGAAGTAGACTCTTCTTGTACAAGAGGAATAGAGGTCTCTTGAATTTCTCCCTCTTCTAGTTGGCTTGGAAAATTAGGAGGCAACTAAACTTCAACCTAGATTTGGGTAGCCCCACCATCCTAGGGATTTTGTGGACTTGGCTCCTATTTCTAGGAAGAGACCTATTCTACAACATGCTCTATCTAAATCCTCTAAGGAAAGGCTCTCTTCCTCTTTCCCTTTCTCTCTAAAGGGTGATAATATCCCATTGGGCAATCAAGCTGGTAGACTATTTTAGGCCTGATAGGAGATTGGAGTGCAAAGGTAGGAATAGTGACTTTCCTCCCTTTACCCCTTTTTGGGTGAGCATGTGCGTAGAAGATCACTGTATCCAAAACTAGATTGAGTGGAAAAGGCTTCTTAATCCAACTCTTTGTCATTTGAATGACATGTCTTGCTTGATAATTGATATCATCTCCTTCCTCTCTATCAACTTTTGAATTTAGAATGGGTCTCTCACCAACTTTATCTGCATTGAATAGGGGATCTAGGAATTCCTTGGAGTCCTATAGCCTTATCTCATCAAGGATGGTCAAATGGAGAGCCTTTTCTGCTAGATACAAAGTCATCCTACAATAGTCTCTGATGCAAACATCATAGTTGTTTGTGGTGTTCATCCAATGATCTTCAATGGCATCCTCATGATAGAAATCCTTCCTTGCTAGGTTTTACACTTTGCCCACATTGTCAAAATATGGCCAAGAAGAGTTGTACTCTTCAAGAGGATAGTTCTCCCATTCTCACTCAAATGTCAAAATATCCTATTTTCTCTTCACCTGATATGCTCCTATGACCAATGGCCAATCCCAACAAGGTCTCCATTGTCTTTTGATCCTCTCATAAGCTAACTCAATCTACCAGGGTATTTCCATTAGGACCAACTTGTGACTTGGGTGCCTCAGGAGTTTCTTCAGATTGATAGATGCACCACCTACCTAAATATATGTAAACATCCTGAACTGGATAAAATATGCTCCGAGAGCTATGATCTGTGCCTTGGTTTTCCTTGGACAATCTCTTCCCATAGTCCCCTTTGATGAATCAAATGATCACAAAGATGAAAGCATCATTTACAATTCTATACTCTTTGCTCTGTGATGAGAGCTTCTTCTTCACCAACTAAGGATAGACTATGTATGGACAAGCATTGGGGTCCTACATACTGCCTTTCTTGTATAACTTGAGATAGTTCGTTACCCTTGCTATAAGTAGGTACACCACATAAGAAGTCATATAGAACTTCTTCTTGTCCTTTACCATCCTTAGTTTCTCACACAAGTTCTCATTAAGTGTGGTGGCCCAATCCAGTGGTATCCTTGCATGCCTGATGGTCTCAATGAATTTGACCATGAATGGAGCAAGATGACCTACTATAGGTAAGCCCATGACTCTACTCAAAAGAATGATAGAGTATTCAATGTCATCCTTCATGTGTCCTTGAGTCATATCCACTTTTTTGATTGTCTTTCCCTGAGGTAGCTTCTCAATGAAGTATAAGGAATGTATGATATCGATGGCCTCTTGGTGATGCTCCTTGTACCATCTTTTAGCTACTTCATAGGAGAGTCAGATGAATTGATTGGCTCTGGGAAGATGGAAAACCCTCTCAATGTTTTTAGATTGTAGATCTAAGACCACTTCTCTAGTGACACTCTTAACTAACCTTTCATCAGGAACAAAATGTTGAGATAGGGTCATGTTCAATTCAGTTGACTACATAGTCCCTAGATGTGATGTTGCATTCACTAATTTGGAATAGATTAATGTCAACCTTAGGGTTGACCTTTCTATCAGATTGTTGCAAACTCTTAGGAATTCTCCCAAGTCTGTGTGTCTAAGGTCAGTATCTTTGATCTCAATGTAATCATCGAGTAGCCTTGACTTTGGGGGTATGCCTTGGAACTTGAAAACTACGGGTTTCGTTGTTGCTCTGGATGTGAACACCATCTGATCATGTTACTTGTGCATGATGAGAAAAGAAAACATCATCAGTCACGAGATAGTGTAGGAGAAAAAAAAAACATAAAAAAAAGGTCCCCTTTGGGGACTTATTTATTTTTTGTTTGAAATTTATTATTATTATTTTTAATTTTTTTTGCTTTTAATAATTTTTTAAAATCTTTTTAAAGTTTTATTATTATTATTATTTAAAATAAAAATAATAAAAAATAAAAAAACAAAAAAACAAAAAATAAACGAGGTGGGAAAGAACACACGTGCACGCATGCCTAGGCACGTGCATCAACACCTTGGTTAGGGCATACGTGACAATGCTTGCGCCCACCGTGTGGCTAGTGTAGGCATGGCTGATGTTGTGGCCGCTTGTGCACATGACTAGCGTGCAGCATGGCGCAACATGTCCACTGCACGCGACTAGCACACAATGTGGCTGCACATGGTGCGATGCAGTGTGTGGCCAGTGCTTGCACGACCAAGGTGCATGTAGTGCGAGGCCAAAGCTTGCGCAACACATGCCAGTGCATGGCACCATCGCAAGAAAATGAAGGGGGGGTGGGAGGGGGGGGTTTGAAAGGCTCACTTAGCCAACACTCTGCGAGTTGCAAGAAAACTTAGGAAAAAAAAATGAAAAGAAATGGGTAGCAAGGGGGGTTTTATGACCCCTTGCTCCTGCACATCAAGCACAATGCGTGCCATGCGCATAGGGAGGGATTTTTTTTTTTCAAAACTTGCATTAGAAATTTTTTGAGTTTCTAATGTTTTTTGCCTTTTTGACTTTTCTATTTTTTTTTGTGATTTTCTCAATTTTTCAATTCAATTTTTGATTTTTTTGTGTTTTTGAACTTTTTGACTCTACGACTAAAATGTTTAAGAAAATTTTCTTCTTTTGACTCTCACACTGTGGGTCTGAGAGTCAAAAAAAAAGTATGGGGTCCCCATTCCTAGCGAGGAATGGGGCGTGTGTTGTAGACACCACAACAGTTCCTTGTTAGAGGATGGACCCTGTTAAGAGTCAATGAGAAAATTTAGTATAAGGAGTCTCTGTTAGGAGACTTTGAATCCCTATTAGGAGATTCTAACCCTATTAGGAGTTGTAGTACAATGTATGCAAGAAGAGCCCACTGCCCAAACATGCAATTTCAACTACAAGATCTCACTACTCAAACAAGTAATTTACTATTATCTTTCTTCTTTTACTAATCTATGATCTTCAACTCAATCTTGGATCACCAAATAGCTCATCTAAAACTTTGCATATATTAATTTTACAGTAAGTTCGCACATTACAATATTCACACAACTTACATCACAACTACACTTCTTATCACAAGATGTCCTTTGCATAAATACCATGCCTTTACACAAATTTCTACTAGGTTAGCTAAGACCACAAACACTTTTCCAACTTAGAGTAAACATCTAGGATGTCGGCCCTAATTGGACAAGTAATTATTTTGTAAACAAAACAATTCTTTCCTTTAATTCTACTATCCTATTTTACTTTAGACATGATTATCTCTATTTTGTATAGTCTGTACTAACTTCCAAGGTTATACACAATCATCAACATGTATACTATCTCAATGTAAGTTTTCTAGTCATAATATGACATCAACAATAAGTTATAAACAAAACAATACACTGCTGTAAACCAAATTCTATACTTAGACAATTTTTTGATTGGCAAACACTAAGTATCTTTATTTTTGAGGTTTCCTATGAAAATGTACATCATGTGTTTCCATAAATGACAACAATTACATATCACTTTTAGCCAATTGTCAACAATCTCCCCCCTTAGCATTGATGACAACAAGATAGGGAAAATTGGCTAAGTGACAAAAACTAAACACCACAAAAATAAATAACACCTTACATAACATCTATTACAAGTTGTTCAACTTTACATATGCTCTCCCCCTTACAATATACTTAAACTTTTATCTTCTCTTTACCTAATTTACAATTTTCACATTGTATCTCCCCCCCTTTGACATCAATGAAAAAGGTCAAAATGTCAAGATTTGTCCAAAAACTATCCAAAAATGTTGTTTTTCCTTATGCTGATATGATCTTAATGCAATCATCAAAATTAGCCTTTAGACTATCCATACCCTTAGTCCATGTTTCCATGTTAGACATAGCTAAGGTGAGAATTGTACATAAAGCATATGATGCAATCTCATCTGTATTAAGATTGAATAAAAAAGGTTGGAATATTTGTCCTTGGCCTTGACAAATTCCTGTAACTATTTCTTAAAAAAAGATAATTTTAGAGCAATGGATTCTCTAAAATATGATATCCTCTTCAAGATTTGTTCTTTCCAAAGTTCTAGTTTCTTGATATCACTGTGAATATGAGTCACTTGTCCTTCAAAATCATCTACTTTGCAAGATGGATGATGGATCTGGCTAGATAAAGCCTCTAGCTCACTCATCTTTCCTTCTATCTAACTATGAATGTTTTTAGTCAATTTTTATGATAAGGTTCACTTAATATATGAAATTTTCTCATCCTGTTGGCATTTTCAAAGTTCTTTTATAAAAGTATCAAGATTAAGTCATTCTTGATATTCTAACAGATGGTGCTAAACAAGTTAGCATCATGGGAAATCTATGCCTTTGCCTCTACAACATTCAATAAATTGGTAAACTCTTCATCAAATGATTTTAGCACTGCTTGTGCCCTCTATTCAAGATCTAATTTCATGTGCTATACTATCAAGGTACTATGCAGCCTGTTAGTAACTTCCATTAAAGTTCTTTGTAAACTTTTCACTTTCCTATTCCTCTCAATAAGCCTGGTCAAGGATGAGATCAAATCTTTTTGATCATCATCATTAGTAGATAAACTAGCAAGAGAGAACATAGTGGATGAAATAGATGGTTTAGTATCATCCTCCCTTTGTTTCTTCACCACTTCTTTTGTTCTTCTGTCTTCTTCTTCTTTCTTTTCTCTTTCCTCTCTTTCTCTATTCTCTTCCAATCTCTTCTTTTCATCAACCTCTATTTTATTTCTCATCTCTTCTTCTACAATTCTTCTCTTTTCTTTCTCTTACTTTCTTTTCTTTTCTTCCTCAAGCAATTTCTACTTAGCTTCTTCTATTTTTTTCTTTTCTTCTTCAAGTAGCATCTTCTCTTCTTCAATTTGTCTCAACTTTTCCTCCATATCATTGATGTCTAGTTTAGTGAGTTCAAAAGCTCCAATTGGATTGGTATCATCAATGTTAATAGTAACGTTGTCTTGATCAATTTGCATAGTGTCACTTCTCACTGACACTTTTGAGGTTCTAGGTGCTAGAGGAGATGTTGCCTTTGACTCTATCAACATTTGATTGATTGGTACTGCAATCTCACTTCTTAGCTTAAAATTTTCCCCAACCATAAATAGGAATGGTCTCAATTTATTCCTCAAATATGGTGCAATGTTATTCAACAATATTTTAATTTCATCTTCATCATTAGTCTTGCAAATAGTTCTAAGCATTGACTTTCAAATTTCTAGATCTTCTTCCCTTGTAGGAGCCTTCTTTTGAATGAGTCTCTCATAAACTTTCTAGCTAATAATGGTCTCAAGATCCTTCAATTTTAGATTGTTTGATATAATATATCTCATAGTAGATATATCAATTGGGTCCTTCTCAAAATTGTTGTGCAAATCATAAAACTTGTTCATTTGAATAAAGTTACCTTCATTGGAAATAGTGGTGTTTATCTTCTCTATCTTTGGCTTCCAAGGTTGCCAAGCTTTTCTTGCTGCTTTCTTTGCTAGAGTCACTTTTATACTTGCTTTTTTTCTTGTTCCTCTTCCTCTTCATCATTGGAATTAATTGTCAACAATATTTTTTGTCTTTTTCCTAGTCCAATGGCTTATTTTTTACTCTCTTTATCTTAGTAGACACTGCTTCCACCAATCTTTCAGATTTTCTTTTCAGTTCACTAGGCTAAACATTGAACACTACTACATATGGAATGCTCTTTTTTGAAAATGTCTCTATGATTGATACTGACAAAGGTTGAATGTTTAGAATACCTTGTTTCATTTTTTTCCTAACAACCTCAGATTCACTCTCTGTCATTCTAGCCTCTGATAGTGCCTTCTTCATTATAGACTCTACTTTATTATTTGATGGCTTCTCTAAGGTTGCTTGATGAGTTGTCTATGTGATCTCATCATATGTACCAAATCTATATTCTGCTTTATGTCTATCTAAATTCAACAATAAATCAATATAACCAACTTTCATATCATCATTCAATTCATAGGTGAAGGGATCAAGAAATGTTTCCTAAGGTTCCACTGCTTGAATATAGGTATGATCTATATCAACCAAACTACAAATGTCTTTCCTAAATCTATCAACAATTGTAGGTACAATTCTGAATCTTTGTTTCATTTCATTTTGGAATGTCCTCTTTATCAGGTTGCCACTAGCCAATATCTTGTCTGTAGGATGCCTTCTACATACCTTTGTAATCTTCTCCATAGTGCATATGTCACTACTCATTATGTCTGTGACTGATCAGTAAGGAAATATTTTAAGTACATGAAAGAATATGTGATTTATCAATGAATGGAATCTAAACACACCATTCTTTGTCCTCTTGATCTTTTCTAGGTTTTCTAAGAGTTTCATTCTCAGAATTTCACTAGGATTCACTTGTTCTTTCTCTATACATATCTTATATGTTGAATAGATGAATCTTTTTGAAAGTTCATCAATATTAGAACTTGCACAAATAGAATAGGCAATAATTCTACTTAAAAATCTTACATTATCTTGCTTGATGGTGCTGATCACCATAGCCTTTCCATTATACACTGCTTTAGTATAACTCTCAACTTTCTTTTTGACCAATTTCTCACCTATAGGTACACTACCTTGTTTACTAAGACCAATTACCTCATGAATAAGGTCAAAAGAAATATCAACTACATTATCTTGCATCTATAATTTACCATCATGTGTCCTACTTAATATGATTTGTGTCCACTCATATATGTCTAATTAATGGTAGAAGTGATATTTAAACAAGTCTAATTTCTTTAGATGTTCAAATCTGAGATTCATAGTCATGTCATGATTGAAAACCAATACCATATCGTTGTTCATGAATTCACTACCAATAAACTCAAACTTACTATTCATATAACTTCCTACATCTTCAAGATAAACTACGTTGTTCAGTGTGACATAAAACTCTGCATTAGGTTTCCCTTCATTAGGTTTTATAGAAATAATCTTTAACTTAGGTCTATTTTCATTCTCAACACTGTGCACTACTAACATATCCATGATTCTATCAATTATGGATTCTTATCAAATAAATTTGTGAAAAAATGATAAAATACCTCTTTCCAAAAATAGGGTTTTCTTTAAAATCACTCTGACAAGTTGCTTTTGAATGCTCTTCACTTCAGATGTGTTTGCAATGAAGTGAAATTTCAATTCTATACTTCATTTATTCATCCAACTTGAACTTGCATTAATTGTGTACTTTGCAAACATGAAAAAGTTGTCAATTACATTTTGTAATCAAATAACTACTCAAGATCATCTATCCAATCTTTAGATGTCACCCGAGGTTTACTATAGCCTCCTTTCATCATGACAAACCTTCTTAAAACTTCACATCAAAAAATTCTCTGCAAAAGCATAATTTTCATCTTTTGCTACAGAATTAACCTATACTATTCTACCATTAACTATAAATTCCTTCATAACTTGTTTAGATGAGCTCCAAATTGCAAGTGAGCTTAGGTACCATCTAAACATAACTAGATACAAGTATTCCAAACTTTGCTACCTCTAATTCAATCTCTGAATAAATTTCTCAAATTCTAATGCTGTAAACAAGCTTAGTTCAACTTAATTGAATCAAACTCAACAACTGACTCCAATATTCTAGTCTCATCATCATCTATCTTTTCCTTTGAGATATCTATTCCTTTCACAAATGCTTCATTAAGTTCTTCTCAAAGCTCACTAATAATGTTTCTCTATTCCTCATTGTATTTGTTAGTTTTCGAGTTCCTTTCATGGTTCCTTCTATTAGTTTTGATGTTCTTTCCATCATTCCTTCTATTCTTAAAGTTTCTTCCATTGTTCCTTCTATCTCCAAAGTTTTTGTCTATTCTATAGTAGTTTTCTGTGTGTCAAAAGTTATTGCATAATTGACATACTGGTGTTCAACTTCTAGGATTCTGTTGATCATTAGATGCATGAAAATTCTGAGCAATGTGTCCTAAGTTGTTACACTTATAACATATGATCTATCTTCCATCTTCATAAGATCTTCCTTCTCTTGATGTCCTTTCATTAGATCTTCCTCTATCTATAGGGTTAGTATTTCTAGACATTCTACTATTTATTTAATCATTATCATACTTAGGTTTCCTATTATCAATTGCATTATGACCCATTCCATGAAAATTATGACAATTATGACAATAAAAGTCCTTAACATGATTAAATGACTTATTAGTAAAATATCTTTTCATATGACCTATTACATTACATAAGAAACACTTACCTCTAAATTCATCCCTAGTTGCCTTAGGAGATTCCACTTGCTTTGGTTCATCCAAAATTTCAATTTCCTTGTCTTATCTAACTTGTTTAGGTTTATCAAAAGATTGAATAGATTCAATCTTATCATCAGATTTGTCTTTTTCTTTCGGATCTGATCTAATCTCAAGTTTCTTTGTAGACATGTTAATTAAATAACCAAGACCATTCTTATCATAAGTAGGTCTCTATATTGCCATAGAATCATCAAGATTTTCTGTGCTACAATAAAACTTCTCAAGCTACTACTTGTGCTGAGTTAATTCACCTTTCACAATAGTATTGTACTTATGGAGTTCTTCATGATCTTCTTTCAATGTTTCAAATTTAGATGTTTTCTTTGCCAAAGTTGCTCTTAGATCTGCATTTTTAGTCTTCAAATCAAATTCAACTTTGATAGGATCATTTCTCAAAGTCAACTTCAGATTTATAATCTTCAATAAATGCTTCAAGATCTTGTACTCTATCTTCAACTTTGAATAATCGTCATCACTAGTTCCAAATTTAGTAGATTTAGGCTTGGATTTGAGATGTTCAATATTTTTGGTCAATTGACCAATGTATACCTTGGAGTCTTCATATCTGTCCTCTAGCTTATCTCTTTCTTTAGTAAGGAGATCAATTTTTTCAATAGCTTCTTGAAGGTTCTTCATCAACTATTCCCTATCCATAGGGATCTTACTCAAGCTATTAAGCTTTTTTAGAGTAACTATGTTCTGATACCAATTGTTAGAAATAGGGATTACTGGGGGGGGGGGGGGGGGGTGGGGGGGGGTGGGGGTGAATCAGTAATCTACAAACTTTAGTCTCCAATTGGATATTATTTTTTACTTTAAACCATGCATAATAAAGAAATAAAGTAATGCTAAATTGTAATAGTAACAATGCACAAAGATAACTCATAACACCATATTTTGTTTAGTAGGGAAACCTTGACTAAGGGAAAACCCTGGTGGGAATGATATCCACTAGATAATATACTGATATATAAGCTCCTTGTTAGATGATTGACCATACTGGGTGTCAATGAGAAAATTTAATATAAGGAGCCCCTATTAGGAGACTTTGAATCCTTGTTAGGAGATTCCAACCCTGTCGGGAGTTGTAGTAGAATGTATGCAAGAAAAGCCCAGTACCCAAACATGAAATTTAAAATATAAGAAGAGCTCACTACTCAAACAAGTAATTTACTATTATCTTTCTTCTTTTATTTATCTTTGATCTTCAACTCAATCTTGGATCATTAAATAGCTCATATAAAAATTTGCATATATCGCTTTTATAGTAAGTTTGCACATCACAAAGTTCACACAACTTACATCACAATTACACTTCTTATCACAAGATATCCTTTGCATAAATACCATGACTTTACACAAATTTCTGTAGGGTTAGCTAAGACCAAAATCCACTTTTCCAACTTAGAGTGAACATCTAGGATGTCGGCCCTAATTTGACAAGTAATTATTTTGTAAACAAAACAATTCTTTCCTTCAATTCCACTATCATGTTTCACTTCAAACATGATCATCTCTATTCCATACAATATATACTAACTTCTGAAGTTATACACATAATCATTAGCATGTATAATATCTCCATGTAACTTTGCTAGTCATAATATGATGTTATCAACAAGTTATAAACAAAACAATAAATTGCTTTAAACCAAATTCTATACTTAGACATTTTTCTAATTACCAAACACTAAGTATCTTTATTTCCAAGGTATCCTGTGAACATTTACATAGTGTGTTGCCATAAATGACAACAATTACATATCACTATTATCCAATTGTCAAAATAAACAATACATCATATCATCAAAGTATAACTTGGTCTTAGTGCTCCTTTTATACACCATATAACTCAACCTTTCTCTAGGTACTCTTGTTATTCTTTCTTTTTAAATCCTCTTCATTAATCAATCAAATGATAGCATCTAGACCAACAAGCAATTTTTCTTACCAATAAATAGCAAGTTTGACATCATTGATAAAAAAGATTGTTCCAATACTACAACAATCTTCTCTTTTCAAAAATCTCTCTCTTTGGCATTGATGGAAAACCAATACCAACAACAATACCAAAAAAAAACTTAATACCTTTGAAATATCTCCCTCTATCAATATGTGTCCTTCCTCTATATAGGGTAATATAAAATCTTCCTCGACATAACTCTTTCAATCTCTTCCTTAAGATATTTAATGTATCTCCCTTTTATTTCTATCTCCCTCAGAATTATGTCAAACTAAACCTCCTTCTTTGACAACAATGCCAAAGACTTGTCATCTATTTATGTAGATGTCAACAATTTAGGTTCTCCCTCTATAACCTTTCTTGTGACTGTAAATCTTCTATTTCAACTCCTCCATTAGTTTAGGCAATTCCTAAAGTAAAATCCACTACATCAAGTTGTAAAGTATATCATTCAACTCAATTGATGCAGGGCACCACTCTTTCTCCTTTAAGTAGCTTGAGATAAGGGTATCACCCCTAGCTTACCTCTAAGATATTCGTGCGCATCCTTAGGTAAAAAAATTGCAAATATATCAACTATCTATTCCTTTCTATTCACATATTCCATTCTGACTTCTTTTTCCTGAACCAATCCTCTCAAATAATGATAGTTGATTGCAATGTGATTTATCTTTTTGTGCATCACATGATTTTTAGATATGTTCATACCACTTGTATCATCATAGTAGATTACCACAAGTTCAATGATTTCCTCTTTTATTCCTTTGAGTAACTATTTAATCCATACCACATTAGTACAATTCATTGTAGAAACTACATATTTAGCTTCAACAATAGATTGTGATATACAATTATGTTTCTTACTTTTCCATATGACTAATCTTTTTCCTAAGGGTATGTGTAGGATCATGGTGTGCCAAAAAGTGGCGATGTGAAAAAAATAGAGTTTGAAGATGTCTAAAAGCGCTTCAAAATCCTCTTTGACTTTTTTTCACCTATCCAGGTACCAAACTTGGAAAGTAAGGCCAAGCCTTATCGAATATCTGATAATTAACATAATAATATTATCATAATATAATAATTATAATTATTATACTATAATATAATATAATATAATAATAAGAATAAGAATAATAATACTATAATATAATAATAATATTATTATATTATAATTTTATAATATTATACTATAATAATAATATTATATTATAATAATATAATAATGTATTATATTATAATATATAGTAATGTAATATAATATATATAAAATATAATATACTATACTATAATAATAAAAATGTAATATATTATAATATAATATATAATTAAAAAGTATAATATATTATAATGTATAGTAATGTAATATAATATATAAAAATATAAAATATAATATAATATAATATAATATAAAATATAATATAATAATAAAAATTTAATATATTATAATATAATATATAATAAAAAAGTAGTATATTATATAATATATGCAGAAAATATCGAATATCTGAGACCTGTGACATTACATTAAAAAAAATCACAGACCCGCGGGCCCTTATTTCACATATTTGGGGGCCAGTATTTGCACTGCAATCAGATATTAGATATACGATCGGATATCAGATATCAAGGCATTTTTTGTTTGTTCTTAAACTCATTTTTAACCTAAATTCAATAGATTTTAGCATGATTTTGTTTGTTTTAGTTGAATCTAGGGTTTTTTTGAAAAAAAATGTTAAAATTAAGGTTTGTTTTTAATATATATTACGTTTTGCAATTCAATAGGAATGGTTGATCAAAATGATGACACTAAGGCTGGGAATAATATTCCTCATAACCCCCCACCAAACGATCCAGTCACCCCATAGAACCGTCCACCAAATGATCCTCTACCCCCTCAAAACCCTCCTCAAGTTGAGGATTCGATATATGAAAATCTCACCGAATTGAGAGGTTTGCATAGAACATATAATATTGTACCCACATTGGCTCCTATGTTATCCATGTTAAACACCATAGTGGATAACATTGAAACTCTTATGAACCAACAAAATGTCGCTCTTCGCTGGCATGATGAAATGCACGAGATGTTTGATGATGGTTTAGACTATGATGAGGTTGCGACCCTCAATATAACCAAAGAGGATTTGGCTAGCCTTTTTGCAAACCTGAAAATGGGTTTACCAGTCAACCCAAAAAAATCCAAACTATCGATTAAATGGTGCACAAATGATGCCATACGTGAAAACTTTTGGGATCATTGGTGAATGGTCTTTTATATCCTCCACATGGCAATTTAGACATACCATTTTATTTCCTTAGAAAATTATATGCAGAATTTGTGTTGAAACTTAAAGTGAACTATTGGAGCATGAAGCCCAACATGGGCTTAGGACTAGGAGCTCCTCAGGATAGACCCTCTTTCTAGTAGAAGAAATCTGACACTTTTGTCACCCCCACTGATATCTCCCCCCCTCCTCAAGTGCAGCATCCAGATATTATGGTAGAGGCTAGCTCTCAGACCATCAGAGTCATTCATAGGCTAAGTAGCCTAATGATATCTCAGGTTAGATCAGTCCTGCCTCCTCGTGTTGATGATACTGGTGTCAGTTCATCATTGGCTAGCTCATCACACGTTTGTGTGACTCATACTTACATTACGTGAAAGAATATTTACCTAGGTCCCATAGGTGATCTTCCTGAGTATCATTTTGTATTAGATGAAGATACACCAGACACACGCAGAGGCTACAGACCCTGATGTAAGAGAGGAGGGGACTGCAGAGGCATGGACTCCTTCGGTGTCGGTACGTGTATACATTTTTTTGTTATGACATATGCAATTTAAAGTTACTTTTTATAATAGAGTAATTTTAATTTTTAAGCCATATTGACTTTTACATGTATGTGATCTTCATTCATTTTTAGTTGATGACTGAGGAGGAGCCCAGACAGATTGATGATGCCATGCTCTCAGACATTTCATTTGGCCTTGAGACATCTACAATACATTATGTTGTGTTCGCATTTTTTTTTTCTATTTGATATTGTAGCATATATGGTTGCTAATCTTTCTTTTATCTTGCAACTACCACTTGTCTCGGGGGGACAAAGTGTGGGGGGTGAGCCAACACACATTGACAAAGAAAAGGTAATTATGTGCTTTCTATTTGATTAAATATCAATGCATTCTTGTAAAATATTTGTGGTAATCCCATTTAATTACATTCTTTATTGTATATAGGGTGTGGCTATTGGCGATGAGCCTATACAAATTCTGCGTCGTAGACCATCAGGCATTTCCATTTGCACTAAGAGCCCCATTATATGTATAAGTATCATTTATTTTTTATTTTCCTTATCTTCATAAATAAATTCAAAACTGATTTCCGTGATATTAACAACTACTATTTTGTATCTCATAGGAGACTCCTAGTGCACATGAGGTCCGACAAGAGAGTTATGTAGATTTGATGATGCAGCCACTCTTTCCAGAGGAGGAGCCTACAATAGTAAGTTGTAGTTTGAATTCATGATTAAATATATTATTAATTTAGTATGCTATGAATTATAATGTTATAGTTTAGATTGTAGATTCATCTAACAAACGTATTTGAACATATACAACATTGGGTGATACTCGTGAGCTAGAGTGCCAAAATTGTGTAATTTCTTCCTTCACATAGCTTCTTATCAAAATGTGGAAGTCTTCAACCAAATGCCCATGTTTCATTTTGAAGAGGATCATCAATTTTTTGTCGTTGACTAAGTGCTCTTCTCAAAGTAGTATGATTTAGATTCAAATCAATACAAGTTTGTCTCATATATCTACCCTTTCTCAAATGATGACTTACCAGAGAGGTTGTAATAACCCTTCGAGCAGCTCTGTTATCCTTCTCCCTGCTATTTTTTCCAATGCTATTGAGAGCACTGAAAAGATTTTTCAAAATAATTACATTTCTTTCCAACTTTTTATTGACATGAATCTTCAATTTGGAAAGCATAGGTCTCATCTTTTGCATCTTTAATAAGTGCATGAAAAGCTGACATTGCTCCACCACTATCTTGTTGCCGAAAAATATCTTATATAGTCTTGAAACCCATAACTGAATGGTTCTTTCTTATTTTTTCCCTTCTAAACTGGTAATAATCATTTCATCAATTTCAATTATCCATTTTGGTGTTCTAGAACCTTCATTTCGATTATAATTAGGAGATATGTAAGGTTCTTGTGCATTGTCATGTTTAACATGGTCAATTATGCAATTTTCATTATGACCTAGTAGCATTTCATTGTCAAAATTTTCATTCTCTAAATTTTCAATTCCAACATTATCATTTTCAATAGGTACATTTTCATTCCCCAACTGTACATATTCATTATCTGACTCTATGATTTCACCTTCGACTAATTCATCATCAACTTGAATGATATTTAACATACCTTGTCTTTTTCTTCGGTATTCCATTTTGTCCCTTTCCTTATATGCCACAATGTCTTCATTGGATACCTTCTTTTTGTGTTTAGCCTTTTGATGACTCCTGCTCCCCATTCAGATGACAATATCAGACACCTAGGGTTATATTTTCAAACATTTTTCGATTGGTTGGTTCCCAAAATGTGACTTTTTGTCAAACCCGTGAAAAAAACCTCAAAAAGTGATGTTGTCAAGTCTGCAAGGACTTGGAATATGTTGAAAAATGATGCCAATTATATCGAATATCCGATATGCCCCAAGAAGATTTTGGAGGGAAAAATGAATATGGGTTATAGTTTGTGAGTTATCAATTATTTGAGTTATATTACTATGTAAAGATATATTATAATATATTATATATATAATAACATAACATAAACATATAACATATAATCTATTAATAAATAATAATATATTATGTTATTCTTATTATAATCTATAAATATAATATATATTATTATTATTTTTACTATATTTTTGTTAAATATAATAACGTAATATATTATATATATGTTATTAATCTATATTATAATTATTATAATCTATAAATATAATATATATATTAATATATATGTCCCTAGGGGTCCTAGGACCCCTAGGGACACATTATAATCATTCATATGTGTCGAAAGGGGTCATAGGTCACCCATTACATGATGACATATGTCCCTAGGGGTTCTAGGACCCCTAGGGACATATCACAATCGTTCATATGGATCGAAGGGGGTCATAGGGTGACCTATGACCCCCTTAGACACATTACATGATGACATATGTCCTTAGGGGTCCTAGGACACCTAGGGACATATCACAATCTTTCATATGGGTCAAAGGGGGTCATAGGGTGACCTATGACCCCCTTTGACCCATTACATGAGGACATATGTCCCTATCAAAATTCTTCATATGGGTCAAATGGGGTCATAGGGTGACCTATGAACCCCTTCAACCCATTACATGATGACATATGTAGACCCCTAGGGACATATCACAATCCTTCATATGGGTCACCCTATGACCCCCTTTGACCCATTACATGATGACATATGTCCCTAGGGGTTCTAGGACCCACTAGGAACATATCACAATCCTTCATATGGGTTGAACTTCGACCCATTACATGATGACATATGTCCCTAGGGGTCCTAGGACCCCTAGGGACATATCACAATCCTTGATATGTATCGAAGGGGGTCATAGGGTGACCTATGACCCCCTTCGACACATTACATGATGACATATGTCCTTAGGGGTCCTAGGACCCCTAAGGACATATCAAAATCCTTCATATGGGTCGAAGGGGGTCATAGGGTGACCTATGACCCCCTTCGACACGTTACATGATGACATATGTCCCTAGGGGTCCTAGGACCCCAAGGGACATATCACAATCCTTCATATGGGTCGAAGGGGGTCATAGGTCACCCTATGACCCCCTTCAACCCATTACATGATGACATATGTCCCTAGGGGTCCTAGGACCCCTATGGACATATCACAATCCTTCATATGGGTTGAACTCCCTTTCGACTGATTACATGACAACATATGTCCCTAGGGGTTCTAGGACCCCTAGGGACATATCACAATCTTTCATATGGGTCAGAGGGGGTCATAGGTCCCCTTCGACCCATTACATGAAGACATATGTCCCTAGGGGTTCGAGGACTGCTAGGGACATATCATAATCATCCATATGGGTGGAAGGGGGTCATAGAATGACCTATGATCCCCTTCGACCCATTACATGATGACATATGTCCCTAGGGGTCCTTAGACCCCTAGGGTCATATCACAATCATTCATATGGGTCAAAGGGGGTCATAGGTCATTGAACCATTACATGATGACATATGTTCCTAGGGGTAGGGGGTCCCCCTTTGACCCATTACATGATGACATATGTCCCTAGGGGTTCTAGGAACCTTAGGGACATATTAGAATCCTTCATATGAGTCGAAGGGGGTCATAGGGTGACCTATGACCCCCTTTGACACATTACATAATGACATATATCCCTAGGGGTCCTAGGACCCCTAGGGACATATTAGAATCCTTCATATGGGTCGAGGGACATATGTCATCATGTAATGGGTCGACCCCCTTTGACCCATTACATGATGACATATGTCCCTAGGGGTCCGTAGGGACATATTAGAACTGTTCATATGGGTCAAAGGGGGTCATAGGGTGACCTGTGACCCCCTTTGACCCATTACATGATGACATATGTCCCTAGGGGTCCTAGAACCCCAAGGGACATATTAGAATCGTTCATATGGGTCAAAGGGGGTCATAGGGTGACCTATGACCCCCTTCGACCCATTACATGATGACATATCTTCCTAAGGGTCCTAGGATGCCTAGGGACATATTAGAATCGATCATATGGGTTGAAGGGGGTCATAGGGTGACCTATGACCCCTTTTGACTCATTACATGATGACATATGTCCCTAGGGGTCCTAAGACCCCTAGGGACATATAAGAATTGTTTATATGGGTTGAAGGGGGTCATAGGGTGACCTATGATCCCCTTCGACCCATTACATGATAACATATGTCCCTAAGGGTCCTAGGACCCCTAGGGACATATTAGAATCGTTCATATGGGTCGAATGGGATCATAGGGTGACCTATGATCCCTTTCGACCCATTACATGACAACATATGTTCCTAAGGGTCCTAGGATCCTTAGGGACATATTAGAATCTTCATATGGGTCGAAGGGGGTCATAGGGTGACCTATGACCCCTTTCGACCCATATGAATGATTCTAATATGTCCCTAAGGGTCCTAGGACCCCTAGGGACATATTAGAATCCTTCATATGGGTCGAAGAGGGTCATTGGATGACCTATGACCCCCTTGACATATTACATGATGACATATGTCCCTAGAGGTCCTAGGACCCCTAAGGACATATTAGAATCCTTCATATGGGTTGAAGGCCCTTCGACACATTACATGATGACATATGTGCCTAGGGGTCCTAGGACCCCTAGGGACATATTAGAATCCTTCATATGGGTCAAAAGGGGTCATAGGGTGATGTATGACCCCCTGCGACACATTACATGACCCCTAGGGACATATTAAAATCATTCATATGGGTCCCTTAAACCCATTATGTGATGACATATGTCCCTAAGGGTCCTAGGACCCCTAGGGACATATTACAGTGGTTCATATGGGTCACCCTATGACCCCCTTTGACCCATTAAATGATAACATATGTCCCTAGGGGTCCTAGGACCCCAAGGGACATATTAGAATCATTTATAATAGTCAAAAGGGATCATAGAGTGACCTATGATCCTCGTCGACCCATTACATGATGACATATGTCCCTAGGAGTCCTAAAACACCTAGGAACATATTAAAATTGTTCATATGGGTCGAAAGGGGTCATAGGGTGACTTATGACCCCCTTTGACCCATTACATGATGACATATGTCCCTAGGGGTCCTAGGACCCCTAGGGACATCTTAGAATTGTTCATATGGGTCGAAGCTTTGACCCATTATATGTAGACATATGTCCCTAGAGGTCCTAAGACCCTTAGGGACATATTAGAATCGTTCATATAGGTCGAATGGGGTCATAAGGTGACTTATGACCCCCTTTGACCCATTACATGGTGACATATGTCCCTAAGGGTCCTAAGACCCCTAGGGACATATTAGAATCATTCATATGGGTTGAAGGACCCATTACATGAAGACATATGTCCCTAGGGGTCTTAGGACTCCTAAGGACATATTAGAATCATTCATATGGGTCGAATGGGATCAAAGGGTCGAAGGAGGTCATAGGTCACCCTATGACCCCCTAGGGACATATGTCATCATGTAATGGGTCGAAAGGGGTGTCATAGGTCACCCTATGACCCCTTTCAACCCATATGGATAATTCTAATATGTCCCTAGGGGTCCTAGGACCCCTAAAGACATATGTCATCATGTAATGGGTCGAAGGGGGTCATAAGTCACCCTATGACCCCCTTTAACCCATATGAACGATTCTAATATGTCCTTAAGACCATATAAAGGGGATCATAGGTCACCCTATGACCCCCTTTGACCCATATGAAGGATTCTAATATGTCCCTAAGGGTCCTAGGAACCCTAGGGACATATGTCATCGTGTAATGGGTCGAAGGGGGTCATAGTTTACCCTATGACCCTGACCCCTAGGGACATATTAGATTCCTTCATATGGGTCGAAGGGGGTTATAGGGTGACCTATGACCCTCTTCGACACATTACATGATGAGGACCCCTAGGGACATGTTAGAATCTTTCACATGGGTCAAAGGGGGTCATAGGGTGACCTATGACCTTCTTCGACACATTACATGACGACATATGTCTCTAGGGGTCCTAGGAACCTTAGGGACATATTAGAATCATTCATATGGGTCGAAGGGGGTCATAGGTCACTCAACCCATTACATGATGAAATATGTCCCTAGGAGTCCTAAGACCCCTAGGGACATATTAGAATCCTCCATATGGGTCAAAGGGACAATATTATATTTAATAATTATATTATATTGTATATTTTAATATAATAATAATATATTATTAGATTATATAACAATAATAATCATATATGTTACTAGATTATAGATTTAATAATAATAATAACCATATATATTATTATGTAGAATAATTTTGTCATATAATACTACTATATATATTGAATAATAATAATATATATCACTATATTATATTTAGAGCTATATTATATTTAATAATGATAATCATACATATTACTATAATGTAATAATAATAATAATATTAATGTCCACACTTTCACAAAATAAATTTCTTCTAAAACTATCTAAAGTTACCCTCTTAAGTTTATTTCCTTTTAAATTTGTCTCCCTCCAAATTTAAAATTCAAAAAAATCTCTCTTTTGAAATTTCCCTCCAAATATGGGTGTAAAGTTGTCAGGCCTAATTGGATATCCGATTAGGCCTGGTATTTACCAAACCTATTCAGTCAACCCAAAAAATATGTTTGAGAAGGGTTTCAGTGACACTTAGACTTCGATTAGCCATCTGACAATGTTATTTTGAGTAAAATTGAATGAAACAAAAAGGGTTTTTTAATATCACTCTCGAGATTCCCTCGATATAATTGCTGCCAAATTCTAAGTTTGATAAATATTTATCAGTTAATTTTGAATGAAGATTGTTGTAAAGTGTTGATTGACATACTGATTGAGAAATAGCTATAACTTTCAAACGATATAACATTTTTAAAATCTAAATGCTGCGTCACATTCTATGCTTCGCCTAGTATAAGAAATTTTTTTTTAAAAAAATTTGGTAAAATTTCTATTAGTTAATTAAGGTGGTCAAACACAAGAGTTTTTTTTATGAAAAAGTTTTGATAGAAAATTCATATTTAATTATTTATTTGGAATAAAAATACCCAAAAATATGCGTCACATCTGGGCATGAGTCTACTTTTTATATTTATAATTATATTTAAAAAAATTATCATTTGATTTTGATTAAGGTGGTCAAACATACACCTACTTTTTATTTTCGCCCTGAAATTTTTGTAGTACTGCATTAAAATCCAAACTTTTGACCAATCAATTATTTTTTTCTCCAAATAAGGCCTAGTAGTTTAAAAACTACATTCATTTTTCTACAGATTATTTTCTTACAACTTTTTGATATAAGGTTGATAACCACTTTAAAATTATGTGTCAAGTTGACATAACCCTAATTTGCTGATTTTTCATTGCCACTTAAGGCCATAGTTTGGTACACCATGATCTTGCACATACCCCTAATAAAAATGCTCCACTACTTGTACTTTTCCTATCATCAATGTTTCTAGCCCAATCAACATCAGTATAGGCTCTCAATTCAAACTTGTCATTTTTCTTGTAGTATAGACCATAGTCTTCTATCCCTTTTAGATGCCTTATAATCCTTTTTACATATATCAAGTGATTCTCCTTAGGATTTGTAGAAAATATTGCAATAATCCAAACAACTAGTATAATATCAGGTCTACTATGAACTATGTATTGTGATTTCTCAATCATAGACCTGTACATTGTTTGATTTACCTCAACAGAATAATCAGTTATGGATAATATATGACCTATCACCATAGGAGTGCTAATTGGTCTTGAATCTAGGATAATTTATGACCTATCACCAAAAGTTTTCAAGATTTCCTTTACATACTTGGATTGAATAATGTAAATACTACTAAATACCATATTTTATATAATACACTTGTAATCCAACAAAGAACTTTATCTCTCTAAACATTGACATCTCAAATTCTTTCATCATTTCACTTGAAAATGTCTTACACAATGTATCTTATCCTCCAAATGATATCATCAAAAAATATTTCAGCTAGTAAAGTTCCTTTACCTCCTTCTGTCTTCAAGTATAGATTGTTGTTGTCATTAGTCTTCTTAAAACCAATCTTCACAAGATAATTACATAGTCTTTCTTACCATGCTCTAGGAGCTTGCTTTAAACCATAAATTTTGGTGCAATCTACATACCATGTTTTTATTGTTTGGATCGACAAATCCTTCAAGTTGTTTAATGTAAACCTCATGTTCCAGGATACCATTTAGAAATGCTAACTTAACATCCATTTGATAAACTTTGAGTCCTTTGTATGGAGAGTAAGCAAGCAGAGTTCTCACTCCTTTCAATCTTGCAATAAAAGCAAATGTCTCTCCATATTCAATTCCCTCTTCTTGTGCATATCCTTTGTAGACTAACCTTGCCTCATTCTTTGTCACTTCACCATTCTCATCCAATTTGTTTCTGTACACCCACTTGGTTCCAATAACATTCTTGTCCTCTAGTCTAGGTACTAATGTCTAGGTTTTGTTCTCAATCTAATCAATTTCTTCATTCATGGCTTGAATCTAGTCTTCATTCTCTAATGCATCCTTCACTGATTTAGGTTCATGTATGCTTAACAAACATGTGTCATTTCTCAATGTATTCCTTATTGTTGGTCCATCTTCTTTTCCTTTAATGATTTTTTCAATAGGATGATGTCTTATGATTTATTTTGATAGTCTTGGCTCTATTCTTCTTTCTTCTACAATAAGCCTTTCATGAAGTTCCATCTCAAGTTTGTTGTGTACCTCTCTATCAAGTAACTCGACATTCCTTTCTAGTAATTTGATCTTAGCATTAGACTAGAACTCAACTTTTGAATGCAACTCAACATCCATTGGATGTGACTTGGTAGTCACTAATTCTTGTTGATTAATAGCTTGGATTTTAGAATCATCAACATTAGAAGACATGAATTCATATGACTACACAAATTTTTTGTAATCATCAGGTTCCTCCTTTTGTTCATCTTCATGCATTTTTGTATATTCATCAACTTTTACATTGTCACTTTCCACAACTTTGTTAGTGTTAGTATTTAAACACTTATAAGCTTTACTTCTTGTGGAGTATACTAGAAATTTTCCTTCTTCACTTTTAACATCAATTTTACCTCTTTTATTTTCCTTTAGAATATAACACTTGCTTCCAAATACCTTAAAATGTTTGACACTAGGTGATTGTCCATACCATAATTCAAAAGGCATGATACTTGTACCTTTCTTCACTTATACTTAGTTCAAGGTATAGAAAACTATACTAACAACTTCTATCTAGTATTTCAAAGAAACATTCTTCTCCATCATCGATTTCCTTGCACAATCCACCCCAAATCTGTTTCTTCTTTGAACTATCCCATTTTATAGAGGGTTCCTTGGTGCATAAGTTTGTCTCTTGATTCCTCTATCATTGTCGAAAATATTGAATTCATTTGATGTAAACTCTCCACCTCTATTGGATCTTAGACACTTAAAAAATTTTCCAGTTTCCTTTTTAATTCTTGCTAGATACCACTTAATCATTTTAAAAATATCAAAATTTTCTCTTAAAAACATCACTATCATTATTCTATAATAATCATCAAAAAATAGAATGAAATACCTGTCACCTTTGTAACTTTGCACATAAATTGATCCACATAGATCAGTATGAACTAATACCAAAATTTCTTTTAAAGTATGAGTCTTACTCTTAAAAATAGACTTTTCCATCTTGCCTAATTGACATTATTTGCAAATGATATTATCAAGTTTCTTCAGTTTTGGAAAACCTTTGACTCTCTTCATCTTACTGATACTAACAAGATTTTCAAATACATGACATAATATTTTGTGCCATAACCATAAATCATCAAATTGTAGAACAAGACAGTAGCTTCACTCATGTCAAGATAAACTAGATTACCTCTAGTCTGATCACCACTTCCAATGAGTTCACCATCAATATCATAGATCTTAGCCTTCCTATTTCCAAATTCAGCTTTGCATCTTGAACTATTCAATTCTAACACACTCAACATATTATAGTTAAGTCCTTCCACATAGAAAGAATTGTCATAAATGATATTGTCAGTCAATCTTATTGATCCTTTACCTTTTATTAGCCAGGATACATCATTACCAAGTCTAACACTATTTCCATTATAATGCTTATGGTCTTTGAACTTACTTTTGTCTCCAGTCATATGAATAGAAGAACTATCAATGATTTATCTGTCACTTTTGTTCACATAAGATACTAATGCAGTTGCTTTATCTTCATTAGAATCATCTTTCATAGCAACATAGACAACTTCATCATCATGATCATCTGATTCTTCATTGGATTCTTCTTCAACAATGTAGCAAGCTTTCTTTCCTTTATCCTTGTAGTCTTTCCTACTCTCATCTCTTTTACCTCTGTATTTGTTTCCATTTCTGTTATTTGACTTCTCAGGACATCTTGTTGCAATATGACCAACTTCATTACTATTGAAACATATGATGGATAACTTATCTTTGTATTTTCCTTTGCCTCTATGAGATCTCCTAGCCAATAATGCTTCAAGTTCTTCTACATCTTCTTCATTTGTATCATTGTCACTAGCAACATGTTTAACCCTTTTATTTCTCTTGTCTTTAAGTTCATTCATTGTCAGTTTTTCTTTGAAAATAGAATCCATATTCTCAGTTTTGAAATTATCAAAATTTGAAAGTTCAAAATTAGTGAGTCTACCAACTAGTCCTTCAAGGGTCAGATTATTACCAAGATTACATCCTAGTTCATGTGAAGCAAAGAATCTAATAGCATAGATAGGAAATAGGGTTCTCAACACTTTTATAATCATAGTCTCATCTTTAATCTTTTCATTTGATCCTTTAGTTTCATTTACAACATCTTTGACTCTTGCACAATACTGGGCTATAGTCTCACATTCTTGAATTATTATATCATTAAATTTTCCTCTTAAACTTTCTCATTTGGCTCTTAACACATTCTTATCTCCTCCATAGATCTTCCTTAGGGCATCCCACATCTATTTAGCAAAAGTACATTCTTTGATGCCATCAAACTCTAAATAGCTTAGGGTAGATGCGATATCCAACATTGCTTGATTGTGTTCTTTATTTTCTTTTAGTCATTGAGTAATAAGGGCTCCAGTCACTTCTACAAACTCAGTGGTCACAGTTGACATTGAAAAATCTCCAAGTCCTCCTAGATGTAGCTTCATCAAAAATTTTCATGTTCAAAAGTTTTCCTTCTTTAGCTTGGGTACCTCCTTTCTACACATCTTGATCTTTAGCTTCAAGTACCTTCAAATTATTTTCTCACAAGCACGAATAGCTCTAATACCAATTATTGGAATATCTAGAATAACTAAGGTGGGGGAGGGGGGTGAATCAATTATCCTAGGTCCAAAAGTACAAACAAACTTTTCAGTACTCATCAAACATATATGTGTATGCATTGATTAGATCATCGAATAACTCCATAACTCTTGTAGCTTACTATCCTAGGTCAAAATAACTTTGTAGAAATGTAAACATGAAACATCACAAAATCTTTCACACAATTTGACACAAGGATTTTACATGGAAATCTAATTTGGGAAAAACTACCGATAACATGCTACCAATTTTCACTATTCTAAAGTGAGCTCTATGAGGAGCCAACCTTGTTAAAGGTTACAATGCACATTGTTAAATGTGACCTTGATTAAAGGATTTGAATCACCTTGTTAGGAGTGAGCCTTGTTAGAGGACTTAAAAATATCCTATTAGAATGTCACCCTATTAAAGGATTTACTCATAACTATTAGGTCAACCTTAATCCAAAAGATTTATCCAGACTGATATGATGGTTAGAAAGTAGTAGTAGGACTTGATCTGATGAAGAAAACAACTCACTTGTAGATTTTAGCTCTTTGGTTTAGTCCTCCATTCTGCTTGGCATTCATTCCCCTTTGTCTCTAATTGCTTGTTCACCCTTCAAGCCTATACCTCCTTAAGCTATCATATTTAGTATATCAATTGCATATTCTTTCCTCTAGCCATCATATGAATCAACAAGTCTAGACTTTCAAAAACAAAATTATTTTTGCCTTATATCCCCTAATATAGAGAATTTTGATCTTTTGTTGATCAATCTCAATTGTCCATCTTAGAGTTAGGTTAGATTATCGAATCCTCCCTTCTTTCCATTTTGTTACCTATAGAAAATTCTCTTACAATCCTAATTAGATTCATCTCAAAATGATTTATCTTGAATTCTATCTTCAATAGGCTTCACAAAATTCAAGAAATCAACTTTATTGGCTTAGATTTATCAAATATTTGATTAAACTCTTTATGTTGTCACTCAACATCTATACTATCTACTCAACCATAACAATCTTTTGATGTTTGACCAATACTAGGTTTCTTGGCATGAACTACGTCTTCCTTGCTTAGTCATTACTGTTATTCCCCTTATGCTCAACACTTATTATATTTTTTTGATGCTCGACACTTACTAACTTCCTTTGCTCAGCCTATACTAACTTTCTACTCAACTTGAACTAAATTGCTCAGCTTAGACTATTTACTCGCTCAAGCTTGGCAGACACATGTTATTTCTAACTATTCTCCTTTTCTTAGCTTAAGAAACCTTTCACTTCAGCCTTAATTAGATAAACAAAACATCATATCATCAAAGTCTAACTTGGTCTTAGTTCTCCTTTTATACACCATATAACAAAACCTTTCTCTAGGTACTCTTGTTATCCTTTCTTTTCAAATCCTCTTCATCAATCAATCAAATGATAGAATTTAGACCAAAAAGAAATTTGTCTTACCAAAAAATAGCATGTTTGACATTAGTGAAAAAATAATTATTGTTCCAATACTACGACAATCTTCTCTTTTCAACAAATGGATCAATACAATTTTGGATTTGTATTTTGTTGTAGCAGCGTGATCATGACTCATGATTTATTACTCTTCTTACATAGTGATTATTTGATTATTTGAATCATTACTACATGTAGTAGAAATCAATGTTTGTATGTATATTGATGTCTTTTCTATCATAAACATGACGATCTAATAAGGATAAGTCAATGTTAATGTTGGTAGAGTAATAATTCTTCTTCCCAATGAAAGACACCTTAATGAATTTTTTCCCACTTTTAAAACACATTGAACAATTAATTCATTGAACAAAAAATGGAGGTGAATGAATATTGGCGATGGTACATTAATTCTTGAAGTAGCTTATTAAATATGCACTCAATAAACAAAACAAAAATATTCAGAGGAGAGTGCCTTTTGAAGCATCCATTTTGGGAAGAGACACTACTACACAACAAACCTATTTACCACAATAATTTGAGAAACAATTTTATTTTTATCTTTAATGCATTTTATAATTTTTAAATATTCTTAAATAAAGACAAAAGAACTAGAGGAGAGTTCCTTTTGAAGCATCTATTTTGGGAAGAGACAGTGATACACAATAGACCTATTTACCACGATAATTTGAGAAACAATTTTATTTTTGTCTTTAATTCATTTTATAATTTTTAAATATTCTTAAATAAAGATAAAATATATTTTAATTTTTATTTGTTAATAAATATTTTTTTATTTTAATCCTCATCTCATTGATCACATGCACTAAACTAGTGGTTGCTTACCAAGAACTCATCGTTTGAAATTTTTATAATTTCAATTAGTAGCAAGGACTAAGGAATGAATATTGGCCAAATTTAGTGACAAGGACTTGAATATGATAGATTGAATTTATCTACAGTGGATGGAAGGATATTCATCATGCAAAGCCTTGATCTAGCTATATGTAGGAGCATTTCAGTTTTAATTTTCTATGCCCTAGCTATATTCTTACATGGGTCTGTGGGTGACTCATGACCATGAAGAGTGAGGGGAAAATGGGTGGGAGGATCTAAAATTAGGTATTATCAAGGACCATTCCCTAGACATCTAGATCTACACTCCAAATAGGTAATACATTTTCTTACCCATCTATAGATCACATGGGTTTTTCTTTTCTAATTTTGGTAATATGCAAATGTAAAATTATTTTTTACCACTTGATATATTAATTATTTGGGTGAAGCAAGACAAGAAACCCTTTATTTTCATTTTTAATATTTGAAACCCTTCAGTTCATTTCTTCAAATGATTATTCTAGTTTCCCTCCATCACCGAAGCTAAAGAGGTGTATGGGAATAGTTTTTTCAAATCACTCAAGTCTCTTATCTCTATAGATCCTTTATTTCACCTCATTCTACTACTTTCAAGAACTACCTATACAGAGAGTACAATTAATTTTTAGAAAAAAATGTTCTAAACTCTTAGGTATAGAGTCTTTGACATGGGTTTGGTTATAAATTGGGGTACTAGGGATATTTGTTGTGCTTGTTTGTTTCAACATTATAACTTTGAATCTAAGTAGCTTTACTTGTTTGAACTTTAGATTTTTGTTGTGCTAGTTTTTTTCACATTAGAACTTTGAATGTCAAAAATGGTAGATTAATTTATGTTCATTGCATCTTGCATCAAGAGCTATAGGATATCCAATGTTTGTTATGATTCATAGTGCCTCTAACATGGCTTAAATTTTCTAATATATCAAACACCTCTTAATCATTAGATCATGAAAATTTTACCTAATAAATTTAATCTTTTCCTAAATCCATAGTTGAAAGCCAAGATCAAATATAGAAAAGAGCTGTAGGGAAACCTTGTTCCTACTAAAGTGTGGGTAGGGTAGGTTTTGGCTTGAGGAAGAAGTTGTGAGATAGAGCATGTCAAGGGGTTTGGTAGAAGATATTATAGTATTACAAACTTTCATATGTTTTCCTTACTTTTGTAATCAAACTTTGAATGCCTTTGTGTCTAGTCTTTTAGAGAAGGTCTGTCTGGCCACTGACATTCCTGGAATACTTATCTCTAAGACACTTAGTAGAACATGATTGTTACGAGGTTGATTAGGCAACTCAACAATACCAAGTGATGGGAGGGATCTTTAGAGAGATGGGTGAACAAAAGTAGTATAAAACATTATATATATTTTTAGAGTGTATGTATTTTAAAAAGTTGGAGGAAAAAGATTATATCCTATTAATAGCTCAAAAGCTTTTGATTTTACCCATTGTGTGTAATTAGTTTTTAAGATATTTCAGTGATATCAAAGTTGTTATCTTGTTAGCCTAGACAAAACCAACAAATGTATACATATTACTAAGAAAAAAAAATAGACTTATGCATTGCTCATCAAAAAGTGGTAGAGAATCAAGGTATAGGCATAGGGAATAATAAAGTAGATGATGCCAAATGAAGATAAAGAGGAAAAAAATTTCAAAGTAATTAATTTTTTGAGAGCTACTAAATTAGTATCATGGGAAGGGAAAAAAATAAGCAAGAAGGATAATGAAACTAAGCAAATAGTAGAGAGTTCACTACTAGGTAGAGATGCACAAGGAGCACCTTTATTTGTAGCCATGAATTGGAAAGTCCAATTGAAGTCAACTACAAGTAAAAAAATACCAAGTAGATTTTTTTTGCAAAAAATAAAGGATGTGAGATGAAGATATGGATAGACAACATGAAAAGTATTTGAATGCACCACGTGTAGAATATGGTGCAAGAGTGTAAAATTTCAAGCAAAGATTAATTCATGAACTTTTATACATGACAAGACTAGAAATAAAAATACACTTGTAATATCCTTGTCAAGTTCTTATAGACTTACAATGTAGGTTGTAAAAGTTCAAAGTCCTTGGATTAATTTGATTAGGAAAAACCTTAGCAAGAGAATTGGTCCATAAACATAATTATTCTAGTGAGCTTAATGCTTAAGGAAGAATAAATCAAATTTACAATATTTTGCCTTAAGGGCTTGAACACAAACTTTGGTATCATTGCCTAGTGACTCAAGGGTACAACCATATCATTTCCTATGATGAATTTTGTGAGAGATTGAAAAATGTATTCACAAGACACTTTAGGGAGTTTGCATAACTATGCCAACAAGGTCCAAGGATGATTATGTGACTAAATTCAAAAGATATAAGTGACAATACTTAACATATCAAAGAGGCATCTAGTGTTCTTTTTCAAAGAAGGGTTGAAAGAGCTCCTAGGAGATCTAATATGCCTTGGTACAGATTTAGTTCAAGCAGTCATCAAAATGGCCTTGATATTGGAACCATGAAATTAATTTCTCTCCTACCCCTAAATTTATAACATGGGAGACTACTATGCATAGCCAATCCTTTCCAAGAGTCTTCTATTGGAGATTTGGGTACATAAGAATACCATAGAAACAATAGAGGACTCGAAACAAATATATTCCACAAAGATGGGGGCTTGCACTCTCTTAACCCCTAGATCATTAGGAAGAAAAATTGTAAATATTCCAACTTGTAAGTAGACCATACCCTAACAACTAAAAGAAATAAATAGTTTTTATTTTCTTTCAAGTATTCGGTTAATAGGAGATGAGGTAACTCATTAAATTTAACACAAAGTGAGGTAAAATAATATTTTTATGACTACCCCATAATCTTACATCACCTCTAAAATGATATGCTGCCTTATTACCATTAGGAAACTATGAACCTAGATTTTAATCTTTACAGTGAACCCACTACTATTATGCACACCCTAAAATAAAATTGCACAAATTTGTGTATAGTTATGAAAACTATAGATATTTTTTGAGATTTATTTGAAAATAAGAGAAAAACCTAATAATTATAGAATCTATAAGTACTATGTAGTTTGACGAAGTTAAGAAGAAGTTTAAAACTCAATGGATAGAATATAGATATCTGCTACAAAACTATAAACAAGGATGACCTAACCAACAAGAAGATATTAAGATAAAGTCCTCTAAATGAGTGTATCCAAAATGGAAAGATTATAATCTACTGTTAAAGTATATGCCCCACTAGGTATGTATCTTACTGTCACTAGGATTATTGAATTTTAATTTTTTTAAGATGAAGTCTCAAACTTTCAAGAATAATGCAAAATAGAAAAAAAAAATTCTTTGTAAATGATGAAATTATACACACACACACACACACACACACACACACACACACACACACACACACACCATTGACAGAGAGAAAAACACAACATTTTTGGAAAGGTTGTACAATTGCAAGATAAACTAGAGGAATTGGTAAAGCTACCATTAGGTTGTTTGGTAATCATGGAGCTAATGTCATAATTCTAGACATTGCAAATGAAGCAGATATAAAAGTTATGAAATCATTTTCTTCCTATGTGATATATCCACTGCAATTTTACCAAGGAGAAATATGTAAGCATGGTTGTGTATTTGGCTATGAAAAAGAATGGGAATTTGGACATAATGTTTACTAACACAAAAATCAATAATACCTAGAAGGGGATCATGTGTTGTACTATTAGACTTTAATTAGGCTCAGCCTAACTCAAGTTGAGGCCTTAGTTTCTTTTGTGATAGAAGATGTTGCAATGGCACTTGTGGAATGTCAACTCAATCTAGGTGGAAATTTTAGAAATCCTAGCAAATCCCAAACTTTGAAAACTCTGATCATCTACATAATTCAAACATTTAATTTTAGAGATGCCCATTCAATACTATAATACAACCAAATTAAGAAATCCTACTTATGAGAAGGACCCTTTATATCCAAAAACTATGTGCCTTTTAATTGTGTCATCCAAGAAAAAATTCAAAGCATCCCCCTATGATCTATGAATAGCCAAGAAAATTAAGATTGAAAATCCCAACTAATTATCAAAGTCATTAATACAATCTCACTCATTCTAAGGATAATACAAATGGAAATGTACCAATAGATGACAAAAATGTTAAGAAAACACATACTAATAAGAGGTAGACAAGTTTACCCAAATTAAGAGGACTGAAAAATATGTTGGTAGAAGATTGGTAGGACAACATAAAGATTAGTAAGGGGCATTCTGGTTGAGGGAGGGAAGAAAAATCAAGATCTTATATTGTCAATCATCAATAAAATGCAAAAAATGAGACAAATTAAAAAGAAAAAATGAAATGGAAAGAGATCAGACTTGCAAGTAGGTGTTAAGATATAAATCTTCAAAAAAATTAAGAAGGAACTAGCAAGAGATCACTGAAAGGGATTATCAGATCCTATTAAGATTGGACTTAGGAAATTTTGACATATCTATGTGTGAAGCCTTCAAAGATAACTAAAAATATGGCGACTTTATCTTTGATGCCTTCAAAGATTACACAAAGAGAATTTTTTGAAGCCCTTAAAGATTACTAAAAATATTGTAAATTAATCTATGAATCCTCAAAGATCAATGAAAATAATTGTAAATTTTGATCTATGAAGCCTCCAAACATGACTCCGATCTTAATGCCAAAGAACAATGTGGTTGCATCACAGATCATCTGCTACAAAAAAAAACATGTTAACAAGGTTATAGTAGCATATCAGTTCATACTAAGGGTTCCAATATCCATCTTCATAAGTCACATAATATGATCATATCCCTCTTATTTAATTAATTTTTTATATCCATTAGGAATTTTTTTCAAATTTTTATGTGGATTGATGAATTTTTGTGTGCATTGACTCTTTTCTAACAAAATGAATATGTTGAGAAATATTTTCTAAACAATGCCTTATCAACTATGAATATGGATGTGAGGTAATTTGTTTGGTGTCCAACCTCAACAAAAATTTGTTCCATAGAATAAGAGCATAGCATTATTTCATAAGCTATGTTAGCTTCTTCCCCTGCATGCTCCAATAGGCTTGAAATTTATATTTGGAAAAGAAATGTTGATGATAGTCCTCATTAATTATAATTCACCTTTTCCTATTCTATTTAGAATAATATTTACTCTGTTAGATCTAATCTACTAGTATATCAAATTAGATTTGGGGACATTACATTGTGGTAGAGGAGTGAATCTATGTAAGCAAAAGACTATAACTACACTAGCAACCAAAGTAGGCCATTCAGTTACAAGCTCAAACACAATCACAAGAAATAGCTCATGGATAGATGAATGAAAGGGGGTATATTTTTTGGATGATAATAGCTCACAGAGACTGTAAACTAGACTTAATAGATTAGCAAGCTTGGGTTCCCTTCTAACATCTTAGTTTATCATACCTTGAATGCATAGGACTAGCATAACATATATAAGAAAAATGGATCAATTCCAATTAACAAATGAATAAGTTTAAGTCATTTCAATCATCTTGGTGTATTAGACCCTTGATGCAAAATAGTATCAACTCATTGATCACACGATTCCAAGACTCAATAAATGAGTTTTTTGATCACTATCAACAAGGGTTCCAATCACTTTCTTGTGCCAAATCATGTCCTTCCATCGAATGAGAGGATGTCATAGATAAAGATTTATACCAATTTTATGTTTTGGTGTGTTAGTTCCACACTTTTTGTCCTATTCTTTGAATTGCACAACTTGGTCCACTCCTCTTGGAAATTGATAGTGTTTGATAAGATCAAACTCTATCCTTGAACAAAAAGCTTTTTCATAGGTAAGCTTTCTCTAAAAGATAACCTAAGCCAACTAGGGACATCATCGGGCATGGGAATAACATTCTCTTTTTATTGAACCCTAGATTACCTCCTTTCACACCCCCCCACCACTAAACCACTCTATCTATCAAGATAATCACTCTCTTTCCATCAAAATTTCAGTCAAACTTCCTAACCTTCCACTTTAATTTGAGAAGGATGTGTATTGCAAGGTCACTGGAAATTCATGGAATCCACCTTCAACCCTATCATTGAATCTATTACAAGGATACAAAAAATACACCTTCAAAGTTTTAGCATCCTCTAATTTTTTTATTAGTTTATACTTAATTTTCTTGGGTTTATGTATATTTTATAAACTAGAAATTAGAAAAGTAAAATACTAGTCTGTGCAAACTTATTTCTATCTTTTTTATAATCTTTTGGAGCCATAATTAATGTAATTTATCTTGCCCACATGCATAGTTTTGTATCTCATCTACTGAGTTGGATATCTACTTCCCAACATAGAAAGGGGATAATTCTTTGGCATTCCATAAAAGGGAAAGCTTTTTTATTAGGTAAAATTTTGATTACAACTTGAATCCAAAAACTAAGCAATAATTTTAAAATTGTAAGAGTATAATATCTTTTCTTGATTAGTGCTTGGGAAAACTTTGCATATAAAGCTTGTAATGTCTCGTTTTAGGACATTTTCTTATTTATCTTATTTGTATCAATTTGATAATCTTTTTTTTATATCCCCTCCCTTTCAATGTTGGATATTATATATATATGCATGTTTCATAGAGTCATGTCCTTTAATTGATGATAATTATATTATATTAAGAATGATATAATTATATTAATTATATATATTTATATTAATAATACCATTTATTATATTAATATATATATTTATTATTTATATAAGTTAAATAAAATATATTATATCTATAGTGATATCGTTATTAATAGTATTCATTAATCTTATATATCATACCATTGATATATATATAATTTATATTCAATAGTATATTATTTTAAATATCTAATATATATATGATATATAATAATTTATATACTTTATTAATCATTTTAATATTATAAATTTATATATTATTAAATTATATATGTCAAAATGGGGATATCATAGTCCTCCCCTCTCGAATTTGCTTGCCCTCAAGTAAAATCATTCTTACACAAGTTCCTTCATAGATACAAAATATATACAAAAAGGCCTAATAAATTTACGAGATATACATCTTAATGAATGAAAACATGAAGCAAACAAAAGTAGTCATTCAATGCATGAAAGTACAAAGCAGACATGATGTAGATAGATGAAAACACAAAGCAAACACAGTGCAGACAGTTGAAGACATGAAGCAAACACGATGTAGATAGATGAAGACATGAAGCAAACACGATGCAGACAGATGAAGACATGAAGCAAACACAATGCAGACAGATGAAGACACAAAGAAAACATGATGCAGATAGATGAAGACATATGTTGTGCAATTCCTTGATTGTGGAGCTACAACAAAAAAAAATCATTAGTACACAATGCAGACAGATGAAGACATGAAGAAAACAGATGCAGATAGATGGAGACACACATTATGCAATTCCTTGATTGTGGAGCTACAACCAAAAAATCATTAGTACACATTTATATATAGATTTTCCTTTTTAGGATTTCCTTATATCAATCCTCTGACAAGGTATTTATAGTCTCAATTTAGAGACTACACTAAAATTTGATCTTACAATGACTTGTTAATCACAAGTATAGTTCATTATAATGTTACTTCATCATTTTTTGAGTATGGGAGGAGAAAATATAATAGGGTTCCCTATTACCCAGTCACATGCCTCACCATTCTCCCTCATTATTGTTATCTCTCTCTGATCATCATCTCCAAGATAGTGTCTTTGTATAATGTACCCTGGGGTATTTGCTCCACTGTAGGCCTTAGCTAGTATTGGATGATGTAGCCCAATGCCCATCTCACCGCAAGCCTTACTTAGTACCTCTGAGTGGTGTCACCCAACAAATTCCACCATCGACCTTATCTTATCTTGGAAGATGATGACCTTAGATAATTTAATTAGTTTTATTTTACAACATTCTTTGATTATTAACTCCTATCAACTTAAAAATTAATTTAATTTCATTGTAACTATTTGATTAGAATCATTGATAGTAGGTATTCTAGACTATTCAATATTCATCACACTAACAAAATGTGTCAATAACAAGAAAGACACTAACAATTATTTCATAACAATATATGCAATATGTGTGTGTGTGTGTGTGTGTGTGTGTGTGTGATGGGGTAATGATTTAGGAATGCATGATGGTCTTGCTCTCTCATTCCACATTAACGTGTTTATCCCTTAATCATATACTTTTTTCCATGATTGATATTAATATGACTTTGATTACCTCACAATGATTATGTAATGTCTGCAAATAGGATTTACTCCTTGCTTTAGATATTTATATTTTCCTTTTAAAATGTGATTTCTCTTATATCTCCTTATTTTGTGGTTATGAGTCATGCTAGGTTTAGTATGCTTGTATCAAATTTTTTTATGTTGTTTGTAACTCATGCATGAAGTTGCCTCATTTCTTTTAGGTTTTTATAGCCTCATATATGATCCATTCCTTGATGGTTAATGTTTTAGCTCAAATAGTCATCCAATAGGATTGGTCAAGGTAATAGAGATAAAAGATTCATATTATATAGCTTCATCATTTGATGCTTTCTAATTCCTTTGTTTAATTTTGATTCAGTGATGATCGATATAAGCTTTAGAATGTATTGGTTCCATTGTATGATAATCAAATTTTGGAAATTGTCCTTTTGATTTTCAATACCATGCACACAAATGCATACAATATCCTTCCATGTTATTTTCTTTGTAGCATTTATTATTATTGTGGGCCACTGGCTTTGACTTATGACCTAAAATTGATGACCTCCATGATAATGATTTGAATCTTACATATGAATACTTCCTGTAGCTCTGATTCATATAATAAATACAACTGTCTTGATGCTTGTCTTATAACTAAATTGAATTCTCTATAACTAATGATGTCTTTTATCTATCGTACAACTCCCAACTTTTGTGATTCTTTGACAATATGACCTAAAGTGATTCATGAGTCTTCTCTGGCATCGATTCTTAAGACTAGGTATCATTGATGTTCTCTTCCATGTAACATAAAATAAGGAATTATATGGTTTGATCACATGCTAATACTTATTATTTTTTAGCGGAAATGATATTGCTGATATGGCCTGACACTTATGACCAGTAGTTTGACTTTGTTGGCCCTCAACAACATAATTACTTTAGTTCCATAGTTGTCAATGGAAACTATAGTCCCAGTTATCTTATCTAACCATATGTTGACATAACTAGAAGAACAATCTATTTTCTTACAGAATACCCCCTGACATATATCAGTTTTTGTGAGGATATCTATCATTTCTATGCTGAGGGATGAGCATTGGTTCTCCATCTTTTTAACTCTTGTTCCTTGTTATATCTTATTGCTGACCCATCTACTATTAATGGTTATTGTTCTATGATCTTGTTAGTCTTTGATTGCTTTTTTTTTATCTTCTCAACATGTTTGTATGCTGTGAGGAATTGAAGGATGTTGATTATTGTGTCAAATGAAACTCCAATGCTCATTTCCCCTAACAATACTAGGTGATGTACTTAATTTCTTATTCTTTTATTTAATGTGTTTCTTAACTCGTATTATCTATGAATGGGATATGCCAACCATAAGGTCATCTATATGTAAAGATGGTGGTAATCAGTATCATTCAATTTTGTATCAATTCCTTCAAATTTTAATGCTCAAGTGTATAGACAATTTAAGACAATGAACTTGTCTACCAATAGCAAACACTCTTATATTCATTTTTATTATTCAACTATTCTCCACAAAGATCATGCTGACTGGCTCAACATTTCCTTCACTAATTAAGGCAAGAATCTTCTTACCCTCATTCTCATACACAATCTTTACCTTTGCCCTATATGTAGATCTTTGCTCTATCTTTGACCCGTAGGATGGCAGAATCATGTTCTGATACCACTTGTAATGTCCCATTTTAGGACATTTTCTTATTTGTCCTTTTTTGTATCAATTTGATAATTTTTTTTATATCCCCCTCTCAATGTTGGATATTATATATATATGCATGTTTCATAGAGTCATGTCCTTTCATTGATGATAATTATATTATATTAAGAATAATATAATTATATTAACTATATATATATTTATATATTTATATTAATAATACCATATATTATATTAATATATATATTATTTATATAAGTTTAATAACATATATTATATCTATAGTGATATTGTTATTAATAGTATTAGTGTTATATCATTTATTCATTAATCTTATATATCATAGTATATATATATATATATATATATATATATATATATATATATATATATATATATATATATATATATATATATATATATATATATATATATATATATATATATATTTAATAGTATATTATTTTAAATATCTAATATATATGTATGATAATGTATATGATATATAATAATCTATATACTTTATTAATCATTTTAATATTATACTTATTTATTATTAAATTATATATGTCAAAATGGGGATATCACAGATACTCTTCCACTATTCTGGGTAAGCACTATTTTTAAATGGGTTATGTATTTTTGTATATTTCAATGCCTATTTATGTAATGATCCTAATTGGCATCCACACACTTTTCTTTGTAACTTTCTACCAAGATATCTTCTTGGCATCCATACAAAATGGTAGACCAAGTACTTTAAAAAAAAAAGTTCATTCATTATCATTCTTAGGTGAAATAAAACATTAACCTAAGCTTGACAAGGTAGCATATAGAGTAATTATTGATTGCTAATTGTCTACCAATTTCTTGTTGGTAGATTGATAGTTATCTTCCTACAAGGCCTCTTCAATATTTTAAAATTTGTATGGATATAATCTTGATGGGATCTATAGTTCCTTACATGAAAGATTTCCTCAACTATATCAAGTGTACTATTCTTCATCAGGTCACAATTATTGGTTCAACTATCAATCACCATATTAACAAACATTACCATTCCATCATTATACAATCGATCCTTAACTATTCCAAAGTACTATCATTTATCCCATTAATCCTTTCTATTAAAATTCATTCCATTACTCCTTATTACAACCTTTCTCAGTTGTTACACACTACTCACACACACTCACACACACACACACACACACACACACACACACACACACACACACACACACACACACACACACACACACACACACACACACACACATGCACACATGTACACATGCATGTAAGCACACAAACACACGCATACGTGCACAAACACACACACTAAAAGAACTCCTCTACTCAACTATAGAACATGTCACTATTCAAATGCCTATCTAGTCTATTTTGACCAATTTGACCATCTTTGAATAACATGGCTCAATAGGAAACCTATTTGTGGCACTATTGGCCTTATATTCAACATCATATAAGCCAAAATATAAACAAATATTAAAATACTAACTATGGCCTTGATATGTCCTTATTACATTTATTTGAAAGAATTGCCCTTATTGTTGATAGTACATTGTGCATTTAGGGAAATAACACATCATCATCATTTGAATATAGCAAGACCTAAATTAGGGACAAAAGAATACTTCAATGAAAAGATATATTATAATTGCAAAAGGTGCCAAAGTAGGAAATTGAAGAAGCAACCAATGGTTCATATCCATAATTTGCACTATGCAGTTCACATAGAAGAGGTGTAATATAATTAAAAAATTGGTATTCTTAAAATAAATTAATAAATACATTATTTAATACATTATTGATCATTTCAAAGGATTTAATAATGAAAAGCCACTTCCAGTTCATAATATTGTTGAAGAGACATTAGATGTCACTAATGATGGCCACTCTAAAGACAAACAAAAGGGCATATTTATGGATGAAACTACTTCGCAGATAAATGAGTTTGGTATCAATAAATTCATCGAAGACTTCTACACATCTTTAGAAGAAGTACTTTATTCACCCCTTGCTCATTTGGCTAGGGTGCTTCTTTTCCCAAATGTTGATACATCTATATTGGTGACAATTATGTTGTTGTTGAACCTAAAAGATACACATGGATTGACAAATACATGCTTTATTGATATATTAAAGTATATTATTCAACATTCCCACAACCTAATTTTCTCTAAGCATCTCAATTTTTTTGAATATCGAGTATACTCATAAAAATTATTTGTTGCATCATGTAGACTTTTGTCAAAAAAAATACTTCCAAGGAAAATAAGTTACCCCATTCTCATAGAGAACTATCTTTAGTAATGAAAGATATTGGAATGGATTACAATATGTATGATGCATTCCCAAATGACCATATACTATACTATGGAAAGAATGCAAATTTTCAACAATTCCAAGTATGTCATACAAGCAGGTATAATCAATATCAAGTATTAAAGAAGGTTCCTTATAAAGTACTACAACACATTCCACTAAAGCCCAGATTCGAGAGGATGTTCAAAAGTAAGGAGTTAGAAAAATATATGAATTATAATGCAAAAGAGAGGAGCCATGATGGTATCATGTATATGGATGTAGATAGAAAATAATGGAAAGAGATTGAGGAAAGATGGCCACATTTAAGAAGTGAGTCAAGGAATGCAAGAATTTCTCTAGCAATGGATGGTGTCAATCCTTTTGAAGATCTCAGAACAACATATTCTATTTGGCTAGTTTTAATTATTAACAAAAATCTCCCCCCTTGGATGGCAATGAAGAAGGAACATGCAATGTTAACTCTTATCATACCATATATATACCCCTTGGATGGCAATGAAGAAGGACCATGCAATGTTAACTCTTATCATACCATATATATATATATATATATTGTCAACTTAGGGAATATCAAGTAAAGGACATGGATGTATACATGGAGCCCCTCATTGATGAGCTTTGAGAATTATGGGATCGCATAAATATGTATGATGTATCAAGATCCATTAATCATAGAAACTTTGTATTTCATGCAATTCTTATCTAGACAATTTATGATGCCCTGAGGCTCTTTATTTATTGTGGCAATATATTATAAAGTGCAATTGTAATTATTGTGTGAATTCTTCATTATCATGTTCATTGTATCATTTTCTAAATATGACATCCATTCTTCTTTCAAAACCACAAACAAAGGGGAAACATGGTTGTCCATCGCATGGGCCAAAAATGTTGTGTAGCCACTCAAATGATCTTAATAAAAATGTATATGATGAGTATAGACAATTCTTACCAAAAAATCATTGTTATCAAGTGCGGGAGAAAATTTATTTCAATGAAAAGGAAGTGGAAGTGAGGAAGCCAAGAAGAATGAACCCTGCTAGGTGCAAGTCCTCGTATGACAAAAAAGAAGAGATGAGATTTCCACTAGGAATGAAAAGACTATTTTTTAAAAATTGGAATATTATGAGAACCTAAACATAGCACAACTATTTGATACTATGCACATTGGGAAAAATGTGGCTGAGTGCTTGTGGAAACATCTTAATGGAACAAACCTTGAAGCACAAATAAAGTTACAAAAGGATATGCAAATCACCAATATCATGACAGCCTTAGTGGTTGCATGTAGAGAAATCATATGTTTATGCTCCATGGAATTTTACATCAAAGGAGAAGCTAAAAATCATTAATACATTGAAAAGCATAAGATTTCCTTCTGGCTTTAGTGCTACATTAAAAATTTTATTCACGAGAGATGGATTAGAGTTCTTAGGCCTAAAAACACATGTTTGGCACAATTAAATTAAGGAAACTTTGTGGAACATTACATTTATTGGAGGTACAATTATGAATTTGTAAATATGAGTGATAGAATATATTAATACACATTTTAATGTGGTTATTTGTGAATGGTTGTGCAACATGTATTGCCTACGACAATACCAATCACTTTTGGCCACGATGTCACATTAGCTATTTACAAACTATCCAAATATTTAAGGTATTTTTGTAACTCTTATCATTTGAAATGCATAATCTCTTATGGATTTATATGATTTTATACTTTTATATTTTACCATATCATAAATATTTTGTAATACTTTTAATACATGTAGGTGGGTCTCATCTAAAGAGATACATCAAGATGAACCCTAAAGTATTGGAAGAGGAATAATTTACTTTTGATGTGTGATATTTAGAGGTGTTGTTGGTATCTCCAATTATTGTTGTCTATTAGTGTAAAAAACTTAGTCATTTACAAGGAAAAATCACACGGTCATCACTGTGACTGAGCTACTTTATATAGGCTGAGTCATGAACATAAACAAGTGTTTACAAAGCTCTATAGGAGCTGAGTAAGTGTATGGTCACTGATTATTTTCTACACAAGATGAGCTCAACATCAATCGACTAGTTTCAAGCATACAAGTATCGAGTTACATTGTATGTGCCAAGCACTATATAGACTGAGAAACAACAATTTCGAGTGTCGTAAATTAGTAAATTTTGAGCAATGCAGATTTTACATGAAAGTCAGGAGGGTAACAAATTTTGAGGTAAAACATTTTTAAGCTAACATAGAAGGAACATTTAATATTTGTAGATGTTTTTATAGAGATTTTTATACGTGAATGACATAGATTAGATATCCCTATGTTTTGTGATCAATGATTCAAATAGAGAGGCTATTTTGGAAGAATCTAGAAAACTCTTTATATAACTCTTTAAATAGAGAAGATCTTAACCTAGATCATTTGGTGTGGTGTAGTGTGATATGGTATGACATGTAGAGGAGAAGTGTATGCATGCCAAAAAGGAGTAATTAGAAAATAGCAAAGTGAAGGATCAAGAATAGATCAAAAGCCAAGATTCTATTATCACTTAACAGAGCAAGTGACCTATTCAAAGCAGCAAAGGGAAAGGGGAAGACAAGTATTCTCAGATTAGAGGAGATGATCATTTAGCAAGGAGAAGAATCAAAATCAAATTATAGAGCACATCGAGAGTCAGGTACTGAATCAGTTCTAGCTGACTTGAATCAAGGTAAATCTCTGAATAGAGTGGTCTTAACAATTCTTTGTAAATCTCCTAACAGAGTCCTTACTTTGTTGTCAGTGTTAAATCCTCTAACAAAGTGAGACCTAACACTCTCTTAAGATTTTAACAGGGTAGATCCCTCAAAGGGTAGATCATATTTTATGATCAAACATTGTAACCATAACATGTTAACTTTATTACTGTAGTCGTGAAGATGTGGGGTGTCATCCCCACTCCAGTTTTACCTTCACCTTGGAGGGTTTCTAGATAACAAATATTGTGTTATGTGTTTATTTTGATGCATGTTATAGATCAGATTTACATGTTACAACAAGTTTATTATCATAAATTTTACATGCATTAGTTAATTGGTGAATGAATGAATTGGTGAAAAGTAGAAGAGCTCAAGATTTTGATTCAGCCCCCCCTCTTAGTATCTTTTTATCCTGTATATACCTCCATTAGTCAATAAATACTTCTGTCCAAGTTTTTTTAAACTCTCAAGAGCACTACCTTGTACACCTAGTAGAAGAGATTGAGTTGTGTGGGCCTATTCATATTTGAAAAATGTATCTTGTGGAGAGATTATGAGATTTTTAAAACAATTTGTGAGACAAAAGGCTCACCTAGAAGGGTCCATTGTTGAGGGTTACATGGTTTTCCAATCAATGGTTCATTTGAGTGAGTACTTACCTAAGTTGCACCTCAAAAAACCACTATTATGGAACTATAACAAACATCCATAATTTGAAGGAGAGAAATTAGAGGATCATGTGACTTCAAAGAGGATAAAAGGTATACAAAAATGAAAGTAGTTTTTAACTTAAGTTTTATAATACATGGATTTTGTTGTTATCTTAATATTCATAATAGATGGATTTTTTTTTTATCCAAAGTTTGAAAATACATAGATTTAAATAACTATTAATTATATTTCTCAATGTAGGTGCTAAGGAGTGGGAGGCATTACATTTGTATATTGCATACAATTCTGACTTTATGTCAAAATGGATGAAGTACACTAAAAAAAAGAAATTAGAAGATGGAATGGTATTGACCAATGTAATGCTTCACTAAACATAACTAAAAGAATAGAAAACAAAGAGCAAATACCATAAATGCAATAATTTTTATTTATTAAAATATTCTTAATACAAGTACATATACACAGATTGAACCATTCTCAATCTGAAATCCTCAATAAGAAATATAATATCATCCAAAAATGTTTCCATAATGATGCTGATACAAATCGAGTTCACTACAATAATGTAGTACAACATCATTTCTAAACACCTATGTCCAACATAGGGACCCTAATGCTGTTTCAAATAGTAACTTCAATAGTCATCTTTGGTTACTTGCTAAACAATCTTGAAGCACCTGAAAACCACACAGAATGAAACAAACACAGAAAGGGGGATCAGTACACACTGAGTTGAAAAGCGTAATCCACCTGCATACATGTTAGATTTAAACATATACGTATCCATAATGCAGTTATCTGATTCACTTAACATAGTGCAGTTTCAAAATTAATTTTCAAGAAGTAAACATTTACTTAACAAAGAAAAATTAAACTCGAACTAAGAATAACCCATAAATGAAGCATATATATATACTAAGGTGTCATCATTATGGCACTAAGATTCTGCATCCATGTATGGTATGCTCATAGTCAACACATAACGATATTCTCTATTATACTTGTCAACGACAGAATAGAGATATCCCTTGTTCTCCATACTTAACCATATAGGTTTAAGTTATAGGTAAGGCCAATTATCTTTTATATGTAATTAACCAACCCAATTCATTTAAAGTTATCACTAAATTAATTAACTGAATAGGATAAACCAAATTCAGCCACCTTGATATATGTTCATCACAGCTATTTTTAAAATACACATCAAGCAGATTTACAAAAGAATGTTCATGCAACATATATAAACCAGTATACAACATGATTCTACATCCTTTAATCTATTTGAAACATATCTTATACTGCCAATTTCAAAAGTAACTTAGGTTACCATAACTACAAGAGCATACTATAATATTAAAATCACATAAATATAATCAAACTAACAATACTTATCTATTCAACCAACTGCTACGGTTTCGATGTTCTCATTGGTCTATTATTGTTCATATACATATATAAAAGCTATAACATAGGTTTCAACAAAATGCCATTTCATTTAAGGTCTACTATGAACTATTATAATAAACTTTAAACCATAGAACGGTCTACACAACACATCTGTGTGTATGTGATATGTTTCATGTAACAAAGTTTTTTGTTAAACACATTATATACCTGTCATGAATAATGATATTGACCGCTTTATGACTAACACATTTTGAAACCTCTATCACTTGCTATGTTCGACACAATACATCCACTTATGATTTCAATCACAAATAGGACAACAAATCTACCATGTCTCATATAATCAACAGCAAATCGAAAACTATGGTTTACTATATCATACATACATACCACTCAATGAAATTTCTTAGATCTAAACTAAGAAAACTAATATTATAATGTTTCAGGTTAACTATTTGACAAAATGCCTTGGCTCTCGACTGTGATCTTGAGCTCATATTTAAAGTAAACCTGAGACTGAGGCTGTGCCTCTTACATAAGTATAGTTCAAGTGAGCTCTGCTACATGGGTACTCACAGAGTATGATCAAATTTTTTTAACAATAAAACACTTATATGCTATAATACAATCCACCATCATGCTATCTATCGTGAACATGAATTTCTCACATAGCTCGACTCTTCGAGTATAAAAGAAACTATAACCCATTTCATAAAAACTAACACAAGTATATACATATCTAGAAACTGTTCTTTAACAATCAGGTCAAGATCAAAACTAAAACTCACAACATCAAACACAGAGAAGAACACACATACAGATCCTCAAATTTATATAAAACTTGAAATGGAAAGACCCATTTTAAACAACAAATACACCTTACCCACAACCAAACATGAATATTTACAGATCTCGGCACCTCCAAATGCCCAGAACTATGAATACCCATACTTGGGTATCGATAAGTATGTATTTTAAAACACAGATCTCATATTTCCTTCAACAACTAACACTACAGAGTAGTAAAAGATTTAAGTTAGAAAATTCCCCCTACCTCAGATTACTGAAGGTGAAATGCACAACAAAATACTGGCTCTACACTAAAACTTGTTGTCGAAGTCGAAATGAAAAGAATTCCAAACCACACTTCCCAATCGAATACTGACCAACAGGTATAAAATTTCGTAGAGAAAGTAATAGAATTACTTGCCGTGAGAAATAAAACCCTATTCAGCCCCATAAGACAATATATCCTTCCAACTAAAACCCTGTATATTGTCGACCCTTCAGGAACCAAACACAGGTGGAACGTATAATCAGAACAAAAATGCCAAAATATCGACATTACTTCCACAAAGCCCAACTTGCAAGGATATGGCGACTGAGAACTTCAGTGCCATTAAAGCCCCACTACAAAATGGCATTCAATAGACTTAACTCTGCAAAGAGTCGTGTATATAGCAGTTCACTACCACCGCCATGTATTTGGCAAGATACAATGCATAAATATCCCTAAGTTTGCATTCGAAACCCATAAGGCTTTTAGGGAATTATAAACCTCAATTTAAATAACCAAAACATTTGATATAACATAGGCTATAGGTAAATGGTATAAGCCATGGGTTGTAAACCCCCTTTAGAAAAAAAAAAAACAAAATATCAATATATATATATATATATATATATATATTCTAGAACCATTAGGATATTTTAGTCCTTATAAACACAAAGATAATATGTTAGGATAATCAATCCAATTAGAATTACATAACATATTAATAAAAATAACCCTACTAATATCACAAATCACAAGTAAATAAAATTAGGGTTATATTCTCCATAATCACTACAAATGACTGAATGCTCTGAAATCAAAACTATGTAAGTCTATATAAAAATAACATATGTATTTGAAGCAAGCAAATCATTTAACATTTATGCATCAGTAAAACACAAACTGAAGCATAACATCGCAATTAAATATATATTTCTCCTAGCTGATAAGTCAAATCAAACTGAAATAAAATTTTCTAATATTAATCCAAAAGTATTGTGCTTACACTACAATAATGTAAAATTAGAGATATCTAACATGATAATCTTGAGATAGCAATATGTTCTAACATAAAAAACATGTTCCAAAAACTATAAAAACCATGTTCTACAGATAATACAATCATAACATCAGAAAATAAACTTATAACCACAAAGTCATAATATGCAGTAAAACCCAAGTAGTGGTCAGGCATGACAACCAACATATATAATAAACATGTTTGAAAATTTTCTCAAGGACTTCATGTGAGCCATAAAAGAAAATGTCTAGATAGATTCTCATGGAATTGGAGAGCAATATTGAACATGAGACATCAAAAGGGTGGAATAGAGTGACAACAATTGAATTTCATTAAAGGATCTAAGAATGGGGAGACGATGCATATATATTAACATACTGGAATTTAAAAAAAAAAAATCTATTTTATATCATTGAATCTAATTAGTTAAATTTTATTTGAATTTATGTAACATACTACACATGAATGTGGAATTTTGGGCATCATTTCTACATCAAAAAGATGATGAAAGGAGATAAACTTATGATTGTAGAGTTTCAACATCTTTTGAGGTAGAATATCATTCACATGTAAATGATAGATAACAAGTCACCAACACACTTCACTATTATGGAGAAGTGGATGATATTATAGAACTTGATTTTGTCTCTTTCAAGAAAGTTATTTTTTGTGTTGAATGGTTGTTGCCAAGATTTAGTCCCACCCTTGTAAAACTTAAAGTCATTGGTATGAAAGTGAGTGTGTGCCCAAGAATGATGTCTAAGTATCGTTTAGGTCACTTACTTCTCATCTTTCCCAAGTGCTTTACTTTCTTTGTTTTTGGGGTCCCCCTTGCATTACCTTTACCCACCATCTAAGAGGATTTCCTATTTTTATGGTGTGCGCGGGGTCTAGGTGATCTAGGCATGGTTGGGGTGTGTTCTAGTGTCCTCTTGATGAAAAGTAAGTGTTTCTACATTTCATTTTCTACTATCTTTCCCTAACATTCCATGTCCCATGAATTTTGAGATTTTAAGCTGATTTTCCCCTTGTACAAAATATATCGAGTGCATATTGAAGGATGGAACTATGATAGTGATTAAACAGCTGCAAATATGGTTATGTCATGCTAGAAAGGCCTACAAAGCTAGGCGTTGAAGCCAAAATCAATTCCATTCAAATTTGTAGAGGTAAAATCAAGTGCTACAAGGGAACACATGCCTATAGGTTTTCTATTGCATACTCATGGAAATAAAGTTGTTTTGTTCTACTTATGAAGCTGTAATTACTTGAGCCAATTTCTAGTCTCAATGATCAAATGGTGATAACATGATGTTGATGAATCATTTTGGATTCATAAGAATTAAGAGATGTTTAAAGACCTAGCTTTGAGGCCATCAGATGTCTATCCTACGGTAATGAAAAAAGTTACTTATTCAGAGGCCTTTGGATATAGAAACACAAGTGACTTCAAAGTATGAATATTCCTCAGAGATGCTTGAAAGATACTTCCAGAGAAGTCAGTAGTTGGAATGAAACACTAATATAAAGGAGATGTAGTGTTAAAATATTTAGGTGAAAAATGAAAGGATGAAGTGCACAAGCCATCTAAGGATCACTCCCTATGGTATGATCTCAAATAGAAGGAAAATGGGTTTGCAGAAAAGCTAAGTTTCTCTCTCTCTCCCACATATGTTAACATTATCAAGTATATCTACATTTTGGATTCTGAGGAAAAGTAAGGCACTTCCTATAAAGCTAAATAATTTGTGTTATTAAATGATTTTTAGTCATACCACTTTAAGTAAAGTAATAGAGCTTTCAAGAATTCAATATTTTACATGCAAATAAATAAAAAATTTAAATAGCTATTGATTATGGAATTAAATGAAAACCCTGCCATTATAATTGTTGGCTTAACTTAATTTCATTTGTGTGTCAACAACGTTTTAATTCCTATACCTATTTCATTGGAATTTCCTATAATTAGTTTCTCCAAGTATATTTAAATGGTTATTTATCAAGAATTGTATCTTGTGCAATCATAGTGAATGAAAATTAGAGACACTAGTTACGATAAGTTAATTGGCCTAGAGAGTGAATTAAAAGAGCTAACAGACACATCTTTCAAAATTCTATGATTTGGGTGATCTATAGAAGACTCAATTTTCAACCCATTCATCCAATTACTCAAAAGATTAAAGAGAGTGGACTGGTTGAGGTAACCAGATTTCTAATGGTAGTTAATGCACCTAAACTAGTAAAGGAATGCATTGAGAGATAAAACCTAGAAAAAAAGCATATTTTTTTCCTAGCCAATCTATTCTCATCTCAATCAACAAGGCACTGATGCATTCTGCATTTGACATTCTTGTAAAGGAGTAGTATTGTGATGTTGATTTTGTATCTTCCACATCAATGTTTAATGAGAAGAAGATCCTCAGATGGGAAGATATGCAAAGGACATGGTTCTAGACTACTCACTCAAAGAAGAGAAAAATGTTGAAGACCTTTTTTGGCACAAATTTGAAAAGATAAATAGTGGATATCCTTACACTCCTCCTAAGATTTATAGGAAAAGAGGAGATCTTGGAGTTGATCAAGCACCATTACTTTCTAGTACAAACTATATGTGCTAAGGATATGCAGATCAACTAGGCATAGATTATCTATGATGAGATCACCTTGTGGTTGAATTCATCTAGAGGATTCAAGCAATTTTACATGTCCTCATATATGATCTATGCATTGGAAACTCACCACTTATGGCCCAACCTCCCAAGCATCCCAAACTATGAAAAGTGCACAAAAGTATATGAATTCTACCCACATATGTAATTGAAAAGAATCTTTGAGGAGTATGTGGTTTTTAATGATGCCTTCACAATGAGGCTATGTCAGGAATCACAAGGATGCCCTGAGAGGAGATTTTCACCAAATGCAATCTTGGCCATAAACCAATTCAAATGCTCATTAATCTAGTTTCCAAGCTTCTCCTATTTATGAATAAGAGCTTATGAAAACTTTCCTAAGAGGTTTTCAAGATATCCAAAAGACAAGGTAGTTCTAGTCAAACTATATCGGTAGATCTTTGAAGTGAACACCCTATGTTCTAATGTAAAGAAGATATTTGAGATTCCCTTCCCTATAGTGGTTGGACTATATTCATGTGTTTCTAGATTAGATGCTCATAATTTGGTGAAGATATTTGAGAGAAAAACTAAATTGTTAGACTATGAGGTACTTAGACCTCAATATGATCGAATTAACTTTGTAAGGGATTACTTGAAGTTGGGATATGCCTATAGGCATGTTCTAGATATTGAAGAATTTTGGTCCAGGTGCCTCAACTAGTACCAAACTTGGGAGAGGTTTTGGTCATGATTAACCATTAATGAGATTAAATTGTATAACGATTATGTTGATGTTTCTAACCTTGAAGATGATATAGCCTACATACACCCCACATCCTACAAGAAGATCAAAGACACCCCAATTTTTTTAATCCCACCTATAGGTCTAGTCATTGACACTATGGAGGTTTTTATGTAGTGGATAATCAAGAGAATAGATAAATGGGTGGAGTGGACCTAAGAAAGGAAGAAAAGGACCAGGATTACTGATTCTATGGGTGGAGTACTATTAGCTGGAGCCACCTAGTCAACCTTAGCAACAACCACCACAACTACTACATCCACATCTATAGGGTCATTACATTCCATTAGCCTAGGTGGAGACCAACCACTAGAAAAGAATGTGCCAGTCACTCCTACCTAAGGAGCTAGATTGCTTCCAAACATCAGGAATGTTGGGGAGAAGAAAGATGATAAGGATAAGGGGAAAGAACAAGAAAAATTAGTGGCCAAGCCATCTTCCTCTATCCAAGTCATTAATTTAGATAGCGACACCAACCTCATGGATGACCAAGAACAAGATGCATCTTAGCAAGGGGATAACTTAGCCTTTTGGTAACTAAGGTCACTGCCTACCCTGTTGCTTCTCAGAGCAAGACAACTCTTGTTCTAGCCCAATGCATTGCAATCCACTATCAATGTGCTCTCTACAGAGTCATGGCTCAAAGAGACCATTGATAGGAAGAAGAGGAAATATGAGGAAGAAACTCCATTAAAGGACTTGATCACACAAGTCACCTCATCTCAACCATCTAAGAAGGCCAAGAAGAAAAAGACTATCACTACACTAGTTAGTAGAGATAGCTAAGCCACACAAGGAAGTTAGATTTCATGAGCTTTCAAAAGATGATTTCCAAATTAGAATGATGGATCTTGGCATCCTAGTTCTCAACTCCATGGTGAACATGTGGAAGTCCACCAATAAGAAAATTCAAGATAAAATGGAGGATCTTAGAGTAGAAAAAGAAATCTTGAAGGCCTCAAATAGAGAATTGGTAGAGTACATAAGGTCTGCACTTGAGAGCACTTCATCAAGTCAAATTGACATGAATGGAGAGGAGAACAATAATCTACTCCTAAAGCTACAACAAGAAAGGTAATTTAGGAAAGTTGGCCGAGCATGAGTAATCAGATGAAGGCTCAAGGTCCCCTACTAGTTGAAAATTTTGGAAGCCTAGTGTTGGATGCTCACAAGCTCAGAGAAGCAACTTCAAACCATCTAAAAAATGTACAAAAGGATAATGAAAAGCTGATAGAGTAGTTGGCCCTTCTACAAGAAGTAATTGACATGAAGACAAATGTGGCCATTACTCATGGGATCCTCAAGATAGATAAGGAGTCATTGTTTTACTAGAAACAATCCTTGGAGTTTGTTATAGAAAGCTCTATGAGATCCTCAAATGAGATCAAGGATGTACATGACCTAGTGTAGAAGGTCATTGAGAACTTGTTTCAATACTTGAAGATACTACAAACAGAGTCATTTATGTTCGCTAATGGAAATCTTGTGGCTATTGAGAGAATGAAATCAAAGTTCTTGGAATTTTTTGATGAATTCGTTGACCCATTCAACTTCTTAGTGTCCAAGATCTAGGAAATCTCAGAAATAAATGTGATCATAAGTAGAGAATTAGATAAATTCTAGTCAAGGGTCACCTTAATAGATGAATTGACTAAGATGCATGACTACTGGATGACTTGAGCTGACAACATCATCGTTCTAGATGTCAAAGAATTGGACAAAGTAACTGACACCATGAAAGCCTATAGAGTCAAATTAGTTACTCCTAAGAAAACATGATGTTCTGATGCTCTTTCAGACATCTATCATTCTTCCCCTTCTCTTTCTTTTTGTATCTATTTTTGGCATTTTGTTAGTATCTATAATGGAAAATGATTCAAGCTTGTCCTATTTTTAGTTTATTATCTTTAAAGGTGCTCTGTGAAGTAATCATCTAGTGTAACCAACCATTTTGAGAAGGCCTATAAATGTAACCTTTTAAGAAGTTAATAAGATCAGAAAAATCACTTTTGAAAAAACCCCTATAGCTGGGACTATTGTGTGTGACTCTGAGTCTATTTCAAGTTTTTTTTGTTCATTCAGTTTCAGTATAGTGTTTGGAATGAAGGTGATAATATTGAGAATTGAATGAATGTGAATGAACTTGGTTTTGTTTCCTTCATTCAATAGATTGTAAATCTACCTTTCTTCAACATAAGCATCTCTTTTGTTCTCTATGCTATATGTCATAGTTTGTGTGTTCAGTAAAGTTAATTGCATAAGGAAATCATAAATTTTTGTGTGGAGTAGCTGGGGGATAGAAAATTTGGGTATATTCAAAACATTAGCTAATTGTGTAATCCAAAAATTACTTATTATGCAATCTCTTCCTTTCTTCCTGTTATCATAGCTAGTTATGCATGTTTCCATTCATTACTTTGTAGGTCAGAGTTGATTACATGTTGTGAGTTAGTCCCCCTTTCTACTGCCTAGGTTGTTTAAAGTGTTGAGAAACTTGGTTTTTTCCTCTTTTGCTCTTTGGTTAAGAACATACCACCAAAACTCAAAAAAAAATTGCTGTATATCTTGCATTCAAAAGAGAACCGTACCTTTAAATTCATGGTTCCTTGATAGATTAATACATTTACCCAATCTATTGTTAACTTCTTTGTCCTCCATAGGCCATTGGGCAAGTTAAGAGTCAAGGTATAAACGAAAAAGATAAGGAAGAAAAACTATTAACTAACAATGGTACAAAATTATCAAAGTGAGTGAAGAAAAAACTATCTTTCTATACAACAATGGATTCTATATGATTAATACATCTAGGTTTGAAGCCACTTCTAAACCTTGTGTTTCCAAATCAATGTATAAAAAAATTCCTCATTCCTAATTTAGAACAATACGGATCGTCATTTATGATTGATTATGATCCAAGTGGACAAAGAGTAACATTTGTTCAAGACATAAAGGGCCATGCTTTACTTGAAGATGAAGACTTTAGTTCCTCTTGGAGAAATAGATGACCAAGATGAAGATCATAATGAGTTTACTAAAGATCCACAAGGACATGACCATGAAGATGATGAATTTACTGATTTGCATTTACTTATATTTGAAGATGACAGGGAGCACAAAAATTATAATATTAATTTATTGGTAGATTTAGATCCCATTAATGATGGGGTATTTATTCCATCAGATAAGGAAATTTCTTGTGAAGATGACAATTTTGATCACCATGTTCACTTTAGGATTGAAATGAGGATTTATACAATATAATTATATCTTTTCATTTATCAATTATCATGCAAGCAACCAGATTATTTCCTTGTTGTGTAATTTTTTTACGATAAAGTTGTGTGAATTTCTCATTAAAGTCACATGTTGAGTTGATAGTTTTTGTTAAAAATAACAACTTACAATCCACCTCTTAATTTGACATAATGTCAACACCCAAATGATCACATGCACTGTGATAATGTAATCAAATCCTCTACTAGTGGGATTTGGTGTTATAATGTCATTAAATCCTCTACCGTGTTCTTGAATTGATAATGAAACACCTTGGTGTTCTAATTCTCCTCATGAAATTACTGCAATGATAATGATACCTTTTTAGTTTTAACATTTCAATTTTAGACTTGTGGTCCTTTAGTTATGTACGAATATTTTTTTTGTAGTGAATAACAACATCATAGTGCTCAGGTATATTTGGTAGACATGCTCTCTATTTGTAATGCTCTCTTTAATGTGGTTGACATGCCTCCTATCTATAGAATAATTATGATGCTCTTTGTTGTGCATTCACTATGCATATTAGAAATCATTTTGGTAACACTTACCAATGACTATCGTCTCTGTAATTTGTTTTTTATTAGGAAAATATGCAATCTAACTTTTGTGAACAAATTGTCTAGACTATTTTGGTCCTTGTCATTATCTCATTCCATAGCCTGTTTCTCACATGTTAGTAAGGCCTTCTTTAGTATATTCAAAATTAGCCCATAAATAAATAAAAGTCATGACTTTATTGTGATTAATCATAAATAGGCTTGGAGGCTAATTAAATGGATTAAAAAATTGTGTTTTTTCAATTTCTTGTTCAAATGCAAGCTACCTCAATAATCCATGAAAAAATACCTTTATAACATAAAGTCACAATTTCTTTTGGTTGATTACGATAAAAATTCTCTATTTTATCTTACAATTGCTAATCTCATGTACAATTTTCTTTTGACATCTAATATCTACTAAGATGGATTCAAATCAATCTTATGTTTAACAACTTATAGGAGTGAATCTTACATAACATGATAACATAAGGTGCATACGATAAATTTGTTAGTAATAAATAGTCGGTTGGCCTTTGGATTACAATAATCTATAATAATAAAAATTCCACTATTGGCATGTTGTGATAGTTTAGTAGTTATTTTGTTACTCTTGTCATCAAGGTTCAAACCCTGGTGGGGGATGCTATTGTTAAATTTTTAAGTGGGGAAGTTATCCCCCATTTGTGGCCTTACAAATTCGTAGCTCTAGGTCGAATGCATTCACCACTAATTCCAAAAATGAAAAGATTGCGACAAAATAGTTGATATTACCTTGTCCATGCAAGTGTAAGGAACAAGAGAACTTCTATGATAAACCATTTCAACTAACACCAAATCGGGGCACAAGTATTCCAGATCTAGGTCAGTGAGGATGTGCTTCAAACTGCTTAATAATCCTCAAATACTTAATAGAAGATAACATAAAAGGAAAAATTAATCAAAGAGTGAATCTAAAAATGATGTCTTTAAAAAATACCATTTCCCATATGATGAGATGAATTTGAGTGGAATATCCTATTATATCACATTTCTATGTTCCAAAGCAATAAAATATTTGAATTTTCCTTAACTAATCATATATTATCACTCATGCCTATCATAATTGTAACTCAAGCATTAGGATGAGTAAAAGTTAATTTTGTATATAACCCATAACATATGAATGTTGTAGGGGTTGTTTTTATTTTTTTATGAAGTTAGACTAAATAATCAGACTTAAGCACATGCATGATTATTTTAATCACTTAAAAATGGTCATCTAGACTATTAGCTCCCTTCTCAGCATTTTGGCTAAATTAATTAAATCATTTACCTAGACCAAATTTCTAATAGTCAATCAATTTGATTATAACCTATAGTTTGACTATGCTATCCTAAGTTCATTATTTGATTAAAAGAACATGTACCTTTTAGTTAAATAAAAGACCACATTCTTCTAACCCACTTAAAGTGCACACATAAAGTCCTTTTTCTATTTTGCAATTAAAAGAAAAGGCTTTATGACTTTTGTCTTATATGACAAGTCAACTTATATTCTATTGGTTGACTTGTGTGTGCACATGGATCACTCCTCTTTTCAAATTCCACCGATTATCATCCACCATCTTGATCTTGATCTCTACCATCCATATGACTTTAAAAGAGAGAGAGCTTTCCCCCTCAAATATCCATCTTTTGAGTATTGTTATGCTGCAGGTTTTCTAATATGTTTCTTTAGAGCTTTGTGGAGAACTTCTCTTTCTTGTCTACATTCTCTCATCCATGGCATTCTAGCTTAGCTTAGCTTTCATTTTTACATGTAGCTTAAATCATACAGTCTAATAGTTGGATTGTAACACTCTCATACATGCTTAGAATAGCTACACTTTGCATCTCATTCTAGCTTAATCTTCATTTGCATTGCATCCTTGAGGAACTCCTTGGGACATTTGCATTCTTGCATCTTGCCTTTGGAACCTCCCATTGCATGGTTTACTAGCAAGAAGAGTAATTTGAAGGCTTAACTAAGAGCCCTTGAACTTGAAATACACTCTCTTGCACTCTATGGATAGGGAGCTCTAAGCTGGCATCCAAGCATTCCAAACTCATGGAATCATTTGGATAGAAGAGCTTAGAGTGGGACACTTTCGAGTGTACATTTTTGGCACCCACCGTGGGGTTTGAATCAAGTTTCTAGCTCCATTTTCTTTCATTTCTTATCTCTAGTTTTTTACAAGAGCATATTGGATCTAATCAAGTGGTTTTATAGAATTCTCACTTTGGTTTTAAGGCTAACCCATATGTAGATTGGTTTGAAGGCCAAAACCTAGTTGTTTTAAAGATTCGATCATATCTTTTAAAACACTTGGAGTTTGGTTCTAAAATGTTTTTTTCAGGTTTAGTACATGTCCAACATGTCTCAACCCGATTTTCAAAGCATTTTGACATGATTTGCATGAGTTATGATATTTTCTTTTTTTTCATAAAAAGTCATTTTTGGTTGTAAATCAGCATCTTTTTTAGAAAAAATTACATTTTCAGAAAGGATTTTGAATTCTAAGGGGGGTACTTTCTTTGTGTTTTGAATTTTGAGGTAATATTAAGGATCAAAAACCCAATTTAATAAATCTAGTCTATTTTGACAAAATGGGTCTCTAGGGCACAAATGAAGAGTTTTTTTTGAATTTTTTACTTTTTTGAAAAGCTCTCTAATTTTTAGCAAGGATATCTTTTTTTTATTTCTATTTTTGAATCCTAAATCATAGTAAAAAAGTCTAATCTTGTTGACTAGGTCAAAAGCAAAGATTAAAAATGAGAGCATTTGTGATTAGTTTGCACTTTCTTTGCATACACTTGATTGGAAGATAACTTGGATCTTTGAGGCAACTAACCACTTTTTGTTGTAGGTTTTACTTGGTTTTTATGCCCTAACCTTGGTTGATTTACAGGGAGTTTCTCATTTCATTGCTAAAAAGAACGCATGTCAAAGCTTCAAATGCACAAGGGCTACTAACACTTATTTGCAGGGTTGCCCAAAGCATAAAAACCAAAACTTGCTTGTTCTTTTTATTTCATGTATGGCATATACTAGTTCATTTTTTTTTAGGCACATTAAAACTTGCAATTGGGGTCCATTTGTGATAGGAGAGTATGCTCTTCACACTTGTGGTGAATCAGAAATCTTGACCCACCTTTGAATTTCGAAAGCAAGTGGGTAATTTACTCTTTTTGGTGTGTTTGGGTGACACGATTGGAATAGGAGAGTATGCTCTTCATCCTTGAGGTTAATTAGAAATATTGACCTCCAAGAGTTGATCCGCTACATGTTTAGTTAAGATCCTTTAGCGGGCTTGCTCTTGGACAACCTGAGAGGAACGACCCAAGTGGGGACGAGCAGATTACCCAACTCTTCCAACCCACTATAAACTCAAGGCTATCAAGGACACAAAACCTTGGTAGACGCAGTGTTTTTCTTCACTTACTATGATCACTTATGGGATTTTGACCATAGAGATATCACTAGGCAAGAATGCTTAAGGTGCTCTTGTGGCCGTGAGGTCTGTTACCCACTACAAGGTGGGGTGTCCCGTAATTGGAAGCAAGAGGAACACTATGAACAGAAGCCCTATCTAGACACCCTTGGTTAGTATCCACCTTATTTTTCCACTCAACTTCTTGGTGCAAGGATCAATCCTAGTGGACTACCTGGATCTCCACAAGATTTACACTCATCATATGTGTTCCCTTAGCTGTGCTTATGGCACTTCTATGAAAAAGCCAATATCTCTTATGGGTAACCACTTGGTGTGAGGTAGAGGAGCATCCAATGTGGGCCAAGTTGTTGAGTAATGAACCATGACTTCCAAGTAGATATTTTTTGATGTGTTCTTGAATGTGCTAGACCTGTGGAAATCTTTGGAACATACACATGACGATAGTTCTAGGGCTTTCTTTTAAGACCTCACATATGCTTGTATCATGCAAGGTTTCTTTATCCCTTGCTTGGAAAGAAATTGCTTTTGAACATCAAATTTTCTATGCTATCAATTATTGTCAAACTTTGTCAACTAGGTCAAAATGTCAAGTGCAAACATTTTCTTGCGTTACTTACTAAGGAGGGTTTCATCATTTGGTTGTAATTTGTTATGTCTCTCATGCTTAAACATGCTTAAAGTGGCTCTTTAGTCTTAGTGCTCTTGGTCTTTTTGTCTTCATGGTCTATGCCTGCTTGCTAGTTATCCTTTTGCTGAAATGGTTACCTTGATTTCTTGACTACACTCTTGGGTTGGGAAAGTTGTTCACTTGTTACCCCAATTGCTCTATCCACTTGGCTATTTGGCTTCTTGCCTAGCTCTTGACTTGAGTCACTAGTGTCATAAGTAACTTGGACACTTTCTTGACAAGTCACTTTACTCTATCTTTACTATATTGGTAAGTGAATAATCTACCTCTCTAGTTTGGACATCAAGTTATCTTGTGTCACCTTGTTAGCTTCCTCTAGTCTCCTTCATGCTTGATTATTAGTCTACCACTATGGAATTCAAACCTGGTGCTACCAAACCTCAATCAAATCTAGATGATCATGATATCCTCCATGCCACTAAAGAGTTTCAAGATGTATGTGCACAATACAAAGAACTAGAAGAGAAAAATGATCTTTCTTACCTTCATTTCTCTAAGTGCGTGATAGAAATGAAGTCTAAACTTGAGAAAAGGTTAGAGGAGAAGATTCCATTCTTAAATAATTCTCCCTTAAGACCTTTATATACACATGGTTTATCTTCTTCAAGGCCTACATATTCTACTCTAAGACATCAAGTGTCTTCATCTTCTAGATCTAAATACCTCCGTAGAGAGAAAGAAAGTGATACCTACTTTGAGCCTATTCCAAGATATCATGATGGACCTATCTTTGACCAAGACAATGATGAAGACATGGATGCATACCATTCACTTGAGAAACAAAAAAAGGACTCTATACATAATTTTTATAGAACTTTTGCTCCCTTAGAAGATTCTTATGATGACACTTTGCAAACACTTCTTAGCACCAAGCTCATCAGGTTACCTAAATCTAGTCTAATAGTTGGATTGTAACACTCTCATACATGTTTAGCACAGCTACACTTTGCATCTTATTCTAGCTTAATCTTCATTTGCATTGCATCCTTGAGGAACTCCTTGGGACATTTGCATTCTTGCATCTTGTCTTTGGAACCTCCCATTGCATGGTTTACTAGCAAGAAGAGTATTTTGAAGGCTTAGCTGAGAGCCCTTGAACTTGAAATACACTCCCTTGCACTCTGTGGATAGGGAGCTCTAAGCCGGCATCCAAGCATTCCAAACTCATGCAATCATTTGGATAGAAGGGCTTAGAGTGGGACACTTTTGAGTGTACAATTATATCTATTGTTTATTAGATAAAAAACCAATGAAAATATTGAGTGAGTTGAGAAACATAATATTTATTTATTTATTTGAAGCCCAATTGGGTTTCATATTAAAAGGATACAAATATGATGTAAGACTAAGAACAAATAGATATAAGTAGAACAAATGGATATAAGTAGATATAGCTTACATCAAGATATTTATCTTTAGAAAAATTCATGAAATCATATCATTGTTGAGAAAATCATATTTAAATGTCTAAAGATGAAGAAATTACATCACTAAGAGTGCAACCTTTTAGGTGACAACAATATGCTAATCATAAATCTGAAATACCTTGCTTCTCTATTAACCATAGATACATTTCAAACAATTTAAGAGTTTGAAAAAAAATACTCTAAGGAAAGATACTTGTACATTTGTTGATAGATATCTTATCCCTTTGCAAGAACTCCCTTTCAAAAGGTGAATCAATCATTTCTTTATTACTGAAGGGTTTGGCAAAAAATGTGCCTGTAACTATGTGATTATCTTAGCAACAATATTGTTATGGTCTAAAATACACCTTTCTTTCATAACATTAACAATAACAACATTAATTCGGGGCTTCCTATCTTCCTCCACCCTCTATTGGGTCTCTTATTTTTCTAGTTCACTCTCTTTGTGAAACAACCATGCTAGCTTTTACCTTGTAGAATTTACAAGTAAAGTTCTTGTTGAAGTAGAAGTTATATCTTCATCAACCTTCCTACCCATAGGTTCCTTAACCAACACATTTCTTCCCCATATACATGCAAGAGACAACAAATATCTTTTTAGGTCTAAAGTAGGTATTTTTTTGCTTCTACAATTTCATTATAACTTGAGTGTCCCAAGAAGTCTTTGTGTTTCTAAACATGCCTTTGAACTTTGAAGTGAACTCATAACCACACTTTTTTTTTAATCTCACTATAAGGATTCTCTCTAAATCAACTCAAGCAATCTTTCCTGATAGAAGTCTCTTAGCTATGTGTTGCTTGTAATATTTTTCAAGGACATCCTTCTCTTGAAGATATCAAAACAATACCATCAATTTCTCAAAAATTGCCTCCACATCATCTTCATTGACTACTTTAAGGCCTTTTTGAAGATTGTCATCGACAAAAAAAGAAATGTACTCAGGTGACCTTGGAACTAAATTGATGAAGTAATCAAAAGATGAATTCAAGACATTTAGGAAGGTCGTGTCATTGTTGAATGACTTGCCTATAATATTAGTATACTCATCCTTCTCATAAATAAAGATACATGAGGTATATGAATAAGATAGTATTAGCCAATAGTGGTGTATTGTGATGGTTAAGTTGTTGAGTTGTTATCCTTACCATCAAGTTTTAAATCTAATGCTTGTGGCCTCACTAGTTCATAGCTCCAGGTCAAAGCGTTTACCCCTCTTTAAAAAGAAGAAGATAATATTAGAAAAAATGTAGATTATTTATGAGAAATCAAAGATTGTTCTATGTCTGATCAATATTTTGTCAATTTATGTCATTATGTGTTTTTTAAAGGATATGCCTATGGGTTCTCTGGATTGTACTATGGGAGATCCATTGGTCTTAAATGGTCTATTTGAAATGCTAAGAAATTTGCAAGGTGAAAACATTACTAGGATGGTGTAGGCAATAAGTTTGAAAGTTATCTTTTATAAGTCCAATTATCTTATGTTTTGTATTTTGTCATGTTAATTTATGTTTATGGAACACAAGCCATCTCCAAAGTTGTTCCAACCCCTATTAAACCATTTAGTACATCTCATACTATGTCAATGGTAAGATCTAATATATGTTATTGTGCATTTAATTAACTTATCTCACCTTTTTAAAATTAATTGTCTTTATCTTCTTCTTTTTCCGTAAGACATTCAAGAGTAACTACCCCATGCTTGCATGATCCAATTGTTTCATCTAATACACCCAACATTATGCAAATGGTAAGATTCAACCATATGCTTGTTTGGGTTTGGTTATTTTATTTACCCTATTATACCACTTATAAGATTTGTGTTTGTCCTTTGTAGAATATATCAAGTAGATGTGTCATGCCCTCAAAATCTCAACTAGATACACCTACCCAAGAGTGCATCAAGCACAATGCCTCACAACATGCCTTCTACATTAAGCATGGGTGGTCCTAGTATCCTTGTTCAAATTGACATTCACATCCATGCTAAGAGTACACCAAAATAAATAAATAATCCACCAAATATGGATTGAATCAATATTCTCCCACAAATTCATGAATAAGCTTCCTTGAAGAGTCTTATAGAATCACAATAAAAAATATCAAGGCTCCTATTAGAAAATCCTAAATTTTTTGAATATAGGAAATAAATACATAAACAAATCAAGTTCTGGGAGATGAAATTGTTAGGGATTGCAAGACCTACTTTAGATGATTAGGTACAATTTTCTCTATTCCAATTAACTGATTTTAGTGTCAAGTTGTTTCCCACTTTGTGACTGATTTGATTGGTTTGAGTCTCATTTTGTATTTTATTCTTGGTTATACTTTCAGTTTATTGTGACTATTTTGAGCTCCTCTACTATGGATTTCTTTATTACTAATACCCATTATCTTTGAATCTTTGAAAACTACAACCAACTATCAAAGGGAGAGCTAGTTTTTAGATCTGAATAAATCTTGGCTTTTTGATATATTCTATTATATCCTCTTTCACTATGTGTTTACTAAAGGTACTTAACAATTTATATCAATGAGTTGTTGAAGAGAAGACACTATAGACTAGGACCTAAAATATTTAGGGATATTTTAGTCCACAAGCAACAAACTCAAACAAAGTAAACTTTGTGCAAGTTCTTTTTGCTATTGTGTGTGTGCATACAATCTTATGCTTGTCTTTATGAATGTGTGCTTTGTGTGAATTGGTCCGCCTCAAAATAGGTGTGTGATAATCATGCCCAAGGCCTTATTTAGGAAGAGTTTATTCAATCTAAGGGTTAATTTTCACACCATGAGGTGCATTTAATTTTTTGACCCAGTGACATATACTTGAAATGGTTGACACGATATGTGTAATAATTAACAAAAAATAAAGGTAATAATTGGTTTCATCATCTGCCCCTTGGTAAGTTTAATGTTTTTCCTCAAGCATTGCATCTTCTGGCCATGGATCAAAAGTCTCCAACTTCAGTCCTCCCTCGCCTATTACTCTTGAAAGTGTAGTAGAATCCTCTTGTTCTTTCCCAGACATCCCTTCTGTGATCCTCCTACGACCTATCAAGTTGTTCAGAGTTGATGTCATACAAGGGCAAAAGGATCATAGGTGGATGCATTGTTAATGGACACCAAATTTCTGCTCTAGTTTGCTTTCCCATCAGCATGTATTTTGGTGCTTGGTGAAGATCTACCTCTAGGTTGATAAGGCTATGTGGTTTTGACCTTTTGACTCTATTAGGCAGTCTACCCCATCTATTTTTGACACTGGCCATGGCTATTTAAAAGAAAAACTAAGGCATGTTATCATATTTTTCATATACTTTTTTTCTAGCCTCGAAGATTTTTTTTCTTATTTCCTTGTGAACATCTCCATAGGTCAACCTAAACCAATCCCTAAGGATTTCTTCTAGTTTTTTTCTTTTTTCCCTTAATAACAGGGAGTATGTTCTCTCCTCATCTCTGTAAATGTTTAGTTGTCTATCATAATTGCCCTCATTGTGCGTCCAAGACATTAGGGGCCTAAGGTGTATATCCTTTATATAAAGTAGAGAGTTCCATTGAGTTTCTGTAGGGATTATGAAATTATGCACATACAATTCACAAAGTAAATTTTGCTTCCATGATGGAAGAGTTTGGTACAAACCATAGAATTCCTGAGCTAACCTGAATTTTGTATTTATATCTTTGAGGGTCATCATCAGTTGGAATAAGAGGAATTGTTCTTTTAAACAAATGACATAATTCCTAGGTGGCAGCCTACAAGTAACTATTTGGTTAGCCAGTTTTAGGGCATGATCCATCTTTTGGTTCTATCTCAAAAATTGCTCTTTTAATTCTACAATGTCTTCACCTTGGTCTATTATTACCTTATTCATCTTCTTTTTCTCTTCTTCCCATAGGGTTGTTGTTAACACATGTTTATTATATAACTGAAAAAGAAGCATTTGTAAGGTAATTGAGCCACTTTCCTCTTCCCAATTATTTTTCTTCCTATGTTCCCTCCATGACCATTCCAAGAAGCTTGTAAACCATGTTCACTTATAGGGAACTAGGGCAGTTTTTGAATAGGCTAATTGATGTGTTATTGGGTATTCTTCTTCTTTATGGCATGAGGTATCCTATTTTCCTACCTATAGATCATTTTGGCCTTCATTCATCTCGTCCTTAAATTCATTTTGAGGAATATCTGGAATTTCAGGTTGATTGGGGTAATCATCTAGGATAACTTGTACTAAACATTTTTCATTAGATTGTTTAGGTGAAGTGGATTGGGTTTTTGAGGACACTTTAGGAATTCTCCCTCTCATTCTAGGGCTTCTTTGCATAGGGGTTTCTTCAAGCACCATAACCTTTTTCTTGATAACCCTTTTTTGTGTCTCTGCTACAGGAGTATCTGCTGTAGGAACTGTCTTCATTTTCTTTTGTTTTGAGATTGTACAGTTTCATTTTTCCTACTGCTAGAACTAAAGTTTCTTCTTGTAACTTTCATTTTCACTTTTCTCAGGTAGAAGTAGGTACATTTCTCATTTGAGTAGGTAAAGGCATATTTTCTTGCACAATTTCAATTTTCGCACCTTGGGTGCCTTGTTTAGTAACTGTGTCAATGGGGACTGCATTATCTTGGTTGGGATGTACATTAGGGGCAATCTAAGGTTGTAGGGTTTTATACTAGACAAATTTTTCCCATGACATAGGAGACATATCCCTAAGAGATATTTATATGAGTAATTTGATTAGGGCATGGTGAGTAACAAAATTGTCCTTTCCTTTCTAGGTTTCCTTAGCACTAATGCATAACATATTATACAAGAAATTGGGGACATTTACTGGAAAATTATGCCTTACATAACTGACTAACTTAAAATGATGTGCATGCAAATTAGAAAATCTTGCTTCATAGGTAAAATGCCTGATAATATGCTTGGCCAACTCATTGTACTATGACGAAAGAGACATTCTTTTGTATTCCTGCTTAGTAATATCCAATAAAGGGTCACTTGGTAGGAAAAACTGGGCCCTAGCTGATCTAGCATCATGCACATTAGTGTAGTGTTCTCTTGTTGTTGGCAGCCCAATTACTTTCACTATTAATTCCTTTGTGGAAACTACTTTCAATCCCCATATTGTTGCTTCATCTTCCTCAAATGTATGTATAAATTTAGTAGCTACTGCTTCATCAAACTCCATTAGTTTAAAGAAATATCCTAGCTAGCCACATGCATTAAATCTTCTTACTACTTCTACATCAAAAAGTAAAACACTATGTTCTACTAGTTCATGTCACTGCAACTGTCCTCCCATTTGTGCTTACTAATTTCAACCTCTACTTTTTTTGCAACAATTACCTTCTTCCCTTCTATGAATTTCAAACTCTTTTTTGTTTTTGAAAATAATAGACCCTTTTCACATTCTTTTTAGTGAGTTTCCATCATGAACAATAATAATGTGGTTTTAATGAGAATAAATCATAGATATGGGAGAACCACTTTGAAATTTATTTTGGGCCACATCTTAGTTTGATAGTGATTAATTATTCGGGAATAAAGGTACCACACTTGACACTTATGTATTATGGCAACTACACTTTAATCAAACAAAGAGAGAGTATAGATTTGAGGATCTTTAATAAATAAATAAAAATGTCATTGGGAATTGGTAACCTTTTCTACCCCCTATGAAATATAGAAAAGTGTCCTCACTTGTCATACTTGGCATGAGGTATAGAACTAGCATAAGGCTGCAACTATATATTAAATGCAGTAGTATATATAACCAACAAAATCTATGCACTAAAAATGAATAAAATTTGAAAAGCTTATACTTGTTAGTTTGATCATTGCATACACCAGATAAAGGTGGCGAGGGTAGAAGAATGAATGACAACTACATCATATGTCAATGAACTCATAATTTTAGTGAAAGCATTGTAAAATGATGATGTGGAAGGTGGGTGGGTGGTAGAGAAAGAGATGAGATGAGTTGAAAAAGAAGAATTTAGAAAGTGAATGGAGAATTAAAATTTATGTAAACATAAAGTTTTTATTATGGACATGCTCAAAGGAATTCTTATTGAAGGGCTACAAGCAGAAGGTTGGCACCTTCTACTGCAAGAAGTGTTACTTGCTAGTTGGTGGAAACTAGCTATTGAAAATGCTACAGATTGTCTTCTTTTATTTAGGGTTGGTTATACAACTTTAGTCGATGGTCATTTACTAATAACTTGAAGTGGATTGGATCAATTGTGGTTAAATAGATGACTCCATTTGCAAATACATGGCTTATTTCATAAGGACCTAGCCATCATGTCTACAGCTTGCCTAGTATGTCTTTAAATATGGAATCATCTAGTAATGCCCAACCTCCAATTTGAAATTGTTTATTCTTAATGTGGGAGACGTGCCATTGTTTCCTTTGCTTCTACATGATTCTCGTGTGTTCTAGGGTAGACTTGTGCATTTCATCCAAAGAATTAAGATGTAGTAAGCCCTCTCTCTATGCTGCAGGAAGATCAATGTTTAACTCCAATGTTGTTCTCAAAGTTTTGTGTTCAAATTCAATGGGTAGCATTGCTACTTTTCCATATAATAGTTCAAATGGTGTGAATCCTATAGTGGTCTTCCATGTTGTTTAGTATGCCCAGACAACTTTTGGTAGTCAGTTGCTCCAATCTTTGTGGTGCAAATAAACTATCTTTGTCAAGATGGCTTCTATCTCCTGATTTGTAACTTCTTCTTGTCCATTAGTTTGAGGATGATAGGGGCTTGATTTCTAATGTCTGATATTATATTCCTTCATGAGTTCTATGATTAGATTTGAAGTGAATTGAGCACCCTGGTTAGTAACAAGTTCTTTGGGTATGCCATTTTGAGTAAATATTTCTTCATACAAAAATTTGGCAACTTTATGGTCATGGGCATGTTTCATGGCTTTGAATTTGACCCATTTTGTTAGGTAGTCAGTGCATACAAGGATATATGATTTCCCATTAGATGGAGGATCTATTGGACCGATAAAGTCCGTGCCCCATTTGCTAAATGGTGTTAACATCATCGATGGATTCAGAGGCATTTCATCTGTTGTTGTTGGTCAATCCATCCTCTGACATTTATCACACTTTCATGTATAATTGGCTACATCTTTATGAAATGTAGGCCAATAGTAACCAGTTGTTAAAATCTTCAAGGCTTTTCTTTTTGCTGCAAAGTTCCCCCCACATGGTTCATTATGACATGCATGAAAAATGTCACATGCCTCATCTTCTTGTACACATCTCATCATAACTTGATTAGGTCCAATGTAAAATAGCGTGTTATCAATCTAAGAGAAATGGAAGCTTTTCTCTACAAGTAGCCGCTTCTCCTTGTAAGAGAAATGTGCTAGCATTTTATTAGCTACAATGTAATTAGCTATGTCTACATACCATGGGGTTTGGACAACAATATGAAATAAATACTCATTGAGAAATGTATCATCTATCAAAGTTGTGTGTTCTTCATCATGGTGGATTTTGGATAGATAATCAACTGCCACATTTACTTTCCTAGGTTTGTCAATGATTGTGATATCAAATTCCTTGATTCCAACTTTAGAGATAAAATGTTCCAATATTATGTCTTCCTACATCATCAGAAAGCATTCATCACTATTAAGAGACAAGTTGTGATCTTCACATCGAATTAGTGCTTTCTCCAAGTTCTCCAAGGCTTCCTCAAATGTGACACCAAATGTAGTGAATTTGTCCATGTATATCTCCATGCAATCATGTGATATGTCAGCAAAGATGCTAATTATAGCTCTCTGGAAAGTAGTAGGTGCATTGCATAAGCCAAATGGTAATACATAATAGGCATAGGTACCCCAAGGACATGTAAATGTGGTCTTCTCTTGATCTTTTGGAGCAATACTTATTTGATTGTATCCACTATATCCATCCAGAAATGAGAAGTATTTCTTTCCCACAAAAGTATCCAAAACTTGATCAATAAAGGGTAAAGGAAAGGATCCTTCTTTGTGGAATTATTTAACTCTCTGTAATCTACACATGTCTGCCACTTTCCTCCTTTCTTAGGTACAATAACTAATGGTGGTTACCCATTTTCTATTAGAGACTAGATAGATGAATCCAACATCCAACAACTTCTATAACTCAATCATAACTATTTCGTGCAATGTTGGATTTATTCTAATATATCCTTATAATCCCAAGCAAAGGATTTTTCATGCTAATTAAGGAGCTTGGTTAACAATTCCAATTGTGATAGGGACAACTTGTTGTTTACATGGAGATTATGACTAGGAGAAAGTTCCACAATAGTTGTTGATTCTACCATTAACACTTTCGGTACTGAACTTGTAACTACTTTACTTGGCAATAATTGGTTAATTATCTCAGGGCTTTCTGGGTAAACACAATCTTCATAGGTACATAGCTTTAAGAGGAAACTTTCAACAATATCTTTGGCTATGATACACTCATTGGTAAGAATGCTCTATACTACATCATCTTCCTCCTGCATTTTTAGAAAAGATTTCCTATTCAACATCATAAGCTGAGCTACAGAATTCATCACTTCCTCTTCATCCCCTAAATCTGGCCAAATAGGTTCTCCCAAGTTTGGTTGGGGTTGGGTAGGTGGATATTGTGCTAGCTTCCTTATGGTTTGACCATTTGAAATTGTCATGCTGCTTGATCTGAGACAAATTTTAGCATCAATGGTGGCTAACCAAGGTCTCCCTAATATAATAGGATAGCCAACAAGTTTTACTTTGGGTAATAGGATAAGAATATCAGCAGGGTATTCCCATGAATCTAAAGTCACTATCACATCTTCTATGAGACCATTTGGAGTGACAGTTGAACTATCAGCAAGTTGTAACACTATGGGAGTTGTTCTTAAGCCTTCCATATGTAACCTATGCATTGTATATTTACTCATCACATTTATTACTACTCCCAAATCAACCAACGTATTTTTTATAGCCTATCCATTTATGATTAGATTAACTACTAGACTACTAGGATCTAAATACTTTGGTATCACTACCTTCCCTGACATGATATTTGCTAATTGCTCAACAACATGGACTATTTGAGGATCCTTCTTCTTCCACCCTGGCTTCTTAAGGCATGCTTCCTTAGTAGCCTTTCCATAAAGAGGGACATCCTTGATAGCTTGGAATAGAGGAATTTGAATGTGCATGTTTTTCAACTTCTCAACAATATCAAATATCTCTTCCTCTTGGGGTATAGATTTCTCTTTATTTAGCCTATATAGAAAGGAAGGATTCATAGAGGTCCTATTGGGTGCATTAGTTGGTGGCTTTGTCTTTGGAAATGTGGCTTCTAGAAGTGGTGTTACAAGAATGTATGCAACTTCCATGATAATAGGGTATAATGGTGTAGGCAGAGTTGTACCAGATCTCAAATGGATATCAGACAACTCTACTGAATATGTATGACACTACTGAGTATCAATAGTGTACATTTTTTGTTGTTGTTACTTGTTGTTTGGATTTGGATGAGATTGAGGAGACAATTGGGTTGGCTTAGGATTAGTATTATTTACTATAGGAATTGGCATTATTGTAGGTTGTTGCATTGGAGGTAGTAGTTGTGGGTTAACAAGATTTTGGTTAGGCCATTGCATGGAGGCCCGCTCCATTGGTTATTTTGCTCCCAATTTCCTTGTGGTGGTTGACATTGACTTTGTTAATTTTTCCATTGGTTGTTTTTCTAATTAGGCCATTAGTTGTTTTGCTAGTTAGGCCACTAGTTGTTTTGCTAGTTTTTCCAAGGAGGTTGGGAGTACTAAAAAAGATTATGATAACTTTGGTTTTGCCACTGATTACTGTAAGGATTTTAAAATTGTAGAGGATCTTGAGGCATACCTTGTCTTAAATCCTATGGTCGATGTTGAGAAACGAAGAATAGTTTATCATTGTCCCTGTCTATCTTCATGTACTTAGTTGGAAAGTGTTGATTCTCTAGGTTGGCTACCAACTTATATGTTCAATCTTGCTTTTTTTTGTGGTATTAAGGACAATACTCCACCAATTGTGATTTAGCTTCTACATGCTTCTTCTTTGCAGTCATGGTGTTGATATGTGTAACGAAATCATTTATCATGTCCTACTTGAATTCTAAGAGTAAATTAGATATCTCAACCTTTGTAATTCCCTAACTAATCCCTTTAGTGGATGTGGACTGATATTCTCTGCCTTTCTTCATAGTTAACCTTGAATAGTTAAGACATATTTTCTTGAGGTCATCCCAAGAAGATTGGTATACATCACCACCAACCATCAGGTCTAATGCTTCTAGACAATTTTTGTTTACCCCTCTCAAGAAGACTAGTTTCTGTAAATCCTTGGCCAGGACATGCTGGGGGTTCTCTGCATTGTGTACGAAAAATGTGAAATGTAATCTTCCAATGTTTCATCCTCCTTTTGTGATATTCTAAAAATGTCATCTCCTCTTGGATCAATCCCCTTGTAGTAATATTTGTATTTCTCTAAAAATAGATTCTGCATTTCATCCTAGGTACCTGCTGCATTGGCCTCTAAACCCATGAACCATTGTAGGATCGATTCTTTCAGTGTTTTTGGAAACAACTTGAGCTTGTGGGCATCAGTGTTATAGTCAAAGCTATGATAGAGTATGTCAAAATCAAACAATAAAGTATTAGGATCCTCAGTTACAAGGCCATAAAAATTTGGAATAGCAGTTGCATGTATATTTTTGAGATTAGCACTATTTATGAGGCTTGAAAGGGGAAATGAAAAAGTAAGGTGTGGCATTATTGGAGGTATTTGATTATGGGGTTATTGCTGAAAAGGAGAATTGGCTATGAGATGACCTCAATAGTCAAGAAAGTTGGCCAATATCCCAACAAAAGGTTGAAGACCACTTATATCCAAAGAATCTATTTTACAGGAAGATGTTACAGGAAAATCAAAGCTTGCATTCTCAAAAGGCAACTCAACTTCTTCAATTTGTTTGTTTAAATTAAAAGACCCTCATGGAAGAAATCTTCCATATTCATCTTGTTCTCTTCCTCTTCGATGCATGCAATTGAATTCTTCACACTTATGAAGCAATTTTTAGGACTGCAAATCTCTAAAAAAAACTAGCTAAAACAACTATGACCCAAAAAAGATGTTCCTAGCTTGACACCATCCTTAGCAATGGCACCAAAAATGGTTTGCCTCATAATAGGTGTATGATAATCATGCCCAAGGCCTTACTTAGGAATAGTTTATTTAGTCTAAGGATTACTTTTCCCACCATGAGGTGAATTTAATTTTTCAACCTAGGGACATATACTTGAAATGGTCGAATGATATGTGTACAAAGTTTCTTAAAGAGTCATTATACTTATGTTGCAGGAAAGTAAAATGCATACAAAGAACCTACACTAGTGTTGTAGGGAAGTAACACACTTAACCCTTTACTGAAATGAATGCTAGAGATACAACTCTATGCTAACCTATATTTCAACTTAGACCATCCACTATAACTGCTCTCATAGATGCTATAGGAACATTCACAAAGTATAGTGCTGTAGTAAGAAACTTATAACTTCTATCTGAAATACTAGAAATGTTTGAAGTAAATCTACACTAATCTAATTTAATCCACCTCTCAAGTAGGACCCCTTCATTGGTTTTTGCTAATCTACTAACACATAATGTAAACCAAGAATTACTTCATTATATTTCAAAACTCCTTACATAAAAACAATACATAAAACTATAAATAACTCACTACAAGAGTCAACAATGTTTTTCCATAAAATTTTCTCCACCTCCAAAACTATCGATCCAATCCCTATAAATAGATGATTGACACTTATTCTAAAATAGAAAAGAAAATAAACTGACTAAAAATTTGCCAAAGAAGATGAAGGAAATATAATAGCTTGCGATATAAGCAATAAAGTTTTGGTAACCAATTCAGCACAATAGTAAATGTAGAGGGAATATAGCAACATTTCATCGCTACATTCTTGGAATAATAGCTCCTCCTTTGTAGCAGTCGTGTCTCCTGGTGCCATCATGATTCAACTCCATTGTAGTTGGGCCTTGACACTTCTCCTTGAATGTTGTTGACCATTCTCTAGCTTCTCCCTTTTCTAACAAGTTAGTTGCAATGCAGAAATATTTATGAAAATAAGCATAATCAAATTAAATCCAAATATTAGAACACACATTCCAATGGTTATATGAAATACTACATTATATGTATAATATTGGCAAAATGTGACATAACTATCTACCCATGGTTTAACGGTTTTATCTGGACTTTATCATAACTTCAGCTAGTTATAAGTTCACAAATGTCTTGGTGATATTAAAAACAAAGTACTAAAATTAACATAAAATAGAGGCAATAATTGACTTCATCATGCATGTTAGTGTGCACAAAGATTTTGAACCTAGAATAGCATCAAAAGTAGGACTATCAGAAAATGTTATTTTGGTATACTCATCTTTAGGGAAGATCCTCATTATAAAGTTCATAAGCAAAATAAAAAGTCCATATCTTGCTATGCACATCTTTATAAAAGGCCGCTTTATATCTTCCTAATTATTCATCACTTTTAATACTTCCCTTTACAACTACTTCTTTTCTTATTATTTTTACTCTTTACACTTAAGTTTTACATCTTTATTTATTGTTTACATTATTCTGATTTAAATATATATTAGATTAAAATATCTCAATATATATTTCTTTTATTTACTCTCTACTTCTCATCAAGTTGGTTACCCTTCAATATTATAAACGATACATCTCCAATTCATATACTTTATGTACAAAGGAAACGACATGACCTTTGACCAAAAGAGGCATCACTTGCTAACATCGCACCTTTTCAAGTAAACATAGAATTAGCTTTTTTAAAAATGACTGGTGATTATCGGCTTGTAGTTTAATTTGATTGAATAATAGAGGGGTTTCACGTTTTTTAATTTTTTTTTCCTTGGCATAATTGTTTCATTATCGATTATTCATTGTCATTTATTGAGCCCCTCACCATAGATTAATTAGCAATAGTATTATTTATTTGGTCATCATTTGTTTCAATTATTTATGATGTGTTGTATCATCATAAATCTCCATTGTTACTTTTCTCATACCAGAATTCATGGTCTTTGTTGGTGAAATGTATATTTATTACTTATCATTATCATTATTTATTGTAGCTTAAATGAAACTTTAACCATACTTGGGTTATTTTCCAGCATTGTCGATACTACTGGCAGTGGTTAATTTATTTATTATCTCAAAGATAAGGATTATGAACTATTAGCACATAGTGTTTCATATTTAGTATCTGCTATCAATTATTATGAAGAAACCATACTTATCATTGATGAAATGACTTTACAAGAGTCTTTGACTTATCGTAGTGTTATTTGGATGTTTATTCATAACTTTTGTAGTTACATTTACCTCTGATTATGGTTTCACAAATATGTATCACTTGGGCATAATATTAATGAGTGATAAACATTATCTTCTATTGCTTCAATGGTCTATATAACATCCTAATAAATATTGAAACCCATGATAACATATGATTTGTTTAAATGTTTATGAGTCACCATTTTCCAAAGAACAAAGTTGCATTCTCCACACATCTCCAAAACTAACGCTATCACTTTACTTCATGAATTTTTTATGTCCTTTCTTTTCCAGTAATGACATCAAATTGTTCAATTCTCCTTTGCATCATCGTGCTAGTTTTTTGCATATATGTTTAACTTCATCAATTTATATCGTTCAACTTGTAGAAACTGAATGCAGCTAGACAAAGAAAATAAAATAAAATAGAGATTTTTTACACAAGCCCAACTTTGCTAAGCAAAGACCAATTTCTTTTATTCCATGGACACTAATTAATCTGATTACATTACCTCTTTATATTATAGAGGCTTATTTGGCCTAATTTTCTCATCTAAACTAATCGTCAAACTCTACAATCATGGATATCCACTCCATTGAAAGCAACTCAAACAAACACAAATTTCCAAATTCTCAAATCGATCTTCTTGCATGGGTGTGCCATTAGGAGAAGACTCAAACACACTCTTTCTAATAAATAATTTAACCAGTGTAAATGATGGAGATAATCTTAGATTTACATTTTCTTTAATCAGTCCTTATTGTTGTGTGGTGAACTACCAAATCACACTCGATGACGAAATTGGAGTCAAGCAACAGTAATCTACATACTCCCCTTTGATGCTCTTACTCTTGAAATTGGTGAAGGGTTACTTGGTGGGCTTGGTGATCTTGAAATAGATCCAATAGCTGGTTACTTGTTATTATTATCAATAATAATATCATCATCCAAACTGATTTTGGCTTTTCAACATGGCCTTTTTGATGACCATAAACTCCCACTTCATCAAAAATCATATCTCTTGAAATAACAAACTTATTAGTAATAGGATTATACAATCTATAAGCCTTGCTTTCCTCACTGTAACCCACAAAAATGCATGATTCACTTTTAGCATCTAACTTTTGCCTATTCTAATCAGGAATATGAACATAAGCCAAACATCACAAAATTTAAAATGATTTACATTAGGTTTTTTCTCATACCATGCTTCATATGGAATCATCTTTTCCAAGGCACTTGTAGGACTCCTGTTGAGAATATATATGACTGTAGCAACTAAATCAGCCCAATAAAAATTGTTCAAACCATTGGTTTGTAACATGCTCCTTGTCATTTCTAGCACAGTATGGTTCTTCCTTTTAGCCACTTCATTCTATTGAGGTGTGTATGCAGTTGTGAGTTGTCTCTCAATCCCATTCATCTCACAAAAATTCTAAAAATCTTTAAAGAAAAACTCTCCTCCACAATCTGTTCTCAAAAATTTGATTGTGTTCCCTTTCTCATTCTCTACACAAGCTTTAAACCTCTTGAACGTATCAAAGGCTTCATCCTTAGTCTTCAAAAAATACAACCAACACATGTGTGAATAATCATCAATAAAAGTAATGAAATATGATGACTTACCCAAGCTTTATGGTTGCATAGGACCACAAATATATGAATGAATAAGCTAAAGTGGATATTGGGTCCTCCATGCATTACCTTTAGAAAATGAATCCCTTGTATGCTTCCCTTTTGCACACCCTTCAAAAACCTATTTATGCTCTTCAACCTTAGGCATTCCAAGAACCAATGCATTTGATCTTAGAATTTTCAAACTATTGACATTCAAATGGCCATACCTAAGATGCCACAACCAACTTTTATCCTCATAAGCCATATTGACAAGTTGACTATCATTTTCACCAAACTTCAATGAAAACACCCTATTCTTTGTCATAGGAACAACTGTAATCACTTCATTTCTCTAATTCTTGTCATAGATAGTACATTTCATATTCTTAAATACCACTCTATAATTCTTCTCACATAGTTGCCCAACACTCAATAAATTATGCTTCAATTTAAGAGTATAATAAATATCTTGAGCACTTTGAGAGAGAGTGTAGATTGAAATTAGGTAATAATAATGCAAATTATGCTCAACAAGATAAGAATCCTTCCTCAGGTAATTTATTTTTGTGTCATGGAAAAGGTGAGAATAATGTGAATGATGTTTTGTATTTGGATTCTAGATGCTCTAACCATATGTTTGGTAACAAGGAAATATTTTCAAAGCTTGACGATGGTTATCAATCTGATATCACTCTTGGTAATAACAATATAGTGGATGCTCAAACAAATAGAAATTGCTAAGTTCTCAAATTGATCTTCTTGCATGGGCATGCTGTTAGGAGAAGACTCAAACACAACTCTGTCTAATTGATACTTTAACTAGGGTAAATGGTGGAGATAATCTTGGATTTACATTTTCTTTAATCAGTGCTTATTATTGTGTGGTGAACTACCAAATCACACTCGATGATGGAATTGGAGTTAGGCAATAGTAATGTACATACTTCCCCTTGATGCTGAGACTCCTAATTTGATCTCAAGGCACTCAAACTTAACTCATGCATCTTATAATGTATCTCTTCATTAATGGAGTCTTATAGACTCGCATGGTACTTTTGATAGAAGTCAACCATCTTTTTATTAATTTCTATCTTTCATGAGAGATCACAAGGTTCAGTCTTCCCCTCTTTTCTCTAACATAAAGGAGACTTGTGACACATCCATGTGCCAATTAGAACAAGCAACCATTAACTATATCTAAACCTTGATCCACCACTATCAATTTTTGACATATAAACTTGGAGGTTTGTACAACTTTCTCACATTTTTTTCACTTGTTGCCAATAGAACCCATCGATCCATCCATTATCAATTTATATACAACCTTTTGAAGATTTTCCACTGCAATCTCTATTCTAACATGACTCTTCACTATGACTTTTCAACCCATAGATGCTACAAGGCTGATGATCCCAACATTTATCCTCTGTATGTCCATCTCTGCTACAATGGGAACATGAAATACATTCCTTACTCAAACATGATTTTTTAGACCTACAGTACTACCAGCATCAAATCTATCACAAAAACCATCAGATCTCTCTCTTTCACCAAATCCAAGGCCTTCAAATTTTGACCTCCAAATGGTTTTGATGGGCTCCTTCATGCCTTGGCCATGCCATCCTAATACACTTCCTTGAAAACCCATTTTCTACATAATCTTCAAGTCAATATTATTCTTTAAAAAAAAAAAAATTGTCACTATTTAGAAAAACTTCATCCATACTTGTAGATGGTCACTTACCTTCATCTTCAACTGAAAAAACATGAGAAAAACCAAATCTTGTGTGGTATAAGCAACATCACAAGCAGATGGCTTTGATTTGAACATTTCTTTTTCTTCTTTCAAGACTTTTAACTTCTTACACAAATCTTCATTCTCTTTCTTGATTTCATCAACTAACATTAAATTGTTTTTCAATTCAACATTTTCAATTTAAACATTTTCTAATTCTTTTTCAAGCTTCTCAATTTGACACAAATATTCATATCTCTACTTCCCAAAAATTTTAAAATCCTCTAAGAATTCTAAATTACACTTCTCTAACTCTCTCAATTCATCATTCAAAATATCTTGTTCACAAATAAGACTTTCATTCTCCTTCTTAACCTTCTTACCTGATTTCCCCATTAATTCAAAGAATTTCTTTACACTAATAAATTACTTTGGAACAACCTTCTCTTTGCTGCAATTTTTCCTTGGAGTTGCAATCGTAGTTTCTTCAAAGAAAATAACCAATCTCAACTATGGACCTTCAATTGCCTTCTCTCATTGCTCCATCTCAATCTTCTATGAACACACCCAAGATATTATCTATTTGATACCAATTGTAGAAATTGAATACAACCACACAAAAAAGAGAGAATAAAATAGAGTTTTTTTACACAAGCCCAACTCTGTTAAGCAAAGAGAAATTTCTTTTATTCCATGGACACTAATTAATTTGATTACATTACCTCTTTATATTAGAGAGTCTTTCATATTATTTGGCCTAATTTTCTCATCTAAACTAATCACCCAACTCTATAGCCATGGATATCCACTCCACTAAGAGTAGTTCAAACAAATATAAATTGTTAAGTTCTCAAATTGATCTTCTTGCATGGGCCTACCATTAGGAGAAGACTCAAACACAACTTTTTCTAATTGATACTTTAACTAGCGTAAACGGTGGAGATAATATTGAATTTACATTTTTGTTAATCAATCCTTGTTGTTGTGTGGCAAACTACCATATCACACTTGATGATGGAATTGGAGTCAAGCAACAATAATCCACACAATCTGTAGGTTTCAATTAGCTTTTTTATGATTCTTCTTATCTCTATTGTTTAATGATACTCAATTGATGTTGAACCTTAAGAAGCTTATATATCTTTAGATCTGTTGATTTGTCACTTTTGGACATAGCCTAAGATTTTTATAGAAACTTCAAATATAATTTGTTGGTGCTTAACTTCTCCATATCTTAGAGCCTTATATATGTTTCTTAGTATTCTTTATTTGTTGTAGTGTATTTTAGGAATTGTGTTGCTCTCAAAATATTCAACTCTTACAAGGATTCTTTATTCATATTGTTTATGTATTTTACATTTCTTATCACACTACTGATGCACAATCCTAAATCATATAAATAAAGATCGAAGAGGTCATTCTTCCTTTTTATTATGCGAGTTGCTAAAACATAACACTTGTTCATTTATATGATTTTTTTAAAATAATAATTGTAAGTTGTATCACCTTCATCCGATATTATACTTCAACTTGTTGGGACTCAAAATTGCAACACTAATTTTGAGTACCATTCTAAAAACTAAGTCTCAATGAGCTCCTATGAGTGCTTTTCATGAATATTTTTCCAATTTTGAGTCCTATGATGTATTTCAAGTGCTTATCACCTTTCATTTGGTACATGCATACATTTCATGATGATAAGTTTCCATCTTGAGTCATTTTGTAAAGTGTCATTTCGAGCATTCTAGAAATCTGCATTCTTGCCCAAGTGTTAAACAGTGGTTAAAGAGCTAGTTTGCAATCAAATATCTTGTACCCAATGAAATTTCATGACTCGCCACTTTAGGAGTGTCTAGTATGCATATAAGAGAACCTATGTTTCAAATTTCATTTTATTTCAATATGATTTGACAAGGTTTTGAATCCCTCAAAGTTAGTTGTTCATTGTTGTCATAATGCACATTGTTCAGAATTTTGAGAGGCTCTGTTTGATAGTGAACATTTTATGACCCATTAAGAATTTTGAATAAATTATCATACCATCTTATTGTAGTCATAAAATACATCCTATGCTTGCATTTTCAAATTTCGATGAATATGTTTGATGAGTTTCCCAAGCTCCATTTGCAAAACTTTAAAACTACCCAGTTGCCTTTTTTGACAATTTACCAGTAGCCCTATTTGACCAATCATAGTTTTGATCTATTTGAACCTATTGAGAAAATTATTATCATATTGTATTCCTTAGGTCAAATACTTCTTATGTTCCAAATTTGAGCCTATGACAAATCTGTTTGACTAGTTTTCAAATGTGATTACAAATGCAATTTCTAAAAGTTTTACTCGCAACTAAATGTGCAGATCGATTGGTAGCCCTGTTCAGAATGTTATAACTTTAAAACTATGATAGATGAGCCTAAACGGGTTTCGCTACTATGTTCTATTCTAAAAATACTTATAGTATACGAATTTCTAAGTTTTCACGAGCTCATTTGCACACTTCCCCACTATTTTGACAATATTCCTGATTCTGCAATTCTTAAAATCCAAATTTGCACGCCTGCCAAATGTGTCTAGTTATTTTTCATGAACCTAAATTGCACATTCATACTCTCCATATGGAAATCTACCAACAGCTCAAAGTTTATCTCCTCAAGTGGTCGTTTGACTGATTTCCCAAACCAAATCCAAACACAATTTTCTATGTCTAACATGTTAACATGCAGGATAATTTCAAAGATGTAACTTTGGAGGGCAATAACTTTCAACTTGAAGGACATCATGAAATGAAATCTGACAAGGTGAGAGTATGTGGACCAGGGAACTAGTGTGTCAGGTGTCAGCTCTTGGTAGTTTGATTCACTCAGTTTCAAAGGCCGGTTCCTGAGCCTATACACATAAAAGTCACAGTTTGCGAAAAAGATTGAAAATGAGTTTAAAATGATCAAGAATTTATATGAATTGATTTCAATCAGTTCAAGAAGTTAAATCAATGGATTCCAAAGATTGGAAATTTCCAAGTGACTTAAGAAATAATAGTGCAGATTAAGATGGACATTTTCTAAGATAATGAGTGTGTTCAAGATTTTGATTTCAAAAGGATCATACTTTAATCCTTCATTTCCGAGTTGCACATATCATGCTTTGAGATTAGGAGAGTACGAGAATACAAGAATTGACTAATATGTATTGAAAGAGGAAATCAAATGTTCCAAGAATATATCCATTCATAAATGAAAAATTAAAAATGAGCTAACTTTTAGAAGATGGATATCGATGCATACTTAAAAGACTCTGTGATGATGAAGTTAGTTTAAGAGCACATAGAGAAACAATATCAACTCAAATGGAAACAAAATGTAAAACCAGTTGCGCATGGAAAGAATACCCATAGATGATTTCCACTCTTAACTATTTTAATGCAGATCTTTTGAATCCTTCTACTCAGCCTTTTGCAAATTTGAGATGCAAGAGAAGGGAGATGATGCGTTGATGAACTCGCTTCCAATCCGAAGTGGAATCTTCCAGCTTGATCCGCTGCAACCATTCACCAAATGGAGGCATAAATTTCAATCAGATTTGATTCGTTTCTAATCAAAGAAGATGTTGTTTTGAGTATAGAGCGACGCATATCAAAATAGGGGTCTTAGATTGGTGGAGCGTTCTTAAATGTTGAATTTCTCTTCCCCAAAGTGCCCGTGAGCCCATACAGAGAACCAAATGATTGTTTCAATTTTCATTCACCTACAGATCTTTGAGTTTGGAGGGATTGTTCCAATGCAAGAAGACAAGCAGATTGTTCCTGATGCACATACATGCATAAAGGCTGGAGAGACACAGATCGGAGTTGATTCCTTTGCAAAGCCAAAACTTGAGGAAATATGTGATCAAGGAAACGTAAGCATGACTTCCATAATCAGAATGTGCAAACCATTTTCTTTGGCAAAATCAAATGTATGACCAAATTTTAATTCGTTGTTGGGAGACGCTTGCAACAGGTTTGATGTGTGGAAAAAATTGTGTTGACTAGTTAGATGGAGTGCCTCCACCATCTGTAACCCCTTGCCCAATATGCTCGCAAGTCACAAGACCAAATGATGGGGAAAATATTGATACGTTCCAAGGCCCGTTCTTGTTGAGCTCCACTTTAGCAGTGGATTTTCCCCAGCAGGATCATTGTCTAGAGTGTGCCTTTAAATACTGTGATGAGAGCTCTCTGATTTGTGGGTGGATAGATAGTGTGGAGAGTCACAAAGCTAAAGGAAAATATAGATTGAAATTATGCCAGACCATTAATTGTGGAGTTCTTTCATCAGCCTAGTCTTCGCACTAAATCACAGGAAATTATTAGGACCATCTCAACTGCTCCCTCCAATTTGCAGGATGCTTATTCAGCTTCATGTGAAATACACGTTGTGAAGAAATCTATCAAGTCATCGGTATCGGAATACACTTCTTCAAAAAAAGGAATTGGTGATGTCATTGAAAAGGGATTGGAGTGAAGCAACGTTGTAGGTGGATGTGGGTGCCGGACTTGTAGGGATGTTAAAAGGAAGGGGAAGTAAGAAAAGGTCCGCAATGAAAGCATTTTAAGAGAGCTAGATTTGTGTATTTGATCGGTGATCGTGGAGATTTATATGATCCGTAAAAACATTGCTCACATGAAATTCCAGGTCTGAGGTTCAAGAATTTGTAGTTGTCAATCTAACTGCAAAAGGAGCTCATTCTCATTGTGCAGAGGTAAATTGGGTAGAACATGTCATGAGTAGTTGTGCAAAAATGCCTGTAGTTTTATTCCACATTGTTGGCATAAAGATCATTATAGTCATTTTTAAATAGAAGCACTCTAATTTTAAATGTCTTTAAGAGCAAGACTTAGAGACATGACCCTACATATGCTTGTGGTGGGACCTAGGGCTAATTAGGAACACTACAATAAGTATTATTTTGAACCAAGATGCATGTGAGTGAGTCGGAGATGATGTGACAATCGACCAACAAATTGGAACCCTCCACATCGCATGCAAATTGAGGAGGCTGAGTTGGCAAAAACCACACGTGGTGAACTATCGTTAAGTGGCGTGTAATGCAATATTGCTACTAAACACCATGGAAAATAAAATGAGGCATAATGACTGGGTGAGTCAGAGATGATGTGCCAATCGACCAACAAATTGGAACCTTGAGCTAGCAAAAACCACACGTGGTGAACTATCATTAAGTGATAGCTAATGTGGTAGATGTTAAGGTGTAATGCAATATTGCTACCAAACATCATGGCAAATAGAATGAGGCATAATGACTGGAATGCCACGATGTCATGAAGGATGTGATGATGCTGAGGTGGCTTCGTGACAAAGCGACATCGTGATATGTGGTAGATGGGTGGTTTTAAAAAAGTGCACATGATTTTTCCATGTGGGAAATGATTGACAATTGTCGCTTAGTTAGCTTGGAAAGATGCTCGAAAGATAAGCAATGCAACAAGGTGACCCAATCAGAAGGTGACACATGGCACCATGTGGCAGTGGGTCAAGTGTGATGTGGTAGAGTGACAGACCAATCAAGAAGTGCCATGTCACACCTAGGTGGTAGAGGAACCTAGTGGATGATGATGAAGTAGTTGACATGGAAATGACGAGACCAAGTGGACCGATCATAGGGCACCATGTTTCATCCATTGATCAACCAAGGTTTGACATGAATTTGGAGGGAGGGCTAAAAATGAAAATTTTCAAAATGATATTTCTTTCCTCTCATAGTTGAAAATGAGCGCACACATCTATTTTAAATAAGGAGGGTTTTATATTAAAGTTGAGACCTATATTAAAATGAAATATTTGCAATTTTTTAAAGTTTGTTCCTCATTTTTAACTTGGAACCTCAACTAGACGCCCTGGGCTTGATTTTTGAAAAAACATATCACTATACTATATCATTAGAAAGATCTCAGAGTTTGGCTTCCATTTTTTCTATCAAATCTTGTGCATGTAGCAGTGGGTGAAAGTTATGCCCATATTTGTCTGACGTGCTCCATTTCCAACTGTATTTTGATTTGGGATTTCAATTCCAGTTTGTGACAAAATGGTGAAGTGGGCATTTGCCAAACTTGGAGAGGGTCTTGCTGGTGATGGTATTTTGTCTCTAAATTAGTTAAATGAAACTTTTGGCAACAATTTGGTAGTAGATTTGATGTTTTATCAAAAGGGGGTTTTCTCATTATTCTTGAGAGATATTTTCAGAGTTTGTTGTGCCAAATGATGAGTTTTGATCCAATTTTTAGTTGTAGAGAGAGGAAAGAAGCTTTACTTCAACAATGGATGAAGATTCAAGTGGACAAGTGTCGGTTCCATACTGGATTTAGGAAATTCATTCTTCTTGATCTTCTCTTTTCTCTTTCTCTATACAGGGTTGGTTCTAGACTTCAAGGACAAGTTTTTATAGCTATGATGCCACCAATTTTCTCAGTATTCTCTCTTGTATACACAACTACAATGAAGTTATAGTTTTTAGTTTTGATCTATTTAGTATTTTATGAGTTATTTCCATGCATCTTGAATGCACTTGTTTCAAGGAAATGAATACAAAGCAGAAAAATCACTTAGTTTCATTTTGATTCTTGTCTCCTATCTGTTTTGTTTGTAATTTCTTGGCGATTTGTGGGAAAAAAACATAGATCCCATTTGCAATTCATTTTGGGTTGTATGTCTTGATATGTTTTGACTTTGATTCAAAGAATCATGTAAATGCTTGATGTATCTTGACAGGGTTGCAGATTTCATAGAAGGATCTGATGAGCATGAGATTTAGTTTGAATATTGATGTCTCATTCATAGACTGAATAGATAGATCAAAATATCCTAATGTATGTTGTGATTTTTGGAATACCTAATCGATAGGACACTGATTAGTCATAGGATCTACATGTTTCTTGTTGTTTCATATGTGGGTTATGCTGAAATAAACTCATAATCAAAATCATTTTCCCTTTCATGTTGTAGCATTGAAAATGATACCCACACTTAGCTTGTCAATTTCATAGGTCACATTAGTAGCTATTTCATGCCTTTGTCATTGCATAAGAATAGAAGATTTGGGGTTTCTATGTGCTTAATATAGATTCAAATTTATGGTTTTTGCACTAGTAACATAATGAAATGTGGCCAAATGTACAAAGAATTTGGCATTATGAAGTTTTGTGCCTAATTCAAATGACCCGCATGCCCAAGAAGGTCAACCATGCATGCATAGTGCTCTTCCTTGGGTGTAATGCTATAATCCTGAGTCATTGAATCAAATAACTTCTGAACTTCTTCCAACAAGCCAGCATGACTGCATGTAGAAAGAATAGAAACAAAAGTAACACGTGTAGGCTTTATGCTTGCCTAAAGCATTTGGAAAAATAGTTCTAGAGCAACTTTTTCATGTCCACTCATCCCATATCCTACAATAATTGCACTCCATGAAACCAAGTTTCTTTGGCACATCTTATCAAACAATAGGTGTGTAGTGTTTATACGTCCACATTTGGAATGCATATCTACAACTGCAATCCCCACATAAACGTCTAAATCAAATCCATTTCTAATTATGTAAGCATGGATCATCTTGCCTCGTTGTACGGATCCAAGATGTGCATATGCTAGTAGCACACATGTCATGGTTATTGAATTAGGCATCACACTTTCTGGTTGCATTTGATGAAACAACTCTAAGCCCTAGTTGCCAAGCCCATTTTGTGCATAACTCCAATCATGGCATTCCAGGAAACCAGATCTCTCTCAGATATATTGTCAAACAATTGTTGTGCTATCTTTGGTTCCCCACAATTGGCATACATTGCCACAAGAGAAGTCATTACAGTAGTATTAGTTTTAAATCTGCTCTTTACTATGTAAGCATGGTTCCCTTTGCCCTAATGTAGGTTCTCTAAATCAACACATGCAAGTAGCATACTTACTATGGTGATTGAATTCAGTTTCACATCTTCTAGTAGCAATGCTTTAAAGAGTACCCACGCCTCGATGGCATGTCCATTCTGGGCATACCCACCCATCATTGCATTCCATGAGATCACATCTCTTCTAGACATTTTATCAAAAAATAGGTGTCCAATTCCTATATTCCCACACCTAGCATACATAACTACTAGTGAATTACCCACTAAACCATCCAACATATCCCCATTTCAAATTATGAAAGCATGAACTGACTTGCCTTGTAGAAAAGCTCCTAATCTAGCACATGCCACTAGTGTACTTGAAATGGCTACTGTGTTCAACTTGAGGCCTACGACTTGCATTTGGAAAAACAACACCAAGGATTATATCAAATAGCATTTGAAAGCAATGGTTGTACTTTTTATTATTATGTACTTCATTTACCTATGTACCTTGAGAATTCTGGGGCTATCATGGATATTATGTTTTTTATTAAGGTAAGCAGTGAATTTGAAAGATCCCAAATCCTTGTACAAAAAGTATGAAAAGATAGGCATTAAGCACTACAGAACAACAAAGAACCCAAGAGAAACACCCCCGCAAAAAATAATAGGACTCAATGCAACCTTATAGCCTACCAACCCAAAGTTAGGGTGATTTGAAGCCCATTTGTTCAAAAAAAAATTGCTTGACCTTGGTCAAAGGATCTAGTTGCCCTAAACAACTCGTTTCTAGAACAAGAGGGATTTGTGGTAGAATCTTTGTCCAAACCTATATCAAAATAGTCTATAGGAGGTTTTCCCCTATTTTATACTGTTGCATAACCTTAAAGGAAGTTAACTTCTTGCATTTTTTTGTTAACTTTGAGGAAGACTTAGAGACACAACCCTACATATGCATGTGGTGGGACATTGGGCTAATTAGGAAAACTGCAATAAGTATTATTTTGAACCAAGATGCATGTGAGTCGGAGATGATGTGACAATTGACCAAAAAATTGGAACCCTTCACATTGCATGCAAATCAAGGAGGCTAAGTAGGCAAAAACCACACATGGTGAACTATCGTTAAGTGACAACTAATGTGGTAGATGTTAAGGTGTAATGCAGTATTGCTACTGAACACCATGGCAAATAGAATGAGGCATAATGACTAGGTGAGTCAAAGATGATGTGACAATCAACCAACAAATTGGAACCCAAAGTTGGCAAAAACCACACGTGGTGAACTATTGTTAAGTGACAGCTAATGTGGTGGATGTTAAGGTGTAATGCAATATTGCTACTAAACACCATGGCAAATAGAATGAGGCATAATGACTAGATGAGTTAGAGATGATGTGACAATCGACTAACAAATTGGAACCCTGAGCTGGCAAAAACCACATGAAGTGACATCATGATATGTGGCAGATGGGCGATTTTAAAAAAATGCACATGATTTTTCCATGTGGGAAATAATCAAAAACTATAGCTTAGTTAGCTTAGGAAGATGCTCGAAAGATAAGCAACACAACAAGGTGACCCAATCAGAAGTTGACACGTGGCACCATGTGGCAGTGGGTCAAGTGTGATGTGGTAGAGTGATAGACCAATCAGGAAGTGCCATGTCATGCCTAGGTGGTAGAGGAACTTGGTGGATGATGACGAAGTAGTTGACATGGAAATGATGAAACCAAGTGGACTGATCATAGGGCACCATGTGTCATCCATTGGTCAACCAAGGTTTGACCCAAATTTGGAGAGAGGACTAAAAGTGGAAATTTTCAAAATGATATTTCTTTCCCCTCATAGTTGAAAATGAGTGCACATGTCTATTTTAAATAAGGAGGGTTTTATATTAAAGTTGAGACTTTATATTAAAATGAAATATTTGCAATTTTTTAAAGTTTCTTCCGCATTTTTAACTTGCAACCTCAACTGGACGCCCTAGGCTTGATTTTTGGGAAAACATATCACTATCATATATCATTGTAAAGATATCAGAGTCTAGCTTCCATTTTTTCTATCAAATCTTGTGCATGTAGCAGTGGGTGAAAGTTATGCCCATATTTTTCTGATGTGCTCCATTTCCAACTGTATTTTGATTTGGGATTTCAATTTCAATTTGTGACAAAATGGTGAAGTGGGTATTTGCCAAACTTGGAGAGGGTCTTGCTAGTGATGGTATTTTGTCTCTAAATTAGTTAAATGAAACTTTTCGTAACATTTTGGTAGCACATCTGATGCCTTATCAAAAGGGGGTTTTCTCATTATTCTTGAGAGATATTTTTAGAGTTTGTTGTGCTAAATGATGAGTTTTGATCCAATTTATAGTTGTAGATAGAGGAAAGAAGCTTTACTTCAACAATGGATGAAGATTCAAGTGGACAAGTGTCGATTCCATATTAGATTCAGAAAATTCATTCTTCTTGATCTTCTCTTTCTCTTTCTTTGTACAAGGTTGGTTCTAGACTTTTGGACAAGTTTTCATAGCTGTGATGCCACCAATTTTCTCAATATTCTCTCTTGTATACACAACTACAATGAAGTTATAGTGTTTAGTTTTGATCTATTTAGTATTTTATGAGTTATTTCCATGCATCTTGAATGTACTTGTTTCAAGGAAATGAATACAAAGCAAAAAATTCACTTAGTTTCATTTTGATTCTTGTCTCCTATCTCTTTTGTTTGTAATTTCTTGGCAATTTATGGAAAAAGAACATAGATCCTAGTTGCAATTCATTTTAGGTCTTGATGTGTTTTGACTTTGATTCAAAGAATCAAGTAAATTCTTGATGTATCTTGACAGGGTTGCATATTTCATAGAAGGATCTGATGAGCATGAGATTCAGTCTGAATATTGATGTCTCATTCACAAAGTGAATAGATAGATTAGAATATCCTAATGTATGTTGTGATTTATGGAATACCCAATGGATAGGGCACTAATCAGTCATAGGATCTACATGTTTCTTGTTGTTTCACATGTGGGTTATGCTAAAATAAACTCATAATCAAAATCATTTTCCCTTTCATGTTGTAGCATTGAAAATGATACCCACACTTAGCTTGTCAATTTCATAGGTCACATTAGTAGCTATTTCATGCCTTTTTCATTGCATAAGAATAAAAGATTTGGGGTTTTTATGTGCTTAATATAGATTTAGATATATGGTTTTTGCACTAGTAACATAATGGAATCTAAGGTCTACCCACCTAGGTCTTGTAGAGTTTGAAGTGAAGAAGGAGTTTAGCCTTATAGTTGGCCAGGGTTCTAAAGAAAGTATAGCCATCATAGGAGTTAGCTGCTATTAGATGCATTTTTTTGTTAACTTCTTGGTAGTTAAAATCACTATTAAATCAGGAGCCAACACAACCTTTGACATTGATGATGGATACTAACAATCTTGTCCATTCCTGTGAAGCCCTTTGACATCAATGACGATTCTTCCATCATAGATATCATAGTGTAGCCATCAATAAACACCCTTTTTGATTCATAGTGTGAGATGGATTGAAGCATTACACAAACAATAGACGCAAGCATCATAGTTCCTATCTAATGTTTAATCATTGTAGAATTATGGTGTAGTGAAAAACTATCTAGTTGAGGTGAAGTGATCAATAACCAATAGTCCACAAAGGAAAAATAGTAAGTGTAGTAAGATGAATGCATAAATAAAGAGAGCTCTTCATTAATATACTTGCATTTGCAAAAGATAGATTTGCCAAGAACATTGATTGAGTCTCTGACATGAGTTTTTTAAAACCCTATAAGTCCTTTAAGTTCTATAAATAGAAACTATTGTAATTAATACTTAGCTTCTAGTAACTTGTTGAAACAGGGGATTCTTTTTTCTATATATTTATAATAAAAGTAACATAATTTTATGAGCAATGGTATCATGCAAGTTTAAAGTTAAGATCAAGTGAATTAATATAAAAGTTGGAAGAATAAAATATGAGTACTATGATTTGATTTGGCCAAGGCGTAGAATGTACTTAGAAATTTTAAGTAATGATAAACTTGATATTATAATGTAGAATATATTAAGATTATATTTGTGATATGCACCTTAATTAAAGAAATATTACACTCTTTGCAAGTAAAAAACAATACACATATTTTGCAAACAAAATTCATTACAAAAATTTAAAAGAATTGTACAATAATTAATTAATGCATTGCTACATTTCACTTTTACCCATAGTAAACATACTTTTTTTTCCCAATCTTTTTGGGTTGGATAGGATTGAATTTTTATAACTAATAATATATCTTTAGATATATGAATCAAAGTAATAAAAAATTGTTTAAAAATTTAACCTCTTTAAGGCTATTTGTTGTTTTCAACAAGCTAATTTTTTTATTTTTTTTTTAATTAAAAATTGAAATAACATGTAAAAATTGTATTTTTAATATACTTTAAAAAATTATACTATTTAATTTGAAATAAATATAAAGCATCTTAAGTAATTATAAATATAAAATATAACTATATAATAATTGAGTCATAATTTTTTAAAATATTACTTCACTTACTAAATATTTAAAAATAAATAAATAAAATGTAAATATTAAATTAAAAATTGAAACATTTATATTTAATGTAAAATTAATCTATTGAAAGGATCAAATGTTTATGATTGATATAAATACAAGATTAACACAATATAAAGTTGGTTGATAGAAGCTTTATCTATTTGTTCTGAATTAATGAAAGGAAAAATAACATATCTCTAAGTTCAAAGAGTCTAGGTGCTGTGTGTGGTTTCAAATTTGTACACGTCCACAAACATGCAAAAGGGAAAACCACCTATAAAGAAAATTTGAGTTGTGTGTACAAAATCAACGTTATGCCTGTAAACAATGAAACACACCTATGAATAGTTGTGAATAGTGGACTATTTCCCTGATGGACTATCTTCAGAATGTGGGTTTAAAGGAATTAACTATGAGAATCTTATTCACAAGAAGAACATGCTATGATTGAACAAAATTCTAAGATCAGATCATGGGTGATGAATGAAAAATTTTAAAATTGTGAAAATTGTTGATTTGCTAATTTTGGCATATGTTTAAATTTGATAACACATCTCACAAGTATTTTGAATGAAAGGGTTGCTAGTGCTACATAAAATATGGACATATGGTCAGTGGAAAATGGTGATTGTACTTCCATCCATCACTCATTAGTAGTTTAAGAGTACTTACTTATCTCTTCTGATTATATTTGTATCAATTTGACTATCAATTATTTCATCATCTCAACCTTCAACCCTCTGTTTTATTGTGGTCTGTTGTTTGAAAGAAGCTTGAATTTTATCTTGTGGTTGGAAGTGCTTGTGGATCTTTCCATTTTCAAAAAATAGCACCAGACCTTGCATCTGAATATCTCTCCTGAGATAATTTGAAAATCAAATTATGCTTTCTCTCACTAAGAATGACTCACTTTTTCATTAATTAGGACATGCTTCACATTCAAAGGAAATAGAAAACAAAGAGTTGCACGGTACACATAGCTTAGGGAAAAAAATAGAACACATCATTTCATGCAAATTATATTCATTTGAATAAATGACAACAAATTTTCATTAAATGTTAAATTTTATTCCAAACAATTGTCATCTTATTAACTTTGTACTGCTTGCATTGTAGAGTCCATGTGTCTTCTTGGTGCTCCCAGCTCTTCACAGAGTCCACGTGCCTTCTCCATGCTTTCAAGTTTTTACAAACATCTGCAAACATATGAATGTAAATATTATTGAAGTATTTGAATGACACCTTTGTGCTACCAAAACTACTGTCCATGGATTTGTTAAACTGTATAATTAAGTTTTTTAATTCCCCTCCAATTAAATTATAACTTTGATGATTATTTGCAGTGCACAAGCGCATTATCAACATTATGAGGGGGTGGTGCCCATTCATCAAAAGAAAGATCCATATATTGCCTGCTTCAAAAGCTTTCACTGATGATATGGGATGCTATCTCTGTTCAGTGCTGTAAGAGCTCTGCACTTTATAGTCTCTACATGTAGACCCATTTTCTCTGTCATAAATCAGAAATAAAACCAGTAACCCTTCCTAGGGCATCTAATAACTTCCTCAAAATGACTCCAATTGCAACCAAACCAATTTTCAATAAACTCTATATGAGTCTAGTTTCTAAATATATAAGCCATTAAATTTTCCAATTCATAAATTATTCTACAAGCACCAATCATTGCCTGTAACTTCAAAACAAATCATTAAAAACCAGTCTTCATTAAAATGTACATAACTGATACATATCTAAATGAAAAAGACTCAAACCAATTGGAAATTAAATCTGGTTCATATATCTTTCTAATGAATACAACTAGAGTTTTTTTTTCATCCAAATATGTCCGTACCAAACATTTAAATCTGACTGTAGCTAGGCATCCTCAAATCTGCAAATAACCAGTTTTAGCAAAACTAGCATAACTTCTTCAAAACTTAAAAAAATTGTGCCAAAACAAAAAGAGAAAGAAGATTACTCATCCCACTCTTCAAATGTATAGAACATACAAGGGTTCTAGGCTGTACATGGCCGTACAAGACCTGGAACCAACACTAAAATAGTTAAAACCAATCAAAATGACAAGTTCTTGAGAAACCAATTGCTTCAAAATGATCTATTCTTCTTCTCATTCATCCCTCTCTCTTTCGAATGACTAATAACATGATTTTAACATGTTTGTGGTGGTTTACAACTTCCCAACCATCTTTTTAACCAACCCAACACATTCTTTTAACCCTTGTACATTTTTCAATGCTTTTTGAAGCACTTCCATTACAATGCAAATGTATTTGTTTCTAGTTTTTAATACATCACAATGTAAAGTTAATCATTTTAACCATTTCTTCAACATGGTTATAGGAAAATCTAAATGACTTAAATATTACAATATTATGAAATTCATCATCATGTATGAAGGGTCAAGATGCTCCTGGATCAAGCATCTACCTCAACTCTCAAGACTTAAAAAGTTTGCTTAGTCACTACAAAAAGGACACAAGAAGTTACACTCTTTCTATCCTCAAAAGGTGAATTCTTCAAGGGTGAAGTAGGTATGAAATTTTTTCACTTCATTTATCATTGTTCAAAGATATTGTTTGGCAATACAATCCAACTAGATTGGATGAGAAAAACTAAAGTTATAAAAGATGAACTTTGTAAAGATGAGATAATGGCATTTGGGAACCTTGGTTTTAATGAGGAATACATTGTGGATATTGCCCAAAAATATATCCATTCTAAAAGAGATAGTTTAAGGTCTAAGCTAATAAAAGACCTTAGTTATCTATGTCCAACTTGGATTACAAACCCATAAACATGGGCTGAAATCATTAAAGATGTCAAATCTAAGAGGAAGACCCTTAATCATCCAAATTCTAAACCATTTTCACTAGGAGGATCTAAAATATGCCTTCGTGACACAACAAAGGCAACCCAAATCAAGGTGTCAAGTATTGGATCCCATAAATTAAGATCTGGTGGGTACAATAGCATTCATGGTGATTGGCAATTAAATATTTTCATATTAAATAATTTCTATTCCATAAATAAAGTCATGTCAAACTTGTAAATTTATTATATCTTATGAGTTGTTATAAAGTTCGTTATATTTGTTTATGCAGGTTTACCAATTTCAAAAAGAAGCTTCACAGGAGGACTTAAATTTTTCTTTACTTGATGGTTCCCAAGCCCTTAGGAAACACATGCTAGATTGAGGAGATATATTAGCCACTAGTCATGAAAATGAGGCAAGTTCATTATAATATTTTAAAAACTAAGTAATAGTTCAATCAAAGATATCATGTCAAATCAAGGAGTTAAATTGTGTTGTGTATAGGGAGCCCAACAATCAAACTCACCAAGAAGTGAGAGTGGAGATGAGATAGGTGAGCATGATGAATTTTTTTTTGCACACAATAATTCAAATATCATTCTGGAACCTCAGTAGGAAACTATTCTTGAATCTCAACATGTTGGAAATAATAAATATGAAGAGGTTTCTCAATGCGATGAACAGACTACACCTACAATTAGAATGGTTCCTCGTAAAAAGAGGACACACAGAAAGAAGATGGATGTGATATAATGTGGATTTAAAAACTAGGTATGTAGTATAAACATTCTTTTGTCATTGCTACTGATCTATTTACCGATCCATCATTTCTTAGGTTCATTGTTACAAACTATGAGAGATTTGGGTTACGTTACATTCTTGGAGGATAGGGAAGATTTAGTTGATCTTCTAAGATAGATTCTGTAAATAACTCTTGGCATTGCTAAAGGACAATTGGGTTGAATTTATTCAAATTTAGTCTTTTTAAGTTTTAACTAGAGGGTTGGTAATTTGTTAACTAAGTATTAGATATGATAGTATGTGGAGGTAGACTTTGTTAAATGGTAAATTTCTACAAGTGACTTTGTACAAGAACCACCAAGAGGCATTGGAATATCTGCTTGGTTTATGCTACTCTTAGTATAGAATCTTTTTTCCCATATCGTTATATGTTGGATGGATTAGATTTAGGAGACTATCTTGATATGGAAAAATTGAATATTTCTTTTCTAATATATTATGTACTCAGAGTTTGTGGTTTTCCTATCAATCCTATTCGATTGAATGATCATTAAATTTATTCAAAATTTATAAGCAATAATTGTATTTATGGATGGATAATGATTGCATCATTATGTTGTTATCTCTGTGAAAAATGGATAGACAAGTTTGACAGAGCACTAAAATTAAGCTATTGTGGGAATTATGGTGATGCTTTGGTATAAAAGACATTATATTATCCTATTTACTTTATTGATTTTTAGAAGAATATATAGTAATGAAATTTTATTTGCATGAGAAGATCAATAATTTATTTAAAAATTCTTCTAACTTGTATCATGGTACAATGATATGGTGTGAAAGTTATTTTTTGTGTTAGTAAATCACATCTTTCTACTCTTTATGCTTGATTTTTCTAACCCCCAATTGTTTCATGGCTACATAATATCCCCTAGATAGTGCCTCGTGACTCTTTGATCAATTTATGTCATTTTAGGTACATGATAATATAATAAACTTTGTGGTATGATAATATAATGATTTAGTTGTACATTTTAATTGTTGATTTTTTAATCTATATATTTTTGGTAATTATTTAGACTTTTGGCAACAAATGCATATTGGAAACAATGTCAAAGAAGTAAAAGAAATGAAAAATATGTGAACAACAACGTGTCTTATTTATTTATGAAGGTAACTAAATTTTCCTAATTCTAACCTAATGACCGAGTTGTGTATAAGAGTTTCTTTTTTTGCATTCGCTATCATTAAAGATTACTCAAGTTGAATTTTTTTTTTTTACAATTCAAGATGAGTCATATATTATAAATGTCGAGTGAAGTTTATTATATTTATGCATATAAAATCAAAAATAAATTTCAAATTGTTAGTCATTGTTAGGATTAAACCTCAAATAGAAATAACAATTACATGCAAATATAACCAATATCAGAAAATAATAGATCACACAAAAAAGAACACAAGACACCAAGACTTAATGTGGTTCACCCAATCCCTGGGCTATGTCCACCAAATAGCAAGTCCGATATTATTACAATCCAATGATTACAACCTGATTACAATCTATAATCTCTTACAGCTCAATACTGCTGCAAGACCCAATTTTCGCATCACACCAACAAAACAATCCCTAACCCTAAGCCCTTTTATACAAGTATTTTTATTGCTTTAGGGTTATAATTAATAATTACATGTCGGCCCAAAATCTTGATAAAATAGGGCCCAAAATTAGCCCTAAAGAATTTATGAAGTATGTACAGTACTTTCCTAATCAGTCACAACAAACTAAAAGTCATATGCTTTTATTTGATTCATATGTTTACTGAAACATTATGGAGTACTAATTTTTCTAAGATTATCTAATATGGAGTAAGAAGGTTTGTATTTCATTTAACTAATGATCACACGGTTAAGTTAAATTCTAGTATCTAAAATCAATGAATGGAGTTGGTATTTCACTTAACAAGAGTTTTCATGAATGACAAACTAAAGTGATGTTTTTGAAGTATTAGATAGCAATCAAAAAGGATGGGGGGCTGAGTACAAAAAGGCTGAAGGATCAGCTGTAGGTTACCACCCAATCATCTAACCGATACCATTTTTATACTTCAAAAAAAATATAAGATCTAGACTAGAACCATTGTTACCATCAATCCTATTACTAATCAACAAAGAAAATAGAAAAGTAGTCCAACAAAAAGGGAACAAATTGCTACTATCAGTCCAACACTTGGACATATACATAGATAATAAAACCTCGTAGGGCACCAAGTTCAAACTGATCAATAACGTAAAAAGAAAAAGAAAAAAGAAATCAAGGCTAGTTGTCCTCATTCTTTTATGGTTCCTCACTCTTCTTCTCCTTAGGCTCATCCCTATTCACGTCCACCCCCTCCTTTTTGATAGGTTTTTTCAGGAGTGTCTTCAGCCAACCCTTCACCAAGAAGCAGTAAATAGAACAAGTGGTTTCACTCTCCTTGCCCAAGTCCTTCACGTCCTTAGTCATCTATTGGAAATAAAGAGTGGTGATAATAGAATGCATAACTTTTGTGGATTATTCCACTAGTGTGTCAATTTTTTGGTAGATGCCAACGCAATTTTCTCTCATCTCCTTCATCAACTACTTCAGCCTATCTAGTTGAGCCTTACTTTGGCTCTGGTCATGGCTATCTAAGATGTGTGAGGGACTAGGAGGGCTAGAGACATGCTTCTTTCCAATGCCCTAGTGAGGTCTCTTCCTCTCGGTGGGTTTTATCTCACTCTTGGTAGACTCACAACTAAAATCATGTTTGAGGGGGGACTTTCATTTATCCAATAGGAGATGTTTGCTAGGTCTCTGAGCATTCTTCTTTCTCTTTCTCGTGTCTGCATCTGAGTTAATGAGGCTAATTTTAACCTCGGGGGAAGGGTTTTCTTGATTTTTTTATGGCTTGAGCCACGACCAACGTCCATAGAAATTTGGGGAGTGACAGTAGCCATCAGGTTGACCAAAAGTAGTGGGTTGTAATACCTCTCATGTTTATAGTTTGTACCTTGTTTATTTTTTTTCGAGAGATACTTGTTACTCTTATTATATGTACTTTGAGATGACCTAAGGGTTGGATGTTATACTTTTATTTTAGTACCATAGATGTTATACTGCTATGTTGTCCAGTTGATCATATTTGCATGTTGATGCCATTTTTGAGATGAGAGTAGGTCTATGATGATATCTAGTTATCTAGTATTTTGGACATATCTTTGATTCTGTTATGTGATGGATTTTACGCTATGGATATATACTTCATTTTGTCTCATTATGCTTTGTGTGAATGTGAGAGATGTAAATGGATTATTTAAGTATAATTGAATAAATGGTTAAATTAGTATTTAATGCATTTATTGCTTTGGCTATGTTATTATATGCAATTGCACTTGATCATGTGTTTTAGTGTGTAGGAATTATATCCCTAGCAATGGCACATGGAGTTAGTGATTCAGTTATTCATATTTTACCAATGTCATCCCCATATGGTCGATGTATCCTTAATTAATCATTTAAATGAAACCTTTCAGCGATTATTAAATATGAACTCATCTACATTATGTGATTAGACTAGTGAGCATGTCTATGCATTTAGAGGTTTGCATTGTCATGAAAAGTCGTTAAGGTAATTTCTGCAATTTTGGGTTTTCGAACTTTAATTTTATTGAATTTAATTTCTGGTAGCTTTGCCATAGATGAATTCCTATTTCTAGGAATAGCCTATTTTTGTTTGGGTTGATTTGTAGTCTAGCTAGTCTAACCAGGTATTTTCCCTAATCAATTAGTCAAAGATATTATTAAAGAGAAGAAGGTATAGATTTTTCCAGGAAGACATTACCAATAGCACCTTCCAATCCATTAAGAAATGTAACAATACAGTCAATGACATAGGAATGTGATAGTTTAGACAAAAGTTAATTGGATTATCTTTAGAAACACAACATTTATCATTAAAACTGCATGATTGCATTACATTGTCATTAGGTATCATACAACCTTCCTTCTTTAACTCTCCAAACCTCTAAAACGAGGGTATTCATGACTTACATGAATAATATTCCATTTTTCCTACAAGAACCATTAGTGGTACATCAGAAGTGTCTCTATTTTAATTCTATACATACCTCCAAATTTAATACCCTGCCTTCATTCAACCTTATACTATATTTTGCTTTTTAGTGGCAGATCTATTGTATACAACATCCATGTTGAAAGCAACAACTTTTTGCCAGCTTGAATTTGTGAAAAAAAATTGCTTTGCCTCCAAGGATGGTGTATTATGCAAACTAAGAAGAGGATAGCCACGATTCTCCAATTTTTTGATTGTTTGTCGTCCAAATGCATCCTCTCTTCTATAAATACAATAAATACCAGCATCGTGATGAGGAAGCTTTGTTTCATGTTTTGATGGATGAAACGGGTTACCCATCGCAAAATGACCGTTTCTGGTCAAAGTTTAATGAAAAAAATATTAAATGTATTTAAAATTATTTTTTGGAGTGTCCTAAAAAATGAATGGACTGAAATGACAGTTCAGTGAAGTGTTATATTTATTATGGATACATACAATCATATCTAAAGTTTAAAATTAGTTAAAATTATTGAGTTTATAATTAAGAGATCATTTAAAGTATTAGTTAGCTATTTTTAATTTTAGTGTACATTTATAATAAATTAATATTTTAATTGTTTTAGTTGAGTTAGTTTTTTAATTATTATTTTTAATTTTGAAGGAGATCAATTTATATATAAAGTTATATATGAAATATATGCGTGCATATATATATATATGTATGTGTATGCGTATATCTTTGTTTCTTTTATGCAACTTTTAAAAATTCATTTCTGATTTCTCGTTTTTGATAACTATGATGTATACTAGTGTCTTTACCTTGATAAAATAGAAATGGAGAACTTCTCTACTATTCATTTGACTATTGCACAACTTGCACACAACTCCAAGTAAACAAGAATATGTTCTATAGTGATAAAGGTTAGATAGATAGAATCCAACTGAGCCAAATCAGAAGATTTCATCAAATTTCTTGATATCACACAAATGAACTTGCAGAAGCTGATACTTCTCACTGTGCACTTCTCCTCTTTCTTGTGAAATTAATGTGATTTCCAAATGCTACCTCTTCCCTGTGAACAAAATCTAACTATTGCAGCCACTGATTATTAATCTCCTATCATAAATGATTATTAAACTGCTGAAAATAAATTCCTAACTAATATCGAAAAATAACACAACTGCAACTTTACTTATAAAATACGGAAAGAAATGCGAAACACAATGAATACAATATTTTCGGATCAAATTGTTCCTGGAAAATCCCCTAAGGGAAAACCAGTTCTACAGATGAGGAATTATAGTAAACTTCAGCAAATCACGAGATACAAAATTCCTTGCCTCTCACTGGCAGAACTCCGACAACCTCCTAATTTCTCCCGCTGATATTCCCCACTGCTATCTCCACACTAACACTGCGCCCTTGCTAACACTGCAAGACAATTTGCTAACACTACAAATTGCTTCTCCAAAACTTCCTCTACTCCAAATGCCCCCTGACCTCCTTTTATACTACTCCTGTTGGTAAACCAATGGTTGAGATTGATTTACAATCGATGGTTGAGATTAAGACAACTCGACAACCAATAATAAAATTGGTTGCAAGGTGTCCAAAAGGGAATCACTAAAATTAGTAAATAATTATCCTTGCAATAACCATTTACTAATTCTTGGCAAGTGGACAAACAACTGTCCAAACTACCCATAACTAATGCTGCTATACATAGATAAGGACGAACAGCTGTCCAAGCTACCCATAAATACTACTGCTATTTTCGGGTCAAAAATAATAGCTGTCCAACTAACAATAATTAACACTCCCTCTTAGCGAGGAAGCTGTTCTGCAGGACACCTAACTTATCTGTGAAGAAGATAAATTTTGCCTTCCCCAATGCCTTAGTCAGAATGTCTGCTACCTACTCCTTTGTAGGTATGTACTGTAGCTGAACAACTCCCCTTTGTACACAATCTCTGATGAAGTGATATTTGATATCTATATGTTTAGACCTATCATGAAACACTAGATTCTCAGACAACTTGATGCAACTCTGATTGTCACAATGTATCACAGTAGTCTCAACCTTCTGACCAAACAAGGCTACTAACAACTTTCAAAGCCATATAGCTTCACATGTCGCCATGCTAGCTGCTATGTATTCTGCTTTTGTTGAACTTAGAGCCAAAGACTTCTGCTTCCTGCTGAACCAAGATACAAATCCTGATCCCAAGCTGAAACAACACCCTGAAGTGCTCCTTTTGTTTGTTGTACTTCCTGCCCAATCTGCATCAGTATAGCCTATCAACCTGATACCTTCACCTCGAACATATCTGATCCCATACTCGACTGTACCATGCAAGTAACGTAGCACATGCTTAGTCGTTATCCAATGCATTCTCTTTGGTTCAACCATGAACTAACTAAGAGAGTTTACTGCAAATGCTATATCTGGTCTAGTGTTGACCAAATACATAAGCGAACCAATCAACTATCTATATAAAGTGGGATCTACATCTTTATCCTTAGTTGTATCTACCTTCCTCCAATTCATGATCATGGGTGTAGACATGGCTTTGCAATCCTCCATCCCAAATTTCTTCAAGATTTCAATGCAATATTTCCCTTGACCAAGGAAAATCTCCCCATTTGTCTGCCACACTTCCATGCCTAGAAAGTAGTGCATAAGTCCTAAATCCTTCATCTCGAACTCTTCAGCAAGGTTCCTCTTGCAATCCACTATGAGCCCTAGTGAACCTGTAAGAAATAAGTCGTGCACATAAAGAACAAGAATGAGAATCTCACCCCCAACCATCAAGTAGTAGAGGTTAGCATCTGCTTCACTCTTCACAAAGCCCATTTTCTGCAAGTATGTATCAATGCAGTCATACCACGCTCTAGGAGCCTGCTTGAGTCCGTACAATGCTTTCTTCAATCTGCACACATGGGTCTCTTTGTTGTATGCTACAAAGCCTTCTGGTTGTTCTATGTATACCTCCTCCTTCAACTCACCATTAAGGAATGTTGTCTTGACATCCATTTGAGGGATTTTCCATCCCATCTGTGCTAAAAGTGAGATTATAGATCGTATAGAAGTATACCTGGCAACTGGAGCAAATGTCAACTCATAGTCTATTCCCTCCTTCTGAGAGAACCCTTTTGCCACGAACCTCGCCTTGTATTTCTCAATGCTACCGTCTGCACCGTTCTTTATCTTATAGATCCAACGTGATCCAACTATAGCCCTATCTGTTGGTCTAGGTACTACCTCCTACACATCATTCTGCATTATTGAAGAATATTCCTCAACCATAGCATCTCGCCATACCTTATGTTCTGCAGATTCCTGATAGCTAGAAGGCTCACTGTCTACCAACTGACTAACTAATGCCACATAGTCATTGAACTTGGGTTGGTTGTCTTCGTTGTCTAGTACTCTTCCTAGGAGCTCCCACAAACTCCTGAGTATCCCTTTGTGTATCTGGAACCACATGGTTCCTGCTGCCAACTGTAGAGGATGAAATGTCAACCTTTAAGTCTTCTAGATGCATTTTTTTTTGCTCCATACTCTGTGAATCTTCACTAACTGAGTCTACACTCGTACTGGTAATCGTACTTGAGCTTTGTTGCCCTTAACTTGGTCTTGGAGCTTTTGTTGGCTTCCCACTTTGATCATCTACTGAAAAATCTCTGGATCTCCTGAATGCCTTGTCCTCCATGAACTTGACATCCCATCTGACAATAATTCTTTTAGTCCCTGGAATGAAAATCCTGTATGCCTGTGAGGTCTCACTGTACCCAACAAAGTACCCCCTCTCTACAGTCTGATCTAACTTTGTACGTGTATCTCTAGGAATGTGGCAATATGCCAAACTCTTGAATATCCTGAAGTGACTAACATCTGGCTTCTTCCCTGTGAAAGCCTCCTCTGGTGTCATCTTCCCCAGCACCTTGTGTGGAACTCTATTCTGGATGTAGACTGCTATATTACACGCCTCTGCCCATAAGTAACGGGGCATGTCCTGGTCATGTAGCATAGCTCTTGCTACCTCTGATATAGAACAATTCTTCCTCTCAGCAACTCCATTCTGCTGTGGATTGTAAGGAACAGTCCATTCTCTCTTGATTCTTTCTTTGGTGCAGAACTTCTGAAAGACATTTCCTTTGTACTCACCTCCATTGTCTAACTGAAGAACCTTTATCTTCTTTCCTGTCGAGTTCTCCACAAGAGCCTTGAACTCTTGGGATCGACTGAAAACCTCATCCTTAGTCTTCAAGAAGTATATCCAGGTCTTTCTAAAGAAATCATCAATAAAAGTAACATAGTACTCATATCCTCTGAGAGATTTCATCGACATTGGTCCACAAACATCTGAATGTACTAGATCAAGAACACCCTTAGATCTAGTGTCACTCCTTGGAAAAGATGCTTTCGCAAACTTCCCCAACACACATCCCTTACATACATAATCATGCTCTGTGCTCACCTCTGGAACACCTGTCACCGTCTCACGAAGCAATCTAAGTGCTCCATGATGAATATGGCCCATCCTCCTATGCCATAGCTCTCCAAGATCTCTAGGATTACTATTGCTCATAAGTGCCTTAGGAGTATCAAACTACAATCTATAAAGGCGACCACTCCTAACTCCAATAGCTATGGTTGATTTCCAATCCTTGTGCTTAATCAACACATTTGTCCCTCTAAAGAGTACATTATACCCCCTATCCTGAAGAACAGATACAGAAATCAAATTCATATCTAAGCCTAGCACATATAACACATCATGAAGCGGAATTATCTTTCCATTCTCCCTCTGAAACTGAACAGTCCCTTTCCCAACAGGGTTGAGTTTGGACAAGTTTCCCATAGAAATCTAGATGTTGGTGTCCTCCTTCTTGTAACTGGAGAAGTACTCTCTAACTCCTATCATATGAAATGACACCCCACTATCTATATACCAAACACACTGTGAGGTTGAGCTAACCATACAAGCTATGAGTGCAAACTCATCTTCCATTCTACTGGAGAGTTCTTCTGCACTTGTTGAACCTGCCACCTACTTCTTACCCTTCTTCCTCTCTAGGCAATCACTGACATAGTGGCCAAACTCGTGACATCCAAAGCACTTGACCTTAGAGAGGTCCTTCTTCTTCTTCTCACTTTGTGAATTTGATCCTTTGCTAGATCCCTTCTTTGCTTTCCCTTTACCCGCTAAGGCAACATTCTCTTGTTCCACCTCATTTTTCTGACTCTTGTTGGCCCCATTGACAAGACTTAGTCTAAACTCCTCCTGAGTGAAATCAGTCCATATTCGATCCCAACTCGGTAAAGTATCTCGTCCACTGACAACTTGAACAAAGACACTCCATTGTTTAGTAAACCTATTTAGGGCTATTCTCACTAGCTCGTCATCACTAGGGCTATCTCCAACAGCTGCTAACTCCTCCTTGACAAGTCTGAGCCTGGTGAGGTAACTTGTGACGTCTTCTCCCTGATTCATCCAGGTATTCTTTAGCTTCTCTTTGAGAATCAACTTCCTATTGGTGGTAGCATTCTGGACAGATTCAGAATGGCGTCCCACATCTTCTTCGCTGTATCTAGCTCTGATATGTGTGGAACAATATGATTCTTGACACCATCAAGGATTATCCTCCTCGCCTTGGTATCATCCTTCCTATATGCTACAAGTCGTGTTGCATCCGTTGGTACAGGTACAACACTGGTAGCATAATCCTTGATACCATTCTCTTCCAACAAGAAAGAAATTTTGGCCTTCCAGACACCAAAATTTGAGGCACCATCCAATCTATCCTGATCTCTCAAACCAGCTGAAGCCATCTCAAGGGTTTAAAGCAATAATAAATCTAAAGAGATCAAGATTTCTTTCCTAGGGCAAAACTCTTCTACCCTTAACTAGGCTCTGATACCATGTGAAAAAAATCTAACTATTGCAATCACTGATTATTAATCTCCTATCATAAACGATTATTAAACTGCTGAAAATAAATTCCCAACTAATATCGAAAAATAACACAACTGCAACTTCACTTATAAAATACGGAAAGAAATGCACAACACAATGAACACAATATTTTCGAATCAAATTGTCCCTGGAAAAACCCCTAAGGGAAAACCAATTCTACAGATGAGGAATTATATTAAACTTTAGCAAATCAAGAGATACAAAATTCCTTGCCTCTCACTGGCAGAACTCCGACAACCTCCCAATTTCTCCTACTGATATTCCCCACTGCTATCCCCACGCTAACACTGCACCCTTGCTAAAACTACAAGACAATTTGCTATCACTGCAAATTGCTTCTGCAAACTTCCTCTACTCCAAATGCCCCCCTGACCTCCTTTTATACTACTCCTGTTGGTAAACCAATGATCGAGATTGATTTACAATTGATGGTTGAGATTAAGACAACTCGACAGCCAATAATAGAATTGGTTGCAAGGTGTCCAAAAGGGAATCACTAAAATTAGTAAATAATTATCCTTGCAATAACCATTTACTAATTCTTGGCAAGTGGACAAATAGTTGTCCAAACTACCCATAACTAATGCTACTATACATAGATAAGGACGAACAGTTGTCCAAGCTACTCATAAATACTACTGCTATTTTCGGGTCAGAAATAACAGCTGTAACCTGGAAGTTTCATTGCCTATATTTGCAACATCTAAAATAAAAATGTCTCTCTCTATTTTAAGCATTCAAGTTGATATGCTTAAGATGCAAGTATAATGACCCTACTATGTGTGCCCTAAAATGCCAATAGGTCATTGTCTCCTTGATATCAACAACATGGTCCTTTCATAACTTAATGTCATTTTAGATTTGCATATCGTAGACTCTGATAAATTTGAAAGTGATGGTTGCTTTATTTTTCTCGCAAAAGGTAATCAAATTTTGTCATAGAGTTCAATTTTGACTCATACAATATTTGTATAGGTGTTTATTGTTACATGTTTAATTGTTCTTTTAAATTGTACCTCTAATGAATATCATATAATTTTATTTTTTTCTTCACTAACTTTTCTTGAACTCTATTGTGATTTATAGCAAGTGTGTTTGATATATTTTATACTTTCTATTATAGGGATTGCATTTTAATCATGACTAAAACCTCTTCTAGACATAATTATTAGTAGTTCATTTACAATGAACTAACATGCTTCAATTTCTGTCTTCTTAACCTCAATAATTAACTATTCCAAGTAGTTCATTTTGAGTTATGTATTGTAGTGTTCTTTATCATTTGTTAATTCTATACATGGAGTTTTGCATTTATGAGAAACATCATTTTCTTAGTTATATTATATTCTCACCCATTTTTTCATCTTTTAGGTTATCAATGAAAAATGAAGAACATACCATGCTTCTTGGTTGGTTAAAATGCATCTACAAGTGGTCTTACTAGATACTACATGATAAATACGCTACAACTTCAACATATTGAAAATGAAATATTTTGGATTCTCCTCTTAAAAACATGTTATCATATCTATGTAAGCTTTTATGCAACACCAGTGAACTAGTGGGAATGTTTTGTATGGAAGGAATTTTTAACTAGTTAATTGTAAGGTTGAAATGTTTGATGAATTAGTGTCAAATTTTGACATTCAATAATGTTTTTAATGTTGTGTTCATTTCTTGTGGATTAACTCCCACATTATTTTTGTAAGATAATATGTATAATAAATGCAATAAATATGATTTTTTTATTCAAATTAGCCTTATACTATAGTGTTAAGTGCTTTGCAAGAATAAAATATCCAAGATAATTATAGTGAATATTCTATTATTGATATTTGGAAACATTAAATTTTAAAAATTATATTAAAATTAAATTGATTATTTTTTATAACATTTCTTCATACAGATGATATTTAAAAAGATATTCTCTCTTTGGTGAAATTGTCTTTACAAGACAATAATTAAAGGTTTTACATCGTCTTCAAGAGGCAATAGCTACAATTAAAGAAAACTATTGTCTCTAGACAACGACAAAAGTGAAATTCTCTATAAGAGATATACCTTTGTTTTATATTGTCTTTAAGAGACAATAATTAAAGACGATAATAGAGGCAATAGCTACAATTACAGAAAACTATTGTCTCTAGACAAAGACAAAAGCGAAATTCTCCATAAGAGATATACCTTTGTTTTATATTGTCTTTAAGAAACAATAATTAAAGACAATAATAGAGGCAATAGTTACAATTAAAGAAAACTATTGTCTCTAGACAAAGACAAAAGTGAAATTCTCTATAAGAGATATACTTTTGTTTTATATTGTCTTAAAGACAATAATTAAAGATGATAATTAAAGATATAATAGTGAAATTGTTTTGAAGTCCCAATCAATATCTTTGTATTATGTCAGTCTTAAAAAAACATAATTAAAAACAATATTTACGACAATAACAAACTTTTTTTCCATCTCAAATTATCAATTGTCTCTATAATCGTCTTTAATCCCCTCTATGTTGTAGTGAGATCACAACATGAATATATTCATCTTGGCCTGCTCTATGTATATGTTTGGAAGAGAATATTTATCCATATTATTTGTCTAATGTTCAAACCAGTAATACCGTCCACTAAATGTTTGGATAGGAAGAAAAGCAAAAATATACGTCACGACTTGAAAAAATAAATATAATTGAGGTTGAAAAATGTTCTGCAATCTACGAATGCTTAATCTGATGATCGTTAATCCACAGAATTATGCCACCCGTAACAAATAATTAAAAACCAGGCAAGCGTGGCAATCCTGGTAGACGCAACATTTGCCCGCACGTTTCTACTTTTCTCGGCACTATTTCTTTAATCTGGTAGTCATCTTTCAAGGAGTAAACCTACCGGCTTAATCAAGAGATTCATATCCAGACGTCAACTTGGTTTTCAAATCCGAGTAAACTGTTAAGCCGTGTATATATCTCTTTAAATGCTACAATGCAATGAGCAATCCAACGTAAAAGAATGGCACACCTGCTTTTTGGTTGTAAAACTTAAGTCTATTGTCTAAAAGCAACCAATCAAAAAATTACACACTAAGTTTTGAATTCTAGACTGAGTGTTAAATAGTTTCTAAACTTAATAAAAATGGTCCTTATAACAAAATTGTAATAAAATGCAACTAAAGTGTTTAATAACACTTAAATTTATAAAATGCAACTAAAGTGTTTAATAACATTTAAATTAAGGTTGTTTGTGGTGTTTCAATTACAATACAAATACTAAATTAGTATGACTGAACAGAGAGCAGTTACAACAATCAATCCTCATAACTATCATTGTTCTTTTTATACTACGACTGAACAGAGAGCAGTCACAACTGTCAATCCTCATAGCTATCAGTGTTCTGTTTTCCGCTGAACTTGTTGTGACAAAGGCCATGATAGATGCCCAGCTATGCAGTAAAATCTAAACCTTTGAAAAGCCTGGATGGCATTCATTGGAACATCATATTTTCCCAACGCTAACTTCAAGCTCTCCCACCGTTTTAGCTTCATTCTCTTTTCCTCCTCCCTCTTTTCATTCTTTCTGCTGTGTTTTTTCACAGCCTCATCTTTCAGATCATTAATTTCTTTCTTCAACTCATCCAACATTTTCTCTAATTTACGAATTTGTTTAATCACCGCAGTGTCCAATTTTTCTTGACCAGTCCTTTTATTTCTCTGCTGATCATCAATATTCCCTTGAAGGCTTTCTTCTCTCATCTCCTCCTCCATCTTTTCCTTCTTTTCCTTCTTCTCTTGAAACAGGGGACAACCGGTATCTTGCATCATTATATTGTCTTCAACAGCTTCATCCAGTTTCTTTTGTTCCCTCTTACTGCTCTCTGTTTCATCATTTACATCTCGAGAATCACTAACTTTAAGTATGGTCTGCTTTGTTTCTTTTTGATGGCTAGCCCCCATTTCAAGTTCTATAAAATGGTCTACAATCATTTGCAGCGAAGGGCCATCAGATGACGAGGCTCCAATAATCCCAATTTTGTTCCAATTCTGCACAAAAAAGAGAGAATATTTTGAGTCATTTCCTCTTTGTATATTAGTTTCAAATTCAGCATAAAAAGAGTTAACTTATTGAAAACTGGTATACCTGAATAACAACGTCTATATTCTCTCGCCACTCCCAACAAACAAATATCCATGTGATCAATTGTACCTGCCAGCCAGCCAAATCCTTGGCTTCTCCTGTTAGATAAAATATATTCCACACTAATCTGTGATAAGTGAGATGGCGCTTCCACTCTCGAGGAAGTTTTCTGCTGTCAGTAGCCAATTGTTGGAAGTAACAAAATGCATCTTGTTCTCCTTTGCTATATCTAACGAACAACAACTCTCTTATAGGAATTTGAGACCAATAATTTTGGTTACCTGCATAAACATGTGTAATGTTTAAACATTATAATCTTCTTTACTGGAAAGCAATTTTCTACATAAGGTAGAGCTCAAAACTAAAGTTTAGTGCTTTGCCGATTACTAATTCTATTTGCAGCATGCTTAGCAATGGCTGCCTCTCCTTGTTGCTGAGCTTCTCGTCCTGTTTGAGCTGGAGCTGCATTGCTTGCGGTTTCTTCTGTTTCATCTTTCTTTCCTGATTGAATGAATAGCTAGGTGAGCTTATCTTTGATAAGAGATTGCCCCTCAAACATATTTATTGTTCGCTATATCTGTTTGAGGTATGCATATACTTAAAATGTTGTTTGAACTAAATTAGGAAATAGCCTGCAATGTATATTCAAAACATAGAAAGTACCTTTTCTGTAATTTCATATATTCTTAATATGAAAAATACTGATCATTTTAGAAATTTTAAAGTCTAAAAATGACAGTAAAAATTATGCTAATCTAAAAGAGTATTACTGATACAAAATTTACAATAGAAAGTTCGAATACCATATTTTATAGTAATTTTATCATAATTATACACTTTTTCTTTTAAAAATTATCACTATCAGCTGAAAAGTATTATTAATATAAAATGCTATCAAAAATTTGAAGATAATATCATATTCTGTTTTAATTATATTTTAAGTATATATCCATTTTTCATCGTTTAATAATCATCATCTTAGATGTGCTAAGAATTTTGAAGAATTGTCAACATGTACTTATTTCTTAAAAATTATGTAAAACCTATCTATAATTTTATCCAAATACCAACCAAAACAAATAGATGGGAAAGAGATGAAAAGTTTGCAGAGGATTTGTTTGAAAAACAGCAGAATCAGCCTCGTACCACCGTCATCGGTAATTGTGGTTCTCGAAGGAACATCTATGGCTACGTCCGGAACACTTTCTGTTTCTCTTGACCTCCTATCCTCTGTGATTAACAAACATTTCATGTTATGCCGGGATTTTTAATAGCTTAAAGATAAATAATAATATAAACGAATACAATTCTTCATCTCTACCTGAAATATTTTTGTTTTTCTTACCTGGCATAAGTGTTTCTTGTCGTGTCATTTTGTCCATGACTGTGTTCCGTTTCAATTCTGAATTTGAACTCTCACTTGTTTCTTGGAAAACCCCCAACTGTCCTTCCAAAAACTTCCTAGATTGCTCTTCACTGGGATCAGGGAGATCAAGTGGAAGTTGGATTATTTTTTGTAAATATCTGTCCGCAAGCTCCCGATTATCTTTGAATGACTTACTATTTTTCATATCTCCATACTTTTTAATTATGGCCCTTTCTATTAGTCCTTTGTCAATTCCCAGTACCACGTTTATTTCACATACTGCCAATACAAGGTTGATAGCAGATAAAACCTGTGCCGAATGTCTAAATATTATAAATTTGGAATAGAAATTACATATTGTTTTATCCAGCCTATTGATTGATTAGAGCTTCTTGCTAGATAGAAAAAATAAGCATTACTCCGTACAGACCTGTAAAATGACGGATTCTTGACAACGATCAAGATCATCAATAAAAACAATTATTCGCAAATTGGCCCCAGCTGCAGGGGCTATTTTTGGACTTAGCATGGCTCTTCCGAGAATTCTCCAATTGAAAAACAATGGTGTGACCCACCAATCGAAAAACAGATACCACAATGTAGAAATCATGGTGCACATCCAGGAATAAGCCTTGAAGATCATACAAGGCTTTCTACCAATTTCATCTTTCAAGAAATTGATATCTGATATCACTCTTTCTTGATAACCCAATTTGTCTGTATGATCTGGGAATGAAATGTAGCTCATCAATTGACTGCTAACTGGTTTTAAAATGCTCATTACTGACCTTGTGACCGTCCATCCAATTACAACTATAGCTGTCGGCAAACATGCATATTTTGGTATTACCCAATTCCTGAACTTGTCTGACTTGTCCAAAATAATCCATAGAAGCCAAGTAATTGTGCATGCCAAAATAACTGCAAGAAGACATGGAAAAATAACTTCAATCCATACATGGTATTTCCTCTTTTTCCATGTATTTCTCCAGCAACTGCTCAACCACTGAGCCTCAGTCATTATTCCTTCCAATTCTTTGGTAATTTCAACCGCCATTCCTGCCAGTGCTTCTGTTTCATTCCTATATTTCCATGCATTGTACTGGACAGTCAAAATAGCTGGGACAGTTTCCTTTATTGGAGAATTTATCGCTGATTATTGACGAACTGATTTTGATCGTTGAGTGTTTGTTGTAAACTGCAATGAAAGTGAGTCGTTAGAAAGAAAATATATTAGAACTTTCAAATCAAGTTTACTTTCTCAATTATAATGGCTCCATCCATTTTTTATTATAAAGATAGTTTCTCACCATGTCCCTGGCCATTTGCCACATAGACTTTGAATGTGGATTTTGATGTGCTTCATTCTCTCTGGATTTTACTTTGAACTGGAAATATGAACGAATTAAATTCCAACCCATCATAAGTAAATAGACTTGAGTATTAATAGAATATTTATCACAATCTAGGATTCTTACCATGTCACTAGCGTCCATTGCAGCAAGTGCCTTAAAAATCTTGCGATATTTAGGTTGGTATGTCCTTCTCAGTATGTCCGATCTAGCCAACAAACATGTAATTTAAAATATTATTTGAAATATATTTTTAATGTGTATTATGAGTCATGAGATTTATCTTCAACGTTGAAGAATATACCTGTTCTTGAGGCTTCATAGTGTCGTTTTTATTTGGCGATCTCCAAATTTTATCAATTATAGCAGAAAATAAGGTTCTATTAACTTTGTTGTCAAAGTCCACATGTTTTTCTATTGCTTCATATTTCTCTCTTCCCTTTCTTGACAATTCAAGCACTGTGATCTCAGGCAATTCTGAAGCTGAATTCGATAATGATGTAGATGGCAACAATGCCATTTGAGCTGCTGTTTTTAGCAAAATACTTTCTGTCTGAATTGTTTAAAAGCAAAATAAGATTTAAGGTTAAATAATTTACAATGAAGAAAATCGGTAGTAATATAGCTTAAATATAAATTTTATGATACCTGTACCATTAAGCTGGACTTTCCCATACCCCAGGATCCAGAAATTCCGACAACAATGGGAGGTTTTATGTAAGGATTAAGAAGTAGGGCAGCAAGACCCTTTGCATAGTCAATTCTACCTGATCAATTAAGATAAATTAAAAATTAAAACATGAGACAAATTTAGTTCGATGTCTCCCAAAGTAATTAAGAAGAGCTGAATTTACCAAGATTGTCCAACACAGTTGGCTGGTCGTTTGCTTGGTCAACAATCCTCTCAAGTTGTCTTGAAACCGCAAACAACACAAGAAACCGTTAAGCAAAATATAGTTGTCATTTCATTTGCTAAATATGGTAGTCCACGGATTATATATACAACCTTTGTTTACATTCTCTTTTTCTTTTGGTGGTAATTGTTCGGTCCATTCTGCATCGTGAATATCCCCGATTTGATAACCTCTGGTGATGAGTTCTTTGGTCATTTCTATGTTGCCCACAGAAGCGGCCATTTTCAACAAATTGCCACTACCCAACTTCGCAAAGTGGATCATCATTATTATTTCTGAGGACGTCATCAGCGGCACCTAAACCTGCTGCAGAGGCCCATAACAATAGCAATTTCTCTTCAGCAGTTTTGTCCTCCCTTTTTTGTCACAATTGGCCAGCAACTTTTCGTTTCCAAATTCCTTCATTCCTTTGCAATACCATTCGTACCATTTCGGTTGCATTACGGTCATCTTCACACATAGCAGCCAAATGCAACATTGTTTTCCCCTCATCAGATTCGCCAGCTGGCAGTTTTGTCCCCTTCTCCAATAGCTTTTCAACAATATGGACAGACCCATCCAGTATGGAGTATCGTAGAAGCTGTTTTATGTCCACTTTATCAAAATAAACTTCGGGCTGTTTTGACTTTGCTATCAACTTCGCTGCCAATTTGATATTTGATTCGGCAACTGCTATATCTAAAGGGCTCTCTCCATTTTTGTCTCTTAAATCAAAAAAGTCAATAATATTTGGATGTTTCAAAAATACATTTATAACTGCATCACTTCCACTTTTAACTGCAATGTGGAAGGCTGTCTTGCTATCTTCGCGCCGTAAGAAGCGTGGTTCAGCTCCGTAGTCAAGAAGCATTTGACAAGTATTTGCCTCATCCTCCGAAGAGGCAATGTGAAGAGGATTCCATCCATGTTCAGTTGGTGTATTTACCATATCATTTTGTTTTTTCATATCGCATTTGTTGAGCAATGATTTTGCAACCTCTATTTTAGTGTCCTCGTCTTGAATAAAAATTACAGCAGCGAGTAGGGCCGTCACCTTTTTATTCCTTAAAATTCTGTAGGCTGGTCCAAGCTGAGCTCCGCATTCTACCAACTTGTTTACTAAAAATAAATGAGGTTTACCCTTCATTTGCAGATATATAGAAACATAGTCACTGGCTGCTATGATCAGAAGCTTGTTAAGAAGATCGTAACTTCCAATGTCATCATAGCATTTCCACATGGCATTCGTTTCTAGTGTCTGCTTGAAACGTGCACGATCAACTGGCTCGTTGTTTGATGCCACATAACATATTATTTTTCCAGCGCAGCTATTTCTGCAGTCATGTGCCAGAGGTGCGTATATGATGTCGGTTCGAAAATATGAGAGACAATTGAGAATGTGAGAGGCAACATTGAAATTCTTTTCGCTTGAGGTTATTGTCTCTAGATCACACACGTCATTAATTAGCCGATGACATATCTCTGTAATAGTTAATGTTGCAATGATTTCTACGATCATCCCTGCAAAACATTCAGACAAAAAGTTCCAGAACGCATCTGCAATGTTGCTCCATTCATCATCTCCCATGGCGGCAGGCTCTTGAAGCCAGGCGGGCTCCAGCGACGACGGAAAACAAGATTCTATTGCTATACTATATTGCTCTAGCTGCTTCTCTTCATTGACAATTTTGATCATGTTGGATAACACAGCTTGCACAGAATCTGACCCTGAAAATCTTCTTTTGTCGGCTTTTGCACTCACTGGCCCCATATCCCCGAGCTTCCTGGCCAGAGAACCAACCTTGACATTCATCTCTTTGAATGTTGGGGAATAACTAGTGAATGGAAGTCTCCCTTGTATGACATCTTGTAGGTCCATACTATCGGTTTTTGCCCATGAATTTAACAACCAGTAAACAACCTCATAATTGCAATCATCAGCGCTCAGGAATAATGCCACTTCTTTTTGTTTGTCGCTGATACTCACATTGGCGTAAGCACATCCTGAATTTCCAGTATTAGTTAATATTATATTTACCACTAAATGAATCGTAAACAACCGATTATCTTTCAAACATCTTTCAAGAAATAATGTTTTCACCAATAATAATTTGAGACAAAAGGTTAGAAAGATATTGAGCTCTAATATTACTACGACTATTGTTGGGAATAAGGTGTGTCAACTTTACATTCTAAAATAAAATATTAAGTTATTTAAATTATTGATTTATCTTAAAATATTAACTTTCTAAGTTTTTATTCTTTGTCGAATATTTTGGTGAGCTGGCATCTTAAAAGAAAAGTGATGAGATGACATATTCTTTATTTTTTTGAAAGTTGGCATCCACTTGGAAGATGCTAAGTTATGAGAAGATATGGTCATGATAATTTCTATGTTGTACTCGCATTGTATTTGCCAAGATGACAATTATGGATGAGATAGGTGTTGTTGCTTTGGAATTCACCATGTGCAACATGTCATTGAATTATTTCTTACATTATGAGTCAACTTACCTCTTATGTGTTAAAGATAGTTTTGGAAACCATGGGAACCTACCTCTTATGTTGAACTCTATATATGTTGGTGCCTTTGTTGAGGAATTAATTTTAAAAGGGTTATGCTGACAAATATTCTCCAGAATGAAAGAAGATGTAAATCTACATGTAAAGGCTTAGAGCCTGAAAATGTATGGTCACTTGTTGAAAAATACATATGCTTGATGTTTTGGAGTGTCAATTTTTTACCTAGAAGGATTCTCCCCCCGTATATCTATATTTTTGGCTATGTCTCATTCTTTTAGTTTTATGATTCTAGAATCTTAAACCTATACGCTATAATGTTGCTAAAATTTCTTAGCTTTGTAAATTGCAATTACTCTCTTGTAAGGTTTTAATGATGGAAAATCAACTATGTCAATTTTCACTCTAATGACATAGTAGTATGTACTTGTATTTATTAATTAGATAACATAAGATAAAGATATTACTGTACAAAAAGAGACCAACAAGGGTCTAAGGGACTGAAAGATGGAGAAGAATAAAATAACAAGAGCGAAAAAAGGTGTACAAGGAAAATCACTAAACAGGAAAGCAAGAAAAGGGAAACAACAAGAAGAGAGAGAGAGAGAGAGGGAGAGAGAGAGAGAGAGAAGGATCATCAATCCTTTCCTGGTACAAAGAAATCCTGCATAGAGGGATAAGGCCTAAGAAGAGCAAGGGTTGGGGCATGGATCCGTCTTTGTCTCGATGTAGTAGTGGGGATAGGGTGCTGTTGTACAAGGAACCCACATTGAGGTCTAACCGATTTGGTGTGTTCAAAGATGGGTGTATGTGGTCATTTCATGCCCTTGGAAGTGGGCATGGAAGGAAAGAAGTTTGTGATGATCAAATCCGAGGTTTGGCTCTAAGGAAACAAGATCTATAAAGTGTGGTCTCTAAGCTAGGAGCTCTCCTGGAGGTAGAATGCTAAGCACCACTAGTTAGAATACTTGAAAAAGGCTGAAAGAGCTCTGTAATCTTTGAATAGATAGTAGAACCTACTTTTGATCTCATAGTAGATGAGTCATTTGAAGATAAAGTGGGTCTAAGTCTTTATCTTGGATATGGTGCAAAGGTGGCACACTCATTCCTCTCTAGTTAGGTAGTGATCAATCTGGCAATGATGTTAGTGTGATCCAACTTTAAAAGATCCCAAGGCGATGCAAAGGGCATGGCTCTAATATCGACTCAAGTAAGAGAGATGAACAATAATACCATCGTAGATCGCCAGTAAGTGTTGCGAGTAGAAGGTCATGTAAGGGTATAAACCACCAAGAGGATTGATCCAAGTCATGGGGATGAACTTCTTGTAAATGTTGAGTCTGACGTGTCCATTCAATTTTTGGCGAGAAGAGAGGAGATGGGCAGGAGCATCAAAGAAGAACTAGTATGGCAGAAGATGATCAATGTCAATCCTGATCAAGCTTAGTACAATAGTGACTTGGGTATACCAAGAACAAGCCTTAATCATCTTTGATTGGTTGGTAATATCCACAAAGGAACAATAAGTATGGTACGAGTATATGCGTCCTCCCTTAGCCGAGTTTGAGAAGCCTCTAAGACAGTGAATGAACAAAATCAAGTTGAAAATGGCACTAATTCAAAAAGGGTGAGCCTTGAACTTAGCCAAAACAATACTGTGTGGAGTGTAGTGGTGGCAATGGATTATTTGATGAAGGAGATGGGTTTGCACCTGCTCGATCGAGACCTAATTAGAATGAAGAAGAGATAGTCACCAACACCATAAAGAACTATGGGTCTAACTAGAAAGTCCAAGAGAGACAACTTGGAAGTTGTGTCAAAAGCATTGTCTCTCTAAAAGGGTGAGGGAGCCCATGCCCTTGGCCACTCTAGGAAGGTGGGTCGGTCTCATGTTAAATTGGGCTCCAGAGAACTTGACCCCAAGATAAGTGTACAAGTCTAGACAATCTCAATTTGCTAACCTTAGAAGCTGAAGTGAAGATGCAAGATCTTTAGACAATTGAAGACCATGACCCGAGTCTTTCACAGGTTCACCACCAGTTGGCGCTAGTCGCAAAATGAGGCCAATACATCAATAAGCCTCTAGAGCCCCTCCTAATCAAACACTGGAAGGAACACATCATCTGCAAATAGGAGAATGGAGATTAGAACCTAGTTCAAGTAGTAGCCATCCTCGGGGAGCAAAGCTTCACGAAGGGAGGCCTCAAGCTCATCAATATAGATGTTGAATAATGTAGGGGAGAGTGGGTAGCCCTACTTCACCTTGATGGTGTTGTGAATTAGATCTAAAAATCCCTTTGGAGTCTTAAATTTGCCAACCACTATCTCACAGAGTCTCTTTCTAGTATATCTAGAGTACCAATGTCTCTAAGTCTTTGAAAGAGAGCACCCCAAGGCACTAAGTCAAAGGCCTTGCAGAAGTCTACGTAACAGAAATAGACTTTTGCAATACGGTGTCAGGCCTCCTCAATGATAACTTGCAAGGTTAAAATGTGATCCATAATCTGATAATTTGCATAGAATTTTGCCTATCCTCTAGCACAACAATGTTGCCTATCAAGTTGTAAGGAAAGAATAATGTTTCAAACTATAACGTAAAGCTTGGCAAAGGTATGCCCAATCATGATGGTCCTGTAGTTGATGGGGTCTGATGCCATCCCATATTTGTGAATTGAATAAATCATGTTGGCTCAACCAAGAAGTAGGGAAACCAGTACACACCACTTGATTGAAGAGCATTGGGAGGGTAGGGCATAGAATCAGAGTACTGAGCTTAAAATCTCTTCCTAAAAACCATCCTCTTCGGTGGCTTTGCTACATACCATTAGTCTGATAGCCTCACAAACTATGGAGGTAGTGAAAAGATAGTAGTGGTGGGGGAGGTAGGGCGAGTGGGTCATTGGCTAGGGATGTCATAGAGAGTAGAGGCATGGCAAACTAGGGAGTGCCAATCAAGGGTGGAAGGTGGGGGAGAATGGCAAGGGAACAAAGTGCGCCAAAATAATTTTAGGTCATGAGCAAGCATGTCATAGATGGATCTACACTATGAAGCCACAAATAATCACTTCATATGACAAATAAGGTGGTGATACAGGAGCATAGTTGAGTGTAGGAGGGGGAATGGGCAACAAAGGATACGTGCAAGGAGTGATGGAAAGACTTACACTCAATGTCAAACCAAAGATTCATAGGACAAGAACTTTGACTAGCACAGTTATGGGGGTAGGGGGTGTGGTGGGGTATGGAGAGGAGGGCATATTCTTAGATACCATCACAACTAGATCAAACAAGAATGAGGCCTAGGAGGGATTAGTAAAGTGGTCTAGGGGGAGCAAACGTCTGATATGGAGGGTGAAGAGGTAGTTGTCACCTTCAAAGAAGTGAAAGGTTGTACGAGGGCATGGGGAATAAGGTGGGGGGAAGAACTAGGGTGGGGGTGGGGAAGTGAGGCAAACAATAAGGTTGAGGATGGAGTGATTGGCTAGGGAGGGATGAGTGATGGTGAAGCCAGTTATGGAAGGGATAACAGAAGTAGGCGCAAGAACGTAGTCAACCACAGTCGCATCACTGCAATGGGGCCAACAAGTGAAGGACTCTGAGCTCTAAAAGTAAGAGAGTCCATTCACAATCAACAAGTCAGAAGACTCAGAACTAGAGGAGATGACAATCATAACAAGAAAGAGGCCCAAGGTTGTCCAAAGAGTCACCGTGAAAACCCATACTGGTTGGATCTGACTCCATAATATAGATCGAATCAGAAACATGATCATGTTGAGGGGTTTGAAGATCTCTGGTTTGAGCTTTAAAGTCTCCCAAGATGATGATTTCACCCAAGCTAGAGAACTTTGAGATGTACTCGTGTAAATTTGAAAAGGGATCTCCATTGATAAGACTATGAATGGCATATGGATTTCTACTGTCATCCCTGCAAAACATTCAGACAAAAAGTTCCAGAACGCATCTGCAATATTCCTCCATTCATCATCTCCCATGGCGGTAGCCTCTTAAAGCCACGTGGGCTCTAGCAACGACAGAAAACAACTCTCCATATAACCTTCACTTAGACCATATACTTTAACGATATCATATTGCTCTAGCTTCTCTTCATTGACAATTTTGATCATGTCAGATAACACAACTTGCACTTAATCTAACACTGAAGATCTTCTTTTTTCCATTTTTGCACTCACTGGCCCTAGATCCCCGAGTTTCCTGGCCAAAGAACCAACCTTGACATTCATCTCTTTGAATGTGGTGGAATAACTAGTGAATGTAAGTCTCCCTAGTATGACATCTTGTAGGTCCATACTATCGGTTTTTGCCCATGAATTTAACAAGTTCCAATAAACAACCTCATAATTGCAATCATCAGTGCTCAGGAATAATGCCACTTCTTTTTGTTTGTGGCTGATACTCACATTGGCTTAAGCACATCCTGAATTTCCAGTATTAGTTAATATTATATTTACCACTAAATGAATCATAAACAACCGATTATCTTTCAAACATCTTTCAATAAATAATGTTTCGACCAATAATAATTTGATACAAAAGGTTAGAAAGATATTGAGCTCTAATATTACTACAACTATTGTTGGTAATAAGGTGTCTCAACTTTACATTCTAAAATAAAATATTGAGTCATTTAAATTATTGATTTATCTTAAAATATTAACTTTCTAAGTTTTTATTCTTTGTGGAATCTTTTGATGAGCTGGCATCTTAAAAGAAAAGTGATGAGATGACATATTCTTTATTTTTAAAAAAGTTGGTATCCACTTGGAAGGTGCTAAGTTATGAGAAGATATGTCATGATAATCTCTATGTTGTACTTGCATTGTATTTGCCAAGCTGAAAATTATGGATGAGATAGGTGTTGTTGCTTTGAAATTCACTATGTGCAACCTGTCATTAAATTATTTCTACATTATGTGTGAACTTACCTCTTATGTGTTAAAGATGGTTTTGGAAACCATGGGAACCTACCTCTTATGTTGAACTCTATATATGTTAGTGCCTTTGTTGATTTATAATGAGAGAGAGAGAGAGAGAGAGAGACTAGAGGAATTAATTTCAAAAGAGTTATGCTGACAGATATTCTCTAGGATGAAACAAGATGTAAATCTCCATGTAAAGGCTTAAAGCCTAAAAATGTTTGGTCACTTGTTGACAAATACATATGCTTGATGTTTTGGAGAGTCAATTTTTTTAAATAGAAGGGTTCTCACCACATATATGTATATTTCTGGCTGTCTCATTCTTCTAGTTTTATGATTCTAGAATCTTAAACCTATACATTATAATGTTACTGAAATTTCTTAGCTTTGTAAATTGCAATTACTCTCCTTTAAGGTTTTAATGGTGGGAAATCACTTATGTCAGTTTTCACTCTAATGACATAGTAGTATGTACTTGTATTTATTAATTAGATAAAATAAGATAAGATAAAGATATTAATGTCCAATAGGGGGCCAACAAGGGTCTAAGGGATTGAATGATACAATAGTGTAGAGAACAATAAAACAATAGGAGCACTAAAAGGCATCCAAGGAAAAAACACCAAACAGGAAAGGAAGAAAAAGGGAAACAAGAAGAACAGAGAGAGAAGGATCATCAGTCCTTTCTTGGTACAAAGAAATCCCACATAGAGGGACAAGGCCTAGGATGAGAAAGGGTTAAGGATTGGCTTTGTCTATCTCTATTTAGCAACTTGGAGATAGGGTGCACTGTTGTATAAGGAGCACACATTGAGGTCTGACTATTTTGGTGTATGTGGAGATGGGTGTATGTGGTTGTCTCATGCCCCTAGAAGTGGGCATGGAAGGAAAGAAGTTTGTGATGAGAAGATCCAAGGTCTACCTTTGATGAAACAAGATTTGTAAAGTGTGGTCTCTCAGATGGGAGCTCTCCCAAAGGGCGCTAAGCACTGCTAATCAGAGTAACTGAAAAATCCTGAGATGGATTTGCAATCTCTGAATAGGTAGTGGAACTTGCTTTTGATCTCATAGTAGATGGGGAATCTAAAGACAAAGTGGGTTTGAGTCTCTATCTCAGATATGGTGTAAAGGTGACACACTCGTTCCTCTCTAGTTATGTGGTGATTAGTCTTGCAATGAAGTTGGTGTGATCCAACTCTAAAAGACCCTAGGGCGATGTAGAGGGTATGATTCCATTGTTGACTCAAATAAGAGGGATGAACAGTAACAACATCACAAGTCACTAGAAAGTGCTATGAGTAGAAGGCCATCCGAGGGTGTAAACCACTAGGATTGTTGATCCAAGTCATGGAGATGTACTGCTTGTAAATGTCGAGTCTGACATGTCTATTCAACTCCTTCCAAGAAGGGAGGAGATAGGTAGGAGCATCTAAGGAGAACTAGTATGGTGGAAGATGATTGATGTCAATCTTGATTGAGCTTAGTAAGATAGTGGTTTAGGTATACCAAGA